>JAUEPR010000002.1:0-1200000 GCA_030435655.1 Armillaria novae-zelandiae
AGTTATTTCGTCTGAACTCTCCTTCAAGTCGATGACTCTAAATTTAGCGGGGCGCCAAACTCAGGAGGGTGATGGTTAAAAGGACTGGATGGAAATTTTTGGCGGAAGGTTCGTACGAACAAGCCCTTGTCATCCTTCGCAAATCTCAGGGGTCCTTGCGTAGATGTCAAATCGATACCAGGTGCAGAACGTGACGGCTGGTGTGGGTACCCTTCTGCTTACGAATGAACCAATCAAATGCTAGAAGCGGCACTATACTAGGAATGTGGACGGCAAGGCTACACGTTGTTCCATTATTAATATAAAATGGCGCCACGGTCCTACGAGTGGATGTGGCATAAAACCTGCAGTTAGTGCTCATCCAACGTGATAAGCGCATTCCTGATGATAAAACGCTATCAAGCTTGTTGGGGGTTGACATTCATTCTCCAAGTGCGTATTTGTTTTCAGGGAGGCATGTATCGCCCAATCTGTGCTCCAGGGAGTCAATCCTTTCTACGCCAAGAAATGCTATTCTAAAATAATGCAGTTCGGGCGGAGAACAATGCTTTCTCGAAAACACCTTGTTATATAACTTATGTGTCTGTTACGATGTTGCAGGTCAGTAATGGATATTTGAATGCGAGGCCTTTGAATTGGCTTGGGCTGACCTCGGCGGCCTTCCCAGACATCCTTACCCTATGTATATAAGGCGTAATAAGACGAGTTTGGAGGAATGGCTCTAATGCCGAGACTCACGTCGAAACGATGTATTTCAACTTCAGTCTACGCTCTTCACCGAGTCATCGTTTGAGAAACCTCACAATTTTAACAGCATCCGTCGCCACTTGCCCAGGCCCGTGAGATGTATCTCACTTGAGATCATTGATTACAATCTTTTGCGACGAAACTATCGCCTTTCCTCAGGGCACGAGTCGATAGGTTTCCATGGGTCACCAAGTACGTGGACAGTTTCTTCTAAGGGAAAAATATCTATGTTCACGTATCATCTGCAAGGGAAGTAGCTGGAATATGTGACACTGGTTATCATTGGCACTATCAATACTCATCTCCGCTTGGGCACCTAGGCTTCGAAATCCAGATACTTTTTATCTAAGCGCTGATGATACAGGGTTCTGATTTCGCGGGGCATCGGCCCCATAGCTATGCCGTTCAATGGTCATGTCATGAGCCCAGCCGCGATCCGTGAAATGCTGTTAACTGATCATCACATGGCGAGAGCTAAGCACTCTTTTCGAGTGGAGCTATACTTGCTATTGGCTGCTGTGTAGAGCGATGCCGGATTGCCACCCGCTTTATGGCATACAGGAGCTACCCTCGAATTCTCCTAATCACGATGATGCACCGCATTTAACCCTTTCCTACCAACTAGGAGTCATAATGAGCATTGTACGCTCCCGCGTTTATGCGAATATAAACGTAGCCGTTAACAGGCGCTAGAGCTCTACCTCCTCTACTCCCCCTGCTCCTGCGTGATCATGCATCGTCGATTTTCATCTCTGATGAAGGCTTCCGATGGGTCGTCTCGGGATATAGAGACCGAGTCGAAGGTTTCGACTATCAAGGAGGACGACGAGCCTTTGACGCCGCCCACGTTGAAGATCAAGCGTGTCGACCATTATTATAGTCGGTGGTCAAAGAGCTGGAAGTATAGGGTAGGCAGTGTTCCATCATAACCTAGGGTCAGCGTGCTAAATTGTCTGTTCTGGATTCTGCAGAATACAAGTTCAAAGGTCGCTGTTGAAAGTGTTCCCTTGCTGCGATCGGGAGACAATGACCCTTGGAAGGATTTCAGCTTCGTGTATGTTCCCTGTGATTCTGACAATGTCTTTTACTCATGGACTTTTCCTTAAGCATCGTGCGCAAGCTCCCCCATCGTGAAGATATGATTGCTATTATGGAACCAACCTTCAAGGTTGTTATCAAGAGCGAGTACATCTTGAAAGCGTGCAAGGATGTCATTCAGTCGTGGCCCGGAATTTCTTGGAACTCTGATCCTTTGGAGGTACGTGATTTCATTGATCCTATACGTTTCTCAGATATGAATGCCTGTCTATAGCTTGACCCCGAGGTCTTCTTAACGTACCTCGATGAGTTCAAGGAATACCGTGATAATCTTGCCTCGAAGAAGCCTCAAACCCAACTCGATTCATACGTCCTTTCCTCCGTTGACCTCCTTCTTTCTTCCATCAATTCCGACTATCAGAACACCATCCGTACCATCAACAAGCTGAAATCTCATGGTGAGATCACCTGGGATCTCCTCTACTCTATCCTCGTCCCACGTTCGATCGTCGTCACGCGCTGTGCTATCACCGGTGCGCCGCGTTTGTTCAGGTTAGAGTCAACCGTGAATACGAATGTGGAAGCCATGCGGTGCTACCAGCTGAACTGCGTGAGCATGGATCTCATAGACCGGCCTGTCACCCAGACCGTCGGGGTATCGAAGGTTACCACGCAGATCCTTCTCAAGAAATTCAAAGGGACTGTAAAGATCGACTCGTTGGATGCCTATCCTATTAGGTTCCATCCTGATTCTGCGAAGTTAAAGGAGCTGGTACTGCAGCGAGGCAAGAAATGGTCTGATCTTCGGGGGATTCACCATATGCAGTTCAATGGTATCGCAGCGTTAAAGTGCGATAACAATAGGCTATTGAGGCACAATGTTCTTACTTTCATTTCTCTGGTCGTAGCCGAACGTGCTCTAATGTTATTTCTATTTTTAGGTCAAGGGAAGGATCATGGTCGACCGTGGTAGGATGATATATTGCTCACGGTTCAGCTTGACGGCTAACTGATGTCCTTAAGCTTCTTTCCGACGTTTCAACCCCAATTATATGTATCCTACCGCTGTATCCAAGTCAGAGAAAGTTCCGCAACTAGATCCTTACGGAAACCTTATGGACTCGGAACCAGTGCCAGTACCAGGTCAATATGCGAATGGTAAGCGACCGCCCATCCTGTACATCTAGTCAATAATATCTTTGAAGGCGTTGTTGTTGACTCTCACCTCCGCGACGAGGAAAATACAAACGATGTCGAACTGACAGATGAAGAGCTCATACTGACGCCCACTGTGGTTTTCGGATTTAGTCTTTCTGATAAACTCTGGTGTATGTCGCCTCTTTGATCCCTGCGCTGATGCTGATTCGCCATGCAGTGGAGTTCGACGTTGAGAAGATCTCGGACGTGGAATGGAACAAGGATGCCTTTTCCAATCTTGTTCTTCCGACTGATCGCAAAGATCTCTTGCAGTCTCTTGTTGAGGCACATCATCGTGAGATCGGCTTTGATGACTTCATCAAGGGCAAAGGACATGGTCTCGTTATTAACTTGTTTGGTCCTCCGGGAGTCGGTCAGTTCGGTAGTGTCAAATTCATTTGAAAACATCTAATTGTTTTCCCTTGCAGGTAAAACGTTCTCTGCTGAAGCGACTAGCGAACACGTCAAAAGACCTTTGTACCTTGTCGGGGCTGGCGATTTGGGCACGGATGCGAATAGCCTTGATATGGCTCTTGAACGCGTCTTCGAGGTGGCTACGACGTGGAAAGCTATCGTCCTGATCGATGAAGCTGATGTCTACCTCGAACAACGGTCTCTCCACGATCTCGTACGGAATGCTATGGTCGCCGTCTTGTGAGCTCTGTTGGCTCTTGCCCTGCTACCGCAATTTTAACTATTCTTTTAGCTTGCGTCATGTCGAGTACTATCGAGGCATCCTATTCTTGACCACCAATCGCGTGAAAGCTTTCGACGAGGCCTTCCTGTCGCGGATTCACGTCGCGCTGCATTTCCAACAGCTGCCCCTCGAGTCTAAGATACAAGTCTGGTCTGCGTTCATCGGCAAGGTCGGAGCATTGGCAGATATCACTCCACAGCAAATCCAGGAATTGGCGAAGCGGGACGTAAATGGCAGGCAGATCAAGAATGCGGCAAGGACGGCACAGTCGTTGGCTGTGGGCCGTGGAGAGAAGCTCGCGTTCAAGCATTTCTTGAGCACCCTGGATGCCATGGATGACTTCACGAAAGAATTTCAGAGCCTAAAGGCTTAATGATTGATGGGAATAGAAGAATGTCCGTCCGTATTTTGTTCGCCGCTGTACTATTACATAAATATTGTAAGTTGTAACTAAAAGCTATTCATCGTGTTAGAAAAGAACAACATCTTTACAGTTCTGCCCCCGATGAAGAGATATTCTCTGAAGAGGATCGGCTTCATCATCGGCAATGCATCAGCCTCAGTATAGTCGACGGCAGTTGTACCGGGTTAGTTAGTTGTAGCGGCAGCATAAACCCCCTTCTCAAGTGCATGTCCTTTCTGTACCGTCATTCGAATGACTTCTTTCCATTACGGAAAGAGCGGCGTTGGCGCTCTGAAGAAGGAAATTAGCGTCTTAACTGAATTCTTGGGATGTATAATACGCACTGCCCCTGCCGTATTACTTGTCCCACTGCTGACAATGGGATGGCCAAACCTGAGTGTACTGTTATCAGCTGAATACTCCTTGGTCTCATCCCATCTTTGTGCTTTGCGTGCATTGAGCCTACTCCGAGTTAGAATATTATTCAAATGAAAGAGGGGAAGGAGCTTGCATTGCGAGCAACGAATTTATGTAGACTGTGGTAGATAGTTATACAGACAGGAAACTGGTTAAAAGAAATTTGAACACTCACGCTTCGGTAGAGTAAAATGGATTGCGAGGTAAACGAAACTATTTGGCCAAGCGATGTACTAGATAAAAGATGATATGAGAGTCAAGAGGAATAAAGATCACTGAGTGATTACCGCGAGAAGCGAAAATAGCGAGCATGCGCTAAAGTAACAACGAATGTTCATTGGCTTTTGTCCTATCAGACACGCCATTGGAATCATACCTCGTCGTTAGACCAGACATCACAGCAAACCGCATCAAGCTCACAATGACCTTTGTCGTACTACAAAATAATTTCTTGCCGTAAGTATCGATCATATTCGTGATGCATTTGGAGGCTACACACCTGGAAAAGCCGGTCATTGTCCCGCCCTTGTGCAAGTAATAGCACGTTGTTGCAGCAATAAAGAAGTCCGCTAACACATCTGTAGAAAATACTACGTAAACCGCCGTCTGCGAAGTGTAACTGCCCGTCAGAAGCAGCACTTTCCGCAGAGCTACTGAAGCCTACTCTGATCCTTAAGATGTCCAAATAGCTTGATAGAGTGTACCTGGTGACAAGGTTAACATGGGAGACAGTCATCATAAAGAGGCATGTCCCATACATCTCGTAGGCACCATCTAGTAACATTCTATAAGTCAGCGCTATATATCATAATATATACAAGATGCTCACAGATTCCGGCACCTTCGAAGTTGCATTCAGGTCTTTATTCATTATGGCAGCGGAAATCTCACCGAAGCAAGCCGCAACAGCAAGAAACTGCGAGTTGGATTCCAAAGACATCTGTCTGAGCAATAAGAGAAAGAGCCAGAAAGGAACGTACAATGAACCATGGCAGCACTTTATGGAACTTACGACCAACTGTTAAGAGACCACAAGTCGGAATTCATTTACTTCAATGCCGGTAGAAACTCACATTTCCATACTCTGACGGCGTATAAGCTGTATGACCGGCGACTGAGTCTTTCCGATTATTCGAGAATGGAGTAGACACATCCTTGAACTCCAACGACAATTAGTATCTACTTAGTGATTAAATCAGAATGTAAGATAGTACTAGCGTTCACTTACATTGACTATGAGCTGCAACTGGAGTCGGAATGAGCTCAGGAGGTTCATCGACAATAGAGAAGAAATGGAGAAACAGTCGCACCCGGAAACTCCTGCCAGCGAGGTACGAACTTATTTGGACCTAAGGATATGGCAGATGCGTACCAAATGATCTTGAGCACGTGGAGATAATTCCCAAATGATTCGACAAGATAAAAGTATAAGGCATGGGTACTTATTGCAACGTGAAGCGTGTCAAGGACCCTTGAGATTATAGGCATCGTTAGGATTCAGCTTCGTACACGTAGGTTATACATGTTAAGCGTACAACAAGAAGGCGACCTGTTTATATGTCAGAAAAACACTGTCAAAGTCTACAGTTTCTTGCTCACCCCATATCGAAAGTGCCACGAATCGTTAGGGTATCCCTTGTAGTATATCACGGTCTGCAGAATGGTTATCCCATAGAAACTAGTGCACACAGTGAATATTTGAGGAGAATGTCAAACGGAAATATGCGTGCACTGTAGCTATAGTAGCGCCGACATAAATTGCACCAAGCGTCCGTCCCAGCACCGAGGGGAGGGTGTCAACTAACGATCCTAGGGTAACCGGGGCCATTTGTTAGGTCGACGTTGAGGGAATGGCATATTTTATATGTTTGTCCGTGGCATGCAGCACTTTGGGATCGTAGTCGAGGATGGTTGTCTTCTCCGACAATTACAGTTGAATTGGCAGCTGCCGGATCTTCCTCGACACCTCAACACATCATGGACTTGATCAATGAAGGGAATGGAAACGGATGCCAGAGTATGAGAGCAGATGAGATAGTTGGAACAGCTGCGTGTGGTCCACATCCCGCGCTGACAATGGTAATGTCAAGGTAATGTTGCTTTTTGATACTTCTATGAGCGCATGGGGAAGGTGGGGAAGACTTTTTCTTGGAGAACGCCATTTTGACCGAGGTATGGTTACAGAAGTTGCCCGATCAACAAAACGCCGACATGCTGTGTGCCTAAGTTTACATACCGGACATCTCAATAGTAACATCGGCATATTTGAGCCTGGCTCAGGAACAGAGAACATAAAATCTTTCGAAATACATAAACACATCAAGAAACGGACAAGCGCCAGATGTCGAGTGCTGCGCGCACGTCCCGGTTGCTGAAAGCCTCTGACTTTTCAACTTGGATTCTCCATGACTTTCTATGATTTGAATCCTAACCTTCAAGTGGCATGGAGGATCCAGGGGAGATTCAGAAAGAGCCCGAAGCCGAACAACAGCAAGCGAAGAACATACATTTTGTCAATACGAAATTTCGCTTAGGGGATACTTTCATCGGCGCATAAGAAAGAAAACTCCAAAAGTTTTGTTTCAGTTTGAGCACGGGAGGGCACGGATCTGAACTTGAAGAGAACAACTCGTTGTCTGTCCACATGGCGGTGACCGGGTTCAGGGCAGGTTCATTCCGACGTCTCATAAAGCCACTGCTAGTGCATCAGTCCGCAGCAGAATGATACATCATTGATGCTTCGAAACCGTAATTGAAGATGTATTAATCCCTGGATTCTACCGTGACGCATTGATATCCTCTACCGTGCTTCCCAAAATAGCACCTCGTTCCCCAGCATTTTTTATATGCCCTGGTCACTGTTGATCACGACGAGCTCGCCTCTCCCGCGCCTTGGTCCCCGACGGCTTCCCAAAAAAGCTCCTTGGATCGCACCAGGTCAGGTACCAGATTGATAGTGATCTTGCTTGGCGATCTGGATACACACTACCAGCCGCCAGCCCATATACACATGGTGCAGATACTTCTCAAGTTCTCAGTTCATGTCACCTCGTTTATATGGTGTTCTATTCGATTTCTGTGTTAAATATTTATTCTGTCGAACAAAAGCCTGAGGGTTGTCACTCTGTGCCGGGACACTCTTGTCTGTTTCACCCTTACTAGTAGCATGGTTGAAAGTTCCTCTACACAAGTTTCTTTTTGAAACTCGACTTGATGGTGACACGTATCACAGTCTGGCGCTTTGCATACTACACCGCTGATCCATCACCTGCGCCTATGAAAGCCCCTCCTACGGTCGGTGGGATGACCGTAGTTGATTTTCTATCACTGTTGACCATCAATGTCATGCTGCCACCAAACCTCATGTTTTAGATTAAGTCAATCTACCCGCTGTCCCATGTTATCCTTATTTGCCGCACTCTTTCCAACAGTTCTCGGTCTACTTTGGGTCTACTACAGCTTGTGTTGGCAGTCTGTGTAGGAGACCCGTCCTCTCAGCACTAGGTATTATCTAATCTTTATCTTGACTATATTCTTTCTTTCACTGTACTGTGGCAATTTTCCTGGACCCCCTTGCTGGTGTATTATGGAAATGGGGGGTACTGATCCTATACAAGGCAAAATATACTGAAGTCAATGTTGAAAACTGAGTCTACACTGAGACAGTCCTATCCTATGTCAATAACAACCTATGAGTCCACATGGGGACTATCCTATCCTATCCTATGGCAATACTAAATGGTGATGAATCAAAATGATCCTATGGGGATGACACTGGTCCTATAAGTCTACTTAGGGACTACACAAGTGTGCAATGATGATGATGTTGAAAGAGACTAGTTGTTGAGGGCCATCACATTTGTGTGGCATTATCCGAGTCCTATGGTCTTAATTTTTATCACATCTATGTTGCAGTATATACATGATATTAGAATTTAATCATATGTTATGGTATTATATATATTATGTTGTAGGTGTATGTCTGTATAACTATGTTTACATTTGAATGGTGTATATGTACAATTCAGGTATTTGATCATTAGGTCCATCAGCTAAATCAATTTCATGGATATTGCCTTCATACTTTGCATTACGTTCCAGGGTCAATCCATCATGAAACCACACATTATGTTTGTTATCTATATACCATGCAGTGAAATGAGTGTGTCCAAAATATACTATGCCTTGTAAATTATATCTCAATTTTTGACTGTGTATCTGAAGTTTGATATGGGGGTCTGCAGGTGTATTACTGGATGATACTAACACTGCTAGCAATGGTGGGGCAGATTCAAATAAGTCTTTTTTGTAAACAGGTGCATAACAATATGTACATCTCTGTTTTAGTGTCTTGTTTGAGCTGACATCCAGGTACTCTTGAATAGTTTGCTGCTTTGATGTGTTGCCATTGCGAGAAGGTATGATAGAACAATTGAACAATTCAATTACACTAATATTGTGCAGATTAGAACATTCTACTATTAATTTGTTGAATACAGTTGAGCTTACAAATAGTTTGCTTACAATTGCTTCCACACTTGTGTTCTGCCCAAATACAAATACATTTGAATACATGTTACACAATTTATGACAGAAAAAATCTCTTACCTCTTCTAAAGTGTATTCATTTGCTGCATGCTTTTTAAATGAACCTACAAGTAAACCCAGCCATTCTGTATTCATTTGTGTGAACAGAACAGAATACACATCTGGATTTGAACTCCATATATCAAATAATACAAACAATACAGCATCATATGCACAGCTATTATTATACCATTTACAACCCTTAGGTACAAGATTTTCTGTTATTACTGGTAATTCTGTATTATTATAAGGAGGTATATCTTGCAACTTGATAGGTTTCTGTATGTCTGAATTGCTGGTGGATGGAACCTCAATAGGATCAGATGGTCTACCCTTTCTTTTTGTAGCTTTCTTCATAGGTGTAAACTGACGGATACCTCTAAGTTCAATACTGCTTGGTAACATAGGTACTTTTTGTTTTGATCCAGGCTGTGTACTGTTGAACTGAACCTCAGTAGATTTGACTATCTTAGGAAGTGGCTTATGCTCATATCCAGACAAGTTCCATTCTATGACAGTCTGATCTTTAACATGTAAAGGATCAGACTTTGACCATCGGATATTCCTATCTACTGTTTCAGGAACAAAGTTCTTGCCAAACACAGACTGAAAAGAGTCAATTAAAGTTGAAAGGGCTGGTGGCAGTGCAGGTGTGCAACGGTACAGTTACCCACACTTATAACACTCTATGACACTAACCTGGCAAGTTTGTGGGGGCAGAGGAATGTCTGTTATGTAGAACTTTGTACTTTATTAGATTTCTGGGTTGCAATATAATGGGATTTTAAAGGTCTGTTCTGACCCGGTAGGATTTATTCTTGTTTATCGGAAACACAAAACACAAGTATCTACTGAGATACCAGATTCTGCACTGAGTTGCAAGAATCTCTGAACCGGGCTGACTGACTCTGACTGACTGACTGGCTCTGAGGTACAAACTTTCAATACTGATTCTGACTCTTTCTGAGGGTACTTGCTAAAGCAAACTTAATTGTGATGATACTTTCAATTCTATTGAGTCTAGGACTCGAAGCTCTAACCTAAATTCCTGTGGGTATTACTACTGTAGCTGGGTGTTACGATTTATTTACTTTTTACCCTTCAAACCTTCACATCGGCACTATATGCATCACACTCGTGACAGTCGCATCAACTTCCATAAATCTTCACCATCACTGTCACCAAGGACTATTATTAGACCCATCTTTCTAGTATATAAGTAGCACGCTTTCAGCTGTAATACTCAGCTTCGAGCTAAAGTTTATATCACTTCATTCTTCTCTCGATCCACTTCGCGACGACCTTACTGTTGCACTAGTCTCTGACCACAACCAGACAACAACTGAAACTCTGTTGGACTCGGGTATTACCCGGCATAGTCTAACAGTTTATTCTAGTTTGGTTTACTCAGGGCTAGTCCTAACACTGGGGGCCAGGAAACTTGACCCAGCAACTATTTACTACCTACTTTTATACTACCTGGTATGTCTAATTTAGGATAAATAAAACTACGGGCTGCTATTACCTGATATCTAGTAATCCTACTATACTGCTTACTTAAGGCTTGGTCAGAAGGCGCGATCACACCATTGATCAAGTCATATTTCCTTACTGGGTAGGCCTGGACCCATACCTGACCTATAGATTGCCCATGAGCAAATGTGCGCAGCAGCTATAGGCTCATACCCATGCTATGATGCATACTCCTGGGTAACCCGCAGCTTACCAGGTAGAACTCATAGTTCTAGCCCAGCTACTGGGTAATCCCCATGCTCTTGCCATATTTGGACTTGGTAACACATTTATCGACCTGCCAGACTTGGCCATCTGAATCACGTGGTACCATGCCTGGGCGTTGACACGCTCTCAAAGCGTTTACCAGTGTAATTTCATGAAATGTATCAATATATACATTTTACAACATCCTGGCATTGAGATAACAAGGAATATGAATAGAGCGCAGTATAATACACACAGGACGCAGTGATATCCATATTGCGCGTGATACAATACGCGTGTGTATCAGTCTTGAGTGACGATTGGTAGAATGCATGCTCTAACTTAGAATGATACAGGATACGGTCACACTAAGTACAAGAGCTCAGCATTTGATACTGAATGCACTAGAAACAGACTGCATATGCACTCTAATGCATTAATAGAAAAACATACCTGATACTGGGAAAACTATGTGACACACTGATCTATGACGCACAGGGCAGAGATTGATCAAAGAGTCCGGCGCGTGTATGAAATGATGGCTAAGAATAGCGAACTCTGAGGGAACCCAATTTGGCAATAGAGTGCAGTGCCTAGGCTTACCGCGGGTAACCCCCACCTACCAGAGAAAACTAGAAACTCAAGAATAAATTATGCTACAGCCTATATGACCGGCTGTTACTCCAGGTATCATCCGAGGAAATAACGAGTGACATGCCAACGCATAGAGCGCAGTGCAAGTGGAGTCTAAACCATGAGGAAACAGAATCTGGTCTCAAGATAGACCTCTGACCGAGTGTCCAGCCTCGGGCATGATATAACAACACGCACACGTTGTGATTGATGATGTTCCAGCATTGCAACAGTAGTGTATTAAGTTGTACCGACTTGTAGGATGTAGAAATGTATAAATACAATATTGTAGATAGAGTAACATAGGTTTTCAACCCCCTGTGTAATAGTGACAAGCTTATTTGATATGCACGCGATCCTTTGGAGCTGTTTGAGCCTTGCACTTTGTCCATTAGTGACGAGTCAGAGGTGTTGAACCCCAATTGTGACAGTGCAAGAGACAATAGCTACTTGCCCTAGCACTGGGAGTGGTTTGTAACTTCGAGTGAGAGAATATAGACATCTTTGATATTAATTTGAGTGATTTGAGTTGTGAGCATTGACACACTCGCAACGTGTCTACGCATGTAATTTTGCGAAATGTATCAATACATGCATTGCATAATGGCTAGGTACTGAGATAACAAAAGATACAGATAGAGTGCAGTGCTATATGCATAGAGCGCAGTGTCAAACACACAAAGTGCAATGATACATGTATGGAGCACAATATAGAGTTGCGCACAGTACGGCCTTGGGTGACAATTGGTAGAGTGCATACTCTAACTTAGAATGATACTAGTCAAGGTCACACTAAGTATGAGAGCTCAGCACTTGATACTGAATGCACTAAGATACAGATCAGCCATGCACTCTAAGGAATTGATGAGAGACAGGCATGATACAAGGAGAACTACATTGATCTATGACACATGCCGTGTGCGTTGTTATGACTGCATACATTCCAGATGTGTAATTTTGCAATCTAGTGAATATACTTGGTACTACAGTACAAGGAGAGAAACGGGCATAAGGACTAAGCGAGTGTACATAATAAGTACCTCTAAACAATAAGACTACCTGTCTAAATGACACGATGCGACAGACCCAAACCGGGACTTAGTTACAGCTGGTACTTGACAGGCTAGCTTGACAGAAAGTTCATAAACCCTGTTCGGCCATCGGTAGTTGTCCATTACCAAGAGAGCTCGCTCCTTTAAACCAAGACAAAAAGGATTGCAATTTAAAACGAGCAGCGCGTACGAAATTAAAGTCACGCACTGTACCTGAGGAGCCTGGTCCGGAAACCACGCGAGAGATAAGATAAGAAGATAATCCGATGTGCCAGCCGTGGTATGACGAGTGCCTTCATGGTTGTCCCACTGTCGAGGAACCGTTGCCAGCAAGGGTTACTTCTGGAAGAATGATTGAATAAGAGCTGGGGCTAGACACGGCACGACCGCTACCGGTCAGGAGATATGTCCTCGGACTTGAGATTAGCGAGCACTTGTAAAACCATAGCGAGCTCGACATGGAAACTAAACCACATATGACAACACCGAGTCAGACACCAAGCAGGACTGCGGCAGTGGTGGGCTGTATGCATAGGAGTCTGGATTACCTGGGGACTGCGGTGATATTTGTAATTAATAGTTGTTTTAGTATAAGTAGTTAGAAGTTCGGTGTAGTATACAAGTTTCGAACCCCTGAGTTGCGGTGCACACATAGAAGGCGAGTACTGTAATAAAGGAATAAGTTTGTAGCTTCGAGCGTTGTATATACAGAACGAGCTCACCTCGAGGAATAGAGATAACTTCAGGATCTGACAAGTGTGCTTAAGTTCCGAGTGAATAAGAATCAGTGTCGCTGTTCTGTTCCATCTGAGTACTGCCAAGGTCTGTTTGGAAAGAGTATGAATTGAAGTAGAAGTTCTGAAATCTGTCTGTCTGTCTGTCTGTTCTGTTCTGTCAGTCTGTTTCTGAATCCGCTTCTGTTCTGAAATTGAGTTGTTTCTGTTCTGAAATTGCAAACTGTTGGAGAGTCGGAGTCTGTTATCGTCGTCGAAGTTAGTCTTGACAACCCTACCCCTAGGGAGTAGCGAGCTCACTAAGTCAGTACTTGGTTGAGTGGTCTAAAGAGTGAGCTCAGTGTCGTAGTGAGGAGTCTTGTGTTCTATTGTATTGTAGGACGTTGAAGAGCTGTCTAAGTGCACAGAGCTAGAAATGCAACAGCATTGAAGACACTGATCACACCCACACCCAACACTACACACACAAACACGCTCAAGTTCGTGGGGGGATTCTAATGCGATGAAAGTAGTGAACCAATACAATTCAATTCTCAATATCTCTAAGATACACGTGCAGCAATAGCGCTCATATAATATCTAGACTTCTCTAAGTCCAAAGGCTTTTCTCAAGAACAAGAGGGTGCGACTTCCGTCGCCGGGCCTCAAGGCAAGGGTGTATAACACAATACAACTTCGTCAATCGTCTCCACAAGTTTCTAGCAGTTGCTCGGGACTCTAATAACCACTGCACACAATCAATAACACCCTAAACACCACTTAAACAATTGCGCTCGAGGCAGAAACCAATCCCTATTAAATTCAACACACTAATAAACCTCGCGCGTCGCGCGCTAAACCAAAACCTTCACAAACACGTGGAGAAGTGTCTACACTGACACAAAACTCCGAAACTTCCACAAGAGCCACAGGGTTTGAACCTACGCGCTCGAGCTTCCAACCGATTGTAGATTCACAGGATTTGAACCTATGCAATCCAGAGAAACCCTGTCTGACAAGCCAAAGGGTTTGAACCTTTGCCAACCTGCCGAAATAACACAGAAAAGCGAACACTAATCAAGCCAAAGGGTTTGAACCTCTGCGCCTGTAATGCCTCGCATCACACAAATGCCCTCAAGAACTCGAAAGGGTGACCTTCAAGACACTGTACTCTTATTCTCTCACAGAGCGCAAGTCAAACCGAAACCAGACTCTCTGCACGGAGTGCTGCGCTATTTTCTTGTCTAAGCATGCGACTTAAATCACACAATAGATATCTGATATGGGTTGTATTCTCTCTCGAAGTTACTAGCTACTCTAAGTGCTAGAGCGCGTGGCTGAAAAGCTTTGCACTGTTACACTGTGGGCTCGAAACTTGTACTCTACATCTACACTACAGTATTTATACAATTCTACATCATACACGTCGATACAACTTAATACAGTATGGTTAGAACCTCGGAACATTATTCCTCGCAACGCGCGTGCGTTGTTATAGCATGCCCAGGGCTGGACACTTGGTTGGAGGCCTATCTCGAGACCAGACTCTGTTTCCTCATGGTTGAGACTCCACTCGCACTGCACTCTTTGTGTTGGCATGTCACTCGTCATTTCCTTGGAGTATACCTGGACTGACAACCAATCATATAGGCTGTATCCTATTCTAAGGTTGAGTTTCTAGGTTTCTCTGGTTGGTGGGGGATACCCATGGTAAGCCTAGGCACTGCGCTCTTTGGCCAAACTGGGTTCTCTCGGAGTTATCTATACTCAGGTATTATTTGGGACACGCGTGCGCGTGCCGTGCAATCGGGGCCCTGTGCGTCATCGATCACTGTGTCACGTAGTTCTTCTTGAGATCAGGCATGTCGTTTATTACGGCTGCAGAGCATGTATGCAATCTGTTGGTAGTGCATTCAGTATCGAGTGCTGAGCTCTTGTACTTAGTGTGACCTCAATGAAGTATCATACTAAGTTAGAGCATGCACTCTACCAATAGTCACTTCAGACTTGCACGTGCATGCGCGCATTGTTATACCGCGTGCGGTGTTGATATCACTGCGCTCTATGTCTACTTTCATACACATGCGCAGTGCACATGGCAGATCAATCCTTCTCATATCATGTCTGTCTCTCATCAATTCATTGGAGCGCATATCTGATCTGCCTCTAGTGTATTCAATATCAAGTGCTGAGCTCTCATACTTAGTGTGATCTCAATGAAGTATCATACTAAGTTAGAGCATGCACTCTACCAATCATCACTGAAGACTTGCACACGCGTGCGTTGTTACACTGCGTGCTATCTTGGTTTGTTCACTGCACTCTATTGGTTTGACACTGCACTCCATGTCTATTTCCATCTACGCGTGCGGCGTGCGTCTTTTCATGTGCTCTACTTCTATGTTTCTATACGCGCATGGCGCGCGTCATAGATCAATGTAGTTCTCCTTGTATCATGCCTGTCTCTCATCAATTCCTTAGAGCGCATGGCTGATCTTCATCTTAGTGCCTTCAGTATCAAGTGCTGAGCTCTCATACCTAGTGTGACCTCGACTAGCATCATTCTAAGTGAGAGCATGCACTCTACCAATTGTCACCCAAGGCCGTACTGTGTGCGACTCGGTATCATGCTCCATACATATATTACTGCACTCTGTGTGTTTGACACTGCGCTCTATGCATATAGCACTGCGCTCTATCTGTATCTTTCGTTATCTCAGTACCCAGCCATTATGCAATGCATGTATTGATACATTTCGCAAAATTACATGCGTAGACACATTGCGAGCGTGTCAACGTGTGTCCTAGTGTAAATTGAATATTACCATTCGCCTAGAAGGTTGCGCCTTGAAGTATACCTTCTTGTAAAAGATTCTAGCTTTAGGATCAAATAAAACGAGTAAACGCTGTACCGTGCCGAGATAAGAAGGAGCTTTACGAGTTCTAAAGTGTTAATAACTGCAGAGTAGAAATAATCTCATCCCCCCATGCACTTACGAGGGTGATTGTATTATTGCGTAGTTGTGTGAGTGTGTGTGGTTTGGTGTGTGTATCACGCCGTTCTATGCGCTGTTCCACAAGTGCCCCTGCCAGCCTCTTCAGGGTATAGAAACATAGAAGTAGAGCACATGAAAAGATGCGTGCAACGCACACGTAGATGGAAATAGACATGGAGCGCAGTGTCAAACCAATAGAGTGCAGTGAACAAACCAAGATAGCGTGCAGTGTAACAATGCGTGTGTGTGCAAGCCTCGAGTGACAATTAGTAGAGTGCATGCTCTAACTTAGAATGATACTGGTTGAGGTCACACTAAGTATGAGAGCTCAGCACTTGATATTGAATACACTAGAGGCAGATCAGATATGTGCTCCAATGAATTGATGAGAGACAGACATGATATGAGAAGGATTGATCTACCATGTGCGTTGCACACATATATAAAAATAACCATAGAGCGCAGTGATATCAACATCGTGCACGGTATAACAACACGTGCATGCGCGCGCAAGTCTGAAGTGACTATTGGTAGAGTGCATGCTCTAACTTAGTATGATACTTCATTGAGGTCACACTAAGTACAAGAGCTCAGCACTCAATACTGAATGCACCAGAAGCAGACTGCATATGCACCCTAATGCATTACTGAAAGACATGCATGAGAACTACGTGACACAATGATCTATGATGCACAGGGCCTGATCGTGTGGCATGTGCGCGCGTGTCCCAAATAATGCCTGAGTATAGATAACTCCGAGAGAACCAGTTTGGCCAAAGAGCGCAGTGCCTAGGCTTACCACGGGTATCCCCCACCAACCAGAGAAACCTAGAAACTCAACTTTAGAATAGGATACAGCCTATTTGATTGGTTGTCACTCCAAGTATCCTCCGAGGAAATGACGAGTGACATGCCAACGCATAGAGAGCAGTGCGAGTGGAGTATCAACCATGAGGAAACAGGATCTGGTCTCGAGATAGGCCTCCAACCAAGTGTCCAGCCCTGGGCATGCTATAACAATGCATGCGCATTGCGAGGAATAATGTTCCGAGGTTCTAACAGTACTGTATTAAGTTGTATCGACGTGTATGATGTAGAATTGTATAAATACTGTAGTGTAGATGTAGAGTACAAGTTTCGAGCCCACGGTGTAACAGTGCAAAGCTTTTCAGCCATGCGCTCTAGCACTTAGAGTAGCTAGTAACTTCGAGAGAGAATACAACCCATATCAGATATCTATTGTGTGATTTAAGTCGCGTGCTTAGACAAGAAAATAGCGCGGCACTCCGTGCAGAGAGTCTGGTTTCGGTTTGACTTGCGCTCTGTGAGAGAATAAGAGTACAGTGTCTTGAAGGTCACCCTTTCGAGTTCTTGAGGGCATTTGTGTGACGCGAGGCATTACAGGTGCAGAGGTTCAAACCCTTTGGCTTGTCGGACGGGGTTTCTCTGGATTGCATAGGTTCAAATCCTGTGAATCTACAATCGGTTGGAAGCTCGAGCACGTAGGTTCAAACCCTGTGGCTCTTGTGGAAGTTTCGGAGTTTTGTGTCAGTGTAGACACTTCTCCACGTGTTTGTGAAGGTTTTGGTTTAGCGCGCGACGCGCGAGGTTTATTAGTGTGTTGAATTTAATAGGAATTGGTTTCTGCTTTGAGCGCAGTCGTTTAAGTGGTGTTTAGGGTGTTATTGATTGTGTGCAGTGGTTATTAGAGTCCCGAGCGACTGCTAGAAAATTGTGGAGATGTTTGATGAAGTTGTATTGTGTTATACACCCTTGCCTTGAGGCCCGGCGATGGAAGTCGCACCCTCTTGTTCTTGAGAAAAGCCTTTGGACTTAGAGAAGTCTAGATATTATACGAGCACTATTGCTGTGCGTGTATCTTAGAGATATTGAGAATTGAATTGTATTGGTTTGCTACTTTCATCGCATTAGAATCCCCCCACGAACGTGAGCGTGTTTGTGTGTATAGTGTTGGGTGTGGGTGTGATCAGTGTCTTTGACGCTGTTGCATTTCTAGCTCTGTGCACTTAGACAGCTCTTCAGCATGTCAACGACGTCCATAGTAAGTGAACTGGAGGGAGCAAAAGATACGACCGCAGAAGGTTGTTCAACAACCTTCCCCTTTCCCTTACTCGAAACAGTGGACTTGACCACAGAGAGAGATTGAACAGGCTTGGAGAAAGCTGAAAAGGAAACATATTTGAGCCCAAGCAGAGGCTCACCCGTAACTGGATGGTACGCACGTGGAGGTGGAGGACGAGTTGGTGAGGGATCATTAACGCGCAAATGTTTCACCGGCGGGACAACAATGTTGTCGTCGACGGCCTCATGATACCAACCTGGAGTGGTGACTTCAGTAACACCACCTTCCCCACCAGATTCGGACTCGACTACGTCATCAGAGATATACACTAAACAAACACGGCCGAGGAAATTGAGTAATGAAAAATTAGGATCAACAAAGGAGATAACATTCCAGACCCCGATTTCTTCGCAACGGCGGTGGTCGACATGGTAGGGAGAGCGGACTTAGACTTGTGAGAGCTTGAACAAGTCCCGCACATGGGTCTAGTAGCCTTAACGTCTAGCGAGGGAGGCGCAGGCTGAGCTGTCTTGGACAACCTCGTAGATCTAGACAAGGGAACGGCACATAGTCAGTACACGAAAGAAACAACATCGCAAAAGAAAAACGCACCATTTGACCTGGGTAAGGTTAATTGAGGGAGGTGTAGTAGGATCTGGAGCACGCTGGCGCTTGTGCGCAGTCGAGCTCCCAACCTGCAGAAGCTACTCAGCTAACAACACAAAGAGAAAACGGAGAAAACGCACCGTCACTGAGCTTGACGGTGGCATACGTACCTCGACTTTGAGTGACGATGCCGGTGGAATAGCTGGATAAGGAGGTCAGGCAGGCACCGATGAAATAAAATGAGCTGCGCAGGACTTACCAGGCTCCCTCGCAGCCTTGGGTTGTCTGATCATAGTGGGACGAGGTCTAGCAGGTCTGGAAATAGAAAAACGAGCGCCGGTGAGATAAGGGATGAGGAAATAAGAGAATTAACACATGGCATAGTAATGGCCACATCTGCAGACATTTTAGCAGATGATGCAGCAACCTGGGGACAATGTGGGGCAGGCAAAGAATGCATCCGGAAGGGATGAAGGTCATTCTCTGCAATGCAATGAGATGCGTTAGCAGTGTATTCTTCCTCACCAGGGAGGCAGTGAGAGACATCAAACTCGAGCTGAGGAGATAACGAATTTTAGCTGGCAGAAAATAAGACTTGCTGAAAGCATACCTTGTCCCAGTTAAATTCTTCCATTTTGAGTCGCCACCGAGTCCACTCTTGTTGTCGACTCACGGTAGGGATGAGATTGACGATGTGCGCGACTCTGCCATGAAGTGCTAGGCCATAACAAGAGTCGGACAGGCCGAAATCGTTGAGAGTATCCATGTGAGCATCCTGAAAGGGGAATTGTGAGTAGAGTGCCAGACCTCAAACGATTGATGAACGTACCAAGTATGGATGCGCATCCACAACCAGGCACACGAGTTCTGGTGCTGAAGACACAAAAAGCACCTGACTATCAAAGTACTGTGCAGCATAAGCCCGGGCACCGATCAGGTTGCGACAAAACTCGTCTAGAGGGATCTTGTGAGAATATACAAGTCCCTCGGTACTCATATTGAGGCAGGAGACGGTGGAGCAGATGAGAGAGTGTATTGAGATGAGCAGGGAAAAGAGGGAAGGTGGTGGTAAGAGAGAAAGAGAGGTTGGACAGTTTGACAGCTTAAAAAGCCAACATGACATAAGAATTTGACAGCTTGACAGCACGCGACACCGGAAGAGTCTAGAATCATAGGCAAGCTTCCGGCCCCAACTTGAATAATACCTGTGCAGTGTTAATGGTGCAAATACCAACACTTAGAGACCCACTCCTGGACCGTGGAAGGTCCATGGCTTAGTGAGGGGGATATGACATGCTCTCAAAGCGTTTACCAGTGTAATTTCATGAAATGTATCAATATATACATTTTACAACATCCTGGCATTGAGATAACAAGGAATATGAATAGAGCGCAGTATAATACACACAGGACGCAGTGATATCCATATTGTGCCCGATACAATACGCGCGTGTATCAGTCTTGAGTGTCAATTGGTAGAATGCATGCTCTAACTTAGAATGATATGGGATACGGTCACACTAAGTACAAGAGCTCAGCATTTGATACTGAATGCACTAGAAACAGACTGCATATGCACTCTAATGCATTAATAGAAAAACATACCTGATACTGGGAAAACTATGTGACACACTGATCTATGACGCACAGGGCAGAGATTGATCAAAGAGTCGCACGCATGTATGAAATGATGGCTAAGAATAGCGAACTCTGAGGGAACCCGATTTGGCAATAGAGTGCAGTGCCTAGGCTTACCGTGGGTAACCCCCACCTACCAGAGAAAACTAGAAACTCAAGAATAAATTATGCTACAGCCTATATGACCGGCTGTTACTCCAGGTATCATCCGAGGAAATAACGAGTGACATGCCAATGCATAGAGCACAGTGCAAGTGGAGTCTAAACCATGAGGAAACAGAATCTGGTCTCAAGATAGACCTCTGACCGAGTGTCCAGCCTCAGGCATGATATAACAACATGCACACGTTGCGATTGATGATGTTCCAGCATTGCAACAGTAGTGTATTAAGTTGTACCGACTTGTAGGATGTAGAAATGTATAAATACAATATTGTAGATAGAGTAACATAGGTTTTCAACCCCCTGTGTAATAGTGACAAGCTTATTTGATACGCACGCGATCCTTTGGAGCTGTTTGAGCCTTGCACTTTGTCCATTAGTGACGAGTCAGAGGTGTTGAACCCCAATTGTGACAGTGCAAGAGACAATAGCTACTTGCCCTAGCACTGGGAGTGGTTTGTAACTTCGAGCGAGAGAATATAGACATCTTTGATATTAATTTGAGTGATTTGAGTCGTGAGCATGGCCGATAAGGCTTGCAGGGCACTCCATACTTAAGTTGCATTGATTGTTTGACTTGAGCTCTGTGTTGAGATTGAGAGGTTCGTGTCAGTGTAGGCACTACTCTATTGATTGAGGGTTTCGTGTGACACAAGGCATTACAAGTGGCAGAGGTTCAAACCCTTTGGCTTGGTTAGTGCTCGCTCTGGTTTATTTCTGCAAGTTGGCAAAGGTTCAAACCCTTTGGCTTGTCGGACGGGGTTCTCTGTGTTTGTGTGTATTCTCTGGATCGCATTGGTTCAAATCCTGTGGGTCTACGATCAGTTAGGAAACTCGAGCGCGTAGGTTAGAATCCTGTGGTTCTTGTGGATTGTTTAATAGGAATTGGTTTCTGTTTTGAGCGCAGTTGATTAAGTGGTGTTTAGGGTGTTATTGATAGGGTGCAGTGGTTATTAGAGTCCCGTGCGATTCCTAGAAAGTTGTAGAGACGTTTAACGAAGTTGTGTTTTGTTATACACCCTTGCCTTGAGGCCCAGCGACGGAAGTCGCACCTCTTGTTCTGGAGAAAAGCCTTTGGACTTAGAGAATTCTGGATATTATACGAGAGCTATTGCTCCGCGTACCTTAGAAATATTGAGAAGCCAGTTGATTTGGTTCGCTACTTTCATCGCATTAGAATCCCCCCACGAACTTGAGTGTGTTTGTGTGTGTAGTGTTGGGTGTGGGTGTGATCAGTGTCTTCGATGCTGTTGCATTTCTAGCTCTGTGCACTCAGACACCTCTTCAGCATGCCATTCTTTCAATAATTAAGAAGGCCTACCTCAACACATGGAGTGCTTCGGTGGTTTCCATTCATTTTTGGTATGTTCACAACCCGGTATGTTTATATGACTCTTGCTTGCCTTATAATCTTTCCAGGTTACTGTGTTCTTATTAGGGTGTTACTTTCTTATACTTAGCGATACTTGTAATTCCCAGAAATGCATTTTTATTAGGTTTACACGGCTGAGCGCTTTTTAGGCACATCAAAGTATATCGACGGTCACCACAAATACTGTCTGGTAACTGACTGTTATATTGTAGACATGTTATATAATCCAATACTTCTAATTCTCTGAATTCTTGTCTTAATTGACCTGAACACATGCCTTGAATTTTACTGGTATCAAAAGCCTTTAAATTACGGTCAGTGTAATCTGGCAAAATCAAAGTTCCTTCTGCTGATGCACTTCTTGACAAAGCAGTATAATATGATTGATGTGATCTACAATTGTTTAGATCTACAGGATTCCATGGCCTTGTCTTGCCTTGAGAACAATAATCTGTCATTGCAAAATTGGGAATCACCTCCACTTGCAATTGTGTAATATTTATTTTTGAGTCATCTTTTAGAGTGCAAGTAATAGGGACAGATGTTCTTGTAAGAGGGACTACATTTTCAGGAAGTCCAGGTAGATGAATGGGATCAGGAGGAGCCAATATTTTCACAAACAGTGTATGTAATACTTTTTGTCCCCTTGTGCCTGTTCCTTCTACCCATGAATATACAACAGCTTCTTGTCCTTTGGTAATGCCAAGTTCTGTAGCAGTGTTCAAACAAATCATGACAGGAAGCCCTTTACATATAGACAACTTTGCTGATACATGTTTATTGTTCCTACTTGGTGGTGAGTTCCACAATTCAATCTGTATTTGAGGTAAAAGTATGGTGATTTTACTAGATTTTCTTTTTTTAACTTGTTTCAATGTAACATTTTCTGAAATAGAATCATTGGAAAAAAAATGTATTAACTCTTGGTTTGTTTCTTGTGCAAATTGAATACATCCCAATTTATTGATTTCATCTTTCTGTACATTAAGACCAGTGATGATAGATGCACCTCTAAATTCTTTACTATTGATATCAGGTGAAACATTTGACAAATTACATACACGACTAGCTAGAAATCTAATGTCATCACCTGTACATGATTTATATCTCATATTTGATAAAGCAGTTCTCAGCTTTTTATCATCTTCAGACTGAGATATTTGATGCATGTTCTCATGAAGAATAACAACTGTAGTCACCTGATGCCATATTGCTTTTCCAAGAGCAGAATCCTGACTCTTCTTACTAGATGCAAATAGGCCACTTGCAGGAGAATATAAGGCTGAATATTCAACCCCCATGACAGGTGGTAATTGAGCAAAGTCACCAGCAAAAATCACATTCATGCCACCAAAGGGTTGATCTGGATGATTCAAACATATTGCAAGTCGGCTACTTATCTTAAACAAATCTGAACAGGATAGCATAGACACTTCATCTAAAAATATATATTCAACACCTTTTAAACGTGCTTTGACTTCTCCCATGCTTTTCTTTGACAACTCACGACCAGTGAACTCATTGATTCCAAATGTAAAGTGATAAGTTGAACCTTTTATAATAGAGGCCACTGTTCCAGTTGGGGCAACACATATTAACCTACTGCTTTCTTGACATCTTTCCAAAAAAAACAGTAAGTGCTTTCAACACCTGAGATTTACCTGTTCCACCCATGCCTCCAATATACATCATAAGCTGTTCTGATGTGGGACATAATGAATGTTGGGCAACAATACAAAATGCTCTATCTTGTTCAGTATTCAAATGAAATAGACATGTAACATCATCTAACATACATGCATCTGTAACAACATGTCTTGATTTGGTCAGATGATTGTAGCTAACAATCTCTACTTGATCAACATATTTTTTTGCAGGTACATATACCTCTGAACTATGTTTTTGACTTTGTGTGTCAAGAACAGCTTGCCACAGTGCAATAACCTCTTCCCTCCATTCTGCAGGTGATCGGCTCTGTATGTTATCAGAATCATATATATGAGTTTTATCTGCCAGTTCATAATTAGGAATAGACCATGAACACCCAGAAGTTCCCATTGTTTTACTAATTTTTGCAATATTTTGAGCACGTTTCATATATGCAGCACCGACCTTTACTGCCATCTGTTCAGAACCTTCTGAAATTCCTGTGTTAATATCCTCAGTAGAGATGTAAACATCATTGTTGTAATCTAGTGCAGTCCAATTGGTATCAAATATATGAAGTTCTTGGACACCATCCTTTTTCATTTGAGCATTGTAGTCATCTTTGGCATCTAAGCATTCATAATGCAAGTTGAAGTTACCAATAATTTTAGCCTACCAAGGTAATAGCTGAAACTCATTGAATGTTGTATCCCAGTTAGCTTCTACAGATTTAAGATTTTTCCCTCTACACCATGGTTTAAACAAAGTAAGCATTGTTATACAGTAATAGTCTCGGTCTCCAACATTATGTCTTGGTAATAAGCCACCAACAAAATTTGGAATATGATGTTTGAGCTCTGGTCTGAGAGAAATGTGATGAGAGTCATACAAAGGATGTGTTTGTAAAAAAGAGTATTTGATATGTCTAGCTGTTTTTTTTGCAGTGGACTTGGTCTCATTCAAACTGCTGGCAGACTCATGAGCTACCAATGTAGACTGCATTGATTCCTGGGTACATGTAGGAAGACTGTCATATATCTGTTGTCCATCAACCACTGTTGATTGAGAGGCAGGAAAAAGAGAAACATTGTCTTCAGCATGAACATATTCATCTTCTTTATCCACATCATCCTTGATAAATTCTTTCATAGAGGAAGTATCAGAGACATTATCCAATGCATCAATGTTATCTGTGTTAGAGCAGTCATCACCTTGTTCTTCAAGATACTCTAGTGTATGATCTATTTCATTATTGTCTGCACAATCCTGAGACTTTAATGTATCATCCTTTGGAGATGCACGATTATGAATCCATTCACACCTACATATCCATTCATACAAACACATGTGCTCTAACTCAATAGGACGGTGAATATAATCTTTGACAGGAGAGACACCAACCACAGCATCACCAGTTTTTTTTATCTGCACTTTAACATCTTCAGGCAATTCACCTTCTGTTCTCCAATCATTCTTGACTTCAGCTACAAATGATTTCCAGTAAAAAGTCACAAATGTGCGGTTTGTATAATGATCAGGCAAACCAAGAAGATATGAACATATCATAGGTGCACCAATTTCCATCTTTGCACTCAAAACATTTACCATTTGAGTCATCAATTTTCTAGCTTTATCTATATCATTCTTGCCAGACATTGGTTGGTTTTTACTTCGCTGGAATACACCTTTAATCACATCAAAGAAAACATGTGTTTTTAAAGCTGGTTTTGTGATATAATCACTAACATAAATCAAAACAGCTTTAATAGCAGTGCCAGAATGTAATGAAGTAACATCAGTATTGCAATACAAGAGATACGTTAACACATAGGTAAATGTATTAATCCAAGATTCACTTTTCTTTAAATTAATATGGCCAGTAGAAGTATCTACATGACTTTCTGCAAATAAAGGATGTGGAAACCTCCCACAACACTTTCCCCATTTATTATCTTTACATCCTTTAGCTGCAGCATTCCTTTTTAATGTGCCATCTGCCCATGTATTTGAATGACACTTCTGAACATTCACCATATTCAGTAAGGTGTTGACTGTACGTTTAAAATAAAGCCACCACAATCCATTCTTTTTACATTGCATGCATGTGTCCAATTTACAGCTGCAAGAAGAAGGTGGGGGAATTGGCAGAGTCTCAGTAGGGTCTTCAAAGTCTGGATGTAGTGCATCTTGGTGTCTCATTTCTATTACATCAATATTTGATCCAGTCATATAATCTCCAGCATGGGCAGATTCAAGATATTCGATAAACCTATGTTGAAAATCTGAATCTTTACTCATCAAGCGGTCTCTGACTTCTTGTGGACTCAAGCTGCTATGTATCCAAGAGACTAAGTGAAGATGCAACATGAGGCGCCCTTGCTGTTCAATAGTACCATAATAAGATGACACATTTCCATATGCTCCAGGTTCTTCTTGATCAGGTTTAAGAACATGTTCAATGAACAGTTTAACCATAAAATTAAAAAACCGAGCTGCAGCAGTTGGATTACTTGTGATCAGAAGAAGTCGTTCATGGTCATTGTGTAATAGAGGTGAAAATTCAATGTCATGATCTGCCCAATATAATGCAATAGGATGTTTGCTGTCTGAAGGAGCAAAGGTAATATACCAAGAGGGAGCCCCTTTGGATGCCATTAAAGAGTACACTTCATTGCACATGTATTTTTTTTGATGTCAGTGAACCCTTGCACCTTGTATGAAACATGGTCTAAATCATTGAACAGTTGAAAGCAATCTTTTTCCACTTGATTCTGAGGCTTGACAGGTTGTCCTGAACTGAGTTGGGCAGATAGATTTTCTAAAACACATTCATCTATATTCATAATTCTCTCAGCAATAGATTTGAATTTATTCTTTTTAACAAGCAGAAAACCTGCTGTTGTACTTGCTTTGATTTGTTCATGACTGAAAGCAACAAAAGGAAAATTAATGTCTGTTTGAAATCATCTATATAATAATACAGGATGAGCACAGCCACAGTTTTGCTTATGTAAAATTAGCAGACTTTAAATTCTCTACTCCTCTTCTGTAGGCACTGCCACAACCGGTTATTGAAGGACCAGTCCTATAGCACTGCCACGAGCCCAGCTTAACCCGGTTGCACTGCCACCTGCTGTTTTTGTGGTCACTCCTATGTGAGACTGCCACACCCAGGTAAGCATTAGTTCCATTTCATGATATTGGTGACAAGCCCACCTTCTGTACTAAAGGATAGTAACATCTCAGTTAGCACACTGTACCTGATAATGGGAGGATAAGAGTAAGATCTTTAAAGACTATGTATGTACATGGATAGAAAGGTAACAAAATATTCAAACCTCAGTCAGCACAGTAAAAGCAGAAAGTACTGAGGTGTAGAAAACTAAAGTACATCTTATATATGTAACCAGAGGTTGAGTGAGATAGTATCATGAGGATGTATTTTTGTTATATCAAGATCTCAGGAGATATACATTATTTTTTCATCTTTTTTGCATATTTTGCTCCTGATATCTTTACATAACTAAGATATGCAGAGGGATGTAGATGCCATCTGTGCTATGCCTTATTCAAATGTCACAATGCAGGGAGATTACTGTGGCATGACCAATTGGGTATTCAATATATTCTTACTACTAATTCTCTCTGAATGCAATTAGCTATTGGTAGAAAAATATATGTTAGATCTCAGTTCACACAGCATAGGCAAAACAACTGTACATTAACAGTGTACTGTACCTATTGGTAGAAGAGTATACATTAGATCTAAGACCAAGTGTGAGTAAGTAAATAGTAAATGTGGTATAGGCTTACACACCTCAGTCAGCACAGCATAGATGAAACAACTGAGGTAGAAGGTGACTACGGTGAGACTTTATAAGTGAGATTGAGTAATGACAAGATTTATGATATAAAAGATAGGTAGTAGGAACAAAAGGCGATCAAAAAAAAAGGTAGGCTGTGCATATGGTGGGATGGATATCCTTCAATATCAGCAGGTTCTGAAGAAGTTTCCAGGGACAGGTGATGGTATAGTGGAGTATGGATAAGATGATCATGGATGAGATGACAGTGATGCTGCTGCCTTCTATTCAATTGAATTTCTTCAGAATTTTAATCCCTCTGGATTACCATGTGCAAAGCTGGATACCCACTTATGCTCCTATGCAATCTGGATCCAGCTAATAGCCTATGCAATAGGACATGGATTAGGGCTTTGCACCATCACTGTATGGTATGGTTGTATGGGTGTCATTGTATGGGTACCATCCCTCTACTGTCAGAGAGTTTTGCCCATTTTGTATTGTACAGGTCCTATATGGGTATCTGAAAATGGACTAATTAGTGAGTTTTTTTTTGACTGGTATAGATAAAACAATGAAAACTGACTGTTTCTGCAATATTTGATGCTGATGTCCACCCTTGAAGGTAACCATTGATGTATATATGGTAATGACAGCTGTTACCATCACCATACCATCAAGGCCAAGTTTCTGATGGTTGACTGCTGTCCTCTGTATGGCCGTATACTGTACATGGTATGGTGTGAAGCCCTAACATGGATGATTCTTACTGGCTTCCATCCTCATGTTTTGGAATGTTGTCTTCTTAGTGGCACCCATATGAGCAAGACTATCTCCATTCCCTATATCACTGTCAATGAAGATACCGCCAAACTATTTATTGCATTTTCATGTTGTAAATCTCCAGTCAGGCTGGCATTTGCAATGACAATCAACAAGTCTCAAGGCCAGTCAGTCACTTATGTGAGATTGGATCTACATACTCCTGTTCATTCACATGGACAACTGTATGCAGCACTTAGCTGCTGCACTTCTGGACAACAGATTTGAGTTTGCTTTTCACCAACAGAAAAAAATACTGATACATTGAATATTGCATATTCTGAAGCTCAATTACAATCATAATGTTAGTATGAGAACAGCTCAGTCAGTCACATAGTCGATGTGAATGGCTTTATTGTATACACTACCTGTTAGTATGAGAACAGCTGTATGAATGTAGCATAAGAAATATATATGATAGAATGAACATAAGATACACACCTCAGTCAGTCATGTAGTCAATGTGAATGGCTGAGGTGCGATAAAGGGGATACAGCAGATATAAGTAGGAACAGATAGGAGATGTAATCTAAATATAGTAAGTATGTTCAATCAAATAAGGTAAAATGTTGGTACGTCGAATAGGTGGGACACTCAGGATAGGCTGAATCTCCAACACATAATACATATTTTCTCTCAAACTAACATTTTAGTAATAAGCCAGGTTTGGGGCAGGCCCCAACAAGCTGAAGTTCCGTGTCATAGTCAGGTTGCCAAGACCCGAGGTACAAGGGTCTGGCAATCGTGACAAAGACATGGGATGGAAGCTTGTTTATCATAGTACATCATTAACCATCGCTTATGTGCAATATCTGAAAGTCCAGTTGTACCAATACCACCTAATCCATAAGGGAAAAGCCATGGAAACATAGATGGATATAGTGAAGTGTTATTATAAATTGACTCTGGTTGTTCTGCATGTCCAACTGCTAATACTCCATTATTACCTTTGAAATGTTGAGTTGCCAAACTCTTCTGAGTCTCAATGTCTATCTTAGGGAGATTTTCACCAATAAGTCCATGTACTACCATTGGACAAGTACCTTCTTCTGTGCCATCTGCTTCAGAGATATCAAACATGCTTGTGCCTTCAGGAACTTTATTGGTCAGACTATGCTGATATACAATTTCGACAGGTGTTGCATTATCTGTATATTCATTCAGATTATCAGTGGATACTTGTACATGATGATAGTCAACATGGTTGATACAGAGCCAGCCTAATGCATTTACAATATTTGATGCCGTACCAGTAAAGGTGTGCGTTTTAAATCTTCTTCTGTTGGCTTATGAGGGCCTGTAAACATTATAGCAAGGACTTCATCGATCTCACTTTTAGGAGGAGGTAACACATCATACACTTTGGCAACAGGAGATTCAAATGAAATGACATTAGAAATCATTTTACGACTACCAATATCTGGATGGCCACTGGATGCCATTGAGACCTTTACAAAACAGCAGTTATGCCATACTCTAGCAATTAGCAAGCACTCAACAAAAGATAATTGCTTGAGAACATCAGGAACTTCACCAAGCCACAGCCCATTGCACAATGCTTTTGATGGAATGTTGCCTTTTCTTATTGCAGCATGGCATGAAAGACAGATTTTTTCTGTGGTTGGTGCAGTGACTGGACCGTCAATATGGGTGACAGGATCTCTCTCATGATAACATTCTTTTCTAGTTACTTCAGGGTTCTCTAAAATCTCTAAAAAGCATTTCATATGTCTGATATTGCTAAGATTTCTGAGTGGTGTCAACTGGGCACACACCACACAGCCTGCTTCAGAAAATTCATCTGGACTTGAGGCATGGCAAAAGGAAGTGACAATAGATTGGACATGGGCCTCAGTAAGTGGCTGGGGGGGAAACACATATTCAGTACTGCCACCAAGAGGTCCCATACCATCTGTAATTTTGTCTTTCGGTTTAGACGGTAGACCATACTGTAGATGCTGCTTCAACACTGTAATAGCACCAGTGCACTTGGTGCAATTGTGCAACTTGAATAAGTCCACCATGGCAGCTTTGGTTTTATAGGACAAACCTGGCACAACAATGTCATGAGTTTTGGCTAGAGCTTTGAGGGCAGCAATAGGTATAAATTCACAAATCACAGATAAAGGAACTCGAGTATTAATGTGAGACTCTTGCATACAAATAGATCCCTCTTCTTCCCACATATACTGTGCAACAAAGGTATACCGATAGGTGTTACGCATGACTTCCGGAGATTCCTCTGTACATGGTAACCAAGCCTTTATTAGATCATACTCAAGATATCGACCACCACCACCTACATGGCTTTGACCGTTGACATGCCCGCTAGGCGTTTATGCATGTAATTTCGTGTTTTATAATATTATACACAAGTTGAGAAGTCCTGCGACTGAGATAAGAGAGATTAGAGAAGAGCACATTCAAATAAACATAATACCATGTATATTCAAAGTGACTATTGGTAGAGCACATGCTCTAGCTTAGGGAGATACAAGATATGGTCATCCTAAGTACGAGAGCCCAGTGTTCGATACTAGCTGCACTAAAATGAAGTGGTGCACATACTCTAAAAAGATAATTGAATACATGTGCAATGTAAATGAACTATGAGAGACATTGATCTATGATGAGCAAGGCACGGATTGACCAGCAACTCATGCACATCATAAAATGAAAGCCCGAGACCAGATAAAACTGAGATAATACACTTTGGCCGAAGCGCATGAGGTCTAGACACCAAGACAGTCACCTTGCCGACTGGAAGACAATAGAAGGATATGAGCGGAGTGAATTCTGATAGGTGGGAGCTCCGAGGAGATAACATGTGGCGGGTTACGTGCTGTGCGCAGTGCTAACTGACATCGCAACCATGCATGCAATATGAGTCTGGGTCTTAATCGACCTTCTGCCCAACGTGCTACGAGATGGCGTGCTCAATGGGATGTGTGGGATGCAGACGATTGAGATCTGAGCAGGAAATAGTACTAAAAACCGGTTGTATTAATTTGTAGAACACATAATGTATAAATACAGTAGTATAGAAGTAGTGTACAAGTTTCGGACCCCCGGTGTAACAGTGCAAAGCAGATCAGCTACGTGTTCGAGCACTTGGAGCAGTTTGTAGCTTCAAGAGAGAGAGAGAGAATACAACCCATATCAGATACATATTGTGTGATTTAAGTTGCACACTTGGATAAGACAGTGATGTGGCACATTGTGCAGTAGTTTTGATTTTGGTTTGACTTGCGCTCTGTGAAAGAAGGAGAGTATGGTGTCTTGAAGGTCACCCTTTTGAGTTCTTGAGGGCATTCGTGTGATGCAAGGCATTACAGGTGGAAGAGGTTCAAACCCTTTGGTCTGATTCGTGTTCGCTTTTCTGTGTTATTTCCGCAGGTTGGCAAAGGTTCAGACCCTTTGGCTTGTCGGACAGGGTTTCTCTGGAGCACATAGGTTCAAACCCTGTGGTTCTACAATTGGTTAACAGCTTGAGCATGTAGGTTCAAACCCTGTGGCTCTTGTGGAAGTTCTGGGAGTTTGGTGTCAGTGTAGATGCTTCTCCATGTGTTTGTGAAGGTTACAGTTTAGCGCATGAGGTTTTAAAGTGTGGTGTTGAAGTTTAGTGGTTTCGCTTTGGTGACTATTTGAGTTGCACACGATTACTAGAGAGTTGTGGTTACGTCTATCAGCATTTAGAGTGTTTGGAAAGCCCTTTGCCTTGAGGCCAAGTGACAAATGTCACACCTCTTGTTTAGAGATAACCTTTGGACTTAGTAAAGTCTAGATATGAGATGAGTGCTATCGCTTTACATGTATCTTAGAGATATCAAGAATATAGTTGTCTTAGTTCGCTACTTTCATCGCATTAGAATCCCCCCACAAACTAAAGAGTGTGTTTGTGTGTGTAGTGTTAGGTGTGGGTGTGATCAGTGTCTTCGATGCTGTTGCATTTCTAGCTTTGTGCACGCAGAAGGCACTTCACCGTGATCTGAGATATCAGCCCCAGAATTGGTGACATATGTACCCGACATCAGCATATAACAAAATATAGCAACCATACACAGCACAGACAATACAAGAGGCCCAACACTCGGTAACAAAGTAGAGTCTACAATAAATGGACAAGCGATGGAGTCTATTAACCGCATTGATACATGTATATCCGATGACAAGGCATGTACAGTTAAATGAGTAGATGCAAAGGCGCAGCCTAAGCATAGAGTTGCACCCATATTTCCAGCATGCAAAACTCCTGTCCCACTCGTACCCATCAGATCAGCATACGAGCAAACAATCAAGGTTGCCTGATAAGGGCGCACCAGTTCGGCTATGAAAAAAAAAAACAGCATTAGATTTGAGGATACCACTATATACAAGGTGACCTACAACAAGAACAGCCAGCCCAGACAGGTCATACAATGAAGTCGAGCAGAAGGAAACATGAGTGTACCCTCCTGTCAGTGAAATTTGAATGGATTGACGAACATTGACAGGTTGAACCATAGACACCAGGATAAAACATCGTATACGCTACAACACCATGAATAAAGAAACTAGATGTGAAGACGTATTCATACTCACACAATGATAATTGGGGTAAAGTACTAAATCCCTCAGGGAAGCGCACTGCAAAGTTCCCTGCCATGAATATGGAGCTCGCAACACCATAGGAGCAGGGTATGGCACCATAGAAAGAATAACTCGTTCTTCATGGGTCCTGTTTGATTTCAGGGTATATAGAATTGTATCGCACACTGAAGAGGTGTCTGAGTGCACAGAGCTAGAAATGCAACAGCGTTGAAGACACTGATCACACCCACACCCAACACTACACACACAAACACGCTCAAGTTCATGGGGGGATTCTAATGCGATGAAAGTAGCAAACCAACACAACTGAGTTCTCAATATCTCTAAGATACACGTGAAGCAATAGTGCTCATATAATATCTAGACTTCTCTAAGTCCAAAGGCTTTTCTCAAGAACAAGAGGGTGCAACTTCCATTGCCGGGCCTCAAGGCAAGGGTGTATAACAAAACACAACTTCATTAAACGTATCCACAGTTCTCTAGCAGTTGCTCACAACTCTAATAAACACAGCACACAACAAATAACCCACTGCACACCACTTAAACAACTGCACTCTAAGCAGAAACCAAAACCTAATAACCTCAACACACTAATAAACCTCGCGTGCTAAACCAAAACCTTCACAAACACTTGGAGAAGTGTCTACACTGACATGAAACTCTGGAACTTCCACAAGAGCCACAGGGTTTGAACCTATGTGCTCAAGCCTTTAACCGATCATAGATTCACAGGGTTTGAAACTATACAATCCAGAGAAACCCTGTCCGACAAGTCAAAGGGTTTGAACCTTTGCCAACCTGCCGAAATAACACACAAGAGTGAGCACTAACCAAGCCAAAGGGTTTCAACCTCTGCCACCTGTAATGCCTCGCATCACACAAATGCCCTCAAAAAACCAAAAGGGTGACCTTCAAGACACCATACTCTTATTCCCTCACAGAGCACAAGTCAAACCGAAACCAGAATCACTGCACGGAGTGCCACACTATTTTCTTATGTAAGCAAGTGACTCAATTCACACAATAGATATCAGGTATGGGTTGTATTCTCTCTCGAAGTTCCAAACTACTCTAAGTGCTAGAGCGTGTGGCTGAAAAGCTTTGCACTATTACACCAGGGGCTCAAAACTTGTATTCTACATCTACACTACAGTATTTATACATTTCTACATCCTACATGTTGCTACAATCTGATACAGTACTGTTAGAACCTCGGAACATTATCCCTCACAATGCACACACATTGTTATAGCATGCCCGGGGCTGGACACTTGGTTGGAGGCCTATCTCAAGACCAGACTCTGTTTCCTCATGGTTGATACTCCACTCGCACGGCTCTCTATGCATTTGCATGTCACTCGTCATTTCCTTGGAGGATACTTGGAGTGACAACCAATCCTATAGGCTGTATCCTATTCTAAAGTTGAGTTTCTAGGTTTCTCTAGTTGGTGGTGGATACCTGCGGTAAGCCTAGGCACTGCGCTCTTCGGCTAAACTCATCCCTCTCGGAGTTCCTATACTGAGGCATTATTTGGGACATGCACGCAGCATGCCGTGCGATCGGGGCCCTGTGCATCATCGATCACTGTGTCACATAGTTCTCTTGAGATCAGGCATGTCTTTTATTAATGCTGTAGAGCGGGTATGCAATCTGTTTCTAGTGCATTCAGTATCAAGTGCTGAGCTCTTGTACTTAGTGTGACCTCACTGAAGTATCCTACTAAGTTAGAGCATGCACTCTACCAATTGTCACTTCAGGCTTGCGCACGTTGTTATACCACACGCTATGTTGATATCACTGCGCTCTATGGCTATTTTTATATATGTGCGCAGCGCGCATCTCAGATCAATCCTCCTCATATCATGTCTGTCTCTCAGCAATTCATTAGAGTGTGTATCTGATCTGCCTCTAGTGTATCCAATATCAAGGACTGAGCTCTCGTACTTAGTGTGATCTCAACCAGTATCATTCTAAGTTAGAGCATGCACTCTATTAATTGTCACTCAAGGCCGTACTGCACTCTTTCTGTATTTTGGGTTACCTCAGTAACTAGCCCTTATACAATGTATGTATTCATACATATCACAAAATTACATGGGTAGACACGTTGCGAGCGTGTCACCGGTTGTATTAATTTGTAGAGCACATAATGTATAAATACAGTAGTGTAGAAGTAGTGTACAAGTTTCAGACCCCCAGTGTAACGGTGCAAAGCAGATCAGCTATGCACTCGAGCACTTGGAGAAGTTTGTAGCTTCTAGAGAGAGAATACAACCCATATCAGATACATATTGTGTGATTTAAGTTGCATGCTTGGATAAGACAGTGGCACGGCACTTTGTGCAGTATTTTTGGTTTTGGTTTGACTTGCACTCTGTGAGAGAACAAGAGTACAGTGTCTTGAAGGTCACCCTTTTGAGTTCTTGAGGGCATTCATGTGATGCAAGGCATTACAGGTGGCAGAGGTTCAAACCCTTTGGTCTGATTAGTGTTCGCTCTTCTGTGTTATTTCCGCAGGTTGGCAAAGGTTCAAACCCTTTGGCTTGTCGGATGGGGTTTCTCTGGAGCATATAGGTTCAAACCCTGTGGCTCTTGTGGAAGTTCTGGGAGTTTGGTGTCAGTGTAGATGCTTCTCCATGTGGTTGTGAAGGTTACAGTTTAGTGTGTGAGGTTTTAAAATGTTGTGTTGAGGTTTAGTGATTTTGCTTGGTGACTATTTGAGTTGCATGCGATTACTAGAGAGTTGTAGTTACATCTATCAGTGTTTAGAGTGTTTGGAAAGCCCTTTGCCTTGAGGCCAAGTGACGAACATCGTGCCTCTTGTTTAGAGACAACCTTTGGACTTAGTAAAGTCTAGATACAAGACGAGCACTATCGCTTTACATGTATCTTAGAGATATCGAGAATCTAGTTGTTTTAGTTCACTACTTTCATCACATTAGAATCCCCCCACAAACTAAAGAGTGTGTTTGTGTGTGTGGTGTTAGGTGTGGGTGTGATCAGTGTCTTCAACACTGTTGCATTTCTAGCTTTGTGCATGCAGATGTCTCTTCAACACATGCCACTTTGTTTCAGTGCAGCTAGTATCGAATGCTGGGCTCTCGTACTTAGGATGACCATGTCTTGTATCTCCCTAAGCTAGAGCATGCACTCTACCAATAGTCACTTTGAATATGCATGGTATTATGTTTATTTCGATGCACTCTTCTCTAATCTCTCTTATCTCAGTCATGGGGCTTCACAACTTGTGTATAATGTTATAAAACACAAAATTACATGCATAAATACCTAATGGGCATGTCAACAGTGCAGGTGCGGGTCCCTGCTCACTTGGAGAGTGACCAGGTAAAGAAGACATATGAGGTAACTCACCAGGAGCTTCCCTCTCACGACAACAGTGACAACATTGAGCACGTTCCTCTAGAATCTCCTCATCAGAATATTTGAGAACATTGATATCGCTCCGATACACATGGTACTGAGACAATGATGATGAATCCTGAGATTGGGCCTGGGATGGCACAATCAGTGTGCGAGATGATTGGGTAGTGAGAGAAGCAGTATAATGCCCCACTGATGACATTGTATGCTTAATAGTAGCTCCAGGGTCCATAGATCCTAGAGATGGCAGCTGGTAAATGCTCCAGCAGTGTCACACTCGTGTTCAGAGGTGAAAGAGCACAGTCAAATCTGAAAATCAAGTAAAAAGCTCTAGTGAGAGCATTGGATAGCTGAGAGAGCTGTGGCCAGTTGAGGTGCCAGTGAAGTTACATAGTGCATTGAAAAGGTGTCTGATCAGTAGATGCAGTTTAGTCAACACTATAGAGGTGCCAGAAGAGCATGAAAAAGCCTAGAAATTAGCTGGCAACAATACAAATTTGAGATACTCAAAAAGATGTAAAGCTTCTGCCATATGATGGGTCTTCAACCCAGAAATGAGTATGAGTCAGGTGTATATTGCCAGAAGAAAGCTAAGTCAAAGACATGAAAGCATAGTAGAAGGTAAAGGTTAAGATGGAAAATGAGCTGAAATGGTGCATATGTAGTCACTGCAAGCCATATGTAAGCAAGAAAGAAATTGTGACATAGCTAAGCGGTCTATAAGTAATCCACATCCCTTACAGAGCATGCCATCTCATAGCACATTGGTCAGAGAGTCGATTAAGACCCAGACTCATATCACATCCACATGGTTGTGACGTCGGTTAGCACTGCGCGCAACACGTAACCCGCCACATGTTATCTCCTCAGAGTTTCCACCTATCAGGATCCACTCCACTCATATTCTTCTATTGTCTTCCAGTCAGCAAGGTTACTTGCTCAACATCTAGACCTTGCGTGCATCAGCCAAAGTGTAGTATCTTGGTTTTATCTGGACTGAGGCCTTCATTCTATGATGCGCATGAGTTGCCGGTTGATCCATGCCTTGCATGTCATAGATCAATGTCTCTCGTAGTTCATTTAATATCACATGTGTATTCAATTATCATTTTAGAGTACATGTGCCACTTTGATTCAGTGCCACTAGTATCAAACACTGGGCTCTCATGCTTAGGATGACCTTAACTTGTATCTCCTTAAGTTAGAGCATGTGTTCTACCAATAGTCACTTTGAATATGCATGGTATTATGTTTATTTCATTGCACTCTTCTCTAATATCTCTTATCTCAGTTCCAGGACTTCCCAGCTTGTGTATAATGTTGTAAAACACAAAATTACACATGTAAACACCTAGTGGGCATGTCAGCATGATACAATAATGAGTAAGTCTCACCACACTCTGTTGCCTCCTGCATTACTTTATCTTCATGAAAGTCATGCACTGCTCTGTCAATTGTTACAAAGCCAGGCCTCATGTCAATTCTCTCTTTGAAGTCTGCCATATCTTCTACTTGGTCCTCTGTCTCGTTAATGAATTCCCAAGGGTCCTCTTCCTGTGGACCATATTCATCTTCTGGGTTCGAGTATTCCTCACCTCCAGGTTGAAAGCTGTGCCTTGATAACCCATCTGGAGCATGTCTCTCTCCCAGGACATGTACCAAAGTAAAGTGGAACATTAATATTGACTCAATCCACCTGTTTATTGCTGTGTTAGGGACTTTGTCCAGGTTCCTAAGCATCCCAGCAATATACTTCGCATCTGTCTCAACTACCAGTTTCTGAACACTGAACAACCAGTGTTGACATGCATGCAGAGCTCTAAAGAGGCCATACAATTCTCATTTGGGCTGAGAGAAATGGGCTTTGTGCTCATTTAGAACAATAGACTCAAAGCATGCATATCGTCTTTGTTTAGGGTTGTCTGGGTCTACTTGACAGATATAGAAACCTATCGCATGGTATGATGTATCCACACTAAGTATTACATCTGTGAACAACTCATAATCAATTGGCATTAAAGAAGGGCAGTCACACAGTGCATTTTTGAGCATCTGCATTGCTTCCTCCTGATCTATACCAAACTTGAACAGTACCTTCAAGTGCATGAGCTTGGTTAAGGCATCTGCTTTCTTTGCATAGTCCTTGATAAACATTCGATGTACTCCTACTGTTCCCAGGAAGGAGTGCACATCTCCAAGATCTTTGCAAGGACCCCATCTCAATATGGCACCCACTCTATCAGTTTCTGGCTTTCTACCCTCATAAGTGCAGCAATGTCACACAACCATTATCTCTGATGTGCAAAGTACAGCCTTATGACCAGAGAAGATATCTCCTGCATATTTCATGCGCTGCACAACACAGTTCATATTCTGGAAGTGCTCCCATACAAATCTTCATATTCATACAATGTTAATGATTTAATGTTTCCAGATTGAATAGGTGTTATTGATTATGCACTTTGTATGCATTAAATGAATTTGAGTGATTCTAAAAGTCCATGCAAGAGAGAATACCAATAACACTGTATGGGGAATTCAATATTCTGGCCTATAATATTAAATTTTATAACTGTATATTAATTTCATATATTACACAAAAATATTGAAGTAATATTCTCAATAATCTTTCAATATTTGAGAATTTTTCAATATTTCTTTGATATACAGGATTATTGAAATAATATCAAGAATAATGTTTTGACATTTTGGCCAAGATTCTTGAAAAAATATACAGTTATAGAATTCGATATTTTGGTCATGAATATTGAATTCTCCATGCAGTGTCAGTGTAAATTGTTGCCTACTTCTTTAAACCCATTGTCTTCTATTACCAGGGTAGTTGGGTGTAATGACATCAAGTACCTCTTCTCAAGTATAGGTCCTATCTGTACTGTCATTCAAATGACTTCTTTCTATCACAGAAAGAGCAGTGTTGATGCTCTGGAGAAAAAATTTAGTATCTTCAATCCATTTGTGAGATGGATAATACACACCATCCCTACCACATCACTTGCCATACTTCTGACTATGGGATGGGCAAACATGAGTGTACTATTATGAGTTGGGTACTCCTTGGTCTCATCCTGCCTTTGTGCTTTGCGTGCATTGAGCCTACTCCAAGTTAGAATGTTATCCAAATGATAGAGGGAGGAGAGCTTGCATTGCGAGCAATGAGTTTACATATACTATTAGTGAATGGTTAGAGACAGGAAACTGTTACGATTTATTTACTTTTTACCCTTCCGAACCTTCACATTGGCACCATATACATCACACGGGCAACGGTCGCATCAACTTCTATAAATCTTCACCATCACCGTTGTCAACAGCTATTATTAGGACTACCATTTAGTATATAAGTAGCACGCTCTCAGCTGTAATACCCAGCTTCGAGCTAAAGTTTACAATCTTATCCTTCTCTCAATTCTCTCGCAACGTACTAGTCGTTGAGCCGGTACTCAGTATCACAGCCAGACACATCGGAGACTCTGTTCGACTCGGGTGCAACCCAGCATAGTCAGACAGTTTACTCTAGTTTGGCTTACCTGAGGCCAGCCCTAACAATTAGCTCAAAGCTTCCCTACATTCCCTTGAAGTGCTAGCCACCATCGGAACCCATGAACATCACTCCCGACATCTCGACCCTTGAACTTAAAGTCTTAGTCATTGTGCTAGTAACAGCCGCCCTACTACTTGCAACAGTCATCGTCGTACTCATATTCTTTGGTGCCCAAATCAGAGCGTGGTGTTCTAACGCCTGCTCACGAAGAAGGCAGCCAATTTGTTACCCCCGCCAACCACCTTACCACTATAACCCACCTTTCAATGTACCCCCAGGACCCCTCCCGCCACCGTCGATGTACCCCGAGGCAGAGATTGCAGGGGATGTTAGGATTAACGACCTCCCACCCAACTTTGACCCCCGACGACTTCCCAGACGACCCAACCAATCCACTGAGTCCGGAAGCCCCATCACTGGACCTTCCGGAACTTGGCACTCCATTCATACCCGAACTAGAACTCCCTCCCTCACCGGAGAGGAGGACATCGTCGACTACTATAACCCAGGAACAGAGCCAAACGAGGAGCCCGCTCTCAGGGAGAGCAGGACTCTACCAGCGACCGAGAGAGGGAGTTTACAGGTTGTGAACCCTAGTCCAGGAGGACGACTCTCCCCCAGCACCACAACAATATCCTCTGGCCCCACAGAGGCCCACCCTCTTTCCCCCGACAGTGACCACGAGGCCGGTCCTTCACAGCTGCGTAGGGAGACGACAGGAGCTCCAAACCAACAACCCCTTCCGAGTTCCACCCAGTGGCGAGTCGAGGTGGAGGGACGTAGCAGAATCATCTGGACAGCAGATGATGGAGATCCGAGAAATATTGAGCGAGCTCAGGAGCTCCACGAGTGGAGACTATTGGTCGGCTGGATCGGGAGACCCCGTCCAGAACAATGACCCGGAGAGAGTGACATCCACTATAACGAGAGGCTACGAGACCTCAGCAGGCACGAGAACCCACTCCACTACCGCGTGGAGGCCCAGCTCGGCGCACTCGAGCTTGGAGAGAACCCGTTCACCCTTGAGGGGGAGGACAGAGTCTGGCTGGACCTCTCCGAGGACCAGAGATTACTACTCGGCAGACGAAGCATCGCCTGGAACCTCAGAAGGAGGGACTACCTCCGAAGGGGAGGAGTCGACTACAGAACCGTTGATCAATATAGGAGCCTCTTCGCCCGCCGGCTATCTACCGGAGAGAGGCGTTGGGAGAGGGTATATGGCCCCCGACCAGGACGAATACTACCCCGAGGAACCTTATGAGAGAGAACGATCAATGAGCACAGTAGGCTTATCAACCTACTGGGACAAATTGAGGGGAGCTGGATCGACTCCCATGACAACCTCGACTATGATGAGTGGGCCCGAGAGGGGACCATTGATCGAAGCCTGGCAAGAACAAGGATCCGCTTCGTCGAACCCCTTTTACCAGACTCCCCACCCCCACGGACTAGAACCCAGGGATACTACCCATGGCCCACCCAAGGACGCCTCTTCGCCGGGGCAGATCAAGGAAGCAGTAAAAATGGAAAGTGGAACGCAGGGCTCGACCCAATGCAAGAACAAGAGGCCCAGACAAATAGGAACCTGGCAAGGGAACAACAAGAACAGATGAAGAAGGAATACGATCAACTCATGGAGAAGATGGTCGAATCTGCCAGGTACTGGGATCTCGAACCAGTAGACAAAGGAAAAGGAAGAGCCGACCCACCAGTCGACCTTCCAGTCGACCCTCCTTGTGAACCAGCACCACCGCCAGTACCCCCTGAGAGAGGAAGGCCAGGTTACCCGGTAGGACCTCCCTCGGTCGGGCACCGACGAGATCTCTATTCAGTACCCCGACGCCCCCCTAAGTACCCACCACCAGAACCCCCTGACTGGCCCACCGGTCATGCCAGCAATAGTGACCTATTCCCCTCCGTAAAACCAATCCTGCTACGCTCTCCCCTCCCCTTTGCCGGAGGCCACGACAACATAGTCCGATTCTTTGGGGACTGTGTTGCATACTTCGAAGTACATGACTCCTACTTCCACCCTACCCTGAAGGTCCCGTTCGCCGCTGACACGCTCGCAACGTGTCTACGCATGTAATTTTGCGAAATGTATCAATACATGCATTGCATAATGGCTGGGTACTGAGATAACGAAAGATACAGATAGAGCGCAGTGCTATATGCATAGAGCGCAGTGTCAAACACACAGAGTGCAGTAATATACATATGGAGCACGATACCGAGTCATGTGCAGTACGGCCTTGGGTGACAATTGGTAGAGTGCATGCTCTCACTTAGAATGATGCTAGTCGAGGTCACACTAGGTATGAGAGCTCAGCACTTGATACTGAAGGCACTAAGATGAAGATCAGCCATGCGCTCTAAGGAATTGATGAGAGACAATACAAGGAGAACTACATTGATCTATGATGCACGCGTGCGCGTATAGAAACATAGAAGTAGAGCGCATGAAAAGACGCACGCCACGCGCGTAGATGGAAATAGACATGGAGCGCAGTGTCAAACCAATAGAGTGCAGTGAACAAACCAAGATAGCATGCAGTGTAACAACGCGCGCGCGTGCAAATCTTCAGTGATGATTGGTAGAGTGCATGCTCTAACTTAGAATGATACTGGTTGAGGTCACACTAAGTATGAGAGCTCAGCACTTGATATTGAATACACTAGAGGCAGATCAGAGACGTGCTCCAATGAATTGATGAGAGACAGACATGATATGAGAAGGATTGATCTGCCACGCTCGCTGCGCACATGTATGAAAGTAGACATAGAGCGCAGTGATATCAACACCGCGCGTGGTAGAACAACGCGTGCATGCGTGCGCAAGTCTGAAGTGACTATTGGTAGAGTGCATGCTCTAACTTAGTATGATACTTCATTGAGGTCACACTAAGTACAAGAGCTCAGCACTCGATACTGAATGCACTATCAACAGATTGCATACATGATCTGCAGACGTAATAAAAGACATGCCTGATCCCAAGAGAACTACGTGACACATTGATTGATGACGCACAGGGTCCTGATCGCGCGGCACGCGCGCGCGTGTCCCAAATAATGCCTGAGTATTGATAACTCCGAGAGAACCCGGTTTGGCCAAAGAGCGCAGTGCCTAGGCTTACCACGGGTATCCCCCACCAACCAGAGAAACCTAGAAACTCAACTTTAGAATAGGATACAGCCTATATGATTGGTTGTCAGTCCAGGTATACTCCGAGGAAATGACGAGTGACATGCCAACGCAAAGAGCGCAGTGCGAGTGGAGTCTCAACCATGAGGAAACAGAGTCTGGTCTCGAGATAGACCTCCAACCAAGTGTCCAGCCCTGGGCATGCTATAACAACGCGCGCGCGTTGCGAGGAATAATGTTCCGAGGTTCTAACAGTACTGTATTAAGTTGTATCGACGTGTATGATGTAGTGTAGATGTAGAGTACAAGTTTCGAGCCCCCGGTGTAATAGTGCAAAGCTTTTCAGCCACGTGCTCTAGCACTTAGAGTAGCTAGGAACTTCGAGAGAGAATACAACCCATATCAGAAATCTATTGTGTGATTTAAGTCGCGCGCTTAAACAAGAAAATAGTGCGGCACTCCGTGCAGAGAGTCTGGTTTCGGTTTGACTTGCGCTCTGTGAGAGAATAAGAGTACGGTGTCTTGAAGGTCACCCTTTCGAGTTCTTGAGGGCATTTGTGTGACACGAGGCATTACAGGTGCAGAGGTTCAAACCCTTTGGCTTGATTAGTGTTCGCTTTTCTGTGTTATTTCGGCAGGTTGGCAAAGGTTCAAACCCTTTGGCTTGTCGGACGGGGTTTCTCTGGATTGCATAGGTTCGAATCCTGTGAGTCTACGATCGGTTGGAAGCTCGAGCGCGTAGGTTCAAACCCTGTGGCTCTTGTGGAAGTTTCGGAGTCTTGTGTCAGTGTAGACACTTCTCCACGGGTTTGCCTCTGTGCATTTAGACAGCTCTTCACCGCCTCCTATTTCGAAGGAGGAGCTGCCAAATGGTGGACAACGAAACGAATGGAATACTATAGCGAGCGACATGAAAAATTCCGCTACCCAACCTGGCCACACTTCATGCGCATCGTCCAAGATCAGTTCATGGACGCCACGGCCAAAGAACAGCATGAAAGGAAGATGATGGATCTTCGAATGGGAAACGGGTTGGCAGTAGTATACTTCCAGAAATTGGAAGCCGAAGCCCAGCTAGCCGATAGGATCCAAGACAGCGGAGATAGAGGAGCAATGGTCAGGGCACTCCGACAAGGGGTACCCGAAGACTATATCCGATTCATCACCGACATAGGAATGAACATTCCCCGTGACTATAGTGAATGGAAAGCCCGTATCATCACCATGCACGAACAACGGTCGAAGTCCCAGGCCTACATTCGGACCAATTATGGAAGGCGGCGCCCTGACAATCGCCCAAACAACAACGCCAGCAGTGGGCAGAAACCTGCTGGCGTGACAAGTGGGTCAGGAGACAAAAAGACCGCCACCGGAACAACTTATGGAGGATTGGAGAAACCCATGGACATAGACTGGATGCGAGCAGAAGGAAGATGCTTCAATTGCAATCAAAAGGGACACCTGTCCAGGGACTGCAAGGAGCCGAGAAGAGAAAGGAAAAAGTGGAACTCGCAGGAGCTGCGAGCGCTACTCGCCACTGCCAAGAAGGAGGAGAAACAAGTCGAGGAGAAGATGCCCTCGACCACGAAAATAGAGGAAGTAAAAGACGGGGCCGACAAGTGAGCGATTCCACTTGTTCGGCCAGACTTATTAAGAACCATGGTGCGCGCTCGCTTCCGACTGGTCGGACTTATTGTACTTCTGTAGTTACTCCATGTTTACATACAACGCATTTGAATATACCCACTTTGACGCCTTCTAGAACGACTGCACCAAAAGAATCGCACAACCGTTATGCTCTGCTTGTGGAGCTAGAAAAGGATATAAAAACGCCTCCTGGAAACCCCCAACTCCCCAGTACTCCCCTGGATCGAAACCCCCCCTCTGACCATTCAAGAGCACCAGCGATCCCCGGCGTGTCCTCCCAAGGCGTGAGAACGCACCCAACTGCGTCGAGACTGAACGACGTTCAATCGCCGGACGCAAAGGGAACAACCCTTCGGGAAGCCGTCTTGTCAGGGGAGGGACCCGACGAAAGGACGGATGACCACGAAGACCAGGAAGAAGAGCGGCGAAGACTCAAGACAGCAAGACCCGATGACCGGGATCGTAGGGAAGGGCCCCCCGAAGATCATCACCTGGCACTGGAAACTGCAAGCGCCCGCGAGAAGGGCCAAACGGGGGCCTGCACGCCCCAGAAGCTGCCCACCACCCTTGTTGAAATACCCGACGAGGACAATGACACGTCATATCAAATATGGAAAGAGAAGCGGCGACAGGAAGAAGAGAGAGAGAGACAGGATCCCCCCATTGCCCCCGCTAAAGACCAGGTACGCATCCCTCCCCAGGGGTACACCTGGTACAGACCCTTTGAGGTCAACTGGACCCTCCGGGTGATCCGGGAAGCGCGTACCGAGTCGGAAGCATGAGCCGCTCTTTCGCTCTGGGTTCACCGAGACCGGGTTGGCGAGATCATAGCCGACCTGATCGATGAACTCAAGGCAGGAGGAGAGGCTGCTCGAGAACGACTCTATGAACTACGAGAACCTATTCGTTATATCCGCCGAACAGAGAGAACCTTATCACGAGACTTGATCCTCCCGATCCTGATCGAAACCCTCACCAACAGGCAAACCCTAGAAACTAAGGGACTCGTCGACAGCAGCTGTACCGGAAGCTCCATAAATCGAGCTTACGTGGAAAAACATCGACTCCCAACCACGAAAGCCATGGTACCCATTCCCGTCTACAATGCTGACGGCTCCCGAAATAAAGCCGGGGACGTCACTGAATTTGTAGAATTAAGAATGACGATTGGCGGTCATAGTGAACGGATTGACCTCGCGGTCACGGACCTAGGAAAAAAGGACATCTTCCTAGGCCATGACTGGCTAAAACGACACAACCCGGTTATCAATTGGAAGACCGGAAAAATCACGTTCGCCCGCTGTCAGTGCTGCAAAAATCCTTTCCCCCTACCCGATGCTGACCTGGAGGACCGATGGGACGAAGAGTTAGAAGAAGGAGAAACCATTCTAGCAGTCGACCTACAGCAAGCTTTAGAAATCAGGGCAGTACATCATGTGAACGACCTAGCCGCCCAGGCAAACACCAGAAAGGCAAAGAGGACATTCAAAGAAATGGTACCACCAGCTTACCGAGAATTCCAAGATCTCTTCTCGAAAGAGAACTTTGATGAGCTCCCGGAACGAAAACCCTGGGACCACGCGATTGAGCTGATCCCCAATGCACAGTCGACCTTAGACTGTAAAGTCTACCCCCTCAACCATCACGAACAAGAAGAACTTGATAAGTTCCTGGATGAGAACCTAGCCACAGGGCGAATCTGTACCTCTAAATCACCCTTTGCCTCACCATTCTTCTTCATCAAAAAGAAGGACGGGTCGTTACGCCCAGTACAGGACTACAGAAAACTCAATGAAATGACAATCAAGAACAGATACCCGCTCCCGCTCATCTCAGAGTTAATGGACAAGCTCAAGGGGGCAAAGTACTTCACCAAGCTGGATGTCAGATGGGGATACAATAACGTACGGATCAAACAGGGAGACGAGCAAAAGGCTGCATTTCGGACCAACCAAGGCCTCTTCGAACCAACGGTCATGTTTTTCGGCCTCACAAACTCGCCGGCCACCTTTCAGTGGATGATGAACGACATCTTTAAAGACTTGATTGCGGAGGGGAAGGTTACCATCTATCTCGATGACATCCTTATCTTCACCAAGGACCTCCAGGAACATCGAGCGATCGTAGGGAGGGTACTTCAAAGACTGAGGGAGCACAAATTATTCCTAAAAGCCGAGAAATGCGAGTTTGAAACGCTAGAAACCGAGTATCTCGGGGTAATCATCAGCGAAGGAGCAATCAAGATGGATCCGGTAAAGGTCAAAGGGATTACTGAATGGCCAACACCGACAAAAAAGAAGGAGCTACAATCATTCCTGGGCTTCACCAACTTTTACCGACGCTTCATCAAAAATTATTCAAAGATCGTCCCCCCTATGACCCAACTTACTGGAAACACGCCCTGGACATGGGGAGCCACCCAGAATCAGGTGTTCCAGCAGTTGAAGAAACAGATGGCCGAAGATGTAGTCTTGGCAATGCCGACAGAAACGGGGAAGTTCAGGGTGGAAGCCGACTCAAGCGAAGGAGCAATAGGCGCTGTCCTCAGTCAACAACAAGATGGAAAGTGAAGGCCAGTTGCGTTCCTATCGAAGGCCCTTACAGTTACGGAAAGGAACTACAAAATTTATGACAAGGAACTACTAGCCATCATGCTCGCCCTTGCGGAATGGCGTCATTATCTCATGGGAGCCGCCGACACGTTTGAAATCTGGACAGATCACCAGAACCTACAATACTTCAGAAAGCCCCAAAAACTCAATCGCCAACAAGCCCGATGGGTAACGGAACTCGCAGAGTACCACTTCACCCTCTCCCACAAAGCTGGCACTGCCAACAGGAAAGCCGACTTGCTGAGTCAACGAGATGACCACAGCCAAGGCAAACAGGACAACGAAGACATAATCGTCCTAAAACCCGAACATTTCCGGGCAATGATCATGCCCACCAACGAAGAAACCCACACCAAGGTCAAGGATGCCACCAGACATCACGGAAGGTGGGACCAGGGCATCGCAGGATCCCTCAATCATGAAAGAGGAATAACCGAGGCAAACGGACTCCTCTATTACGACGGACGGATATACGTCCCGAAGGACCACATGCTGCGCGGGGAAATCATATCCCGCTCCCATGACCATATCACTGCCGGACACCCAGGAATTGCCAAAACAAAGGAACTCGTTCAGCGAGAGTTCTGGTGGCCAAAACTTCATAAGGACATCGAAGCCTATGTCAAGGCATGCGAAACCTGCCAGCAAACCAAAACGAGCACGCAAGCAAAAGCAGCCCCCCTCCATCCTAATGAAATCCCTTCCGAACCCTGGACTCATATTTCGGTAGATATGATAACCGGTCTCCCGGAATCAAATGGATTTGATGCCATCCTAATGATCATTGACCGTTTCTCGAAGGAAATGGTCCCAATAGCTTGCAATGTGGAACTGACTTCCGAAGGATACGCAAAGATACTGTGAGACCACATTTATGCTCGATACGGAATGCCCAAAGTGGTAATCTCTGACCGAGGTCCGCAGTTTGTCTCAAACTTTATGAAAGACCTCTATAAATTACTCGACATAACCCCGAACGCATCCACAGCATTCCATCCACAAACCGATGGACAAACAGAGAGGGCCAACCAAGAAATCAAAAAATACCTCCGTATATTTGTCAATCACCTACAGAACAACTGGAGCGAATGGCTAGCAATTGGCGCCTTCGTCCATAACAACCGTGTCCATTCCGCCACCGGTAAAAGCCCGTTCATGGTCAACTATGGCCGGAACCCTAGAATTGTCCCCGACTCTCACCGAGCCAACCCCTTTACCAATCCCACCGCCCAGTCCTTCTCCGACAAGATGAAAAGCATCCATGTCGAGGCAAAAACCTCACTCAAAGAGGCGGCAGACAAGATGAAAACACAGTACGACAAGAGAAAGCGACCCGCAGTCAATTACAAGGTCAGAGATCGAGTATGGCTCGATAGTTCCCATCTGAGCCTTCCCCATCCAAAAAAGAAGCTCAACGACAAGCGAGTAGGCCCTTCCTCATTCTTAACAAATACGGTGCCTCCGCCTATAAATTGAAACTCCCACCGCATTGGAAAATCCACCCCACCTTCAATGAGAAACTCCTCTCCCCATTCACTCCACCCGCATTCCCCAACCAGGAACAACCGCCTCCACCTCCACCTGACTTAATTGAAGACGAGGAGGAATATGAAGTCGAAGAAGTCCTAGATCATCGTACCAGGAAAGTCAGAGGGAAAAGAGGGGAACTCCCAGTAATCGTCACCGACTACTATGTCAAATGGAAAGGCTGGACCCGAGAACACAACAGCTGGGTATGAGAAAAAGACATGGAGCACGCCAGAAAGTCAATCAAAGACTATGAAAAGAAAGCTAAACGTGCAGGCCGTCTCACAGTAGCCTACGCATCATCCATCCAAACTGCGACAGTCCAAATTGAAGTCAAAATATTCCCAAGAATGATCCTGGAGGGAAAGTACAATGACGAGGGAATACTCAGCTACAAAACGCAGGCAGGCGACGGAAGCCAAGAATGGATAAAGGACCCACCAGACTACCCACCAGAGGCAGCTCATGAATGCCGAAGATGGGAGAAACTCATCAAAACATACTGGGAAAATGTACACAGCGAAGAGCCCGATTGGAGACCCTAATGGCAGTCGGGACGACTGCCTTAACGAGAGGGTAATGTTACGATTTATTTACTTTTTACCCTTCCGAACCTTCACATTGGCACCATATACATCACACGGGCAACAGTCGCATCAACTTCTATAAATCTTCACCATCACCATTGTCAACAGCTATTATTAGGACTACCATTTAGTATATAAGTAGCACGCTCTCAGCTGTAATACCCAGCTTCGAGCTAAAGTTTACAATCTTATCCTTCTCTCAATTCTCTCGCAATGTACTAGTCGTTGAGCCAGTACTCAGTATCACAGCCAGACACATCGGAGACTCTGTTCGACTCAGGTGCAACCCGGCATAGTCAGACAGTTTACTCTAGTTTGGCTTACCTGAGGCCAGCCCTAACAGAAACTGGTTAGAGGAATCATGCAACACGCACACTTTGGCAGAATGAAATCAGCTGCAAGGAAAACAAGACTGTTTGGCCAAGCAATGTACTAGATGGAAGATTATCAGAGTCAAGAGGATCAAATATTAGCGAGTGATTACAGCAACAAGTGTAAATAGTGAGCATGCGCTACAGTAAAAGCAAATATCCAAGATTAGCATCTTTCCTATCAGACACACGATATAACTCATACTACCTCATTGTTAGACCAGACATCACAGCAAACCGCATCAAGCCTACAATGATCTTTGTCGTACTACAGATCATTTCTTGCTGTAAGTATTGATTATATCTGTGATGCATTTGGAGGATGCACACCTGGAAAAGCCAGTCATTGACCTGCCCCTGTGCAAGTAGTAGCACATTGTAGTGGCAATAAAGAAGTCTGCAGCCACGGCTGTAGAAAATACTACATAAATTGCTGTCTGTGATGTGTAACTGCCCATTAGAACCAGCACTTTCAGCAGTGCTACCAAAGCCTACTCTGATACTTGGTATGTCCAAATAGGTTGATATAGTATACCTGGTGACAAGGTTAACATGGGAGACAGTTATCATAAAGAGGCATGTCCCATACATCTCGTAGGTACCATCTGGTAACATTCTACAAGTCAGTGTTGCATATCATAATAAATCCAAATACTCACAAATTCCAGCACCTTCGAAGTTGCATTCAGATCTTCGTTCACTATGACAGCAGAAATCTCACCGAGGCAAGCCACAACAGCAAGAAACTGCCAGTTGGATTTCAAAGATGTCTCCTTGAGAATTGAGAGAAGGGACAGAAGAGGACATACAATGGACAATGGTAGCACTTTATGAAAGTGACGACCAACTGTTAGGAGGACACAAGTCAGAATCCATTGACTTCAATGCCGATAGAAACTCACATTTCCATACTCTAAGAGCATATAAGCTGTATAACCGTTGAGTGAGTCTTTCTGATAATTCGAGAATCAATCCAGAGGGGCACACCCTTGAACGCCGACGACTATTAGCATCTATTGAATGATTAGATCAGAATGTAAGATAGTACAAGCTTTCATGTACATTGACTATGAGCTGCAGCTGCAGTCGGAATGAGCTCAGGATGTTCATCGACAACGGAAAAGAAGTAGAAAAATAGTCCCACCCGGAAACTCCTGCCAGTGAGGTACAAATTTATTTGAATTTAAGGATATGGCAGATGCGTACCAGATGATCGTGAGCACCTGAAGATAATTCCCAAATGATTCGACGAGATAAAAGTACAGGGCATGAATACTTATCACAACATGAAGTATATCGAGGATCCTTGAGATTATAGGCATCGTCAGGATTCAGTCTGGTACACGTATACGTGTTGAGCATACCACAGTAAGGCGACCTATTTGTATGTCAGAAAAACGCTATCAAAGTTTACAATTTCTGGCTTACACCGTATTGAAAAGGCCACGAATCGTCTGGGTATTCCTTGTAGTACATCACAGTCTGCAGAATGGTTATCCCGTAGAATCTAGGGTCCACAGTGAATATTGGACACGAAAGCCAAACAAAATACACGTGCACTGCAGCGATGGTAGCACCGACGTAAATTGCACCAAGGGTCAGTCCTAGCACCGAGGGGAGGGAGCCAACTGGTATTATCGTAACCAGGGCCATTTGTTAGGTTAAAGTTGAGGGAATAGTATATCTTATATGTTTATCTGTGGCATGAAGCACTTTGGGATCGCATTCGAGGACGGCGATTGCAGTTGGAATCGTTCAATAGAGAAATATTTGCCACTAGGAAGTTTTGATCAATGAAGGGAATGGAAACGAATGTGAGGGTATGAGAGCAGATGAGATAGTTGGCCCAGCTGCAGGTGATCCACGTCGCGTACTGACATGGTAAATGCCAAGGTGACGTTGCCTTGTGATGCTTCTATCGCCGGGGCATGGAGATGATTTATTCTTAGAGAACACCTTTTTGACCGAGGTATGGTTACAAAAGTTGCTCGACCAACAAAACGCCGACATGCTGTGTGCCTAAGTTTACATACCGGACATTGACATCATAACACCAGCCTATTTGAGCCTGGCCCAGGAGCAGAGAACAGAGCATCTTTCGAAATACATAAGCACATAAAGAAATGGACAAGCGCCGGATGTCAAGTGCTGCACGCACGCCATCTCAGTTGCTGAAGGCCTCTGACTTTTGAACTTGGATTCTCCATGACTTTCTGTACTTTGAATCCTAACTGCATGGAGAATTTAGGGGAGATTCAGAAAGAGCTCGACAAGAGCCCGAAGCCAAATAAAAGGAAGAGAAGAACACACATATTGGCAATATGAATTTTCGCTTAGGGATTACTTTGATCGGCACAGAAGAAAGAGAACTTCACATCTTTGTTTCAGTTTGAGCACCTGAGGGCACGGATCTGAAGAGTGAAACTCGTTGTCCGTCCACATGGCGGTAAACGGGTTCAGAGCAGGTTCATTCCGACGTCCCCTAAAGCCACTAGTGGCCACCTAGTGACTCAAAGTATCAAAAAAAACTGCCCTGTTACTGGTGCAAGACTAGCCTCGTATTTTTACCTTGGCTTATCAGTCTTTTATAGCGACTCAGGAAATGCAAGACGGTCACTCCATCAAGAAGCAATGAGGATAACAAAGACAAAGCCTATCAAATGGCCCAAATCTCCACGTTGCAAGGGGCCCTATTTGAATCCTTGCTTTCGGGACGAAACAAGTATCGACATTCGAATTCGAAGTTAAAGCAGTGAACACCTTGACTGAACCTGTATCAGGATGATCTTAGGCACATTCCTCGGCAGTAACGCCCTGTAGTCTCAGGGCTCTAAGTGCGTGATGCATGCAATTAGCGGGCTACGGTGAAGTACGAAAATGTTAGAACGTGAGAGTAGTATCACTTCTTTATCAGTCTGACTAAACCCAGATAGTAAGCAAGCACATGAATAAACAATTCGATGTGAACACTCAGCGCTCAATGCTTACGTTTTAATTTTGCCGGACCAATGATGATCTGACGCCAGAACTCTATCCTTTTGATTGCGCCATCTTCGCCCCCACATCAAGGTCCACCAGACGCTTTTAAGCGATGCGCGTATCTTTTAAAAAATACTGGAGTAAATTTGTCGACTACAAGCAAAACGAAAACAAGAATAAAGAATGGTAGGAATGTACTCGAAGTCACCCATAGCTGGGTATTTCAACGTCGATGCGTAATTTCTCATTCAAATGGCATGCAAGCGACCTCTTTCTATTTCGGAAAGAGCTATATCGACACTCTAGAGAGAAGGAAGAGTAATATCTTGAGTCCACGGCGACAATAATACGACGTACTGTCTGTGTTGAGTCACTTGGACCGCAGGTGGAGATTTGAGGAGAAAACCTGAGGAGCTTTGGTCCTTCAACGGGCCGCTCCTGGGCCCCTTCCTTCATTTGCTCATGACGAGCATTGAGCCTACTTATAATCAGGCTATTGATCAAGTACCAGCGGAGGGAAACTTGCATCGCTAGCAAAGAATTTATATAGACTAGTGGTTAATGGTTAGAGATAAACTGGTCATTGTTCAAAGCAAACTCTAACACCCACGCTTCGGCAGAATGAAATCGATTGCGAGGAAAATGAGACTATTTGGCCAAGCAATGAACTGAATGGAGGATAGCATCAGAATCAACAGGATCAAAGATTCGTAAATAATTACCGCGACGAGAGTAAGTAGTGAACATGCGCTAAGCGTAGTAACAGCGAGTATCCATGGTTAGCTTCCCATATCAAACACGGCATCAGAATCACACCTCGTCGCCAGACCAGATATCACAACAAGTCGCATTAGCCCGACAATGATCTTGAGCGTACTACAGATGATCGCCGTAAGCATATAACGTATTCGTGATATTTTTAGAGAAGACGACATACCCGGAGAAACCAGTCATGGATCTGCCCTTATGCAAGTAGTAGCACATTGTCGTGGCAATGAAGAAGTCCGCCGCTGCGAGGGTAGAGAAGACTATGTAAATGGATGTCTGCGACGCGGAACTTCCCATCAGAGTGAACCTATGAACGATACAGAGCTTCGATGCCTACGCTGATGGTGGGGAGGTCGAAAAAGCTTGATATGGTGTATCTGGCGATACAGTTAGCATGAAAGACCGAAGTCGTAACGAGGCGTGGCCCATACGTATCATAGATGACATCTGGTCACATTCTCTACATATCAGCACCGTACGCATATATATAATGCATGCTCACAGATTCCAGTGCCTTCGAAATCAAAGTCAGATCTCCATTTATTATGAAGAAGAAGACTTCACCGAGAGAAGCACCAACAGCAAGAAACTATCGACGCTTTCATGAACATTGTGGAAGGAGGAGGTGGGTACATACGATAAGCCAGGGTAGGACCATACCGAATTTGAGACCAACTATGAAGGGTTCAATAGTTAGGATACGTTCACTTTAATCCCGACAGAGACCAACGTTTCCATATTCTGACAGCGTATAAGCTGTAAGCACCGATGAATGAGTCCTTCCGATTGTTCAAGTCTTTTGAAGGGGACTAACGCTTGAACGCCGACGACAATTAACATCTAATTAACGTTTGAAACTCGAGAAGGATGTCATATCGTTACGGATTCACGCACGTTCACTAGGAGCTGCAACTAAAGACGAGTTTAAGCACCAGATAATGAACGGAACGGAGAAATAGGTATACCGGAAAACTCCTGCGAGCGAGTTGCAAACTCAGTTGAGTTTAAAGTTAAGACACGTACCAAATGATCCCGAACAAGGGAAGATAATTCCCGAATGATTCGATCAGATAGAAATACAAGGCATGGGTACTTATTGCAACGTGAAGGGTATCGAGTGTCCTGGAGATCATAGTGGACGTTAGGATCCAGCTTGTATCTATGCAGTCTTCCGTAAGCCTACCACAGCATGGCGACCTGTTGATATGTCAGAAAAACGACATACATATGTACAATTTCGCATACTGAATATCGGAAGAGCCACGGGTCATCGGGGTATCGCTTGTAGTACATGATAGTCTGCAGGATGGTGATCCCGTAAAAACTAGAAGGACACAATGAGCACTGGAGAAAAACTTTTTAGGAAATCGCGCGTGCACTGCAGCTATAGTAGCGCCGACGTAAACCGCACCGAGTGTCATTCCCAGAGGGGGGATGTCAATTGGGAGAGGCAACGACATCGGGTACGCCAATGGGGACGGAAGAGCATGTCATATATATATCCAGTAGGTGACATGCAGCACGTTGGGATCACCATCGAAGAAGGCTTCCTTTGATCATTGTTACAGTTGATTCCTGTTAACAGGGAAAGACCTCATTGCCAGACTAATCACGAAGGGCACATGAAAAGTAGCAGCGGCGCACGGTCTAGTGTCACCTGCAGTGTGGTCTTGATCAATGATCAAGGAATATAAAGATAAGGAATAAGAACTACTGAGACGGTGAGAGCCACTGACGCAGATAATCACAGGCATTGATGAGCTCGAAGACGTCGCTGGCACGGGTTGATGCCCATCTATGTGGCTTCGTGACATTTCTATGGGACCACGAGGAACATTCTTTACTAGTGACCACCTGCGACCCCAATGGAGCTCATTTCTCGGCGCTTCCGTTGTGGTGTTGACTTGGGCTGAGTTTGATTGATGATCAGATTAGCACCAACACTTTCGTAGACACAGGAGAGTGGACCTACTGAACGTGCAGAATGTTGGGTAAGCATCTAGAATGCCACTGAAAGTAGTCTATTTATCTTAAGGAGATTGGAGCCGACTTTGGCACCTACACCTCGGCGGAAAATCTCGGACCCTTCGAGCTCAGAAGTTCCTTGACTTGCTGAGATTTGACAGCTGCCCCTCCCGATCCCGCATAGAAAATCTACGTGGAACATTTACCGAAACAAAAGATGAACAAACGTACATTGGCTCAATGTCCTATGATTTGAGCAGCTGTTCAACGTTAGTAGTCAAGGCCAATTATGAATGTTTATCACATTCGGGAGATACCTTAACATGCAGCAGAGAGAGATCCCCGTGTTACATGTTGGAACAGTCTCGCTCGGTCCAGGAGGGAGAATGAGCAAGCTGCTGGTGATAGTCGCAGATGTGGCTACGGACTAGCGGGGACATGGTCCACGTGTTCACGGAGTAACCCGACCAGACCGTTTTCCAATGTCACTTCTTTCGTCACTTTTGCCTGACTGACCAAACAAACCATCGTTGATTACGACGCGGCAAACACAAAACGCGCTCTACAGAGAGGAGCAGCGATGAAGAAAAAATCTATCAAACCTCACGCCGGAGACTTTCCCTGTGAAACAATTGGCGCCGGCATTCGTCACCCGATAGAAGACACTACAAGTATCCGGATAACCATTTCTAGGGGCATTCCTCGGGAGTCTGCACAACATCGTTCAGGGCTCTGGATATGTGCTTTAGCACGTGAAAAGATGATGGGCTCGGACATGAAAGCCATGACAATTGCATTTGATTCGAGATAAAGAGAGAATACCTGGATCAACAGTTGTGAGAAAATCGTTCTTCTTTTGGTTAGTCTGATAAGTCTTGCATATCAGCTCAGTTGAGATGATGATTAGATCTCAAGCTTCGAGCTCCGTCTTTTGTACTGAACAAGACAACGGGCGTTGTTGGCAATGGGAACTGAAGACGACAGCCTGCTAAGGACTCTTGGGTGTGAACGTGAATTGTATCGAGGATCCTGGATATCATAGTGAACTTCAGGAACCAGTTCATTATTATTAGACAGCGTTCCTGAGCATACCACAGTATGGCGACCTGCTTGTGTGTCAGACGAAGTTCATAGAGGCGTACAACCCATGCGTACGGACATTCGGAAGAGCCACAGGTCATTAGGGTGTTGTTGGTAGTAGATGACTGTCTGCAGGACGGTGATGCCGTAGAAGCTAGAATCGCGCAATGAGCATGGGAAGGGGGCCTGATAAGAAATCGCGCGTGCACTGCAGCTATTGTAGCGCCGACATAAACTGCGCCGAGTGTTGGTCACAGAGGGGGGATATCAACGGTCGGTATTGGGAGAAGCGACGACATTGATTACGCCAAAGGCAACGGAAGACTATGTCATACATATCCCGTGATAGCATGCAGCACATTGGGATCACTTTAGAGGATGGCTTTCCTTGATCACCGTTACAGGAAATTCGGTAAACAGGAGAAGGCTCCGTCGCCAGGTCATAGGGTGTGCGGAAAGCAGTAGTGACACACAGTTCGGTGTCACCGGTCAGTGTGGTCTTAATCAATGAAACGAGAACGGAAACGCCGGGAATAAGAACGACTCTGGTGGCGAGAGCTGCTTCAGCGGCAGAGGAGCACAGCTATCGATGAGCTCGAGGACAACGTCCCCGGTACGGGGTGATGATAATCCGTATTGCTTTGTGACACTTCTACGGGTGCGTGAGGGACCTCCATTGTTGATGACCACCTGCAATTGAAACTGATGCACATTCCCAAAAATATAGCATGCGGTATCAGCTCGGAATGAGGTTGACTGATGATCGGGTCAGTACCGCAGACACATGAAAGTGGACTTACTTCAGGCGCAGAATGTTGAGTAAGAGGACGCATATCGTGCTAAAAGCGATCCAAAAGGTTCTTCGAGCCAATAAGTCAGCGGAAAGTCTTCGAACGTTGGAGTTCAGAGTCACTTTGATTTGCTGAAATTTTATGACCGGCCCTCCGGCTCCTGCACGGATAGTTTCGGCGATACACGTCCCGAAACAAAAGATGAACGTACATACATTTTCTCAATGTCCTTTGATCCAAGTGACCATTTCTTACTCAAGGTCAATACGCCTGTTCATTCGTGGGGATACTTTAGAGCGCGCAGAAGAGAAATTCCCAGGTTACATGAAACCCCCGGCTTCCTCCTCACCACGTCTGGATGATACGGTTATTATGAGGCGGCGAATAGAAGCTGGTGGCGAAGAGGCAGCGATGAAAGTGAAGACAAACACTGTCAAACTTACGCCGAAGACCTTATTTTCATCTACGTTGTCGACAATCCTTCTCCTGTGACACAATCAGTGCTGGCTTTCTTTGCACGGGAGAAGACATTGACCGAGTATGTATCAGGATGATCATGCCTCCAATGATCTTCCTCAGGAGCGTTGTTACGGTCTCCAGAACACTACGACGAAAACTGCTCTGCGGAAAAAAATATAATGGTTCTGACATGAAGCCATATCAGTCCTACGTGATTCGGATAGTGAGATGATACGCTGAGTAACAGCTCGAGATAATGCTCACGTTCTTCTCTGCCCCAATGAGTCTTGCATACGAGCTCAGTCGAGATGAAGGTTCGATGCCCAAGCTCTATACTTTGTCATGAGCGAAAGGCCCCGGCGCCTTTGGCTATAGGGACCGAAGACGAAATCTGACTAGGAACTCCTCAGTACAAACATCTAGGCGGCCATATGTGATGCCGTAGCAGTGCGCATCTACTGCATCCTTCTCTCATAGTAGTCCGATCACCGCTCCTTCGCCCTTGTCCTGCGTGCTTCCCGTGTTATTCCTTTACCCGCATCGCATTCTCATGGGCGTCGATCACTCAAACGTGGACCTGCGACTTGGCCTGACGACCAAGGTAAGGCCCCTGCTGAGATGGCGTCATCAACGAGAAAGAAAGAGGGTAGCGTGTACAATTTGAGATACGCAGAGATGGTGGCACAACCTTGACCGCGAGACCATGGCCAGTCAAGGGCACAAGTTCGTAATGACCACCAGCATGTCATGATAACTGTAGGTCGTATGGTAGAGAATACATCCCTAAAATACGCCACGCCTGTAGCATGTGCGGAGTAAACACGACGAGTTTCGACTCTTAAAAAAGATGTTCAGATCAGCGAAGCTGAAAAATGTTTCGATGTCTATCACTGACCTGTAGCAGAATGTGCATATAACGGTTAGAAGCCCAAAATGATGTATCTGGTTGTTCCACGCAACATCGGTGACCAGTGAAATCCCTTAGTCTGACCAGCCATGGTTATACCGTTCTGGTATCGACTCTTCAGATGTTGCTTCGATAACGTTGAAATCGTTGCCAGATAGTAGTATTCTGCCCCAAATTGCACTACTGGTCGGCGTCCGAACAGAATTAGCAGATGGACCTAATAGATTGAGAATTGGAGATGTTGATGACACACACACGCCACGGGCTCTGCAAGTTCAATCATGAACTCGTAGCTACCTTCGAGTTGCTCCAGAGATCCTTTCCACCTCGTTAGCGTGTGATAATGATGTCAAGCTTGGGGAGTTCAGTCTTGACGAGATCGATGTTCGCTTGAAAAACGTTGTCTGCCCTTGGGTGAGCAATGTCCGAGATAAGCCAAGGCGTAGCCGTTAGCTCGATACGTTGCCAAATAACACGATTATTTGGGGATTGAACCCAGCGAAACGTTGCTCTCTCCTTCCACGTCGTCTCACAAGCTTTCTCTGGCCAGAACACGGCCGTTTCCCTGTTCTTTCGTTCGTTGTCACTGTTGTCTCAAATCCTCTCTTTCCCACACACTCCCTTCATGACGAACATCGCTCCCGCGGCAACGGCACCTACTCGGGTCCGCCGAACTCACAAATCAGACGCCGTCAACGAGGCTCTTCGCACCCTTCCCTTAGGGGAGAGGCTCGCCAGGAATGCCGACATCGAGACCCGCAACGAGGCACGACACATCAAGCATTTCGACCACGTATCTGACCCAGTCACCCATGCAGACGACGCATCGGATACAGAATCGACCATCACGATCGACAACAGCGAGCGTGCTTCCCTGCGCAGCCCGGGGGTATTCTCTCTGTATTCCAAGTACCCGAAATCGATCGTGGCCTGGCTAGCAGCAGAAGACATGAAGGAGAAGAAGAAGAGAGAGGCTCCGAAGTCGACAGAGGAGACGCGCGAGGCCAAGCGTCGTTGCAAAGATGGCTCGGATCTGAGGCCTCGGGTGCTGGGCACCCAGCAACAGGTATCCTTCCAGCAGATCCTTTATGATACTGACGATGCTCGTATCCATATCCCGCTCCCGTTCTTCACGAACAAGAGCCTACACTATATCGCCGTCAACGCCGCCATTCTGCCTACCCGGAAGGTCAACGCCCTCGAGAACGACAAGAAGGGTTTCAACATCATCGATATTGAGGTGTTGACCCCCACCCTGGGCAAGGAACTGTCCATGGACTACGGCCTCCACGCCGAAGCTGCAGGTAACTTCTACAGGTTCCAGAGGTCGCGCGATCCACAGGGCTCGCGTGGCTCTCACTCCTCATGGTACGAGAGCCACATCTCGTTCTTCGACCGGCAGCCAGACAAGATCGAGTTCTGGGACTCTATCAAGGCCCTCGAGCTTGAGCTACGCCTCGAGCGCCTCAGCACGCCTACCGAATTCGACCTGGAATACTACGTGCGCCGGTACGACGAGGTAAAGAACAACGCTCGTCTCAGAGCAGTGTTGAAGGAGGAGATGGAACGGGAGATCCAGGCGTCTGTTGAGGCACGCATGCGCGACTTCAAGGCGAAGGAGCAGCGTCGCCCCTCAGGAAGCTATTCTAACAGGTCTACTCGGCCCTTTTCAGCAGGCAGCGGGAAGTCAGGCTCTGCGCCCAGCTGCATTGTCTGTGAGGGCCCACACATCGTCACCAGGCACTATGATGGTTCGGTATCGACCAAACCACGCTGGGCACAACTCCGGGGTAACGACGTCTTCACCCCAGACGGTCGCCGCATCTGTATCGCCTACAACCTCCGATCCTCTCGCTCCTGCACCCACGGCGCCGACCGTGTCCACGTCTGCTCTCTGTGTGGCAGGTCAGACCACGAAGCACTCTCCGGCGTCTGTCGCTCCACTTCCACCTGATTTCCTTGCTGTTGCTCTGCCGCCCATGCTCGTGTACAATACCATTGCTTCAGATATCATCATACGTTCCCCGCTACGCCCACCGACCACCTCTAATTCAGCGCTATACTCTCTGGTGGTCCACCCTTATGATACAAATGCTTTCGAACGTCTCCTCGCTAAACATGACCTGACGATTTTCTACCCGGATCTTTGCAGACATCTCCGGGAGGGTTTTCCTCTTGGCCGCATGCCGGCCCTACATCATACAGTAATCATCCCCAATAATCCATCCTGCTTTACACACCCCTCTGCTGTCGACGACTACCTCCGAGAGGAGGTCGCTGCCGGGCGTATGTCTGGTCCTTTCCCGAGGGAAGAGGTGGAATGCATTCTCCGTGGGCCATTCCAGTCATCGCCACTCATCGTGGCTGTCCAGACTCAGGCGCCGGGCATCCCTGACAAGCTACGCGTCTGTCGACACCTCTCCAAGGGCACGAAGCTCCATCCTTCGGTCAACTCATTCATCGACAAAGAGGACTTTCCCACACGATTTGACACCGCCGCTCGTGTCGCTGAGATCGTGAGTACTATCCCTATCAGCCAGGTTGCTTGCACAGGCATCAACCTGTTGGCCGTTGGCCCGAGTCACGCACATGCGAGCTCGTACATCCTGGGCTCTGCACTGGCACCCCGAGGCTTGCACAGGCAACCTCCAGTACTCGCACAGGCGGTACTTCCTCATCTCCTCATCTATCATCATCATATTATCAGTGAGACTGATTCATTACATCCAGATTGCGCTGGCCCCGCCAGGCACACAAGCCTGCTCGCTTGACATAGCCAAGTTTCATCGGACTTGCCCAGTCAACCCGCACCATAAACCATTCCTGGTAGTGCAGGGGAGGAACGGCGAGTTCTACATTGATCACGATCACCCGTTTGGAGCGGGATCAGCCAGTAGTAACTCTGGAATGATCGCCAATGCTGCAGTTGATATCTGGCGAGGTGAGGGAGTCTTCCCCGTACCCAAGTATGAGGATGATCTTCACCCTTTCCGCTTTCCTTCACCCACAGGCCACTTTTGTGATGGTAACTATCTATACAATTATGACCGGGAAGAGATGTTGAGGCGGATCGCTCCTCTCCGAGTGCCTTGGCACACGGAGAAGGGTGACAAAGCCTTCGTCTTTGAGACGACGTTCATCGGTTTCCTCTGGGATATCCCAAGGAAGCTGGTGTCTCTTCCTGAGACTAAACGTTTGAAGTTCCATGAGCGGGTGCGGGCTTTCCTCCTCAAGTTTCAGAGGCACCGCTGCTCCTTGTTGGAGGTAGACAGGATCCACGGATCCCTCTGCCACGTCGCCTTTGTGTACACTGAGGGCCGTTCCCGGCTCCCATCCATCTCAAACTTCTCAGCCTCATTCAATGGTGACGAGTTCACACTGCGCTATCCACCTCGATCCATGCTTTCTGACCTCGAATGGTGGCTTGACACCCTCTCAAATCCATCCCTTACCAGAGAACTATGCCCTCGGGGGCCACTGGTTGATCTTGGTATTTCGGTTGATGCCTCCACCTCCTGGGGAATCGGCATCATTGTCGGTGGCCAATGGGCAGCCTTCCAGCTCTCCCCCAGTTGGAAGACGGGTGGTCGTGATATCTGCTGGCTCGAGACGCTTGCTATTGAGCTGCTCATGTACATCTTGGTCATGCTGGGCCATCACGACGTGCATATATTGGTTCGATCAGACAACGTTGGTGCTATAGGAGCGCAGATGAAGGGCCGTTGTCCTAACTGGCAAATAAACCTAGCAGTACGTCGTACCTATTCCATCCTGTCCACATCAAACATCATTCCCTCCTACCAATACATCGAATCAGTGGCGAATCCAGCTGACCCTATCTCGCACGGAGAACTTGGGTCACTGGCTGATCGTCTCCCAGTATCCATCTCGCTCCCGGAGGAGCTTACTGACATCCTCATACATGTTTAGTGCACCTTTTGGCCCATTTGCGGAAGCCAGCACTTCCGCGGAGCTTGGTACGGGGTCTGGACCCAAAAGTCCATTCCCACCGCGCCGTACCCTGCATCCGAATTCTAGACCCGGGACTCCGGACTTCACCTATCTCCTTTCATCTCCGCAGCCACTTTCCAGGCTCTCGCCGCCACAACAACGTCTTCCTCTTTCCTCACCACCACCATCTTTTCAGAACCTGTGCCCCCACTCTCCCCATGCCTCACCACAGCCTCCTTTACCATCCTTATCCAGCCGACCCATAGCGAGGCCCACATCCAGCATCCCGCGCCTATCTGATTACAGCCGCACAGCAATCCCTCGCAGGCCACGTCCACAGAACAAGATCGTGAGCAACCCACTTCGTCCCCACGTCGCTGCAGCAGATCGTCTCTTCTGCTGGACGACACCATATGCCATCGGACACAACCAACAGCTATTTGCATCACTTCCACCCGAGCTCGCAGAACGAGCGCATGCTGCCCTTCGTGGTGCGCATGCTCCCAACACGAAGTCCTCGTATGCCTCAGCCTTACTGCGCTTCACTCAATTCTGCGACAAATGGGACATCCCAGAGGTCGACCGTATGCCTGCATCATATGCCCTCCTCTGCGCCTTTATAGGTGAGCACAAAGGTACGGTCGCAGGTGGTACAATCAAGCTGTGGATGTCGGGCCTCAAGGCATGGCATGACCTCAACAATGCGCCATGGTATGGCGACCATCGCTGGGTGAAGCTGGCCCGAGTTACTGCCTACAAGGAAGGTACTAGGCATAAGCGTCCCCTCCGTGCGCCAGTTTCAATTGAACATTTACTGCTGCTTCATGCAGCACTAAACCTTGCAGACCCTCACCATGCAGCTATATGGGCAGTAGCTACCGTTTCATTCTTTGGTTGTCGCCGGCTGGGCGAGACGACGGTGACGACTGTCTCAAGTTTCGACAGCAAGTATCATGTACTACGTGCTGCTAAGTGAGGATATCATGCTCTCACCCTCACACTCTCTGACCCACCATAGCATTTCATTCCGCATGCTGCGCAATGGCACCACCTCAGCAAGCTTCCGCATACCATGGACCAAGTCTTCAAGGGACCTTGGTGCAAGTGTCATACTTACAGGTCGTTCGGACGTGCTCTGCCCTTGCGCTGCCCTCCAGAATCACCTTGAGGTCAATGGCGCTGTTCCCAAGGCCGCTTCGCTCTTCGCGTACCTCCTCCCTGATGGCATGTGGCGGCACATGCAGAAGTCCACCTTCATGGACTTTTGCATGGACATCTGGTCTCAGGCATCGCTAGCCCATGTCCTGGGCCATAGCTTCCGTATAGGAGGCGCCGTTGAACTGCTCCTTGCTGGGGTACCTCCCGAGGTGGTTGCTGCCACAGGTGGATGGACCTCGCTCGCTTTCCTGCTTTACTGGCGTCGTATGGAAGAAATTCTGCCAATGAGCACCTCACGCGCCTACAACAGATCCCACATCAATGCCCTGGCGGAGATCTTTGAACAGTTCCGCATCAACAACAACATCCCTCGCTCCTTCGTAGACGCCACAGAGGGCAATCTCGAGATATGAGGTACGTCTCATTGGACAACACATCTACCGGGGCTGACTCCTTCCCAGCTCAAGAAACTCATTCTGCTCACTGACAAGCACCGTTTGCTACAATCATATCATACAGTTTATATTTGCTCATACAATTACCGATACACCACAATACGCAGACTTACTTACATATATATCACGCATACCTAATTTGCTGAAGATCACTCATGTCATAGTTACAACAAGCATCCAATGTCAATGTTCCGCTCATCTCTGCCAGGGTAACCAAATCCGGCTCTTCACCGAAGCCAAATCCGTTTGTTGTGAGCTTCGCTCCACTTGGTGTACCAGATTCGGCTTCTGGCTGGTTTTCTGGTTCCCAGGCGCTCAAGACTTGGGCCTGCCGCCTCGTTTGGGTTCCCACTTCGTCGGACTGCACCCTCAGCTGACCAATCAACCTGTATTCAGGTTGGTCTGCTCCTTCCCGACGCTTACCCAAACCCGTGGCTTTGAAACGCCCTCGTCTTTCGACAAACCACCCAAATACATTAGTATTCGGGTGTCCTACTCAGCCATACCTCACACCCAGACATTACCTACCCAGCCTAGGCGAACTAGCTTATCAAGCGAACGGCGAGTAGTTTGTCGACAGTATGCAAAGTAGAGTTTCGAGTGCGAAGGCGGCATTTCGGTGAAGGGCCGATTACATAAGTCCGCTACCGGGTCTTCCCGTCACGGCGTGCTTTAAAGTTGAAGTGCTATTGTCACAAGACAAACATCCCTGAAACTTTCTTTTTGGCGTTGCCCTGGCTGGAAGTGCGATCAACCTGGGTTATAATCTTCTCAGCCTTTTCTATAACTCGCTGGGACGTCCTCGCTACATATCAACCAGCTCTCCTCACCCGCAGCCGACCGCCTTTGTGTTTCATTATGCACATCCTCATGCTAGTGAAACATGTTTTGGACATCCATACAGTGACGGTGACATGTGTTGATGAAGCAAGGAGTGCCTCAATGAAGATGAATACCTTGAAGGAAATACGAATGGGTAGCTACTTCTACTGTCACGACGCAAAGTGGTCCGTCGGAAAGGCTGCTCCGTCTTGAGATAGCCTCACTGGAGTGAGTCACGGTGAACACAAGCGGAGAGGAACGGAGTGTAAATTGGAAGGTAGACGACGCGTATATATGGGTGAGTATGGGAGCTGGGGTCAAAGGTGGGGAAAAGAGAGGAAGGAGACTACTTACGTACTACTGTATATATGTACATCCCTCGATCTGGTCCTAAGTGTCCGATCTGGTCCCGCGGACCTATAAGAGTGCGGGCATCGTTGTAAGCCATGCTTACAACGTCGTCTATTCAACTTTTTGCTACATCCTGGCTTGAATAGCCCGAGTTGCGCTTTCATCTCTTGAAGCCGGAAGGCTGTTTCCGAAACAGTTCCTGGCTATGTTGTCCCTTAAGGAGATCTGCCATCAAGGTGTTCATCGACAAGGGCTTACTAACTGGCTCTTAATAAAATTTATCGTCATTAGTTCATGAGAGGCTACCTCTATATTACCTTGTAACAGACACATTAAACTACGTGACAAATTCGACCCCGAATTGACTCCAAAAACTCTGTCGGTTGCGACACACATGATAGCCAGTTTGGTAGGCTGCAATTTTGATTTTACGTTGCTCTGTGCAGACTGCAAGGCAAAGCAACATACAAACATTGTTTATGGCAAGCCGTACTTACCGCATAACACTGAAATCCTATACCTGTTGGTTCGTTCCTATCTTTAGGAAGAATTCTATAAATTGATAGTTATGCCTGAAACAGAACAGCGAGAACAACGTACTCCCGAATATTGTACATGTTGATTTATGTAGGGAAGACGATTAATAATACCAGACTTTCAAGACCTCTTACGCTGCTTCCAGGTCCTGGTACGACCACAGACTAGGAGTATCAAACACGGCGGCGCTTTCCCTCCTTCGCGCAATCTCAGCTTCTGCACACGACCTCTCCTCTTCAACTGCGAAAATAACATCCTACAAATACCACCATGAGTACATTAACGGAAACAAAACACGGAAACAAGCTCTACCTGCATACATTTCTTCAGCGCGTCAATTGCACGTTGATGATCGCGGGCATCATGCCAAATCCTTTTCAGTCTTGAGATATATCTGAACCAGGTGTGCCTATCTGACCACATGAACGCATCGTCAGCCTGACGCAGTTCTCGAGATAGAGTAAGTGATTTGCATTTCAGCCTATACCCAATTAGCTGGCGTGTAACCGTGGCTCAAGCATGGTCGAAGAACACGTACGATCTAAGTTTGCTGTTAAATATACCCAGCTCTCTCGCATGAACATCAAGCATGATGATTTCTTCATCAATACTAGTTGCGAGCTGCCGGACGGCAGAGCCTGGCCTTAAGGGTGGTATCTTGATGTGCGGAAGGGCACTGCCGTAGAGGAAGACCATGAAAAGCAGTGTAGACACCCACACGGGTGATCTCATAGAAGCAAGATAAGTGACTACGGTTTCGACTTTGCAGGAGGGCATTTCGTGTGCAAGGTACTAGTAGTGCTGCTATGAGAATTATATATGACTTCTACAGCACACTGAAATCTCTGCTCCAGCGGTCTTGTTTAAAAATCCTATTTTAACTCGACCAAATGAGTGGCCAACCAGGGTGATGAGATCAGGGTTTTCAATGGAGCTCCATCACACATCTATGAACCAGTACTGAGATCACCCTCGGTTGCCTCAACAGTGATGGTATCAATTGATGGCAGTACCACAGGCTATAGTGTTCATAGCATCGACTGCGGGAGTGGGGGCTCATGATAGTATTCTAATCAATTCCCGATGGACATAAGTTATGGAAAGGCTTTCAAAACACCGATCCCAGGAGTCGCAATTGATAATTTGATACTATTCATGATGTGTCACCTCACCTGGAAAAGAGATCCATCCACTGTGATGGCCTTCCTTTCATAATCTGGGCCAGGGTGCCCGCAAATCAATATTACTACCATGAGCCACACTTTGAACGCTCGCTTCTACGCAACCGCAGTATTTACATTCCGGACATACTCGAAAACTGTACATAAATCTGCGAGCATCAGTAATGCCTGCTGAAACGTAAACAGAGATGACCTCACATGCTAGCATCTTTAATGAAATCAGTCCATTCCGCTTACACTGACTTCAGTACAACATACGAAAATGCCAGCTGATGAGTGCTTGGCCGCCGAGCGAGTTTACGGGGACACGGGATGTTTTTACTGCGATGTCGGAGCAACCTATCGAAACTTCAACGTCGGTGCTCGCAATGAACCCCTAGTCACAAAAGTATACCGATCCCATGGGCCATCATTCACCAACTTGAAGCAATATGAGCTATTAACGCTTCAGCTGTTTGATAGATAGCTATTATCTGAACAATTAAATTAATATGCATCTGCCAAGGTACTCCACCACTCGCTTGTATTATGACTCTCTGAGGGCGGTGCGAACGAATAAAACAATACAACAGAAAGGAATACAATTCGAGACTAAGAATATTGATCATTGCTGTGATGTGAATTTTGGGATTCGACCCGAGTCGGATGTAGTATTTCACCGTCGTATGGGCCAGACGAGTCAGTGGTAGAAATACGGCAGCTCAGTCCAGACACCTGGTTCGATCAAAGCTTCTCGGAAAATGCCGTATCCATACACAAAAGACTTCCCACGATTTTCTCGTCTGCCCGTCTGGTCCTAAAGAGGACGACAAAGGTATCCTAGAAACAAAGTTCACCATCACAACTTTTGCCTGCTAAGACGTGCAGAAATTCACTGGCCTCAATCTTAGCAGGATTAGATATTGACGAAGGAAGTACAAAGAGTAGTGTTGTACAAGATGTGGATGAAGATGTTGAGCCTCGATGAAGACGTTTGAGTCAGTGGAATGCCTTGGGAGAAATCCTTACAAGGTACACCAGGGTCCAGTAGCTGCCACAATATGCAGGACGTAAATCTCAAACAGAATGAGGGCAGGAGCACGGACTTTTAGTACTTAGCTGTCAGGCTTACAGCATTCAGTGACCGGTGGCAACAAGATGGGCTGTTGGTGTAACCGCGCAGTTTCATTTAAATCCGGCTAGAAGCGAAAGAGCAGAATCGGCATTTCAGCAACAACTGCAATACTCCGATAACTCCGGTACTGGGACAAATGTAGCAACCTTCCTCGGGAACACCGGCCTTCATGTAAGCTGTAGAAGTGTTTTACGCTTCGCTGCCGGATCTGCTGTTTGTATTATGTACAGATTTCTTAATCAATGTCGCCATTGAAGTTCTCGCTTAGAAATCAAACTTCAAAAATAAATCTCAAGGGAAGCTCAAGCTGTGCACTAAACTTCGATAGCTGCGCTACCCTCCCTTCTGGTACACATATACCGTGTTGCCTTCGACGCTTGTATCGTTGCCTCATTGATACCTATCTGTCCTTACAATATGTCATAAATCCTGACAGACATCTGCTTCAATTTCCAAAATACATGGACAGGCAACGTTTTCGGGAAAAACAACAAGTATCCATGGTCCTACTGTAAGCGCAGGATATTCTGTGATACTAGAAGCCTGACACATTTAGTGGACACACATTTTAGATGTAATCTCGGAGTGTTGAACAATGTATGTATAGAACAATTGTGCTTGTGTTGTTGTCTCTGCTGGCATTCCGTGGCATCGACTACCCTCAATTATTTAAAGATGACTTCGCACTCCGACTTAACACGTCCTCACATAGGTGTGTATCGTCGACGATGTTCCTCCTGTATCCCTGAGATGCGAATGGCAAATGACACTTGTAACATGTCAGAATACTACATCGAAGGCATGACAAATTTCGACTCCTTGAATAAAGGTAATAATAAATTCAGCGTAAGAGGCTCCACTGGTCTCAAGTCACGGCAATTGAGGTATCGGTGAGTAGATTTTAAGCTGTTCCCCGTTTTATATTTTCCTCGCTGATGATAAGGCACACGGCGTTACTCAAGGCAATTCTATAGTACGTTGTCTCCTGAATGAGATGCTGTGATACGTACGCATGTTCATATCTTTGAAAATATTTGAATGACACAAAATTTACAGCAGTGGATAGGTACAGAACAGCGAAAACAGGAGAATGAGCCGCCGAGCACCATAATGATATATCTCTGTGTCGGAAAGGCGAACGCTGACATAATAATAGAAGCCCTCTTATACTGTTGCTAGATCCCGGTACGACCACTCAGTCATATTAAGAGCAGGGAGGCTTTCTCTATGTTGAGCAATTTCTACCTCTGCACGCGACCTCTCCTCTTCCATGGCCGAAATCGCGTCCTGAAGGTACTGTTATGAGCTCAATAGCAGAGGAAAATCTATAAAATTGAAGCCCCACCTTCATACGTTTTCGAAACCCATCCACTGTACGCTGATGGTCGCGTGTATTGATCCAAACCTTTTTCAGCCTCGAGATACATCTGAACCATGTATGCATGTCGGACCACAGCAATGCGTCTTCTGCCTGACGCAGCTCTCGAGACAGGACAAGTGATCGGAACTTTAGCCTATGCCAACATGAGCCGATACGCGACGATAACCGGAGAACACATACAATAAGAGTTGGCTGTTAAATGTTCCCAGCTCTCTCGGGTGGGCGTCAAAGACAGTAATTTCTTCTTTGATGCTGAGTAAAAGATGCTGGACAGCAGTACTTGGCTTTAAAGGTGGAATGTGTATGCGTAGAAAGGCCCTGCCCGAGAAATAGAGGACGAGAATCAACGTAGACAGCCAAGCTGGCGATATCAAAGAAGAAATGTTAGTAACTACAGTCTCGGATTTGCAGGATGTCATCACGTATAAAGAACGGAGTCCTGTGAGTATAGGTATATCAGTCCTGACATGGACTCCTTATATACAGCCGACACAGTAAAGAAAGGACAACTTGGACAGCTTTACCTTACCTCATTTGGACATGGAATTTGATCCTTAACCTCGTGTACACTTTCACATCCTTCACATCTTCACATCTTCACATCCATCACATCCTACATTATTCTCCTCAAGCGTTACCGCTGATGATGTCGCAAAGAGTTCCTGCACATTCTCCACAATTGGGTCACCTAACAGCAAATGCAGCCCTTCGATCTAATCACAGTCAAGTTTTCTTATTGGAAGAGTAACAGGAGCAGAAGGCGCTGTATGTCTATTTTAAGTCTGCGGCTGTACATACTATTACAGGTAAACTTTGTGGGATACATATATGGTAAATCATGCAACCTGTCATAGTCCAAAAGCCTAAAGAACGATCTACTTGTAGGTCCATATAAATATATCAGCATCTTTATTCTCCTCTCAGCATTTGCCAGAACGAGGGTTCAGGCCTAGGCCTCATGAAGATGATTTGTTGGCTTTCTTCCAGTAAAGGCTATTGCGTTGTTGAACCATTCCAGGGTCCTCTACTATCTAGCATAGTGATGAGATTAAATTGAAAGATACCGAGATACTTATGGACCTATAGATAGATGATCGTTGTTTAAGTTTTTGCCTGAATCGGCCTATGGTACGGATTGCGCATTTTACCATATATGTTTCCCCCTGGATCGCCTATAATAGCGCTTATAGCCGCACACTTAAAATAGTAATATATCAGCCTCTATTCTTGCTACTGGTGGTACATTTTAGTCGAAAAATGGAGCCGCTATCTGACGTATGTATGGCAGGTCAGAAGCCAATCATTGCCGGGTGTCTTCCAGGAATTATATTTTTTTCCTTCGTTTTTACCATTGACCCCATTGAATATTAGCGACGAAGGGTTTGGAGTTCAGTACTTGACTGAGCTATATAGCGGCTCGCCCACTGAATCCAAGACCTGACTCGCAGTCGTTACCATCGCCCGCAGGTATGCAATTAGGAGATGAAGGTGGACGAGGATAAAATACTCTCCGCTCGAATAAAATGCATCCCTATACACTACAGATGCTAAGGCGAGTACAAATATTCTAACTATAGGTGTCCTCTACTCAAATAGGTCGCGCGAGCCTATCGACTGGCGAAGACAAAGAGCTTCCCATTTCTGAGCATACTTACGAATATAAATCAAACAAGTAACCTACCGTAACTTGTTATTGTTGACCAATTGCACATTCCCGCCAGCAAGTCTTAAAGTCCCCTGGTGTTTGGATACAGAATGGCCAAGGGATTCACCTACTTCTACGGCAAGAGCGGGGCCGCAAAGGCGAGATGCTGTAAAGCGGAAGGTAGGAAGTCTGTTTTCCCAAAATCCAAGGCGAAGAGTTGATCGCTTGTATCTTTCCGGAATTTGCCAGGGTGAATATTGTCAAGACAGAGGCTGAGATTTCGACTGTCCTCCTTCTTGAAGCGGCAGGGATAGCCCGCCTTGGCGAGAATCTAGGTTGATCCAAGTGAATAATCGAAGAGTACAAGGCACCACTCACGTTATTTGCGTGCTCCTGTAGCTCGCCGACCGATTATATCGAATATCAGACTGGTGGTCGGCAAAGAAGCGGTGTGAGACTGGGCCCCCTCTGACCGGCCCGGGCGACTTAGCCTCGTTTTTAATAGCCAGCAGTCGTTTGACAGCACAGGCGATTTTGTTAAAGTTATCTTCGCTGCAAACGCAGCCGTGGATGTGCTGCATTACGATGGATCCGACCCGTTTGTACTGAAAAACAGAGTAAATGTGATGTACTCGAGCAATACAATCCTCATCGGAGTTCACGATATTTGCGATGAAAGCTTGGTTACGCGCCTTTCCCATGGATCATGGGACCATACTTAACCCACACCGATGCGGTACAATCCGGGGACGGTTGAACCACGGTTCCACAAAATCAGGGGAATATTCTATGAAAGCCGATGCTGACGACATTCCGTAACGACAGCGTGTGGGGTAGACAGTCATGTGGGTGTGTTGGCTACAAGTTGTATATCAGCCATCCTAGCAACTTCGGCGACAGCATGTCAGCGACAAAAACTTCTCAGTAAGCGTGTATACGTACTTTAAGAAGGATGCTTGTCCGTGCCAGAGAATGGCAATAGGAGATCAATCTGGAAAAGAGTGCCACTGAAGTATGGCGCGGAGCGAGCAGAAGATATCATCGACGGCCCGGGGGCCATAAAAGGTATGTAGCCGATTGTGCAATCTCGATCCCATGCGCAAGGACAAAGTTCGGAAGCACACGCCGGCACGTTGCGGCATCTTCCCCTGTAAGTGTTTGGCTTATTGCGTCAGAAAAGACGCGGCCTGCCCTCAAGTCCGTGGCATCACTAGCCACTTCGGCGCTTTGTCAAAATTTGCTTACAATAATATCAACGAACAAAGGTGCCTAAATTGACTGGTTTTTTCTATGTTACTTATGTCTAAAATCATGTTCAGTTTCATTACATGTGACATATCCGACAAAACTATGATCACAGCCGCATCTCCAACGTGTAGGGGGCCGTGTTCTCAGTGCGGATCCGCGCTATCTGAAAGGCCTCTTCCAAACGGGATTTCTGTAACACGATATCAACATTTCTTTGTCTGTAACGAAGCTCCCGTCGGTGAAGAGCGTGCTGAACTAGAAGCTGTTGTCCGTGAAGGAGAGCGATATTTAGCTCTCCTCCAGCAGCGCATATCACTGACTCAGAATACCCTCGAATCGCTCTTGAAAGAGCAGAACCGAGTGGCCAAACACGTATCTGACTCGAAATTGGTCTTAAATCCCGTCCGTCGTCTACCCCCAGAGATTTTGAGCCACATCTTTCTTTCATGTCTCCTTCCAGACACCGAGCTGTTACAAACCAGCGATACGGACGCGGATATATCGTTGATTGATTCTCTCAACATGAAAATTTCTCCCTGGAACCTGTCCTACGTCTCGTCTCAATGGCGAAAGGCTGTTTTGACTACACCGAGACTATGGTCGTATATCCGGCTCCAACTTTGCAATTATGAAGACCGCAAGACTTCATTATTCCGTCTTGGGACCATTTTGGAGAGGTCCGGTACACACTACCTCTCCATTGCTATCGAGAGTGAGGAGGATATGTCGGACCATCCTGTTCTTCCTATGATTCTCTCCACCTCCCCCCGATGGGAAAGGCTCTTCGTTGGTCTTCCCCTTTCCACGTTATGCATTTTCAACAATGTTTCCGGTTCACTGGATGCTCTGAGATGGCTCGGCGTATGCCTATATGAACCTGAACCAGACACCAATCCGATAACCATGATTGAAGCATTCCGGTTTGCGCCGCAATTACAGGAGTTACAACTAATGGAATGGGATTGGGCAATCTGTTTCCAGGACCTGTTTCATTTTCCGTGGGACCATCTCATCCATGCCGAGGTGCATGGAAACAATATGCAGGCCCTCGCTGTCGTACAAAGAGCGTCGAATTTGGTGTCTGGCAGTTTTTCGGCAGACATAGACTTCCTCTCTGACACACCATCTGACTTATGTTGGCACGCACACCTCCAGGTGCTGACCGTAACCAACAGTTCTGATTCTGTGTCAGAATGCATATTTGAGCTGTTTTCAAGGCTCGCCCTGCCGGGGCTCCTCGACTTACGAATGGACTTTAGCAGTACAGGAGACGATATTCTTTTACCAGCATTCACTTCAGAGACTGCGCCGATGTTGCAGGATCTGCATATACACGTCGACGATTCAAAGACTCTCGAAAGTGAAATGTTGACGAGCCTGTTGATATGCACCCCGCTTCTGGTATCCCTAAAACTCAGCGCGACGGTGGCAACCGATGATGTCTTCCTTCAGCTGGGAAGAAAGCGAGAATTTTCGCGATTGGTCCCTCAGCTACGCAGCATAGACTTGACTGGGTCCACGTTTGAGTTCGAGGGCGAGGACGTCGTAATCTCTGAGATGGTCGCGTCTCGAAGAGAAGCAGAAAATGGGAGTAGAACCTTTCAAACGCTCATTTTGGATGAGCCTTTGGATTTTGCTGATGACGATTTCTTTGCGAGATGGGAGGGGCTCTGCAGGGATGGCCTGGATGTTCAGTACGGTGAATGAAAGGAGTTGGAAAGATTTCTTTTTCAAAGTTACGAAACGCCTCGCATCTGTTGATATTGATCTTTACATGTACAGCATACTACCACTTCGAAACACGGATGATCCAAATTGAAATTCGTTGACAAAACATTGGGTTTCATTTCTTTTCCCTCAATATCCCACGTTCGTCGGGATGATCACATATGGTCTTCACGATTGAACAGCCGGCCGAAAGAAGATAAGATTGACCTGTGATACGATGAACTTGTGTATGCCATGCTTACCAACGATACTAGTCAGCATTTATCCTTAATAGTTAAATGCTTCGCCACAAACTACGTCTCCGGTCTGGTTACACCCCTTGTTTAAGACAGTCGGGCCTACCTAATCTTTATTGCGAACAGCTCAATGCCGACAATTACATCTACATTCTCGCGTGTAAGACGCGTTACAGACTAGTCAATTAGATACATCATCATCATTGGGAAAATTCTCGAGTGAATGTCATTGCCGGAACTGAACTACCGCTTTCCATGACGGAGAGAGGTACATTTACTTTCTAGAGAGAAAAAAAGTAGTACATCTTTGACGTGTTCGCGATAAGTGCGGCGCATACCGTCCTTGCTGCATCACTGGTACTGCTCCTAGAAGTGCGAGATATAAACCTAGGTGTTTTCTCGTTGACTAAATCCCCTTTGGATCTTTTTCTCCTTTGCACATTGCGTGCGTTGAGCCTACTCAAAGTAAGATCAGTAGTCAAATGAGATGAGAGGTAAACTTGCATTGCGAGCATAGAGTTTATGTAGACTGTCGATGAATAGTCAGGAGCGGACAAGAAAAATCGGTCGAGCAGACTTCAACACCCACGTTTTGGTAGAATGAAGTGGATTGCGATGAAAATCAGAGTCTTCGGCCAGGCTATGAACTGCGTGGAAGATGAGGATCAAAAGGATCAAGGATTAACGAGCCATTACCGCGACAAGGGTAAGTAGCGAGCATGCGCTAGAGTCGACATCCGTGATTAACTCCCATTATATCAGACAGGTCAAAAGTTACCTCGTCGCCAGACCAGATATGACAGCAAGCCGCATCAATCCCACAACTATCTTTGTCGTACTGCACAAAGAATTTCTTGCCATGAGCAGTGATCGTCTTCGTCAGGATTTTAGAGAAGGCAACACACCTGGAGAAGCTCATCGAGGTGCCCTTGTCCAAGTAGTAGCACATTGTACCGGCAATGCAAAAGTCCGCTCCTGCGAGCGTGGAGAAGACTACATAAATGGAGGTCTGTAAAATCATAGCTACACGTAAGAGTAGTCACGTATTCAGTACAGGGCTACTGAAGCCTACGCTGATGGTGGGGATACCAAAGGCGGTTGTCAGGGTGTATCTGGCCACAGGGTTAGCATAGGAGACGAACAGAAGTAAGAGACCCAATCCATACGTATCATAGATAGCATCTATGATCGTCATTAAAAGTCGGCGCTATATATATATAATTTATGCTCACAGATTCCGGTGCCTTCGAAATTGCATTTAGATCCAGGTCTTCACTCATTATGACAAAAGAAGTCTCACCAAGTGAAGCGGCGACAGCAAAAAACTGAGGGTTGATTCCGAAGACAGTTGCAAAAGTGTTGTGAAAAGGAGAAGAAGAGCACGTACGATGGACCATGGTATGACCATATGGATTCTCCGACCAACTATTAGAAAAGCAACGGTCAGGGTCCATTTTCTCTAAATCTCACAGATACCAACGTTTCCATATTCTGACGGCATACAAGCTGCAGAGGGGGTGATTGAGTTTCTCCGTTACCGGTGATTCAAGTAGAAGAGACATACGCTTGGACACCAACGACGATTAACATCTAGTCAAGTTTCAACAATCAGAAGAGGATTTAAGATCGTCTCAATATCCACATACACCAACCAGGAGCTGCAACTATGGACCGAAGGAAATTGAGACGTTTATATAATAGATGAAGCGAGGAAGAAAAGCACCGGAAAACTCCTGCCAGTGGGCTGGATCAAAACAAAGCAATGACAGATGCGAGGTAAGCGTACCAAATAATGCTGAAAAGGGCAAGAAAATCTCCAAATGATTCGATCATATAAAAGTATAAGGCATGAGTGGTCAGTATGACATGTAGTGTGTCGAGGATCCTATAAATTGTGGCGGATGTCAAAGTATAGTTCGACACGTTGACCAAGACTCCTCAACGCACCATAGTACCGCGACCTAGTCAAACGTGATAGGTCAGACATGATGAGTGTACCTCTTCTTCACGTACGGCATAACGAAAGATCCAGGGATCATCAGGATATAGCTTATAGTAGATGACTGTCTGCAGAATCGTGATCCCATAGAAACTAGAACGCACGCACATGAGTATTGGAAGGCAACCTCGAAGGAACAAAAGCATACACTGCAGCTATGGTAGCCCCCACATAAATGGCACCGAGCCTCAATCCAAGCGGGAAATGAGTAGCGATCAATATCGAGGTAGGCGAAGGCATTTGGTACACCAACGACAAGGGAGTAGCGTATCATATATATGCAGTGTGTGGCATATAGCACTTTTGGATCACCTCCGAAGACGGCCAAGTTGTTTTGCGACGGTTACCGTTGCTTTCGTTGAACACGTAAAACCTCAGTCACTAAACAATTCAAAGGCGAGAATCGAGATGTGGAGGCAGCAGCGGTATCCAATCGCTAATTGTCCAGCGCCACAATATACTGTCATCTTGACAGTGAAGGGAATGGAAACGCTCGGGAACGAGAGAAGCTGAGATAGCGAGAGGGGTAATAGATATTCACTAACGCTGTTGGACCTTAGATAGAACGGCTGATCCGCGAGTCGATAATGGTCCATGTTGCCTTGTGATATTTCCGCGAATATATGGGGGAACACTAGGCAGTGTCATTTCGCTGGAGGGTATCTCGGGCCTTGGGGGTTTACTGTGCAGCTGAGAGTAACTGATATTTGAGCTTGACTTATTGTTCCCAGACCTGCACGAAAAATTTAAGTAAAACAGACTAAATACAAAAATCGAGTAATCGCTTCGTACTGAAGGTTATGCAACTGTTGACCCATGGAGATGGTTTGGCGCCCACTTTAAATAGGTTCATGAGAACAGAACCGACGTGGCGAATACAAGACGGTTGCTACGAAAAGAGGCAATGGCGAAATGAAAGCAAAATACCAGATGATTGGCCTGCCATCATATAGCTCAGTCTGGGCGACGGCCAGATGACCAGGTTTAAATCCTTCTGATGAATGATACAACTTGGCTCCATCATCAGGAAGTTGATACGAAAACGTACTACTGAGTGTAAACGTTTCCTCGTGCTCATGGGGTCTGCATCTTCACGATGATAAGGCTGATCTTGCAAGGTTATAGTATCCGACAAGGTGCAACGACAAGGCGGCAATGATGGGAAGGAACATCAGGATTTAGAAGGTACGTAAATCCTAGCGGCTTCAGCGGGACATGCACAGGGGTGAAAGGCAGTGCAAAGATGCAGGATGAGCTCCCGTCTCATCATTCGGAAGAACTTGAGGACGGTAGGAGGTAGAAGACATGACCTAAGGACAACGGTATGGCACCATGTCAGCTAAAGGCAGAAATTGGGCTATTTGACATACGGGGCTAGGACTCTCGGGGGGATGATGTTGGTAGAGGGAGTAAGCAAGGTGTCCGCTTGGAACGATCTCATTTATAGCGCCTTGGATACCGTAGCTGGGCCAAATCAGAGCCCGAGAAATGGGTAAAAGCTGGCGCACGTAGACGAGCTGTTATGTTAGTAACACCCTGATAATGAGCATAAAGTTGTACATCGAAAGAATCCCGTGATTACGCGCATTCTCCTTGCGTACTTTTTTCTTTTTCTCTACAATAGAGACGACGTTTTGTGGTCGTGGATCGAGGTTTCGTAGTTTCGATTTCGGGCGAGAGCAATTCTTCGTTCGGGAGAGTCTTGATATCGCCAGAAAGGAGCTATTCGCTAGATGCAGATCAAGATAGTTTAGAGAAAGGGGTGTACCTCACGCCTGGGAAAGACTAGAGATGTCATCTCCAAGTAGACTAAGTACCTATGCAGGGAGAGTTTCGTAACGAGAGCTGCTCCTAAGCAGAGTGCGGTCACGTTACAACAGAACTTGGTGTTGAGGATCCGGGTAAGCAACAGGATTATAGCTTCTTCGATGTAGTATATCTTAATTCTCGGTTATGGCCACGTAGATTGAGAATATAGTAACTTTCAACAATGTCAATATGAAAAAATGCAATGTCAGTCCAAGGGATTCAATTAGACACATACGTGACTAGCGACTGAGTTGTACGGGACAACGACCGGTTTGTGAGAGTAATTACTAGCATAGAAAAGAAACTTCAACAATCAGTCGGTGAGAGTATTTTTAAGATCCACCTGCAGCCCACAGAAAACTCGGGTCGCCTTTTTGATACTGGCATAGAACGTGAAGCAGTCTGTGGTAATGGAATACAGGAGAACGAGATCTGAACTAGTAAGTAAGTAAGCAAGATCGACCAACGAAGGCGGAGCACAATGGACGTTAACATCTAGCAATAGTTAGAGAAGGATGCACAATCATTCCGAAATCCACTTACATTGACTAGGAGTTGCAACTACTGATGCAAGGAACTTGCCTACGGTAAAGTACACAAATCAAAGTTGGAATCATTGCTCTTGTTCTGCATGATGGTTGTGAGACGTAGAATTGTATGAGTAGAAGAGAGGACTGACCCGAAAAAGTGACGCCAGTTCTTTACGAAGAAATCATCATCCAAATCATGCTCAGAGTTAGTGCGGCCCACGTCCAAGAGTCTCTCGTATCTACAAGATAACCGAAGGAGATGGATACGGAAAAGCGTTGTCGAGGACTCTGACTTTGTACGGAATCAAAAAGTTTGTGAATCATCGAAACACGTGCATAAAGCTTTGAGTAGACAATCTCGGGAAAAGAGCTCACCGTCCTGAACACCGCCTGGAGAATTCATCCTACCCATGAGCAAAGGAGCATTAATGACGGTATGTATGACAAACAACTTTTGCAAGGAAATTTATAGCATGGAAAAGATCAAAAATGGAGGGCGACAAAGTGAATTTGTCAGCCGCTCGGAACTATGTTCGCCGTTCTGATACTATTGCAATGTGAAGCAGTCCGATTGTTGAAGAAATAGAAGAGACAAGAGCTGCTTAGTAGAATGCTAAATCGAACAGCGAAGTTAGTGCAAGAATGCCTTGGGTCGGACTCCACAGCGAAGTCGAAGTACCCCGGACACCTGGTGCACCTGAGCCCGTCACGTGTTTCCGCGGGAAAGCATCCCGATCACCTTCCGTTCAACAGTTACGCAATCATACCCTGCCAGGCTGCCGCCCATCGACACCCGTCCTCCCCCCTCGACCTACCGGCCGATCAATGTCTATCACCATGCGCTATTACGTTCCCAACTCTTGCGTTCGTAGTTCCAGATCAGTAAAGTCATGCTGTCTGGCTAGTGCAGTCCTGTGGTGCTGTTTTAGTCTCGTCCCCATCCGTTCTGTCGCATCGTTTCCACGTGGTGACCACGTTTGGCGGAGTTGAAAACAACAAACCGGAAACCCTCTTATGCCACCGATCGTATCATGCACCGGCTGTTTGACTGACAATATCCATGTCGCTGTTGCGTATGGCATGCACGAATCATGCAGGCCTGTGACTGTCAGTTCACAAGATTACTTGAAAAGATGTCGGATTGAGAGACGGAGGTATGTGCTTAGTAAATCCGTATGTTTCTCCCGGTTATATGAACCTAACATGATGGCTTAAGCCGCACAGCGGCAGCCCCGGATAGGGGGACCTTTCCATCAAGGATGGGGTGATTGAACAGCCGGAAATGGACAGCCTCTTTCACAGGTACAAGCGTCTATATGGTCAGGTATTGATGCATCTCCCAAAAGATCCTTAAATCCAGTGAGGACTTCAGGAATAACCCTTCCTATGTGCGCATACTCAGATTTCGGGCATCCTTTCCATAGACTGTGTACACTTCGGCTATGACCGTAAATGACTGGTCAGCGGGTCTGGTACGTATTGTAATTTTTTTTCCCGGCGTTAGTTAATTTATTGATAAATTCTCGTCCAGAACGAGTATAAGGTCGATGCTCGAGGTTTCTAAAATCAGTCCGTCAAGGCTTGGATCAAGGAAGGTGGGAAAGAAACTCTATCTCTTTGTCAAAATATACTTATGCAACAATTGACATAGGTAAGAGGAGAAGTTGGAAAATCGAGAATTATAACCATCCTACTAGGTACATTATCATATGGCGGGAAATCGAGGACCATGACATTGCAAAACCTATCATACTGGTGAAATTTGGTATGGCAAGGCGGAGGCAGAAAGCACTGCGGCCACTTCTACCCCGCTATCAGCCGGATGTTGGGTGATATCGACTTCTACGCGCAATGTTTCTGCCTCATCGGCAAGTATAATGTCCTAGGAATACCGTTGTAAGCACGACTACCACGTAAAGTGTCGTCTGGCTCACTTCTATATCTCTTTTCAGTGCCTTGGCTTCTCGCTGGCCTTCCCGGGCGTTCTTCAAAACGTGCTTCGTCATCGATATATATCTTAACCATGAAGAGTAATCCGACCAAGAAAATGTCCGGTCTGCCACACGGAGCGCTTGGCATAAGGTATGCGATTTCAGCTTGAGTCTGCATACGATTAGCATGCATTCCACAGGTACACAAAGAGAGAAAACCTACAATCGCAGCTTTCTCTGAAATCCGGACCGTCGTAACATGTATTTATGGTCATCGAATATGAACATCGCTTCGTCGAGGGTGGTTGCGAAATCTCGCACGGCGGTATTCGGCTTCCAAGGTGACATATTGATATGCAGGGGGATCTGGCTAGGCAGGAGAACGACAAGAAGGGTGGAAACCCATGCAGGGGATATCATCGAAGTGAGCAGGTACAAGATAGTGTCAGATTTGCAGGAATCCATCGCGGGTGGGGGAAGGGATATTTTTGTCTCTACAAAGATAAAAATAGAATGCATTGCTTTTAATATATAGGACCTGCTTGCTACCACATCCTAAATTGAATCATCTCAGGCAGTGCAAGACCTGGGCAGCTGTGAACTAGCTGTTATAAATGTGGGACGTGGCTATATGGGTTTCCTATTACACTTTCGTCGAGTATCGCTTGCTGATGTGGCTTTGACAATATCAATCAATGTTTGTTAGCTGTGACCTGCCACCACGGAGCAATGTCATCGTCCCCAGCATCACCTGCGGTAGAGAGCGGAACGACGGACAGACGAGGATAGACGGCCTCTCAGGTGGAATATAACAGGACTAGGGATTGTAACGATGATCGTGTGTCTATAATCACTAGAACGACCGTTTGGATCATAAGACGTTAACAAGTGTATGGCCCTCTCTCATTTCGATCTGTTTCCCTATATTCCTTCCGTACAGACACCTTGGCACGATCAAATCTTGTTCGGAGAATGCTAAGGAACCCTCGTGAAAACAGATAACTGTTCCCATGTAAAAATACTCTAGCGCCCTTATGAACTAGTCTGGATAGAAAATGTTGTTCATTAGGACGCGATGATTTCAGGAAAAAGAACTGAGGGACCTCGCTATGTCTTATCTGCATCGATTGGCGACAATAGCCTCCTTCCCCTGTGAATTAATCAGCCTCAACATTTTTCCCGCGAGAAAGATTACTGACTGACCGTGTGTCAGGATGATGATACCACTCCCAAGCACATTCTTCGATCACAGGGTGTAGAGGAACATCGCCCGACCATCTTTTGATGTGAGTCAACAAGCTACCATAGAATCCATTCACTGTTGGTAGTAAATATGATGCGTGACTCCATTGGTGTGATAGAATTACACTGACAGGAAAAGAGCATGGCGTCCGCGTTATACTCGGGACGCTGACAATGGCTTGAACGCCTTGACTTACTGAGCTGAAGTCGAACATGAATCCAACATGGGAAACAAGCTTTAACCTTCGAGTCACTCAATAATGCCGTCCTCAGCAAACAAAGAGTGATTGCAGACTATCCACTTATGATGGTGACAAAGGAAGGACCTATCAACGGTGTGACTGTATTGGCTGTAGACGAGGAGGTTGTTTCGGCAAAACACGCAGGAAGCTTTGAAGCCTAATAAAGCCGCTGACCCAGCATGAACCCTAACCTCTAAAAGAACATCCAGGTAGACCACATTAGTCCTCGACATTACTGTCTCTTTGTTTACTCACCGATCAATTCTCAAGCCTTCGTGAAAGGTCATGGTACAAGCGACATTTATTTATACAATTGGAATTTACGACATTTTGTTGTAAAACTGGTTAAGTTGGCCTGATTTACATAGATTACACAAACTTGATATCAATGGACGCAGAATACGAACAAGCGGAAAGCGTGACGACGATAACTATGAAGGTATGTATCTTTTGGCGAAAAGAAGAACTCCAATACCCACGCTGTGGGTCCTCCGATCATGCTGCCAGTGCCTGGATCTGGTACGGCATGGGGATGGAGATATTTGTTTTCATTGGCGCAATATGCAGTCCCTCGGAGTCGTACAGAGAGTGCCACTTCCTCTTAGATACAACGTCTGACTTACGGCGTACTCATCTCTATGTGCTGACTGTCACTACCAACATCGGTTCTTCGCCTACACTTGCCAGTCTTCGATGGCGCTGTAATCATCTATTTTGTAAGGGTAAAACTAACCTGGACTTATCATATGTGCGATCGATCAATACATCAAAAGATCCAGTAGAAAAGAAACACTGGCTTTAACCTGCGCATCCAGCCAGCGCATCCGTAGTATTCAAAGCAAAAACTATAGCCAAAGGAAAATGGAAATCGAATGAAATACGTAGGCGACTAGGCTAAATTCATCCTGCCCATACAATTTGTCTTCGCACGGCTTGCATCATCACACCAGACATCTTACGCAAAATATGACTTGACTCGTCGATGACCCAGTCAAGAAATGCGGCAAATACGACATCCTTACCTACCTGCCCAAGAATATCGCTGGTATCATAGGCCAGTCGTACTCCTAACTCTTCGAGTATGAACCGATCAAGAGCCTGGAAGACGCTCAATGAAACCTCCTCTGACAGAGAGGGTTTCAGCGTAAGAGGGCCTCCTGCAACTCTGTACACATCACCACCAAAACGAGTCTGGCATTCCTGCATGAGAGCGAAGAGATTGAAGATGTGCTCCAACATGAACGGACAAGTCATGCGGAGGGAAGTGTCTTTCACTAGTCGGAAGACAGATAGGGCACGGTCCCAGCGAGAAGGAAAGGGATTTTTGCCAAGCTGTATCTCCATGAGAGCTACGTAGAGTTCGGCATCGACAGAACCATCCGATGACAGCATCGGCAGTACAGCCGTCGGAACAATCGATAGATGCCGCATCAAAGATGCAAACTTTGGTCGATCATACTTGTTTTGAATTGTGACAGAATGCGCGGATGGTTCGCAGCATGCGTTCTTTCCCCAAGAACGTGAGGGCACCGTCATGATGAACATTCTTTATGAGGACAGCGTTGAGAGAATCAGTTTGAGCGAGGGAAAGCTTGGTTATGGTGAACGTGAAGAGGTCGTCAGGGGATCTGAACGTGTTCCAATTGACTGACGATATATCAACACCTTCAGGAATTCGAAATCCGGTACTCCCATTGACGAGCTTGGATGTAGGTCGCTTTTGTGTAATCTTCAGCAGGTCGCTAGTCACTGACCCCATCTTCTCGAACATGGGCGTCCAGTTGGATCGTAAGACAACCGCAATTCGAGGGCTGACGACAAAGACACGATGGACCGAATCTCCCGACACCGATAGTCCTTCCCACAACCCAAACCCATTATTGCTCAGAATGAATTCCGATGTATCGTGGGCTTCCCAAATACAAAGGAAAGTCATGGAAGCCTGAACATCGTAAGCAAGAGCCTCGTAATTCTCCATATCGGGATCAACATGGTTCAGCATCTGAAGGTGTACCATTTCCATTCCGCGTTCATCGTAGATCGCCTTGGCATGGTCAAGAATCTTTGAGTGTGGCGTATCCAGGTAATAATGGAGAACATGTAACCACACATCGGTATGTGTCCGACAGTGGTGCTTGGCTTTATAGCGTTCAAGCCACTTCCGAATTGTCGAGCCTCCGTGAGGATGATCAGGATCGAAATATGACCCCCCCGTGTTGCGATAATGCATCATAAACAGAAATTTCCGTAGCCGTTCAACATCATGGCGTTTCAGAGTGGCCCTACCCCTGGTGAGGTTGGAGTGGAGAGCTTTAATGACTATTGATGCATCTTTTTCTAGAACAGCAAGCTTTTGCTCCAGTTCGTTAGCATTGCTGGGATTATTTGCATCTGTGTAGAGGTTTTTGAGCCCATAAATGGACCCGATGGAACGAACATCGAGGCTCCCTGAAGCGATGTCGTAGTAGAGGACGTTATCAGGATCCTCACGGGTACGTCGGAAGTGTTTCTGGCGCTCTGCTTTAGATCTGTAACAATAGGTCAAACGCCGACTACACGAGGCACGAGGATCTACTCACTTGCGAGGACCCACTTGGAAATATCGCAATATGAATCTCGGAATAGCATGGTGGAACTGATCCCTGTGCGTGGGTGGAAGTGTATGCGAGGATGCGAGTGGCTGAGTTCGAGGATGCATCAGTGCTGGGAGTTCGCTGGAAGTAAGCAAAGTGAATGCGAAAATCGCGTGGCAAAACAATCTCACGTGTACGTACCATTTTATATCCGTAGCGCTTAGATCCCTATGAGATGTGCAACCTGGCAGAATCGGAATGGAAGAGGGTACTCGAGGAACATGTATGTATTCTCGCTTCCCATCTAGAATAGGAGTGTCTTAACAAAATAAAAATAAATACCAGTATCAGCAATTACACTGGATACGCTAGCGCACAATGCGTGTAATCGCCCCCATGCTTTCAAGGTCACAGGTAATGACTATCCAAGACATCTGCAGTCGAACTCAGCACTGTAGCAAATGATGCGCGAATACCAGAAGCTCCTCCGGTGAGTCTGAGAGTAGCGCGGCACCATAAAGGTGACTATCCGGTAAACGATACGACAGGGTACGAGAAAGCTCGACATCCATAAGGTGGGCGTAATCGGATAGGAGGATATCACAGTAGAAATCATGTCACATTACTGAAGTAGAGTATGTCGAGTGCGGGGTAAGAGAAAACGGCTGGCACACTCTTTGCACCAAGAGGAGTATAGCTAGGACGAAAGGCGCTTGTCTATGATTACATCCTTGTACGATCGGACCCGTTGCTTGGCTTATCATAGATTCAAACAACTTGACACAGCTCCACGGCAAAGAGGTAAAGCACAGAACCGAGAGAATTCGAAGCGAACCACTGCAACGTGCATCCTTTAGAATGAATGACGTAAGCATCTGTGTAGGCCATCATCCATTGCACTGCACATAGGAAGGACCACAATAGCCGCCAGGTATTGTGGACTGTAAGATGTTCCGCTTTCATCGCTACAACAGCAACGTTAGCACCACGCCCTGATACGCCAAAGGCAGCACGTACAATGTATCCAGTCAGTATGACAAAGTGTAGTCCAAGCCTACCGACCCGACATCTGCCGGCTAAATGTGAAGTGATAGGCGTATAGCTGGAAGAAATTGAGGACAGTATCACAACCATATGGCTTGTCGCTTCGATGATGATACTGCTTGGCTGACGAACTTTCTATGCCGAGTACGTCCTGGAACAACTTCATCGGCCGTTCCCAAACAAGACCCAGTGACTAGAGCGTCAGTCGTGGCATATCAGACAGAAGCTAGATTTTCGTTAGCCTGAGGCTGGTCTCGTCAGATTAGCCTTGCCATACCTTAATACTCTCCATTTCTCTGCACCGCACTACTTCAATTGATATTTCCTGGCTGAGATCTTCCAAGTTTTGGCCATCGCCTGATGCCTATGTCTTTTGACTTCAACTGCTCCTGTAAAGCTTCTATCCAGTTCAGACATTCTCACTGCTATGCTCGGTGACATGGGCAGGCAGAGTAGTGTCGATACATGGATGTGGGGACTGCACGAATCAAAGGAAATCATGGCGCAATCCGTCCACTGCGCAAATTCCCGCTTGCTGCTGATCGGTGCGAGCAGCCCACCGCTTATGTCGATTCCGAGGCTCGTCGTTCAGCTAAATCGTGTTTTTCTTTTCTTCCTTGGTCGGGATGTGACAGCATACTACAGTCGTCGTTTTCGATTCAACAGGGATTTCTTGCCTGGTGGACGACTTAATCCTCACTGATAATATGTATGGCTGTTGTCATGTAAGAACAATCTTGTTCGAGATGCGAGCAGAATGCTCACAGTAATCAAATAATAGATATCTGCCACCAGTGGTACCTACTCTCATGTCGCAGGCACACCGTAGCCGTCGCCACCTTCAACTATCGATGTTCTCGCTTCTCTTGTAGGGTCAGGTATGTAGCAAAAATTCAAAAGTATCACTCACGTCGTCGGGAGTGCGAGATGTCATTACAAGCAAAGATGGAGGTAGAAGAGAAAGGCTCGTATTTCTGACTAAGCAGGATCACATTACGGTTAAACTCCGGTAACCAACCCTTCCGACCGTCCATTTCTGAACCCCCCTCGCTAGGCTCAAACAAATCCATGGGCGCTCTCGCTACATCGACAACTCCTCTGTGACTCCACCAAAAAACCGTGATGCTGTGCCGCGGAAGCACTTTGACGGGATACATGCTACACGGTTGAATTGAAGCACGTTACCGGACCACTTAGTTCCATCTCTGGGACCGAATGCACGCGACCGTCTCGAAAGCAATGCCACCGTCATCAGCACCATATTAACTGTCACCAATAGCTACGTGTACGGATTGGAATGGGGCCCAGTTGGTCGACTTTACATCACTTGCCACACGAAGCCTCTGAGGATATTTCCAGTCAATCCAGCAAAATCACAGTGTGTTGGAACCTGACACAAGTACATCACAGTGCCACTCTACTCGTGCCGTTTGTACGTCTAAGGCATTGTTACACGCCAACATATCTTCATCACACTCGCAAATCATTTTCGAAAATTAAAAAAGGCATGGTAAGGAATCGCATAACTCCACATACCGAGCCCAGGGTCAGCTATCCGGTCATTTTTCTGGCCGGCCTCTAAAGCTGCCTGCTTTCCCGAAGACAGTGGACCTCTTCCTAATACAACAAATGACAACTCGGCTTTCTAGACGTCTTTCTGAAGTTAGGGAGTGAAGGGAACGGCGGCCCGGGATTTGACGACATTCATTCTGTGATGTTGTGAATGGCTCTATCTTCCGCCGGGCGCTCAGGGTATCCGCGTGCAGTGTTTTGGCGGTAGCAAACAACAGCAGCATGGCAAATTCCCATGCTAATAAATAACGCGGCAAACGCACCTTGTCTGCAAGTTCCTTCCACATGTTCTTCTTCAGCGTCTTTGTACTCGGTCAAGCAGCTTTTTCGCTCGGTGAACCTATTCTACGCTCACGGAGAACGAGCACAGAGCACGACGTCCATGGTTGGCAGGCGTTGGCGCATGGAAATAATAACTTCCGTTTAGATATGGAGTTGTCGCATCCAGGATTGCTCGAAGACTTGGCTGTCAATGGACAACGTGAGTACTTGGAGTATATACAGTCCTTGAGTATCATCTTACGAATTGAAAACAGATCCAGAATTTCTGTTCCTTGGGTGTTCTGATAGCCGGTACGTCATGCTCAGTAGCGAATCCCAGAATGATATTAATGGCGGGCACAGTGTCAGCGAAGGAACCATATTCAATGCGCTGCCAGGGATGATGTTCGCCGAAAGGAACATAGCAAACCAATACAATGAGAATGATAGGAATACGTGAGATATCTTCCGTCGCCCTTGAGCTCGTAGTGATGTTCGTTATAGGAATGCGGTGATGTCATACGCTGTGGAGAGCCTGGACGTCCAGCATATCATCGTCATGGGCCATCAAGGGTGCGGCGGTGCAGCAGCAGCCGTTGGCTCTCCCCCTCCCTTGCCATGGAGCACAGCTGATTTTGCAGTGCAAGAATGGATCCTCCCTCTGCGAAAATTGTATGCCACATCATATAGGTACGCGTGAAGTAAATTCGTTGCTGTAGCCTGATACTGAATCAGACAGCAGACCGGAGATTGTTGAGTACAGGAACAGGTACCCAGGAGTCGACGTCCCAAAGCCAAAGCTTCATGATCGTAAGTCTTGCATGTATTCTAGTCGTCCTTTTTTTCTTACAATGTTCGATCATTTCCTATAGCTGTTCTCCGAGCAATGGTGGAAGAGAACATCAAGCAGACTGTCTCAAAAATAGCTTCGTCGGAATTGATTGAGGAGGTTAGTAAAAGAAAGCCGTACGTTTATCCGTCAACGTCTCATGGATGCCATGCAGCGCTACAGTAACTCAACTAAGGCTGTGGTATTTATCCATGGATTGGTCTATGATGTGGAGAATGGTGAGATAACAAATCTGGATGTTTCTGTTGGGCCTCCAGGTGTACCCGTTCCTCCAGTCCCCTTCCCACACCGTAAGGCCCGCACGGAATTTTTCAGGTTTCAGTCCTACAAACACTAGAAGTTACTCTCGGTTGCCATGCAAAGGAAGGAGGAAAGGAGGTTTTGCTTAATCCTAAATGGATGACATTCGACTGCCTTATTTACTTGACAATATTATGTCAGAATTGTTAGTCTCAGTCTTTGTGACAGGAAAAAAAAGACGACGAATGACTTTGCTAGTGAAGCAAAATGTGTGTAGCGAAAGAACTCCAATATCAACGGTATGGGTCTTCTCTTTATGCTGCCGCTAGGACTTGATATGATGCTTTACATACGGCGACGTTTTCTCTATTGCGTTCGATCTCAGCCTCTGCATGCGACCTCTCCTCTTCTACCGCAAAAACCACACAGTATTGATGATAATATCGAGGTGTAAACAAACCTGTACAGCTCCTGAAAGCTGTGCCCAGTTACGGCTATTCGAGATGGGCTTGAGCCATCTCCTCATGATGTAGTCTTGAGGATCAACGACGACTTTCGCTCTCCTGCAACTTCGAAGCAATCGAACGTGCTTTATCCTCTGACACTCTGTGCCTCCTCAGACAAGTTGCGCGAATCAGGGGTCCTTCTATGGGGAAGGTGGAAAGTCCTCTTCGAGGGTCGGGTTTGCAGTGATGGCTGAATTGGATCATCCTATCAATATATGATCCTGGTTTTCTGTTTTATTGATTGTTCATTCTTACTGGCAGTACAACATATGATGGTGATATCAGGGCGCTGTCCAATCGGATACTCCATCTATTCTCAGATCGTCTGAAGAGGTAGGTGATGCCACCCTTATCGAATTGCAAGTTAAATCAAGCTAGGGCTTCAAGTTGGCTTCGAAGATCATGTCCAAATAGATAAGTAGAGTTCTCCTCATACTAGAGTTTGCCTTCGCAATGCGACGCTTATATCGTATCTTTCAGGGCCTTGTGTTCCTTTTTGATGGTGAACAACCGTCTATTCCTAGCCAGAGGGTCGGTCCTGTACGGTTGATGTAATCCCAGCTTCTGACATCAAAAGATCGATAGCATCAATCACTGCTGCGGTGCATCGGTATTTTATGGGGGTCAAATACTTTGAAGGATTTGGTGCTGGATTTAGTGGGTAAATCCCCGGCACCAAAACCAGTACCAAAAACCGATCGGTTTTGAATTGGTATTTAATGTCGGTTTTGGTACTGGATTTGGATCATAAATAGGAATGCAAAAACACACAGTATTTTGATGAGGATTTGGTCATGCAGATTTGTACTACAAAAGCATGCGGATTTGACTCAGGGATGTGGGTCCTAAATCCAGAAGGGTAAATCCGCTCCCAAAAACAAGTGTATTTCAAATGGTATTTGTAGAACAAATCCGGATGTAAATAATGAACCAAAAATGGGAACAAACAAATCCCCTTTGTATTTCGCGTTTTTGGTTCGGTATTTACATCCGGATTTGTTCTACAAATACCATTTGAAATACACTTGTTTTTGGGAGCGGATTTACCCTTCTGGATTTAGGACCCAAATCCCTGAGTCAAATCCGCATGCTTTTGTAGCACAAATCTGCATGACCAAATCCTCATCAAAATACCACGTGTTTTTGCATTCCTATTTAAGATCCAAATCCAGTACCAAAACCGACATTAAATACCGATTCAAAACCGATCGGTTTTTGGTACCGGTTTTGGTGCCGGGGATTTACCCACTAAATCCAGCACTAAATCCTTCAAAGTATTTGACCCCCATAAAATACCGATGCACCGCAGCAGTGAATGTCAAAAGAAAAGGGCAGAATTCCTGCCAGACAAAGCATCGTGATCACAATATGGTTCCTGTGGTAAATATGCTTCGTGACAGCAGCTTGGCTTAGGCTTAGAACACATTCTGCAACGAGACTTGGCAGCTCTCTCTGCATCACTGTACCCATGTCACCTGTGCATGTTCAAATCACCGATCAAAAGCCTCAGCCTGGCACTTGTAAATGTATCTCCATAATCAACCACGACGTTCTTTTTAGCATACCACAAACTATGAGATCGAAAACCCATAATTTTGGAATCTGTGCCTTGGTATCTCTCTCCGACATCGCCTATGCAGTCATGTTAATGATGCGCCTAGTATAGGCGATCGGAGATGGTCAAAGATGGTCAAACCATGCCGTTGTTGCATGGCCATCCGATTGGGTGATATGACAACATCCCACCTCTGGAACATTAGCATTCAAGCTTCGTTTGGCTCAGGTGCATGTCTGTGACGCGTTCCTGAGAATGGGGGTAGTGCTTTTTCAAGTGTACAACAATTGCTAGCTGTCCGAACTCGAAACGGACTTCCGCCCGCAAAGGCAGGCCGTTGACCTCTAGTCCTGTGATAGCCCCTTTCATATACTTGCTTCATATACAGGATGGTGATGAGATTAGTGGACTATAATTTTCCCTCAAATCGAGACTGCATCACTGTGTGATCCCGACAAACATAGTTTACTCATCTCCCTGTTTCAGCTCACAAATCAAGGAGTTTTTCTATCTAAATCCGGATGATCTCTTCAGACAGAAATGTCGGTGTCGACCAGGGGATGTGTATATATACTTAGCCATTCTAACATGAAAATCCCTATCTGTTCTACCTATGTCCTCGGATGCCCCAATGCCCATCGCTAGCATGCCCTCGTTGGAAATGACCATGGGCGGCCCTTCAGTAGGTCTATCTATCACTGCTATGTGAGCATACCACCTATTTTATCCCCGAGTCTCCGATATTCACAATCGCAGGTTATACGGGATAAGTATTCCCCAGCTCGTTGTATACTGCAGGCGATATCCTACAGATCCACGGCTCTTACGATATTTTGTAAGTACATCACTCACTTTTTCTCATATATTCATTGAAAGGTGCATGCAGATTGGCTTACTTTGGTACGCTACTGATTATCCGAGTCTTGTACTATCTTACAAATTTCAGGATCGTCGACACGCTTCAGCTTGCCCTGGATTCTTCTGCCCTCTACTTCTATCTTGTCACCTCCCATGAAAATTATCAGGCGCTGCTCATGTTCACATGGTAAGCCATGGTTCGAGGATTGTCAGATGTCAAGCATTCACTATGTACAGGACAATTCGAGTGAGTGTTCTTATCCCCGCTACATTTGTCCTAATCCGACCTCATCGTTCCTGGCAGTCGCAAAATACAGTTGGTGTGAGTGATTGTCAACCGCGTCCTGGAATCCTTAATTCTAAGTATTGACCAGAGGGTAATCGTTGTTGGCATCCAAACGTGAGTTACAACTTCCCGATTGAATTTAAGCACACATGACTCACCTGTGATCCCCTCAGGTTATATTCAATTAGAATATGGAAATGTATGTCATTTCTTGGGTCCACCTACTAATGATCCCAATGATTATGACCTCGACGTCTTCAGTAGGCCGTCATATACATATGGTCCTACCTTGGTGTTCTGTAAGTTCTCTTTTGACTTCATCATGCCATACGGATGTGATTTGACTTTCAATTCATGGAATTAGTTTCTCTCTGTGACAGCTACCTTCGGTGAGTTCAAACCTCAGTCATAAAAACCGCGGAATTGGTGATATTACCATTGACAATTCAAGCCACCGTAATTTGTAAGCTCTCAGTATACAAACCTGAAATAACGCGAAGTTTAAAGAAGTGTTATCAGATGCGGTTTATGCTGAGTATGAACTGTTCTTCAAAATGATGTAACTCCTGAAAAGTCTTGCCCGCCAGCTTTGGCAGATACGATCTTCTTTCTTTGTCAAGCGTCCGCGTAGGTTTCAAAATATTTTAATCGATATGGGTAGCTTTTACCTATCCATGATTTAACATAGATACCCATTTTGACAATGTTTGCTACAACGGCAGCTTCAGACATCGTCATCGCCGCCATAACGTGTTTCTGCTTGCACATTAAAGGGAGGGTCATGACTAGCATGTCCAGGTCAGTCAAATCTATCAGTATCTTAGCACTGAAACGCAACGGAAACTATTCTCTTGTAGTACGATCAAGGTCATTGTAACATTAATGTGGCTTGTAATAATGTCTGGGTTGGTGACAAGGTAAATGACCGTGAATCATGTTTTTATTCTTATGGTTGAGTCTGGACTCGTATTGACGATAGTGTATGCTCATTTCTTGTTCTTGTCTCGGTAACAACATTCTATGAATCTTTTCCTTTATCCTGATATTGTTGGCCGATAGATCATCATATGGCCGGAGTCTCTTATCTTCATCGCATTCGACATGGCGATATCAAAACGTAGGTCCCTAGTTCGTTCAATAATATTATCCCTGCCGTCACTAACCCAGAGCTCCATACAGTTTACATGAACTCTTTACTAGCGATGTAAATCCAGGTTTGAAGCGTGTCCCCTTGAGAGGCTAATTTGACTTTTGGGTAGGCTCAATTCTCGCAAGATTCCAACCGAGCTCGCCATTGCTCTAGGACATCCTGTTTCTACTCCAGGCAGTGGTTCAGTATTTGAATTTGCCCCTACGGAGTCAGGTGATACCGCAGCATGATATAAAGAAGTTGTTGTACGTACCATTTACTCTTATCGGTAGGTCTACTGATATTCTTTTCAGTGTATCCTCCCATTATGAAGAGAAGTGATTCTAAAACCCGTGCACGCTGTGATCGAATTATATCTATATTATTTATTATCTTTCGACTCAGACGCACCTGCGGAAATTTCGTGTTTGACCTGGCGGGAGAGGGGATATTTAGAGGCAACGGATGTGATACTCCGTTCATTCCCCAGTTCGAGCATATTACATATCCTTATGCCGTAGGTACATTGTAGCCCTCGCTACAGCCAAATCTTCAAGATTCTCAGCAAGATTCGAATCGTTCGCCTAAGGCCTCGATGCATGTAACAGTGTCTATTTCAAGTAAACGAGACGGTGCCGATGTCAAGTCGATGCAGGTAAAGGAAAGACTCGGGCTCCTTAATACCAGGTGTGATGATAATCCCACCCTGATCACGGCGGGTTTAAAGAGACTAAAGAAATTACTGGGGTGAGCGTAATGTCCCCGGTCACTGTGCTGTTCATTGCTGACTTTGGGCCCCGCTTAGAACATATTCGACATGGCTCTCGCCCTCTAGTGCTGCGCCAATGACGGCTCCTCAAGCCTCAAGCCCCAATTCTCAAATGAGACGCGTCCTAATTACCGATCAAAATCTTGGCACTGGCGCTGCTACCTAGTCAAGGGTCTTTTCCGATCTTGGCAGTAACGTTCTCCATCATAGCAGACCGCAAACGTTTGAGGCGATGCGACATCCGCATCTCATGATTGTAGAACCTGATATATGCGACAACATCTCTTCCCAATGTCATTTATGCAGCCACATCTGTATTTTTCGCCCAGTGTGGATGATGGCGATCGGAGAATCGATGGAGATGGTCGAAGATGATCATACCATGTGGGGATGCATGGCCATCCGATTGACTGCTATGCCGACATCCCACCTCTGGATCATCGGCATTTGGTATGTGTGCCAAGACTCATTCCAAAGAATGGTGACAGGACTTTTTCAACTGTACGACATTTGCCAGCTGGAAATCGAATCGGCCCACGACGACGAGCCGTTTACCCAGATTACTTATTTCCTTAGATTAATACCGCATCATCAGGTGACTCCGACAGACACAGCTTACCCATCTCCGCGTCTGAACTCATGAAATCAAGAAGTATCTCTAGCTAATTCTGGATGATCTTCCCAGACACAAATTCGCGTGCGGCGACCAGTAGAAACATACGTATAAATCACTTTTATCTTCTCAGGATCCCTACCTGCTCTACCCATGTCTTCGGATGCCCCAATGCCCGTCGCCGAAATGCCTTCAGTAGGAATGGTCGTGGGCGGTCCTTTGGCCGGTCTATCGATTACTGCTATGTGAGTTCACCACTCGCTTCGTCTCCGAGTCTCCAACTTCTCAGGCTATATGGAATAAGCATTCCCCAGCTCGTCATATACTACAGACGATATCCTCAAGATCCGCGGCTCTTCCGATATTCTGCAAGTACATTATGCACTCTCGCTGACTCACTCATTGACTGCTCTATTCAGATCCTCTTATTCTGGTACGTCGGTGGATTCCCGACATTTGCACGGCCTTGACTCACCTTACAAATTCCTAGGATCCTCGATACGCTTCAACTTGCCCTAGTTTCTTCGGCCCTCTACTTCTATCTTGTTACCTCCCATGGAGATTGCCAGACTATGCTCATGATTTCCTGGTAAGCTATGGCTTGGGGCGCCATCCAACCTCAAGCATTCACTTGCATCCGACTCCCTCCCACGTACAGGTCCCTTCGAGTAAACGATTTGTTATCCTCGTCGAGTTTACTCTAAGACAGCTTCATCCTTTTTGGCAGTCGCAAAATACAGTCAGTGTGAGTGATAGCTGTGTCCTTGCATCCTTGAAAGTTGACTCTAACTTTTGACTAGAGGATAATCATTGTTGGCATCCAAGGGTGAGCTACGGCTTCCTGGTTGATCTTCAAGCACTTAAAAATCATCTACGAGTCCTTCAGGTTATATGTCGTAAGAATATGGAAATGTATGTCCTTTCTTGCATCCAGCTACGAATGATCCCAAGGATTGGCGTCGACATCTTCAGTGGGCCTCCGTTTCTCCGCAGTCTTACCATGGTGTTCTGTGAGTTTTCTTTTGGTTTCGTCATAGCAGACGAATGCGATTACACCTGATACGTCCGCCTAGCTTGTCTCTGTGGGGGCTAATTTGGGTAGGCATTCTCTGTTCAAAACTCAGCCATTCAAACATGCAACTAATGTTATTATCCTGAATAACACAAGCTGCGACAATCTGTAAGCTTTAATTATACAAACGTGGAACAGTGCGGAGCTTGAAGAAGTATTACCAGATGCGTTCTATGCTACGTACGAGTTGTTCTTAACATGGTACCTGTCTCCCGAATAATGTCTACCAGCTATAGCGTACAGGGTTTTCTATCTTTGTCAAGTGTCAACGTATGTTTCAACTTTGCACATTACCATACCGAGTTTGACCTAGTATTTATGGTTCCATGTAGGCGGCCATCACGACAGTTTTTTCTACAACGGCAGTTTCAGACATCGCCATCGCCATTATAATGTGCTTTTGCCTGCATAAAGGGAAAGAAATGACTCGCGTATCCAGGTAATTCGGCCTCTTGTTATTTCTCAATATACTCGAATTCAATGATTTCTCCACAGTACGATCAAGATCATTGAAACATTAATGCGACTCGTAATAATGTCTGGGTCGACGACAAGGTAAATGACTACGCATCACATTTTGACTCCCCATGTTCATTTTTGACGGCAGCGTATGTTCATTACTTGTTCTCTTCTCAAGAATTGCCTGGCCAGATTCTCTTATTTTCCTGGCATTCGACATGATAATATCAAAACGTGGGGCTGTACTCCGTTTAATAATCTCGGCTCATCCATCACTAACCCAGCACTCCCTACAGTTTACATGAATTCCTTACTGGCGATGTAAGCCCGCGTTCAGACCCACTCGTCTCTTTATGAGGCTAGTATTAATTTGATATTTTTGGGTAGGCTCAATTACCGCAAGATTCCACTTGAGCTCGCCTTGAATTTAGGGCACCCTATCTCTATTCCTACTAGCAGTGGTGCAGAACTCGAATTTTCTCCTAATGAGTCTGGCGAAACCGCAGTATAAAATAACGAGGTGATTGTACCTAATTTACGTTGTCGATGCCAGACTGACATACTAATTTGCTTTTCAGTATATATTATTCTAGACCTATGCTCGAAGAATGTTACGGGACGTGACGAGTGGAGTATATATATATTATTTGGCTCTCAGACGCGCCTTCGTAATTCGCGTTTGACCTAGCAAGATGAAGGATGTCCAGAGACGATGAGTGTGATACTCGTACAAAATTCTCAAAGGTCAAACTGCGAAGATCACGAGTACAACGGTGAACATCAAGAATGGTTGTGTACCCACACGATACTTGGTACAGCATTCGATAGCAGAAAGAAAACAATGAACTTAAAGATGAGATTCTTAGAATACTTACACTGACAACCTTTTACGGACACTCGTTCTCATCCACATCGATGAACCAGCTTCCGACAATGCCTTCTTTCCCCTATGACAAAATCAACAAGGAATTCTCTGTACGCGAGAGAACAATGATGTACCTTATTCTCGCAGGTATCAGGGTGAGAGAATGCTTGCCAGGCAAATTGAGAGGGGGTAGAGAAGCACATCTCAGCCCAATTGTCCCAGGGCTCTTGATGGTTAAACATCTTTGCCTCGACGCGCTACAATGATAACGTCAGGCCAAGACCAAACAACATATAAAAGAATGCGTCATACCCGCTTGTGAGAACCATAGCAATCCTATTTGATGGAAATGAGCCGCACGCTTAGATTGACAGTCTACATAAATACGCACCTTCTTCTGGTGATTTCCCCACCAAGTCTTGCATGTAGGCTCATTGGAATTGACAGTCCAATGTCCAATAGTCTTCACAATTCCGTCCTATTTAGGGAAAGGGTTATCGCAGACAACAAGAGGACGCAGAAGAAGCCTTACCTCCGCCTCATGGGTACAAAGTTCCGGATGGTCATACGTTATACCATGGATATCGACGCTCGTCCTCATGCACCATGCCTGTGCATCCTCACCCGCTGGTACATTTAGAAGTTCTGCATGATACATTCTCTTCTCGTATCCAAGGCATCGCTTCTCCGGAGTCAAATCCCACCAAATCAGTCCCGCACGTTTCCTACGCTCTTCGTCGGTATGGATTGCATCCTCCTTGGCCCGGACGGCTTCTTCTCTATGGGTCACAGCAATAGACTTGGCCTGAAGTGTTCTTTCTTCCTTCTCCCTTTCTGTCTTCCAGTTACGGTCCTCTGTCTCATGTGCCGCACGCCTTTCCATATCCTCCTGTTGGTGCGCGTGGTCCCTCTGCTCATCCTCAGATTTGATTCTCTTTGCTCGTTCTGCATCCTCGCGACGACGCATTCGGTCTTGCATATCCGTGCGGTGGGTGTTGGTGCAGTCGCTGAAGATATGAAAGGCAACAAACGCCACGATAAAGATAAGCCCCAAGATGACACGTAAACGTTTCGTAGGAGTTGCTTGTGAGTGCACCTTTAGTGGGGTACGTTCGTCAGCACGAGCTGTGAATTAGTGTATATCAATAAGCGCCGAGATCCGATTGACAGAATGCTCAGCACCTATTTCGTCATTTGGGGAAGAACGGTAGCTTGGCGGTGGAGAACAGGACCTGTTTACACAGCGTCATAAAATGATAGAAACAGCGGCGTAGCCTAGCTCACCTTGAAGGCTTATACATCCTCAGACGTGAAGATGATGGTGGAAGGAATGAAACCCTCGGAGTTCGATGTATGGCGTCTTTAAATGCAGCGCTTAACTGGCCCGTTATGGGAGCCAGGCGCCTATCTCAGCTCACGTCGAAAGCTGCTTCCTTCCTTTTCTGTTCGACATTCCTCAGTGGATGTACATAATCTCGTTGACAGCTATCGCGATTTCCCAAAGTGTCGGAAGATTGTTTTGTGTCTGCGGTTGGGATGCCGCTGGGGAAGGCGGCTACAAGCCCGCATTGGGCCGGCGTCGATGATATATGCCGACGTTCTTGACGTACAAATGACGCGTTTTGACCCTCATGCGTGCAGATCTCCCCGCCCTCGCGCACGGACCTCCCGGGTATAAAAGGGTGCACTCTGCCTCGTCGCTCTTTTCCTTCCTTCGCCCACCACCAGCATAGCTCTTCAACCTGCTAACGCACCCACGGCGGCCAGGCTCATCGGGTCTGAAAGCACCAAACGTATTGGCTCTCCGCCGGTGCCAATCGCAATATCACGTTATTCCCGAGCCATACCGTGGCGATGTATGCGCGACATGTATTGATCTGACACGTCACGGTGACCAAAAGTGTTCACTGACGTCTTCAGCAAGATGGTAAGGACTCCAATTCGTGACTTTCTCGTCAAAATATCATCTACATTCATGTCACTGATCTCAACACACTAATCTCTCTCGAGAAGACTTGATGGTGCGCATGGGAGCTCATCCGAATCATAGATGGCAGCCTATTTTCCGCAAAATAACGATAGAGTTCTCGCAACTGAACTCTGGCAGCCCTGTTGGACAAGTCTTCCGTATGGACCGTTACTGTTACCCAGTCCGTTCGCTTATGAATAAGATAAAGAAATATGCCAGAAAAGGTGTGATTCCACATCACCAATGAGACTCCGTGGATTTGCAGTCGTCACCCATGCGATCATCGAAGTTCCGGTGCGTAATTGGCAGTGCGCAACCTCATCTGTATTTCCTCCGCTTTACACAGCATAGTCTGGGTTATCCGATGAAGGTCTTTTGTTATAAGCACCGAGGTATGTGGTTGCGTAGACCCTCGGCTATCCTCGGGATTCGGTTGTTGTCGGTGTCGGTGTCGGGGACAAGCAAATTGCTGCAGCGTTATGCGTCATTGGGAGAAACAAAAATCCGGACCCCGGGTTCAGGCGACCAATTTTGTCGGCAAGTTCCGAGTTCTATTTTAATCCTCGACATTTTTCTGACTATCATCAGGTTTTATTGATGCTTATGTTCTAAAATCTAAGTCGACTTGGAGTATGCATTGTAAACACAGGCTCTCTAGCACACCATTTTTGCTGGCCGGAATCGAAGGGTCTAGATGGATTTGAAAAACTGTGAATGGCCAGTGGCAAGCCTCGGGACCACATCGTTTTCAGCTAATGGTATGTTACTTTGAGTCGTTCTACGGAGCAGGTGAAGTTTCGTTGTTTGTTTTGCAACGAAGTACTTGCTCACGGTTACAGACTCCGATAAGTACACGAGCCGTATGCAACCCAGCTCAATATTTCTCAATGGGTAGGATGGCTCTGAGTCAGTTCGGATTATATGAGTCAATCCGTGACACCGAACGCGCATGACCCATCTACCCAAAATTAATGAGCTCTCTGTGAATGTTCTGGAAGTTCAACGTGCCATACGATTACTCTCTGCTGGAGACGAACTCACCACACAGTTATTGTCTCACAACCCCGAGATCACTCAAGAATTTTGCCTCCGAACGCCCCTATGCGGGACATATATGAATCTGCGCGACGATGTCTCGGAAGCGGATCCACCCTTCATATTTTCCCCGTCTCTTTCTGGGACTCTGCCACCCTGCAGGTGAGTACATTTTTTACATTAAGGATATCGCTGCAACTCATTTCTCCCTCTCTCAGTTACATGCATTTCGGATACTCTGCCCAGCCAAGCATGATGGGACAGTGGCGGATACCTCCGGAAATATGGCAGGAGATTTTTGTGCACTGTTTGCCGGACCTTCAGGAAGTCAAGTATTACCATACCTCGGATCTCGTCCCACGTCCTCCTTCAGAGCTCGACGCACCCTTATTCCTTCTCCTCGTGTGTAGAACTTGGCACTATTGGGCCCTTCGTACTCCGCGATTATGGGCACGCCTTTCCGTCGAAGTCAGCTGGGGGAAGTCCTATCCGCCGATACCTCAGGCTCTCGCATGGCTCAAACGCTCCAAGAGTGCCCCTTTAACGTTTTCCTTCAGACAAAATGGCGACTGGGCAGCAGACCATATCACGACTAGCAAATTTCTTCAGCAGTTTCTCCAGCATATACACCGATGGCACCACGTGTCCCTCCATCTCAGTGGCGCTCTCGCCCTCAGCACCCTGGCAAAACATAACGGCGTGGTTCCCCGAGAACTACGGTCCATGTATCTGTCCCTAGTCGCCCCTACCGAAGTCCTCGCCATGACGGATGAATTTTCTAGTGCTCTCAACCACTTCACCTCCGCCCCCAACTTCTCCAGCCTCGTCATCAGCGGAGTAAACGTATTCCAATGCCTAGAAGACCACCGCCACATTCGATGGGAGCGCCTCACCGAAATAAAGCTCGACGACGTCAACTATATCGACACCTGTCTTGCCCTCTTTTCCATGTGCAAGAACCTCGTTCGTTGTACCATGGGTGTCCTCGAGACCGCCTATCCACCGGCATCCGAGCACCTCGTACCCCCACCGGGAATAATCACCCTACTTAAACTTACTTCTCTCAGGCTCAACATCAACGGCACAGACATCTGCAGACTCTTCTCCCAGCTCCATGTTCCTGAGCTTCAGGAGTTAACCATTTATTCGTGCTCCCAGACCTGGCCACAGGCCGCTTTTTCATCTTGGCTTGAACGCTCAAAATGCGCGCTGACAAGGGTCGAGCTCCGCGATACACGGATGCAACAGGAGCAGTTCTTACAGTGTTTGAGATTAACATCATTTACGACTGTGACGGAGTTGGTGATGAACGAGGAGGGGTGGCTACCCGAGGACTGGTCGGGATTTGTTTCAAGAGCCGCCATCGAAGAGCTTACTGTACGCGAGGATAAGGGGGGATGTTTACTTCCGAAACTGCAGTCGCTGGATCTGTCAGGAAGATGTGTGGAGGAGGATAGTGGAGCGGCGGTGATTAAGATGATTGCATCGCGATGTCATGCTGATGCCAATGGAGTTGTGCGGTTGAGAAATTTTTCGTGGTCGATGGTTGCCGAGTACGATTATCTCGAAGCTGGTGATCTGGCTACTCTCGAGACGCTGGAGAACCACGGCTTGGAGGCAAACGTTTGCAGAGGTGGGACAGCTTGGTGGTGTTAGGCCGGCACGTTGAGACGTCAGAGAAGAGTTGCTGCGAATGTCGACTTCAGCTCTGGCATTGCGTGGCGCAGTTGAATCTCATCTCATGCTCGTATTCTTTTTCAAATTTCTCATGGTTAATTAATTATTATATACATGATGTAACAGGGCATCAATCATTACGGCTTTAGTTAATATATCTAGGGTTCAACGTTCCCTGATTAAAGTCATCGAGTACCAATGGTAAATCCGAACATTGAGACAATTAAGTGGAGGGCGATTAGCGATACATAATGATATACTAATTTTCGAAGCGAAAAGCGGCTGAAATGTCTACAGTATGTGTACTTTTGGAGGGGGTGGAAGAACAATAGCAATGTGTCTAAAGTCTAATGTGTGTCTGATGGTGAGAACGAAAGTACATAATGTACAATAAGAATCCTGATAGTATACTAAGAAAAAAATACATGTATCAACATAGAATCGAATGTGCGGTATCAAAAGTCCCGTGGTATCGTCAAGTCAAGATCTCTCCTCCTACAAGTGTCATGTTTGTATCGTGTCGTAAACGTCTTGGAGGGTGGTGAGTTGATATCCTGCCATAACAAAGCATAAGTAAAGGGTACTCACTTGAGGCGAGCGACTAATACTCACTCATCAGAGGACTTTCGCGGGAAAACGTGTTGAGAACGGAAAGCCCGAGGCGGAGTGTCGCAGATATGCCTTCTTCCATGTGCTCCTTCGAGTCTATTTGCTCTCCGTCCTGACCCCGCACGCGGGAAATCTCATCGATGAGTGCCTGACAAGCAATCATCAGGAGGGTCTACAATAAAAGAAAAAGCAATCAGCATATCAAGGTCCGAGGAATGGAAAGCAAGCAAAAATAGAAAAGGTACTCACGCCCATGATCGGATTCGTGCACGTCGAGTCTTGAAGAATGGACGAGGCCCAGCCTATCATCGAGCGTGCAGCCACACCACACTCCTGCCTCGATGCATGTTGATTCGAGACCAGGAGTTCATGAAGTTTGATCGTCGAAGCGTACAACAAGGCATGGACAAAGAAGATTGATACGTTTCCATTGAAAGGTGACTGCCGTGGCAGATCGGAGAGATCAGGTAACCGGTGACGGACAGAAATAATAAGCCGTTCGAACGATTGGAAGGTTGACGAGAAACTTTGCATATTACGACCTAGTACAAAGAAAATTATGAACAAAAGCGACAAAGTAAAAATTTCTCACTCGTGACTTACCCAAATTGGTCTGGCCTGCAAAGTACGTCACTTGGTGTAGCAAAATACATGCTTGAGCGGTCAACGTTAGAAGGGATCCAGGCGTCTCAGAATTAGGGGCTGGATGCAAGAAGTTGTGTACAGTGCACGTCGTGGGATGGGGTAAAATGCCCTGCGTTACGAGTGAGTACTGCGGAAACGATAATAGACAAAATGAATGAAAGCGCACCGCTTGGTAGCTCTTTTGGTCTAGAGGCCACGGTGTATCTATTTGAAATCCAGGGGCCTCGAGAGTCCCGCAGACATCCGTTGGGCAATCTAAGGCCACTGCCAAGGTCTTGGACAGTATCAAGACATTCCAAAACGCGTCGATCCGTTCACCCTCCTCGATGCTGTCGCGCGGTGGAGGAAGCGTAGAGCTCTCCGGTGCAGCATTACGTATCAATGAAGCAACAGATATTGCCGGAGGCCGCCAAGCTGCTTCGGAGCGTAGTCGATGTAACCCACACCCGACTGCGAGAGACACTGCATCTCCTGTATGACGCCGCGCCTCGAGGAAGTTTCCTATTCGCAAGAAGTAATACGCCAAGAGGACCTCTGCCTGAATCGTGTGCAAGAATCTGTCTGGGTGCTTGGTTGTGAGACCTGCAGACGTGTGATTCAGAGCTCGCGCAAGATACTGACGCTGGTGATCCCAGACTGGTTGCTCGTTTGACTTCTGGTCTCTTTGGGAAGACAAATGGCATCCCCAAAGGTAAACAGCGGACAGGACTGATGAACAGGGTCGTGAATGGTGACCCAGACGTAGAGTCAAAATGGCCGAATTGTAAAATCGTGTGACGTCGAGGAAGAACCCCAGCTCGGCGGAATAGGAAAAGAATAGATCAAGACTAGGGGCGCTGTTAATCGATTAAGTTTTTTTTCCAGCATGGCCAAGACTTACAGGTTCCGGATGACTGGTGCTGATGGTTCCTACAGGCGTGTCAGAGTCAAAATCAGGAAAAGAGCAAGATGGGGCACACTTCAGCGTTGAACGGTGGCGCGTCCGTCCGAGATGAAATTGGTGAGGTAGAACCTTCGAATGAAATCAGCTTCTAAGCGAGCGTCAGAGCAAAATTGGATGTCTCACCTGGGGGCGGCGTAGACGTTATTGACAAAGAAGTCGACACCGAATATGGAGACGAAGGACTATGCGAAAACGTCTCGGAGGTAGATGGGGGGTAGGCGGTAAGGCTTTGCATCTGTATGTCCTGGTAGGGATCATTGGAGTACGGGTCGTGGAGAGTGACAGATGGAGACTGTTCTGGCTGCTCCAAGTCTTTCAGCCTAGCCTCAAGTCGCGCCACCTGATCTTCTAGGACCTTTGTCCTGGATCGTCGAGGACTGTCAGCGTACTCGCAAGGGTCGTCTTTCGGATGCCGAAGGCAGGGGCCACAGACCGGCTTTGTGCCATCGCATTTCTGGTTAATGAAATTAGCAACATATCGGGTATGTGAGTAAAAGAAAATCACGCACAATCTTTAAAAACCTAGAAACCCGAAATAATATTGATTAGTACCGAGTCAGGGTAAAGGGCGCAGTGTACGCACCTGCAAGTCAGACAAGCCTTTCCGCGCTTCAATGGTTTGGTTTCCGTGGTAAGCTTCTGCATGGAGGGGCTGCCTTGTAATGTGGAGGCAAGTAGCAAAAGGTTTCATGACCCTCTTGGTAAGAGCCCTTTTATAGAGCGGAGAATGTACCGGAACGTTCTCGTGCGGATCTTGAAGCCGAGTCCCGCAGTACTCAAGCATTATGAATCTGTGGAAAGCCTTGAGTAACAATGCTGTGTTGCGGTTATTCGAGCAAGGTCGATGATTGCTGCCGAACAACCGGAGCTAAGATATATATGGATGTCTATAAAAACGGATGCCGACATCACGTGAATACCTTCTTTGCTACGGATCTTCCTCCGTATATCCAACCTCGCGCCTACGATGATCCACCAATTGATTTCTTTGAGCTGCCTATCACAACCCTTTCCCTCCTGCTGTTCGCAGTCGTCCCCATTTCAGCTCGTAGAGTTTCGGGGTTGCTTCATTCGCTGCTAGATCATCCGTCATCCGTCTCTTCTCTTTCATGACTCACTTAGGTCCATCTTCGTCGGACCTGTAAATTAATACGCTTCCATCTAGAGCATCAGGGCTATTGATTTGCTCCCTCGACAAAACCATAAGCACTCTTTTCTTCGAGATCCCGGGCTGGTTCCCGGCGTCGTGGAGTGAGTCAAGGATAACTCTCTTTTGGTGTTTATAGTTCTGTCAAAGGAATCAAACAGTTGCTGTGCCATCTCCGCATGTCGGTTTTACCCTGGAAGGGACAGTAATACATCGGATCAAATTCTCGGAACCAGTGACGACTTCTTACGTTTCCTCCCTTGTCTTCTGCAATTATATTATTCATCCTTGCAATGGTATCAGATATATCTTGCCTCGAGGATCACTTCGCGATATCTCTGACTCACTTCGAGTCCTTGTTTTAGGCGTTCACACCCCACCAATGACACAGCAGAGCACCATCGGGATGTAACAACGTATGCACAGGCTGCCTCGCAGTCTCGCTGGAGCCTTCCTGTTTACGGTGTTCGGGCATACTCACTCGCCCTTGATTGGTCAACGTAGCTACTCCTGGAAACGCCGGGCAACACCTTCCGTGCAGCTTTCTCAGTTCTGCAAATCCTTGCACAGCCTCATCTCTGACATCCTGATCGACCAGGCCCAGGGACATAGGGCGTTGCAAGCGTGTGATTGTTGATACATTAACTAGTCCGGGTCTGCAGAGATCTCGTTGCCGGAATAATTCCGGAAGAATATGCAGTAGCTCTCGGGTACATCACAAAATAGTGCCTCACACGTAACATGATCGCCAAGGGCGCGCGAATACATGTCGGGAGTTTCGACCCGCCTTTCAATTCCCGAGGCGAGCAGAAAAGTACCCTTTCAATAACACAAATGACTTGCTTCGCTTCTTTAGGTCCCCAGAGCGGAGTCCTGATGGTTGGGATCACAGATGTACAGGATTTTGGGAGCATCATATGCTGTTGGGACACGTCAGTGGCGAACTATGCTTCCCTACTCTGGTAGATCATCCTCACATTTCAATCTTCTGTCAGATTCACTTCCCTTGGCGGGGATTCAGGCCGCACCCTGGGCTATTCAGCGCTGCCCCAAGCGCATGGCACGTGTGAACATGGACAGAGTGGGGCTATCATTAACAGTTGATTCGTAGATATCATCGGTATACTTTAGCTACCGAATGAAATTCCCCGGTTCTCCCGGGTATGACGCGTCCCCCCAGCTTGCATCGCAGAAGCCTCCGTGAGTGCGTCCATGATATCTTTAGATGGTCGTTCGAGCTTTCGTTCGGTGCCGCGGCCATCGTAGCCGCTAGTGAGAATCGATTTTGATTTTCTTTTCGATGAGGGTGGCTTCGTACAGGAAAATTGGTTGAGCAACTCTTACGGATGCACATAATAGATTCTATGAGACTCTCAAATGAAGAAAGCCTGTTGAATTGGGTGGATATCAAAAACGCCGTCCCGAAATATCTCCCAACTACCAGCTGATCGATCGCTCCTTGGTCTGATTTAGCACATCTCACCATCGATGTCCATAACTTTCATAAACGGTGTTGATAGTCCTTTGCAGACGGAGAATACGACTCCCTAAACAATATTAATACCATAATACCCACGGTGAGCAAAAATGACACTGTCTGACTTTCGTTTAATTATTAATTTTACCGGCGCTAAAATGACCGGAAGACCTATTTGCTGAGTAACGGCGGGTTAGGTCAAACTAGGACGGATCGCGAAGGATCGTGATGAACTCGCCAGCGCCCCGAGCGCCCGAGGCGGATCAGGAGGTCGCCGGGTACCTGAAGGGAAGTTGTGGGTCCAGGTTGATAATAGTACCTGGAAATCGGACCACTTATCCAGAGAAGGGTAAAAAAAATCGGCACGGAATTTCCAAACCTCCTAAACTACGCAAATCGCACCGTTTTGGCCCTCCGGATGTATGCTTGGTGTGGGTTCTTTAAATGCCGCGAAAATAGCAATGTGCCGGAGGAATCGCACATAGCGGGGTCTTCCGTATGTTTCCCGCCAGTTCCTTTGGAGCATTCCGGGTTGCTCCGATGTCCTAGATAAACGGAAGGAATATCAGCAAGTGGAGACAGTGTAAAAGTATCTCATAGTAACGAAGCCTAGCGACTCATATTACTTTAGAGGCTTGCTAATCATCTTCATGGGACCGGGTACGCATGACACCGACTGCCGGGCTTCGGGTTTACAGTCAGCAGGATGCCTTTGGTTGCCGGACTGGTTACCGAAAAACAGTGCTAGTGTGTACTAGCAGCTTCCACGAGCTTCTAAGCACTAAGTTCAAAAAAGGAACTTGATTCTTGGCAAGCAGCAGTACCGGTCCAGACATGACCGGCCCTAAACATACCCCGTGATCTGAGCCAGGCCTTGCTTTGTGACGTCATAGCGAGATCTCTTTAGACTCCAGAAACTTCAGAGACAGTTACGGAGTCTTGGAAATCCCATTAACGCGTCAATTTAGTACATATCAAGTACACACTAAAGCATATCAGGACGTCTTCTTCCTGTGAGTGACGCGTTACACTAGAATGTGGTCATAATTTTATCAGTGTCCCCGGCGAGTTTCCTGCATTACGTCTGTTAACAAAACACGATGCATGAACCTTTGAACTCATCATTGTCTTCTGGAAAACTATTTGCATTTTTAGCCGTCCCAGATCTCTTCCAATGGGGCTCCTTTTTTTTTTGTGATCTGGGCATTATTCGCAAAGCTTGTATCCTAACCCCTCTATGCGATTCTAGATGCTATATTTCATCAATCTGACACAACATATGGCTCATATCAATCTCTACAAAAATACGCTACAAGCTACGGTATTCCCGGATCCATTGCAAACAACACCATTTTTATGATCCCTAGGGTGCTGAACCGCTTGCTGAAGGCATGCTGGTGCGTGTACTTACCACCGGCAATTTCCTTTAGTGATCCCTTAGTACATTGCGCTGATATCTTACAAATCAGGAAGCTCGGAATCGATGGCCGGCCCGGCGAGACCAATCCGCAGGTTACGGACAGGATCACATAGTTGTTCGATCCTTGATGAACGGACATCGCCAATCTGTTCGACATATCGACGAGGTCCCGCTTTCGACGACGCAGGCTGAATCCATGCCAGAAGCAACCGATAGCGGGTGCTCATCTGATGTGTATACGGGTTCCAGGCCCCCGCAAAGCATCGCGCATGGTTGATCAATACGAGGCAAACAAGAGTATGCGTCTCTCGACCAATCTGGAACCAGACTTACGCAAAATGCGACGTCTATTAACGCGATAGACCCTGCCGAAGCACCGCCATCATCAAAGTCGGAAAATTTTATAGTTTGATCTCAGCTACACCCACGTCGAAGACATGAGGGTCGTGTTGTGCGGTCGACCGTAATGCGTTCTCGTATGCGAAAAATTTCCTACCAACATGTCATTCAGAAGGGGGCCCGGACTATAGGGGAATGGTGTTACGAAGCTCGGCCGCGGCCTAACGCCTAGCGTACGATAGCGGCGAACGTACGGGTGCTCTATGGCTTCTCTCACTCTCGCCATCCTCGGGACCATCCTCATCGATAACATCCGCCACCCTGATGGCGCCGAAAGTCATCTAGGCGGCGGTGGGCTCTACGCAGCTATTGGTGCACGCGTGTGGATATCGCCAGAAACGATCCGGCTGCCCACCGGCTGCTCCAAGTCGAGCGTCCCTAAGAAGTTTCTTGAAGAATTGGACCAGTTTGGCGAGAAAGTATGGATGTGGGATGAGGAATCGAAGGAATCGATGCTCGAGACGGAGATTGTGTATGAAGCAGACGGAGCTCGAAGGTGATTTACGTGATCAACTTCCATTTCAGAAAATTAACGCGCACGCAAGTTTCCGCTACCTCAACCCTCGTCCACCTTTGACGATTGCCTGCCTAGATGCTCAGCCCATTCGATACTTACACTTCTGCTGCTCACCTGCAGACCTCGCTATTTCTTTGGCGATGCTTTCCGAACCGCGCCCAAGAATTGTCTATGAGCCCCTGCCCATCAATTGTAACCCTGCGAATCTCATGGCTCTCAAAACCATTCTTCCGCTAATAGACGTTTTTTCGCCTAACCACGAGGAGCTTGAGTTATTCCTCCGAGGAGGCCATTCGATCACCACGGAGGAAACAGATGTCAGATATCTTGTATCCATGTACGCAGAATTTGGCGCACGAACTATTGTTGTCCGTGCCGGTGCTCGTGGGTGCTTCATTTCGAACAAAAATCCCATGCTAGGCGCGTGCACCTCGCGCTGGCTCCCTCCGTACTGGACGGCTGAAGAGGCCAGGAAGAACGTTTGTGAGACAACAGGCGCCGGAAACAGCTTTCTTGGAGGTCTTTGTGCGGGCATGGCTATTGCGGGCGATGACGTCTTTACTGGTACGATATTCTGAAATGCTGGACATTGGTGACTGATTTTCATGCAGGTGCCGCTTATGGCTCTGTGTCGGCTTCGTTTGTCGTTCAGCAACCTGGTCTGCCTCGATTCTCCCGAGGGAAAGAGGAAACATGGAATGGAGAAGGTCCTCACCAGCGGCTTAAAAGATATTTTCCGTGGTTCGTATGTCTTGTGGACATTCTCCGAATTCACGCTGACTTCTTTGCCGAAGATTAATGCGTAAAGAGTAATTTAACTATATTATCTCAAGAGTACTTACTCTTGAGTCTTGACCTAGAGATGAATCCTGAAAGTATGGCTTTCATAGATACCTAAGACTTTAAGAACAGACATGTCCTGGAGGAGTGGGACAAACATGGCCGACCAGTTCAGGACTGATATTCTATAATGTACGGAACATCTTATGGCGCTGATTTAAAGGCAGCATTATACTGTTGCTATCAAGAGCGCGTTCCTATCACCCACCATCCTAGCCATTGGACAACCTACATTGAACCGAAATGTACCTGAGAGTTTGATGTTGTTCAAGGCACTAAGGGGGTATGAAAATTTGCACGCGAGGACATTGAGTGCAGGAATTCGACCATCGAAATAGGCGTATGTCCCTGGTGCCTATCCGCCCAATTTTTCTCGGACAGAAGGCGTAGATGATCCTGTAAACGCAACCTCCGCCAGCGAAGTGATGAGAAGAAGAAAAAGGTGACTCAAAGAGTAGAGTACTTACTAAGGTGCGGGGAGTAACTAATATATTCAGCCCCCTAAATTAGTTCTATGGCATGATATACTGAACTCGACAATCTCAGGCCGGAACTTTGGTTGCGAAATCATCGATATATAGGAAGCCGCGTTTAAACAAAGCTGACAAGACGGCGAGGATAATACCTAAACGGAGAGTCCATATTTGTCCGTCTAAACCTAACCTATTATTCAAGGGACATTTATATCCGGTGCTGGCTGCCAAGCTCCCTTTTGGACAACAAGCGCCTGGAAACAAGTCAACTTGATGACTTCAAGTTAGACAAGAACTACGCACGAGATCTATCGCCCAAACAAGTATCGAGCCGTAGAGATAAAACCGCGGTGCCTAGCGAGCGGCTAGGAAGACGACCCTGGCTCATCATTATCACCAACCACCCATTAAATGCCGTGAGACGTAACGTCATACAACGTGCTGGAGTGCGCTGAATTATAATGAAAGCATGGCGCGACGTGTTTCGGTGCCTTGTTTCATTATGCTTCGTGGCTAGGGTGCATATGTGAAGCAGGGGTGCCCATGAGATTCTGATATTTGGCAGCAAGGAATCCGGATGCTCTCGGTACCGAGAGTTTTATTTCCGACCACGGAAATTGGCCCCTACCAGCGGGATAGGTCCCCGTCGCTGGCTTTATCGCACTAAGGAGTACAGGGAAAGATGATGAACGCCGTTCGATACCATGTGGGAGCTGATCGATAGGCAAGAGTTGGTGGGGCTCTAGTCATCGGAATAGACGATGGGGTCCACCGATACCAGTGCATCCACTACAATCCGCAACAAAAGGCGGAATATTTAAGGACCACGCGACGTCTCTCCGTTTGTTTTAGTGTGATTACGCGTCGATAGGACAGAATAGGGCGTAGATGAATAACCCCGCTCCAGGTTATTTCTGACGCAATTGGGAAAAAGAAGGAATATTGCTCGTCAACACGGGTTGTCAATGATCGTAACGACGTCGGTGAGAAGCACCACCTCCGGTACTTGGATGGCACAGATATTTTTGAGTAAAGTTTCAAGTCCTAGCAAAGAACATGGAGGGAGAGGGTAACTTGAAGTGGGCGTGCTCCGGTACTCGCCGAAATTAGAACAATCGCAGAGAGCTTGCCCGGGCCAGCCAGGTGTTTTTTTTCTTGGACGGTTTCCTACACTCCGCTCCATGAGGCATGTATCTAGCTGCCGCCTTTGTCTGAGCCTATTCTGAGGGCTAGTGGGCAGGTAACGGCTCCACACTGTCAATAGCGACGACGTAAAGGCCAACCGACATGAACTCCTATGAGAGCCTGGGTGTTCTCCCTGCACTGCTTGTCGTTGGAGTGGGAGAAACGAGAGAGATCGCACCGGGCATAGGTCCGTCACGATCATGGGAAGGGATAGCCGTACTAAGGAAGCACCTGAACGTCGTGGACGATGACATCTGATGCCGTGACTATCAACGACAATCTTATCGCTGAAGACTCGTTGACAGTGACGTGGTTGCCAAACTTTTCGGGTGTCTTCCTTTACCGATAGGAGGGAAGAGCGTATTGTTGACCGTTAACTTTCTTAGACTAGTATGATCTATTTCGGAATATCCTCAGATATCCTGCTCGTCCATTAACCTAGCCAATTGCATTCTGAACAAAATCTGAATGCACAAGCTGTGATAAACTCCTGCTGTAACACCAATCAGAAAAGACTTGGAAATGTCGTCAGAGGGTGATGAGATTGGCGGTACGAAGGATTCGGATTGCAATGCTGATGGTTCACGTAACGAGAACCGATCACCAAAGTTGACATGCAATCTTATCAAATGGCGCATACATCGATGTGTCGTGGCTTGGAATTGCCGCGTTGTTGAGCATTCAATTTGAGCTGAGCCATTCCGAAGACGCCCAAGGGATAGCGATGGTGGATAGTATAAAGGAAGAAGCTACTATGAGTGACCGACGGAGCGCAAAGGGGTGCCCTTATTTACTAATCGGGAGGGTTGCAGGAGTGCTGCATGATGGTCAGAACGCGTCATGGATACATATTCTGGCCACTCGTCACATATAGCGGCCCGAGACCCGAATCAACGCTAGTATTGGATGTGGCTCGAAGTCTCGAAACTAGTCAACGCCGGTTGTAATAATCTAAACCTGGCGGAGGTTTTTCGACTTGCCGGAAGAGGAGCAGAGAGGATCACCACATCCATTGAGATAGACGCCTGATTTCCGGCTAAGCGCCTCACGCCGAGGTTATATAGATGTTCAGATTCAATCCCCGACGAAACCTTCCTTCCTCTCATCTCTAACACGAGAGCTATGACTAATGCTCCCCGGTCTGTTCTGCTGTACCATTGTTTTTATCGTTGTTTGACATAGTACCATCGCAGGCGAACATGGGGTCTCTCACCCCCAAGCTGCCAGGCCGTCGCGAATGAAGAACCAGAAGCAGGTAGTGAATATACCCATCTCTTAACCCGGCGCTTATCAGTATCATCACTTTCCAGGTCTCGTCAACGAACGTACCCCACTGAGGAAAGACCAAACTCCTGACGAACGTAATTGGCTTCGAACATCGGCATTCATCCTCATTGCAGTACTTCTTGTGGGCCGTGTCGTCAGCGACTACACCAACACCAACCGAAGAGACGTCCAAGAACGAACACTTCAAGCCAAGGTGATCGCCGTGGCCCATAGAGAGGAAGTTGTCCAGGCCAAAGAGGATGCAATCCTTGCAGACGAGGAGCGTAGGAAGCATGCAGGACTGATTTGGTGGGATTTGACCGCAGAGAAGCGATGCCTTGCCTACGAGAAGAGAATGTATCACGCAGAGCTCCTGAATGTACCGGAGAGGGAGGATGCACAGGGTTGGTGCATGCAGACGAGCATCGAGATCCATGGCATCACGTATGATCATCCAGAACTGTGTACCCATGAGTGGGTGGTAGGTTTTCATGCGCAGTTTCTTATCACTCGTGTTCACTTCTTCGTTTTTTTAACTAGGATGGGGTTGCAAAGACCATTGGACATTGGACCGTCAACTCCAATGAGCCTACATGCAAGACATGGTGGGGAAACCATCAAAAGAAGGTCGGTATCTATTTCAGTTTGTGATTTTTGCACGCACCCATATCCTAAAAACAGGAGTGCTATGGCTCTCACAAACGGGTACGTCGACCGGAAATTGTTGTATTGCTTGCTCTGACGCTATCGTTCTAGCGCGTCGAAGCACGCTTATTCAATCATCAGGAGCCCTGGGACAATTGGACCGAGATGTGCTTCTCTACCCCTTCCGAGTTTGCCTGGCATAAGTTCGACCACCCTGATACATGTGAGAATAAGGTACGTCGTCGCGCCGTACCACGAAGGGATCGTACGCTGACTTTCTTGCAGGGAAGATCTGGTATCATTGCAAGCTGGTTCATCGATGTAGATGAGAAGGAGTGCTCGTGAAAGCTCGCCTCTATGTATGTCTGAAAGTCTATCTCTGTTTTCGTTGCTTTCTTGCTGTCAATTGATGTGGAATGTATTGTGTATTATTACTATTTACGCTTTAATGTGTCTGTCGCGTGATGAGAGTCATTGTGCTACCTTTCCGCTCGACGGAAGAAGTCGTCCGAGCAGTATGCCATACCTCGGGGCATCATTAGATTCAATTCGAGGGCGATACCTTGGTCATTACGTTGTGCCGCTCGCTTCAACGCGCGCTTCCCAGGATCCTAATGAGGACCTGGAAGCTTTGGAGGAGAAGATCATGTCAGATGCCATTCGAGATGCCCACCTAGTCCTATTCAAATATATGTCACAAACTACCCCGCCCGAGGAAAGCAACAGATACCTACCCAGGAAAGGAAGTGCCTCGCAATTAGACTTCTACGAAAAATTGGGTGTCGAAGAGATCTGGAGTTGAGTCAAAGAGAGTGCTAGAGAAAATGGGTAAAGACACTGGAAGATAAGGATGCCGATAGTTACACACCCCAGGATCTCCAAAAATCTTTGAGCAAAAAAAATATGTAGACGAATGAACATTACTGTCGTGATGTTGCCCCACGAATTTGACATGAGGAACGAACGGCCCAAATTTGTGACCGGCCAAGTTAAGCAAAGAGCAGTGTTGCTCGTTCACTTTCCTCATTGTTTTGGTTGGCGGCCAGCGCCAAACAACACGATCGTTTCGCGATCTTCTGTCTGCATTCATTTCACTTTCGTCTAGTCGCTCCATTCCTCAATCTCTTTGCTCTCCCTTTTGATCTCCCTCTTGCTTGGTTCAAATTCTTGCTTTGTCCACATGTCTGATCCTCCACCTGGATTCAATGCAGCTGGACTGCCTGTTCCTCCACTCACAAATTGGAAGGACAAGACTCACAGAGATGCTGCCTCCAGATCATGGATGGTGGTGAAGTGGAGTCTGCATGCACAAGCTACAAATGCACCAGCATTGGAGACACTGATTACACCCACACCTAACACTACACACACAAACACACTCAAGTTCATGGGGGATTCTGATGCGATAGAAGTAGTGAACCAAAACAACTGTATTCTCAATATTTCTATGATACACATATAGTGATAGTGCTCATATAGTATCTAGACCTTTACTAAATCCAAAGGTTTTTATCAAAACAAGAGGAGTGACATTTGTCACTTGGCCTCAAGGCAAAGGGTTTATAATCAACTCTAGACACCATTAGATGTAACTTCAACTCTCTAGTAGTCATGCACAACTTGAACAGTCACAAATGAAACAAAACACTACTCAGACTTTGCACTCTAAACCAATGATGAGCCTGGTGGCTCTGTGTGCTCAGAATTCATGGAAACATACAACAATTTATCAATCTATTCCTTAGACCAGAACCCTAGTTAGTCAAGGAGTGCCAGTTCAATGCCAGTTCAATCATCCAAATCCATATGATACACACAAAGTTCCTGATCTATGATGCATAGCCTGGCTCTCATGCAAGTCACTGGCATCAGTGATGTGCTCGGTAACCATATGACGATAGCTAGAATCAAAATATATACAAAGTGTAACTTGTATATACTAAACACAAGCAATCCTTGTGCTTCACAATCACCAATATATGTAAGTTCAGGTGTTTCAAGACCGATAGAAGGCCCCTGCAAACTGAATAGTATAAGTTTTATTAATATTCAATCTTCTAGGCAAAACCAAAGAGATAAATTTGCCAACTCTGACTTCAACAAAGCAGGAGTATGAGGTATGGGTTGTATAGTGGTGTGGTTGAGTCAAATATATTCATTTTAAGTCGACTTCACTCTCAGAGTACTGAATCAACTCCAAAATCTTGAAGCTAAATTGGCTCTTGCCTTAATTTCCAGTTCACTGACTGATATATGGGTGCACTGGCCTCTATCCTTAGCTCACTGGTTTATATTGGCTTCTATGCCTCTTCACTTTGGGTTTCTGTGCAAATATACAGTGGTCTCTGTGACTCATGGAGTTATTTAAATCAAGTTATATGCTTTCTATTTGTTGGTGGACTTAGCTATACACTATTCATCCAAGGCTCAGCTTACTTCTGCTTGATTCAACCTTAGCTGCTGTGCTATATGGCTAAAACTCTAGGGTGGTGAAGTCTCTTGTTTATTTGTAGGTATAGTACTTATATACTACTAATGGTCCATGCTGCCTTGGCTATTTAGTCATACTACCTAATGTAAGCTACTACCGGCTAAATCTAAGTCATAATATTATACCTCCATGCTATGCAACCTGTTCTAGCTACGTTGTTCCCAGATTCCAGACCAAATATAATAAATTAGTTGTCTCACAGCTGGAATTCCAACTGCTGCATTGTAGGAACAACGTGGTTACCCATATGTTGCCAGGGTTCATGCAGATTCATGATTAGGTGACCACTATAAGCTTTCCCCAACTAGAACTATTCTGATGCAACACGATTAAGTAGAATACTCTGAGAAGATCAATTGGCAGATAGTATATTCACATCAGTGAGGTGATCCTAGTGATCTTGTCCAGACTTGATTGTATTTTCCATGTCCCTACTGATGGGGTCGGATATTCTATATGGAATGCTAACTTTACCTGCTATCATAACTATTCACAGCACACTCATATATCCATACTCCTGGTTCATTTGCTAGCTGGCAACAGGAACTATTATGGCATTTATTTGCCTGTTAGTGGTCTATATTAGGCAGGTAGGTCAGACTTGTCGCAATATTGTTCCTAAGTCCCAATCTCACTTGATATATTCACTGTTGCCAGACAGTAGCTTTAGCTAGCAATCCAGAGGCTCAATCCTAGCTCTTTAATAGTCAAGTACAGTATAGATTGGAGATGTATATATTATACAAATCACAAAATCTACAGGTGGATATATTCCAGTCATATCATTGGTCCAAAGTAATGAAGCATCCATGTCATATGCATATGACATGGCAAGATACTAGGCCTAGCATGTGACCAAACCCATGTGGTCATATGGTCTCCTGATGTGTATGCAATATGCGGCAAAGGGACTTGTAATGCAAAGAGCTCCAGGTGCACAGAAACATATATGAAATTGAGCAAACAAGTTCACAAACTTGCAGCAGCAATGACTGCACAACTAGTAATGGTTAGTAAGGTGGACTTGCTGTTAGGACTCATTAGTCAGGAAAGCAGGTATCCATAAGAAAAGACTATTACAAAGTACATAGCATAGTACTTATGTTACAAATAAGTTTACTATGCTCAATAAGCCAGTGCTGTGGCTGAAAATAGTAGATTATGCTGTAGCATAGAACAGTAGTATAAAAGTAATGATGTATTTGAGCTAGAAGAATCGAATACACTCAGGAATACTTCTCCCCCACATAATTGACCATACAACCTAAGGTCTTTGTTACAGAAGACACATATACACAACAGCCCAACTGATACACTAGTGTGATACAAAAGTTCATTGCAAACTTGATTACATTTGAGCACAGTATCAAGTCATGTCCATTGCTTACTAGCTTAGTTCTATAAACCAAGAAGGGATAAGTTCACCTTTGTTGGCACTCTCAGACCTCTATGCTGACATGCCTGCTAGGTGTTTACATGTATAATTTCATGTTTTATATCATTATATGCACCCTTGGGCATCCTGTAATGGAGATAAGAGATATTAGAGAAGAGTGCTGACAGGCCCACTAGGTGTTTACACATGTAATTTCGCGTTTTATAACATTATACATGAGTTGTGAAGCCCTGCAACTGAGATAAGAGATATTAGAGAAGAGTGCAATGAAATAAACATAATACCATGAATATACAAAGTGACTATTGGTAGAGCACATGCTCTAGCTTAGGGAGATATGAGATATGGTCATCCTAAGTATGAGAGCCCAGTGTTCGATACTAGCTGCACTGAAATGAAGTGGTGCACATACTCTAAAAAGATAATTGAATACACATGCAATATAAATGAACTACAAGAGACATTGATCTATGATGTGCAAGGCACGGATTGACCAGCAACTCGCACATGTCATATAATGAAAGCCAAGTCCAGATAAAACCGAGATACTACACTTTGGCTGAGTGTACAAGGTCTAGACACCAAGCAAGTCACCTTGCCGACTGGAGGACAATAGAAGAATATGAGCAGAGTGATTCCTGATAGGTGGGAGCTCCGAGGAGATAACATGGGGTGGGTTACATGCTGCGTGCAGTGCTAACCAATGTCGCAACCATGCACGCAATATGAGTCTGGGTCTTAATCAGCCTTCTGACCAATGTGCTACAAGATGGCATGCTCAGGCAGAACATGCAGGATGGAGATGATTGAGCTCTGAGCAGGAAATAGTACTAAAACTGGTTGTATTAATTTGGAGAGTGCATAATGTATAAATACAGTAGTATAGAAGTAGTGTAAAAGTTTTGGACCCCCAGTGTAATGGTGCAAAGCAGATCAGCTATGTGCTCGAGCACTTGGAGTAGTTTGTAGCTTTGAGAGAGAGAATACAACCCATATCAGATACATATTGTGTGATTTAAGTTGCACACTTGGATAAGACAGTGGCACAGCACTTTGTGCAGTAGTTTTGGTTTTGGTTTGACTTGCACTCTGTGAGAGAACAAGAGTATGATGTCTTGAAGGTCACCCTTTCGAGTTCTTGAGGGCATTTGTGTGACACAAGGCATTACAGGTGGCAGAGGTTCAAACCCTTTGGTCTGGTTAGTGTTTGCACTTCTGTGTTATTTCCGCAGGTTGGCAAAGGTTCAAACCCTTTGGCTTGTCGGACGGGGTTTCTCTAGAGCGCTGAAGAGCTGTCTAAGTGCACAGAGCTAGAAATGCAACAGCGTCAAAGACACTGATCACACCCACACCCAACACTACACACACAAACACGCTCAAGTTTGTGGGGGGATTCTAATGCGATGAAAGTAGCGAACCAATACAATGGAATTCTCAATATCTCTAAGATACACGCACAGCAATGGCACTCATATAATACCTAGACTTCTCTAAGTCCAAAGGCTTTTCTCAAGAACAAGAGGGTGCGACTTCCATCACTGGGCCTCAAGGCAAGGGTGTATAACACAATACAACTTCGTCAATCATCTCCACAAGTTTCTAGCAGTCGCTCGGGACTCTAATAACCACTGTACACAATCAATAACACCCTAAACACCACTTAAACAACTGTGCTCGAAGCAGAAACCAATTCCTATTAAACTCAACACACTAATAAACCTCGTGCGTCACACGCTAAACCAAAACCTTCCCAAACATGTGGAGAAGTGTCTACACTGACACAAAACTCCGAAACTTCCACAAGAGCCACAGGGTTTGAACCTACACGCTTGAGCTTGCAACCGATCATAGATTCACAGGGTTTGAACCTATGCAATCCAGAGAAACCCCGTCCAACAAGCTAAAGGGTTTGAACCTTTGCCAACCTGTGGAAATAACACAGAAGAGTGAACACTAATCAAGCCAAAGGGTTTGAACCTCTGCTGCCTGTAATGCCTCGCGTCACACAAATGCCCTCAAGAACTCGAAAGGGTGACCTTCAAGACATCATACTCTTGTTCTCTCACAGAGTGCAAGTCAAACCAAAACCAAAACTACTGCACAAAGTGCTGTGCCACTGTCTTATCCAAGTGTGCAACTTAAATCACACAATATGTATCTGATATGGGTTGTATTCTCTCTCGAAGTTACTAGCTACTCTAAGTGCTAGAGTGCGTGGCTGAAAAGCTTTGCACTATTACACCATGGGCTCGAAACTTGTACTCCACATCTACACTACAGTATTTATACAATTCTACATCATACATGTTGATACAACTTAATACAGTACTGTTACAACCTCGGAACATTATTCCTCGCAATGTGCGTGCATTGTTATAGCATGCCCGGGGCTGGACACTTGGTTGGAGGCCTATCTTGAGACCAGACTCTGTTTCCTCATGGTTGATACTCCACTTGCACTGCTCTCTATGTGTTGGCATGTCACTCGTCATTTCCTCGGAGGATACTTGGAGTGACAACCAATCATATAGGCTGTATCTTATTCTAAAGTTGAGTTTCTAGGTTTCTCTGGTTGGTGGGGGATACCTGTGGTAAGTCTAGGCACTGCACTCTTTGGCCAAACTGGGTTCTCTCGGAGTTATCTATACTCAGGCATTTATTTGGGACACACGCACACATGCCATGTGATTAGGCCCTGTGTGTCATAGATCATTGTGTCACGTAGTTCTCATGCATGTCTTTCAGTAATGCATTAGGGTGCGTATGCTGTCTGCTTCTGGTGCATCCAGTATTGAGTGCTGAGCTCTTGTACTTAGTGTGACCTCAATGAAGTATCATACTAAGTTAGAGCATGCACTCTACCAATCGTCACTGAAGACTTGCATGTGCGCGCGTTGTTACACTGCACGCTATCTTGGTTTGATCACTGCACTCTATTGGTTTGACACTGTGCTCGACTCATATGTCACTGCGCTCCATGTCTATTTCCATCTACATGTGCAGCGCGCATCTTTTCATGCGCTCTACTTCTATGTTTCTATATGCGCACAGTGCGCATCATAGATCAATGTAGTTCTCCTTGTATCATGCCTGTCTCTCATCAATTCCTTAGAGCGCATGGCTGATCTGCATCTTAGTGCATTCAGTATCAAGTGCTGAGCTCTCATACATAGTGTGACCTCGACTAGTATCATTCTAAGTTAGAGCATGCACTCTACCAATTGTCACCCAAGGCCGTACTGCATGTGACTCTATATTGTGCTCCATACATAATCATTGCACTCTGTGTGTTTGACACTGTGCTCTATGCATATAGCACTGCGCTCTATCTGTATCTTTCGCTATCTCAGTACCCAGCCATTATGCAATGCATGTATTGATACATTTCACAAAATTACATGTGTAGACACGTTGCAAGCGTGTCAGCGCATAGGTTCAAACCCTGTGGCTCTTGTGGAAGTTCTGGGAGCTTTGTGTCAGTGTAGACACTTCTCCACATGTTTGTGAAGGTTACGGTTTAGTGGTTTTGTTTGGTGACTATTTGAGTTGCACGCAATTACTAGAGAGTTGTGGTTACGTCTATTGGTGTTTACAGTGTTTGAAAAGTCCTTTGCTTTGAGGCCAAGTGACAAATGTCATGCCTCTTGTTTAGAGAAAACCTTTGGACTTAGTAAAAGTCTAGATATGAGATGAGTGCTATCGCTTTACGTATATCTTAGAGATATTGAGAATCTAGTTGTCTTAGTTCACTACTTTCATCACATTAGAATCCCCCCACAAACTAAAGAGTGTGTTTGTGTGTGTAGTGTTAGGTGTGGGTGTGATCAGTGTCTTTGACACTGTTGCATTTCTAGCTTTGTGTATGCAGATGCCACTTCATCTGGAGCCCACCGCCAGGGGGGGGAAGTAGTTTCTTAAAACTAAGACATCCATTTGAGAGAAATCTATTACACATGAGCATAATGATTGTTTTACTATCTAAGATTTCCATTTGAGAGAAGAGAAGTTAGTTGGCCTTCATACGAAGACAACTAGTGAAGAAGGATATGATCTCCCAATCAAGTGTTTCATCTGTTAGGTCAGTATAGCTGGACCAAGTCAGACCCGAGAACCCAAGACCAGATCTCAGAAACAAGCGCATGGTATTACTGTGCCACTGGCTTATCCTCTTCATGCGCATCTACACCATCAAGACCGTATTAGTGTGAGCTTAGCCATGCAACAGCAAAGGAGTACCTCCATACCTGTGCCGGCTCCCATGCCAGAGTCTGAGAATAGTCTGTTTTGAGTTTGGGTACCTGTTAGGATCGAAGCCCAAAGAAGGATTATGGACAGAGTCTGCAGGATTATGATCTCCAGGATCAAAGGTTAAGTCCAATGGCTATCGGAGTCTGCGGATGTAGAGAGATGGATTATAGCTTGAAGGCTGAAGAGAGTGAGGACGAGAGTATTAGGCTAAACCAAGTTGATATTCGAACTGAGGTATGTACTACTAATTGTACAGTTTATATACTAAGATGGAGTCCAATGGGTTGGGGTCTGGAATAGTATAGGTATGGCTAGAGTGACGTGATCTGGAATGTTCTGTATCTAGAGGAGTCGAGTATTCCATGGACTCTGATAAAACACCTCCTCGCTACCATGATGGGTTCTAGGTGTGATAAATGAAATATGTGAAATAAGTAAATGAAATAGGGATATGAAATATGAGATAGAAACCAGGATTTGGAATCTGACAGATTCCGATGATTGACTTGGAGCTGGTGGAGTGGATGATTGGATGAGGTCCATGGAGTCCATGGCATGATTGTTACAGTATCCCCCCTTTAGCGTTCTTGCCCTCAAGAGCACAGATCCTGATGGCCGGGGGTACTGCGTGGAATTTGTGAGTGTGATATCATGTGATTTTCACCTCTTAACTTGTTATCACCACCATCTCGGTGGTAGGTTTTACTTGCTTTTTTCTCTCCTCATTGCCGACACCAATGGCCGACGCATCCCAACAGTCACAAACACCAGAGCTGTATGAGGCACCTGCGACTCCAGACAATTTGGACATAGATGAACTACCGGTGGTTTACGCTGGTAGGGATGAAAAGGAGGAAGCTCATCGGAGTGCTGTGGAGGTGCAGGAGCTATGGTTGGCTGAAAAGCTGAAGGCCAAAAAAGCTGTGGCGGCTGTGGAAGCCACGAGGAAGAGGTCCCTGGAGAGGGAGAAGAAACTTCAGGAACTGAAGTTGAAAAAAGAGGCAGAGGCTGCGGGGCACTGGGCAGAGGAAGCAAGGTTAGCAAGAGAGGTGGAGGAGTGGAGGGTTGCTGCAGAGATGAGGGCAGCAGAAAAGAAGAGGAAGGAAGAGGCAGTGGCCACAGTGTTGAACCTAGACTTCTGTGGCATGGCAACACCCAAAACTCCGAAAGAGGTAGGGAAAGATGCCCACAGTCACAGTAGTCAAGGCTATGTGTTTGTGCAAGTGGTTCGGGCCACTTCCATGTGGTCAATTCCTCTAGATGCAGGTATATACTTTGACTATACAGTCTGAAAGTAGTACCCTTCAGCAGTTGAGTACTAAGAGGCTCAGCTCAGGCTGTAAGCTGAGGGGGATCTGGATAAACGAGATAGAATGGGATCTGGTGTGACCTGGACACCAAGAAACTGTCCCAAAAGATGTGGAATATGTCAAGATAACGTGCACCAGATATAGGCCACCGGATATGGTCCTAAAACCAGAGCAATGTCCAAGAAGATAGTGTAAAACCGGTAAAATGCGGTAGTAGGTCCTAAAACCAGTGTAGATGATGGAGAAGGGATATAACAAATGGTGGAGGTCCTAAAACCGGTCCAGAGAGTGTGTAACGGATATAGATGAGGGCAATAGGTCTAAAACCGGTGCAACATCCAAGAAAACAGTGTAAAAGCCTATAAAATGCGACAAGAGTATAGACAAGATGTCTAGATGTATACCTAATAAAGTGAGTGGAAATGGTGGAAATAAACGTACCACAGCCAAGTAAAACCGGTGGGAGTCTCGGTTTATTGATCTGTAAAACCGGAGATATGGAAACAAGTGTGTAGGGCTTTATAAAAGCAATAATGATGATGAGGGGAGTCCTATGGAGAGTGGTATGGAGATGGGCCTTCAAAGAGGCAATACAATCCTAAACTGGGCTGGGAGATGACAGTTTTGGCAATATAAAACTGGAATCACAACTGAAACCAAAGCAGTAAAGCCGGTGACGATGTGGAAGTGATTTGAGAACAAAAGCAAGTAGTTGGAGCAAGAATGCATCTATTGGGCAGTAATAATGCGATCCAATAATGATTAAGAGTAAAGCAAGCAATGGGGCATAACTGTGAGCGACTGGGATTGACTGGTAGTGTATAAACTCGTCAATAGAGCATATATCCAGTAATTCAAAGCAAATCCCCTTCTAACTAATTTTCTACAGAGTCTTATATACTAGAGGTCCGAAATTATAAATAGAAAACATATCTAAGCATTGGTAAGGCTGTAACTCCATAGCTGAGTAATAACTGGTGCAAGCATGCGGATACTGGTCATCTGAAGCCACGGCATTGCGTTTAATGCCGGGTTTTTGAGGAGAAACCATATGGTTGTTGTAACTGCTGTGAGGATCATGGGGTACTGTCTAACTGTGGATTATCAATGCGCAGCTACTAGCTGTTACTTTAAGGCCTTGGCAAGGTAACAGCCTTAGTAAACGCGGTCTGAAGTGCCCATGCACTTTAAATAACTCAGATGGAAGAAGATCAATCAATCACATCAATTTAATTGAAGGATCAATGAAAGTGCAGCAAATGACGATTCCTGGTGATGTAGCAATGCTATATCCGGTTGATTGTCGATCAGGCATGCCAGGGTGTGATGGGGCACAGAGATATAGTGCAAATCCGGTCGAAAAAGGATATAAAGTGTAGTAGGAGTCATAACCGGTGCACTTTGGTTTCTGGAAGAATATTCGAGTTATAGCCTTCGAAAACTCGTCTGAATAACCGAAGAATAACTGCTGTATAACCAGTGGACGTACAGAGATAATACTGAATGGGCTAGAGGTTTAAATCCGGAGTTTGTTCTGGTAGGAGGATGTAGAAAGACAATGGAGTGGTCCAATTTCTGGAAGGATATTCGAGCTGTATTGTTCGAATACTCATCTGAGTAACCGAAAAGTAACCGCTGTAAAACCGGTGGGTGCATGGAGATATTGCTGAACAAACTGGAAATTAAATCCAGAGTTCGTGTAGGAGGTAGTAGGAGGATAATAGAATAATCCGATTTCTGGAAGGAGATTCAAGCTGTATCCTTCGAAAACTCGTCTGAATAACCAAAGAGTAATCACTGTATAACCGGTGGCTGCATGGAGATAATATTGAGATGGCTAGAGATTTAAATCCGGAGTTTTCTCTGGAGGTGGTAGGAGTATAATGGCAGAATAATCCAAATTCTGGAAGGATATTCGATTTGTAGCATTCAAATATTCATCGGAATTACAGCTGAGTAATCACTGTATAACTGGTGAGTGTCCGGAGATATTTGCTGACTGAACTAGAGATTAAATCTGGAGTTTGCTTTGGTGGTAGCAGTTGAATAAAGGAGGAATTGGTATATTGTGAGGGCTGTAAAATCTGCAAATTCTGCACATACAGAGCCTGGAGGCTCATCAGCTGAGGCTGAGAAAAAGAGGTTGGCAGCAGTGGAGACGGAGGCTGCACAAACAAGGTGTTTGTTGCGAGAGCAGACAGAACTGGCAAGAAAGGCCACAGAGGCAGCAGAAGCAGCAGCCAAGGCAGGTGATGGAGATGGCAAGGAGTCCACGGAGGATGCAGAAGAGAAGAAGGAGCACGTGCATGAAGAACTGCACAGAAGGCACAAGAAGAAGGGCAAGTCGAAGGCAACATCAATCGGGGCCTTCCAAAAAAAAGGAAACAGGTCTCGAAGCTGGTGGTGGAGGAGAGTGGTTAAGAGCAGAGTGTGGGGCCATTGGAGGAGTGGCCAAATAAAAAGGTGAAGTCTGCAGAACATGGAGAGTTCCACAGAAAGGGTAAGTGGACTTCATGAATCTTGTATTGTGCTGATTTGTTTCTGTAGATAAGTGTGGGTGGTGTAGGGCCGATGGGGCCTGTTACATAATGTCCACAACAATGAGGTCTTGTGAGCAGTGCCGTTGATGAACCTAGACTTCCATGGCAACGGCAAACCAAAACTCAAAGAGTAATGATTAATGATGGTGTAGACCGGAGATAAAGGTACTGTGTTGTGCGAGTTGTTTGGGGCACCTCCGTGCGACCTAATCACTTCCTCTAGATGCAAGTTTATACTGTGACTTTTCAGTCAAGCAAGTAGCACTCAAGCAATTGAGTACTAAAAGGTATTGGCTGTAGGCCAGTGATAATCTCAAGGATGAGATTGAACGGTTTTGGGTATGACGTGAATACCACAAATCTGGTGTAACGAGGGGAAACAAATAGACGAGGTCTCTAGATGTTGGTCCTATGAAAATAACGGTGAAAATGAAGCTAGGTGTGTGGTAGTTGGTTTATAACCAGTGGAGTGTTGATGTACTGGATGGCGATCCTAATAATGCCGGTTAATGTGGGCAAAAGTGTGAAAATATGTTTATATCCAGTGGGGCATGGAGATAACAAGTGTTGCTCCTATATGAGATGAAATATACTAAAATCGATGTCAAAAGCTGAGTCTACTCGGAGACGTTCCTATCCTATGTCACTGTCAAACCTATGAGTCCTCTCAAGGGACTATCCTATCCTATCCTATAACAGTCTTAACCGGTGTTGAGTCCAAAATGATCCTATGTTGACGATGTTGATTTCTATAAGTCTGCCAGAGACTACCCAAGGGGGCTGTGATAAATGATGTTGAAAATAAAGCCGAATAAAACTCCTATGGTACGAAGATGAAGACGATCCAATCCTATAAAACAAAAGAGGTGGTGTACGATGCGAACACCGGTGTTACGTGCTAGATGCGAGTATCAACCACAAATGACAGGGTGCAAGCTAACATGCAATGTACGACACCGGAGATAATTCTAAAACTGGTCAATCACGGTTTAGAATGTTTCTCAAGGAGAGCATGAAGGAGTACAAAGCTCAGACGGTGTAGAACCGGTCTCTGGCTTATAGCGAGCATATGGAGTGCAAACAATTGCTATTGTTCATATACTGCGCTATGTGTGAGGTATGGTTCGTTTAAAACCGGTGCTAATGACTGTAGCAAGTGTGTAGAGACGAGATTATATCCAGTGACAAGTGTATAGCGAGGCTAATGGCAGAGTAACGGGTGGTAGTTTATTCACTACTGTACTACGATTTTCTATCCACTCTTATACTACTGGAGATAATTATTAATAGCGGTACTTAGTAAAGCTACAACGCTGCAGCTTTGTAAAGATCCTAGCATCCATATGTATCTCTGTAGTCGCTTGTAACAGCCAATCCTCTGTGTTACTGAAGAAAGGTAAATTCTTTAGGTCATGAGTCTTCTCCAGCGTGGTTATGGAGGTGCTGCTTAGCTGTGGACTGTGAGGGTATGGTTGATAACCTGAGGTGTATGAAAGGAGTATTGAGTGCTAGTGGCCTTGGCATGGTGTTATTGGTAAAACCAGGCATCGAGCTGACAAAAATCTGGTGATTATTGAAGCGGAATAACGGTTGACAAGTATGACCTCATATAATTAAAGGATCAATGCCGGGTTTTTACTCCATGATGCGCTCTGATGCGTTGTATGATTTATCTCCGGTGGTCACCTAATTGGTTGATATTGGTGCCTAGCCTAAGTCTTCCACCCGACCTCCGATGGTCTCCAACTCCCTCTCGATATTGTCCATCCTACCCTCCATCTCGTCAAACCTTGCATGCAGATCTTGCAGCAGGTGTAACACCTGTTCCATTGCCAATGGTGCCATCTCATCCGTCCACATACATTTTGCCTTGTGGATACAGTGATGAGCCTCAGGGCTCTGTATGCTCAGAATTCGTGAACTTTGTCATTTCTAAGTGACAACCAACTTAGCACTGGATATAACATTATCTCCAGTGTGCACACGCTACTATAGGACCATCTGGACACTTCAACGACCGGATATAATGGAGAATATCCATCCCAACTTGTTTCGCGGCTCAAATTGTATGCCATCATGGAGTGGATGATTTCGAGGAAGGAGACACTATCAAGTATCCACAGGATTTTGTGCTGGCAGTGTCCAAGGAGGAGTGGAAGGTGTCGAGGGAAGAGTTGGGGGAACTGAAAGGTGCCAACTCCGAGGCCCTCTGGCAGGTGATGTGATTGCGCCTCGATCAGGATGTCGCCCAAGTGTGGTATGCCCACATGACATCCATGGAGTTCAATGGTCAAGATCCGTTTGAACTTGCCAACATCGAATTGTGGCATGGAAACCGTGACTTGGACTGGGTGATCGTGGCAAGCACGAGATTTAGGGATACTCAGGCAAAATTTTACTGTATTGGAGGTCATCAGAGGGAGTGGTTGCTGTGGAAGGAGTATCTGAAGGGTAGTGAGGAGTTTTTGGTAGAGGATTCCTAAGGAGAACTGGAGGAGGAGGAAGTTAGGGAAGAGATGCTGCCAGAGGCCGGGGCCAACGAAGCACCTGGAATAGTGGACTTATTGAGGATGATCAAAGGAAAGGGGAAAGAGGTAGAAGGTGAAGAGGCCAGTGGGGCCACAGATGCTTAGCGCCTAGCCTCATATATAGATTTTTTAATGGATTTTATAGATAGATGGATTGTAGAGTGCGCCCAGAGGGGCATAAAATGTAGATAATTTGTTGATGTTTTTTGAAATTGATGTGACTAAGTGTGAAGTCAAGAAATGCATCCGACAGGGTCTGTTCCTGATTAGGCAATGAATTTGCAATAGTTTTCCAGAATTGAATTTGAAATTGGGGAGACAGATTCTGACAGGAACTGATGGAATGGATGATTAAGAAGAAATAGGTGAGGTCTTGACTGAGACCTTGTGGATGTTAACCTTGGATAACAGTCCTGGTTTGTCTGGGTAACGACGATGGAAGTCTTCAATGTAGTCTTCCACAGAGAACTCTGTTGTGGGGATCCAGGCAAATTCTTCATCAGTACCTTCATAGCCCAACCATTGGACACGGTAGAGGAGTGGACAGCAGAATGAACAGTCGAGCTTGGAATCAAGAATCTGTGCGATCTTGAATTGCTCTTCTCCATTGACTTCCACGGGAGGTGGAGGCGGTTGGGTGCGATTAGGGATGGTATTGATTTTCATAGGTTCCAACTGTGAGACGTGAAATACAGGGTGAATGGAATGGAGGTCCATGGGAAGTTTGAGCATGAAGGAATGGGATCCAGGCTGAGCAATGATATTGAATGGTCCAAGGAATTTCTCGGAGAATTTCGCAGTAGGGTGAGTAGTCCTGATGTGTTTGGAATTAAGGAAAACCTTGTCACCTACTTTGAAATCTGGAGCTGGGGACCGTCATTTGTCTGCTTGGAATTTGTAACAAGACTGAGCGTGAGTGATTTCGTCTCTAAGGAATTGGTGAAGATCTTTGAGGTTGACTATGAAATCGCGGGCCTGGGTGGAGGCAATGTCACATTCAGGGTACACCATGATGTTAGGATGGTAACCCTTATTAGCAAAGAATGCAGAGATTCCAGTGGAAGTGTTTGGAGCATTATTGTATGCAAATTGGCAATGGGTAGTAAGGTATCCCAATTGTCTTGTTGGTATGAACAATAGATACAGATGTATTGTTCAAGTGTTTGGTTAGTGCATTCAGTTTGTCCGTTGGCTTCTGGATGATAACCAGAAGTGAAATGAAGCTCCATATCAAGAGATTTGGCTAGGGCATGAGTGAATTGGGAGACAAATTCAGAGCCATGGTCGGAAGTGATGTGATTGGGAATGCCATGCTTGGAGAAGACATGGGTGACAAAGAGCTGAGCTAGCTCTGAGGAATTGACAGTGTCATGAGTGGGAATGAATATGGCTTGTTTACTTGCACAGTCAATAACGACAAGGATGGCAGTGAATCCATTGGATTCCAGGAGTTGTTCAATGAAGTCCATGGAGATGGAATCCCACAGCCATTCTGGTACAGGCAAGGGTTTGAGTAAGCTGAATGGGTGGTGTCTAGGTGTTTTGTTATGACCACAGGTAGTACAGGATTTGACATAGTGGCGAATGAATTCATGCATCTGTGACCAGGTGTAATTCCGTTGGACTAATTCAAGAGTCCTGTTTTGACTGAAATGACCTGCCAAGATATGGTCATGATTGTTTTGAAGGACACAAAGACAGAGATCTGCAGAGTCTGGGACATAGATGCAATTGTCAAGGCAGAGTATTCCTGACTCATCTACCGACCACCGGGAAGGATTGGAAGGGGAAGAAGCAAGGCAGAAGCCTTTAGTTGCCATGGAATCTGCAGGTTGTGCAAGCTTGATATCAGAATGCAATTGATCTACATCCATGATTGCACTAGCATGGAGTACAGGACCTTCAAGAAAAGTAGCACAGAGAGAAGCGGAAAGTTGTTCTTGAGTAAATACAGGATGGAAATTGTGAGGGTTGACTTGAGCATATTGACTATCCCCCTCTTTAGGGTAGACATCCCATCATCTAGTGAGTGCATCCGGTTTCCCACCTAATTTTCCTGGACGGAATCAGATAACTAGGTTGAACTGGGAAAGGAATTTGGACCAGTGGACTTGTTGGCATGTAAGGACCTTCGTAGTAGAGAAGTACTCAAGGTTCTTGTGATCAGTAACAATGTTGATGGATTCCATGGAGCCTTTGAGGTAATGACACCAGTATTTAAAGGCTTCAAAGATGGCGAGAAGCTCTTTATCATGGGTATCATAGTTGAGTTTGGCTCCATGGAGACTGTGGGACAAGAAGGATATAGGGTGAATTTCCCCATCATCAAGGTAGATGGAGAGGATAGCAGCAATAGCGTAGTCAGATGTGTTGGTTTCCATGACAAGTTGATGGTCGGGAATCTAGTGGGTAAGGATAGGAGCATGAGTGAAAGCCTGTTTCAACTCATTGAATGCAGCTAAGCATTTGTTGTCAAATTTCCACGGAATACCTTTGCATGTAAGACGTGTTAGAGGTAGAACAATCTCACTGTATTCATAGATGAAACGGCAGTAGAAATTGGTGAAACCAAGAAATGATTGGATATCTTTGACCTTCTGCAGGATCAGCCAGTCAACAATAGCTTTGACTTTGTCTTCAGCCATTCATAAGCCTTCAGGAGAGAGGATGTAGCCTAGATATTCCATAGAATCCCTATTGAACTCACATTTAGAACCTTTGCAGTAGAGCCCGTTGGCTCGAAGTCTGTGTAGGACTTCATGTACATTCTTTCAGTGTTCTGCAGGATCGTTGGAGTAGATGAGGATATCATTGAGGTACACGACAACAGAGACATCAAGCATGTCTGCGAAAATGTCATTGACGAAGCGTTGGAAAGCTGCAGGAGCATTGGTAAGACCAAATGGCATGACATGCCATTTGAAGGACCCATAGTGGGTACAGAATGCAGTTTTCCATTCATCTCCATCGGCAATACAGACTAGATGGTAGGCGTGGCAGAGGTTGAGTTTGGTATATATGCGCGTGGAACGCACAGAGTCAAGAAGATTGGATATGAGAGGAAGTGGATAGCGGTCCTTTTTCATAATTTTGTTAAGGCCACAGAAGTCGACACAGAGTCTGAGTTCACCAGTTTTCGTCTTGATGAAGAGTACCGGAGCTCCATGGGGAGAGCGTGTGGGAGAGATGAAACCATTATGGATGTTATCATCAATAAACTCATGTAAGGCTTTGAGTTCGGATTCAGAGAGGGAATAGATGGGTCCAAGCGGAGGTGAGGTGCCTTCCTCAAGGTTGATCTTGAGATTGTAGGGACGATGCTCAGGGAGTTTCTCTGAGAGAGAGTCACTGAACACATTGGCAAAGTCATGATACTCCGGTGGAACATCAGATAAATCTGGCAGAGCCATGGAGGCAGCCTGGCCACTGACACTTGGCATCAAAGGTTGGAGTGTGAACTGTTGTGCACCCTCCTCTGCACAAGCTTGTATAAAAGCAGCCACCAAAATGATAGATATTTTGGGGGCAACCAAAGTGGAAAATGATGGGATGGATGGGTATGAGTAGATAGGCTCATACACTGGCAGAGTCCGTCGGGATCTCAGAGGTGGTTTGGATGGGATAGGACCTGAAGGGTCCTTGCGAGCTTGCACTGTTGCATCAGAGGCCATGGAAACATCTGGAATAGATGCACCAAATAGCTTTGAACAGAAAGTGATACTGTGCTTTGCCCAGTCAATCAATGGATTGTAGCAGGAGAGCCAGTTGTATCCCAGAACAAGGTTACAAGATGAATCAAGGCATGTGACATAGAAGTCAATAGGAATGATATCTCCCAACAGGAATTGTACAGAGAGAGTAACAGACTGTGAGATGTGAGATCCAGTGGAGCCGTCGAGAAGCTGAAGTTGTACAGGAGGAATGAAATTGGTAGGGATGTTGTGATCATTCATGTACTTTGAGTCGATGACGCAATGGCTGGAACCAGAGTCGACTAGACCAAGGAAATGTAGGATTGTGGAGATAGGAGATCCAGAGCCGACTTCACTGGATAGGGATATGGTGAGGGAATGGTTGGAAAGAGCAGTGGTGAAGAGGCGTCTGAGTGCACTGAGCTAGAAATGCAACAGCGTCAAAGACACTGATCACACCCACACCCAACACTGCACACACAAACATGCTCAAGTTCGTGGGGGGATTCTAATGCGATGAAAGTAGCGAACCAATACAATTGAATTCTCAATATCTCTAAGATACACGTGCAGCGATAGCGTTCATATAATATCTAGACTTCTCTAAGTCCAAAGGCTTTTCTCAAGAACAAGAGGGTGCGACTGCTGTTGCCAGGCCTCAAGGCAAGGGTGTATAACACAATACAACTTTGTCAAATGTCTCCACAACTTTCTAGCAGTCGCTCGCGACTCTAATGACCACTGCACACTACCAATAACACGCTAAACATGACTTAAACAACTGCGCTCAAAGCAGAAACCAATTCCTATTCAACCCAACACACTAATAAACCTCGCATGTCACATGCTAAACCAAAACCTTCACAAACACGTGGAGAAGTGTCTACACTGACACAAAACTCCGAAACTTCCACAAGAGCCACAGGGTTTGAACCTACATGCTCGAGCTTGCAACTGATCGTAGATTCACAGGGTTCAAACCTATGCAATCCAGAGAAACCCCATTGAAGAGCTGTGTTAGTGCACAGAGCTAGAAATGCAACAGCATCGAAGACACTGATCACACCCACATCCAACACTACACACACAAACACACTCAAGTTTGTGGGGGGATTCTAACGCGATGAAAGTAGCGAACCAATACAATTCAATTCTCAATATCTCTAAGATACACGTGCAGCAATAGCACTCGTATAATATCTAGACTTCTCTAAGGCCAAAGGCTTTTCTCAAGAACAAGAGGGTGCGACTTCCATCACCTGGCCTCAAGGCAAGGGTGTATAACACAATACAACTTCGTTAAACGTTGACACGCTCGCATCGTGTCTAGCCGTGTAATTTTGCGATATGTATGAATACATACATGGTATAAGGGCTAGTTACTGAGGTAACACAAAATACAGAAAGAGCGCAATACTCTATGCATAGAGCGCAGTGTCAAACACACAGAGTGCAGTAATATATGTATGGAGCACGATACCGAGTCGCGCGCAGTACGACCTCGAGTGACAATTAGTAGAGTGCATACTCTAACTTAGAATGATACTGATTGAGGTCACACTAAGTATGAGAGCTCAGCACTTGATAGTGAATACACTAGAGGCAGATCAGAGACGCGCTCCAATGAATTGATGAGAGACAGACATGATATGAGAAGGATTGATCTGCCATGCGCGCTGCGTGCGTGTATGAAAGTAGACATAGAGCGCAGTGATATCAACACTGCGCGCGGTATAACAATGCGCGCATGCACACGCAAGTCTGAAGTGACTATTGGTAGAGTGCATGCTCTAACTTAGTATGATACTTCATTGAGGTCACACTAAGTACAAGAGCTCAGCACTCGATACTGAATGCACTACCAACAGATTGCATACATGCTCTGCAGCCGTAATAAAAGACATGCCTGATCTCAAGAAGAACTACGTGACACAGTGATCGATGACGCACAGGGCCCCGATCGCACGGCACGCACGCGCGTGTCCCAAATAATGCCTGAGTATAGATAACTCCGAGAGAACCCAGTTTGGCCAGAGAGCGCAGTGCCTAGGCTTACCACGGGTATCCCCCACCAACCAGAGAAAACTAGAAACTCAACATTTGAATGAGATACAGTGTATAGGATTGGTTGCCACTCCAAGTATCCTCCGAAGAAATGACGAGTGACATGCCAACGTATAGAATGCAGTGCGAGTGGAGTATAAACCATGAGGAGACAGAATCTGGTCTCGAGATAGGCCTCCAACCAAGTGTCCAGCCCCGGGCATGCTATAACAACGCGCGCGCGTTGCGAGGAATAATGTTCCGAGGTTCTAACAGTACTGTATCAAGTTGTATCGACGTGTATGATGTAGAATTGTATAAATACTGTAGTGTAGATGTAGAGTACAAGTTTTGAGCCCCCGGTGTAATAGTGCAAAGCTTTTCAGCCACGCGCTCTAGCACTTAGAGTAGCTAGGAACTTCGAGAGAGAATACAACCCATATCAGAAATCTATTGTGTGATTTAAGTCGCGCGCTTAGACAAGAAAATAGCGCGGCACTCCGTGCAGAGAGTCTGGTTTCGGTTTGACTTGCGCTCTGTGAGAGAATAAGAGTACGGTGTCTTGAAGGTCACCCTTTCGAGTTCTTGAGGGCATTTGTGTGATGCGAGGCATTACAGGTGCAGAGGTTCAAACCCTTTGGCTTGATTAGTGTTTGCTTTTCTGTGTTATTTCCGCAGGTTGGCAAAGGTTCAAACCCTTTGGCTTGTCGGACGGGGTTTCTCTGGATTGCATAGGTTTGAATCCTGTGAGTGTACGATCGGTTGGAAGCTCGAGCACGTAGGTTCAAACCCTGTGGCTCTTGTGGAAGTTTCGGAGTCTGGTGTCAGTGTAGACACTTCTCCACGGGTTTGCGAAGGTTTTGGTTTAGCGTGCGACGCGCGAGGTTTATTAGTGTGTTGAATTTAATAGGAATTGGTTTCTGCTTCGAGCGCAGTCGTTTAAGTGGTGTTTAGGGTGTTATTGAGTGTGTGCAGTGGTTATTAGAGTCCCGAGCGACTGTTAGAAATTTGTGGAGACGTTTGACGAAGTTGTGTTGTGTTATACACCCTTGCCTTGAGGCCCGGCGACAGACGTCGCACCCTCTTGTTCTTGAGAAAAGCCTTTGGACTTAGAGAAATCTAGATATTATACGAGCGCTACTGCTGCGCGTGTATCTTAGAGATATTGAGAATTGAATTGTATTGGTTTGCTACTTTCATCGCATTAGAATCCCCCCACGAACTTGAGCGTGTTTGTGTGTGTAGTGTTGGGTGTGGGTGTGATCGGTGTCTTCGACGCTGTTGCATTTCTAGCTCTGTGCATTTAGACAGCTCTTCAACGTCTCCACAAGTTTCTAGCAGTCGCTCGCGACTCTAATGACCACTGCACACTACCAATAACACCCTAAACATGACTTAAACAACTGCGCTCGAAGCAGAAACCAATTCCTATTCAACGCAACACACTAATAAAACCTCACGCGTCGCGCGCTAAACCAAAACCTTCCCAAACATGTGGAGAAGTGTCTACACTGACACAAAACTCCAAAACTTCCACAAGAGCCACAGGGTTTGAACCTACTCACTCGAGCTTGCAACAGATTGTAGATTCACAGGGTTTGAACCTATGCAATCCAGAGAAACCCCGTCCGACAAGCCAAAGGGTTTGAACCTTTGCCAACCTGCAGAAATAACACAGAAGAGGGAACACTAATCAAGCCAAAGGGTTTGAACCTCTGCTGCCTGTAATGCCTCGCATCACACAAATGCCCTCAAGAACTCAAAAGGATGACCTTCAAGACACCGTACTCTTATTCTCTCACAGAGCGCAAGTCAAACTGAAACCAGACTCTCTGCACGGAGTGCCACGCTATTTTCTTATCTAAGCACGTGACTTAAATCACACAATGCATATCTGATATGGGTTGTATTCTCTCTTGAAGTTACTAGCTACTCTAAGTGCTAGAGTGCATGGCTGAAAAGCTTTGCACTGTTACACCGTGGGCTCAAAACTTGTACTCTACATCTACACTACAGTATTTATACAATTCTACATCATACATGTCGATACAACTTAATACAGTACTGTTACAACCTCGGAACATTATTCCTCGCAATGCGCGTGCGTTGTTATAGCATGCCTGGGGCTGGACACTCGGTTGTAGGCCTATCTCGAGACCCGATTCTGTTTCCTCATGGTTGATACTCCACTCGCACTGCATTCTATACATTGGCATGTCACTCGTCATTTCTTTGTAGGATACTTGGAGTGGCAACCAATCCTATACACTGTATCTCATTCAAATGTTGAGTTTCTAGGTTTCTCTGGTTGGTGGGGGGATACCCGTGGTAAGCCTAGGCACTGCGCTCTTTGGCCAAACTGGGTTCTCTTGGAGTTATCTATACTCAGGCATTATTTGGGACACGCGCGCACATGCCGCACGATCAGGGCCCTGTGCATCATTCATCAATGTGTCACGTAGTTCTCTTGGGATCAGGTATGTCTTTTATTATGTCTGCAGAGCATGTATGCAATCTGTTGGTAGTGCATTCAGTATCGAGTGCTGAGCTCTTGTACTTAGTGTGACCCCAATGAAGTATCATACTAAGTTAGAGCATGCACTCTACCAATAGTCACTTCAGACTTGTGCGCGCATGCACACATTGTTATACTGCACACTATGTTGATATCACTGTGCTCTATAGCTATTTTTTTATATATGTGCACAATGCGCATAGCAGATCAATCCTTCTCATATCATGTCTGTCCCTCATCAATTCATTGGAGTGTGTATCTGATCTGCCTCTAGTGTATTCAATATCAAGTGCTGAGCTCTCATACTTAGTGTGACCTCAACCAGTATCATTCTAAGTGAGAGCATGCACTCTACTAATTGTCACTCGAGGCCGTACTGCACGCGACTCGGTATCGTGCTCCATACATATATTACTGCACTCTGTGTGTTTGACACTGCGCTCTATGCATATAGTACTGCGCTCTTTCTGTATTTTGTGTTACCTCAGTAACTAGCCTTTATACCATGTATGTATTCATACATATCGCAAAATTACATGGGTAGATACATTGCAAGCATGTCACCGTCCAACAAGCCAAAGGGTTTGAACCTTTGCCAACCTGCAGAAATAACACAGAAGAGCGAGCACTAATCAAGCCAAAGGGTTTGAACCTTCTGCCACCTGTAATGCCTCACGTCACACAAATGCCCTCAAGAACTCAAAAGGGTGACCTTCAAGACACCATACTCTTATTCTCTCACAGAGCACAAGTCAAACCGAAACCAGACTCTCTGCACAGAGTGCTGCACTATTTTCTTATCTAAGTGCGTGACTTAATTCACACAATAGATATCTGATATGGGTTGTATTCTCTCTCAAAGTTCCTAGCTACTCTAAGTGCTAGAGCACATGGCTGAAAAGCTTTGCACTAGTACACCGTGGGCTCGAAACTTGTATTCTACATCTACACTACAGTATTTATACAATTCTACATCCTACATGTCAATACAACTTAATACAGTACTGTTAGAACCTTGGAACATTATCCCTCACAACACATGCACATTGTTATACCATGCCTGGGGCTGGACACTTGGTCAGAGGTCTATCTCAAGACCAGACTCCGTTTCCTCATGGTTGATACTCCACTCACACTGCACTCAATATGTTGGCATGTCACTCGTCATTTCTTTGGAGGATACTTGGAGTGACAACCAATCCTATTCACTGTATCCCATTCTAATGTTGAGTTTCTAGGTTTCTCTGGTTGGCAGTGGATACCCACGGTAAGCCTCAGCACTGCTCTCTTCGGCTAAACTGGGTTCTCTTGGAGTTATCTATGCTGAGGCATTATTTGGGGACATGCACTGACACGCTCGCAAGGTGTCTATGCATGTAATTTTGCGAAATGTATCAATACATGCATTGCATAATGGCTAGGTACTGAGATAACAAAAGATACAGATAGAGCGCAGTGTCAAACACACAGAGTGCAATGATACATGTATGGAGCACAATATAGAGTCGCGTGCAGTACGGCCTTAGGTGACAATTAGTAGAGTGCATACTCTAACTTAGAATGATACTAGTCAAGGTCGTACTAAGTATGAGAGCTCAGCACTTGATACTGAATGCACTAAGATGCAGATCAGCCATGCGCTCTAAGGAATTGATGAGAGACAGGCATGATACAAGGAGAACTACATTGATCTATGACGCGCGCCGCGTGCGTATAGAAACATAGAAGTAGAGCGCATGAAAGGACACACGCTGCCTGCATAGATGGAAATAGACATGGAGCGCAGTGTCAAACCAATAGAGTGCAGTGATCAAACCAAGATAGCGTGCAGTGTAACAACGCATGCGCGTGCAAGTCTTCAGTGATGATTGGTAGAGTGCATGCTCTCACTTAGAATGATACTGGTTGAGGTCACACTAAGTATGAGAGCTCAGCACTTGATATTGAATACACTAGAGGCAGATCAGATACGCGCTCCAATGAATTGATAAGAGACAGACATGATATGTGAAGGATTGATCTGGTATGCATGTTGCGCGCATATATAAAAATAGCCATAGAGGGCAGTGATATCAACATAGCATGTGGTATAACAACGTGTGCATGCACGCGCAAGTCTGAAGTGACTATTGGTAGAGTGCATGCTCTAACTTAGTATGATACTTCATTGAGGTCACACTAAGTACAAGAGCTCAGCACTCAATACTGAATGCACCAGAAGGAGACTGCATACACACCCTAATGCATTACTGAAAGACATGCATGAGAACTACGTGACACAATGATCTATGACGCACAGGGCCTGATTGCGCGGCACGTGTGTGCGTGTCCCAAATAATGCCTGAGTATAGATAACTCCGAGAGAACCCAGTTTGGCCAAAGAGCGCAGTGCCTAGGCATACCATGGGTATCCCCCACCAACCAGAGAAACCTAGAAACTCAACATTAGAATGAGATACAGTGTATATTATTGGTTGTCACTCCAAGTATCCTCCGAGGAAATGACGAGTGACATGCCAACGCATAGAGAGCAGTGCGAGTGGAGTGTCAACCATGAGGAAACAGAGTCTGGTCTCAAGATAGGCCTCCAACCAAGTGTCCAGCCCCGGGCATGCTATAACAACGCGTGCACGTTGCGAGGAATAATGTTCCGAGGTTGTAACAGTACTGTATTAAGTTGTATCAACGTGTATGATGTAGAATTGTATAAATACGGTAGTGTAGATGTAGAGTACAAGTTTCGAGCCCATGGTGTAACAGTGCAAAGCTTTTCAGCCAAGCGCTCTAGCACTTAGAGTAGCTAGTAACTTCAAGAGAGAATACAACCCATATCAGATATGTATTGTGTGATTTAAGTCACGTGCTGAGACAAGAAAATAGCGCGGCACTCCATGCAGAGAGTCTGGTTTCGGTTTGACTTGCGCTCTGTGAGAGAATAAGAGTATGGTGTCTTGAAGGTCACCCTTTTGAGTTCTTGAGGGCATTTGTGTGACGCGAGGCATTACAGGTGCAGAGGTTCAAACCCTTTGGCTTGATTAGTGTTCGCTTTTCTGTGTTATTTCTGCAGGTTGGCAAAGGTTCAAACCCTTTGGCTTGTCGGATGGGGTTTCTCTGGATTGCATAGGTTCGAATCCTGTGAGTCTACAATCGGTTGGAAGCTCAAGTGCATAGGTTCAAACCCTGTGGCTCTTGTGGAAGTTTTGGAGTTTTGTGTCAGTGTAGACACTTCTCCACGTGTTTGGGAAGGTTTTGGTTTAGCACGCGACGTGCAAGGTTTATTAGTGTGTTGAATTTAATAGGAATTGGTTTCTGCTTCGAGCACAGTGGTTTAAGTGGTGTTTAGGGTGTTATTGATTGTGTACAGTGGTTATTAGAGTCCCGAGCGACTGCTAGAAATTTGTGGAGACGTTTGACAAAGTTGTATTGTGTTATACACCCTTGCCTTGAGGCCCAGCAATGGAAGTCGCACCCTCTTGTTCTTGAGAAAAGCCTTTGGACTTAGAGAAGTCTAGATATTATACGAGCGCTATTGCTGCACGTGTATCTTAGAGATATTGAGAATTGAATCGTATTGGTTCGCTACTTTCATCGCATTAGAATCCCCCCACGAACTTGAGTGTGTTTGTGTGTGTAGTGTTGGGTGTGGGTGTGATCAGTGTCTTCGACGCTGTTGCATTTCTAGCTCTGTGCACTCAGACAGCTCTTCAGCGCACATGTGCCATGTGATTGGGGCCCTGTGTGTCATTGATCACTGTGTCACATAGTTCTCTTGAGATCAGGCATGTCTTTTATTATGGCTGCGGAGCATGTATGCAATCTGTTTCTAGTGCATTCAGTATCGAGTGCTGAGCTCTCGTATTTAGTGTGACCTCAACGAAGTATCATACTAAGTTAGAGCATGCACTCTACCAATTGTCACTTCAGACTTGCGTGCGTATGCACATGTTGTTATACCATGCGCTATGTTGATATCACTGCACTCTATGGCTATTTTTATATATGTGTGCAATGCACATGGCAGATCAATCCTTCTAATATCATGTCTGTCTCTCATCAATTCATTGGAGCATGTATCTAATCTGCCTCTAGTGTATCCAATATCAAGTACTGAGCTCTCATACTTAGTGTGACCTCAACCAGTATCATTCTAGGTTAGAGTATGCACTCTATTCATTGTCACTCGAGGCTGTATGGCGTGCGACTCTGTATCGTGCTCCATACATATATTACTGCACTCTGTGTGTTTGACACTGCGCTCTATGCATATAGTACTGTGCTCTTTCTGTATTTTGGGTTACCTCAGTAACCAGCCCTTATACAATGTATGTATTCATACATATCGCAAAATTACACAGGTAGACACATTGCGAGCATGTCAGCAGCATTGATGGTTATGATCTCCAAAGTGCAATGACAGTCAATGCAACCCTGTCCTTCCACAGAGGAATCAGGGTTGCTCTCTATTTTTCTGACTCCAAAGGAGCCGAATCAACAGAGGCGGAAGTAGGGTCAGAGACCTCAGCTGCACATCCACATGTTGAAGCCACGGATTTTCACTTGTTGCAGTCCTCAGTCTTGTGTTTGTTGCCACAGAACATGCAGAGGTTGTTCTTGCAGTGGCATTCCTTTTCCTTGGGTGTGAGCTTACTGTCCTTGCATAGCTTGTCAGCATAGGGCTTCTTGGAGGCACCCATGGAGCCAGAGGAGGGATAGTTGGATGAAGAACCCACAGTGGAACCATAGGATTTTGGGGCCATGGGGTTGTAGGAAGAATTTGAGTTAGAACCTGAACCCTTGGGTTTGGAAGTGGAGGAGGTGAAGGGCCAGTCATGGTTTTCCCTAGAGACCTCAGCTTTCCTAGTCCAGTAGCGAGCGTCAAGCTCCTGGGCAAGGGCCCACATATTGTGGAGGTTGTTGGGTTTTCCATGGTGAGCCATGTCATCCTTGATCCATGAGCAAAGTGCATGGTTAAAGGCATGACGGAGTGAGTTGTCGCCATAACCGATAATGGCGGCATGTTGATTGAAGCTCACTATGTACTTCATGATCCTGTCTCCATCATGCATCCGAAGATTTTTGAGTTCATCTTCAGCGTCTTCAATGGCATCGAACAGACCAAAATTGGTATGGAGTTCTGAAAGGAAGGCAGCATAGGAGTACACCCAAGCAGGAGGATTGGCTTGATTTGGATGGAGGATATCCAGTTTGAACCAGTCAAGGGTAACACCGGAGAGGAAGGAAATGGTGTAGTTAACTTTGGTGGTGTCCATGGTGAATGCATTGGGCCTGTCATTAAAGTTCAACTGCAAGGAGACAATGAACACCTTGAGTTTCTGTGGGTCCACTCCATCAAAGGTGTCCAGTTCCTTGACTTTGGTACAGACGGTCTGCTGAGGCAGGTTGTTGACTTGGTGGGTAAGGCCACAGAGGAGGTTCATGAACTCCATCATGAGGCAGTTCTTGTCGTTGGGATCAGGATTTGGAGGATTAGGAGGGTTACTGCCTGGTCCACTGGGACCCCCAGGGCCACCTGGATTTGGTGGGCCAGCTGGTGGACTGGGGTGCCATGGATTGCACAGATTGTGATTGCGATTGCTAGGGGAGTCAGGGTCACCATCACCCTCTTCCTCAACTGGGAAGAGTGGCTGTGCAGGTTGATTACATGGGGTTTCCGGGATGATGCTTCAATAACCACCCTATCTGTTTGTACTAGCAGAGTCCATGGAGAACAGATTGGGAGTGGTGTTGACATCAGATTGGCAGGCAGTGAAGCCACTGTGAGTGTAGGTTTCCCTATGTGGATGTTGTGTGGAGGCTGAGTCCTCCCTGAAGAGGTTGTGATCCTCTTTCGATGTGGAGGCAGGAATGTCATGCATGGAGAGACAGTGATGTGAATGAAGACCTCTCTAGGTGCTGGAGCAAGGCCTCATTCTGCAAGTTCTTTGGAGAGAGGTGGTGGTATGAGTCAAGGGTGGATTGCTGATGTAATCTACTGCTAAACTTGGACTAAAGCTACTTTGGACTACTGAATCTGACTACTAACTACTACTATGGACTACTACTATGGAAAGAAACATAATCCGAGCTCAGAACGGGGTACACCCCATCAATGGGGTATGGGCAGAGCCATGGAGGATGATTGAGTTTGTGAGGGTTTGAGGGTTGTGTTAGACATTCCTAAAAATTTTGACTCAAGGGTTTGAGTTCGAATATACTGTTAGGATCGTGCCAATAGGATGAAATGAAAGGAATGCACGCTGTGGAATCCGCTGATGAGCCTAAACTTCCGTGGCAATGGCAATACCAAACTCAAAGAGTATCGGTAACATGTGAAACCGCTGGCAATAAAGGCAATGTGTGTGCGAGTATGTTCAGGGCACCTCCGTGCACTCCAATCAATTCCTCTAGATGCAGGTGTATACTGCGACGTGAAAGTCTAGCAAGTAGTACCCTTTAGCAGTCGAGTACTTAGATGTAGGCTGTTACGATTTATTCACATTTTCCTGATTTTCCTCATCTAAGCGCCCAAGCGCTTATCTTCGTTAATCTAATCACCACTATCTGATCCTTATCATCATCTCGCCGCACCAATCCCACAACTATAACAGTTGACTACAGTTCTCTCACTATGGCTCGCTTCCACCACAAGGTTACCACTCAACTTATTGTCATTCACTCATTGTTCACTCGTTGTCGCTTACTGATGGACTTATTATTAGCACATAGACTTTAGTATATAAGTAGCACGACTCTCGCTGTAATACCTCAGCTTCGAGCTATAGTTTATCAATACCAATCTTACTCTCTCAACGACTAGCACCTAGTGCCACGCCTTAACGAGTCCATTGTTACAGCTCTACTCTAGTCATCAGTGTTCACCGGTATATGACTCAGGGTTTATGCTTGTTTGGATCATGTGAGACCCGGGTCTAACAGTTAGCTCGAAGCTTCCCTACGGTTCCTCAGTGCTAGCCACGATGAACCAACCAATGACCCCCGACTTGAACGAGAAACTCACCATCAAACTGGGCGTAGCCATCCTGGCCACGTTCCTTCTCTGCCTTTTCACAGCCCTCACGGTCCACGCACATCGGGACCAACTAAATGAATGCTTCCACGAACAGGGAATCCTCGTCGGAGGCGAGCCAAGGCCCGCCAGAAGAATTCCCCCCTTCCACTATCAGCCAGCAGCCCCCCCCACAAGGGCCCCACTGGGGGCCTACCCTAAGATCGAGCCCCATAGCTCGCAGACCCAGCATGCAAGGAGGCGGAGCACCCCCCACGCCCATGGTGACACTTCCTCCGATGAGTTCCCCCTACGCGAGGGGACAGTACGCGCACCCGTTCGCGCACCCACTCCAGGCCCATCCAATGCCCCCATGGCTGAGCCAGAGCCAAGGCGGTCCTCTGCGGCAGAAGAATATGGGAGGGAGTTACGGACTAGGTTCCGTAGCCCGACCCCGCCCCCCGCCTATGCCCCAGCCCAGCCAGCGAGGGTGGAACGACCCACCCCCAGTAGAGGGGTACGAGTTCCCCCAAGAACGATTGAGGGGCCTGGTAACTGGCCCGCCGAGGAGTCCGACATATTCTCCCCCTCACGAAGACACCCCGAGGCAATTAGAATCCGAGCATCTGAGCCTGCTCAACTGGTCCCCATCCAGGACGACTATGAGCCTGAGTGGCTCCAGCTCATCGACCAAGAGCTCTTCAACCGCTGGAGCACGGACCGGCTATGGCCAGAACTTGGACCAGTCAACAGGGACCTACTTGGTCCCATCAGAATCGAGGCATGGACCCTCCGGAGGGAGGATGTGGAATCCCGAGCCTGCATACCCCTTGATCATGGACCGATGGCCTTCTCCATCCACCATGCCCACCTACCCCCAGGAACCAACGGGGAAGAACTCAGACTTTTCCTTCGGGCCAACGCGGCCCGAACCCTCCACCCGCCTGAACTGGGCCCAATTATTAGCAGAAGGAGCACCAGGGACAGGAGCGAGAGGCGAGATGACGAGCTCGCCGCCAGACTTTGGGAGTTGGAACATCGTCCCAGAAGAAGGGATGACAAATACCTCCACAGGGTTTGGGAGCAGGAGCAGCGCCGTCGTGAACACAGGGGCCCCAATTAATCTTAGCACGTATATACCTGACCCGCAATCCACCCCTTTCACCGCCTACTACCACGAGCCACAATGGCCCACCCAGATGCCGGACTCACCGCCAGCCCGAACCAGAAAGCAAGGGTACTACCCCTATCCCATGACAAGCCAGCTATTCGGGGCAGCAGGGGATGATGCAATGGACGACCCTGTACCACCACCGAACTCCCCAGGCCCAGGCCAGCCAATCAACGAAGAAGCACGACTCGCATGAGTACGTGAGCAATGTGCCGAAATGGCAAGACGGAGAGAAGAAATCCAACAAGCCAGACAAGCCGTCAAAGACGTGGTCCTCAGGGCCAACAATTATGCCGACATCCACGGATTCCTAAGGGACGTCGAAGAAAGGGGACAACCGGGAGCACCCGACAATGCCCCTGCACCACCACCAGCCGCACCAGCTGCAGCACCCATACCCAATGAGCTATGACCACCACATGATCGAGACAATTGCTACTCGATCCCCAGACACCCAGACTGGCCATATGCACCGCACAACCCCCCAGTAGGACTCGGACTACCCAATGCCCCTTACTTTGGGGTAAAACCAACCCTAATCGCCACTCCAAAGCCCTTCTACAGGGACCATCACGACATCCTCCGCTTTATTGGCGACAACATTGCCTACTTCGAAACCTTCCTACCGTTCTTCCAGGAAGAACCCCAAAGAGTAACCTTTGCAGCCTCTTACTTCGAAGGAACTGCCAAAGACTGGTGGACTCACAAGAGGCCCGAACTCTGGGACCCAGTCGACCGACATTTCCGATACCCCTCATGGAGGGAATTTGTCGACATGATCACGGCCCGCTTTAAGGACCACGCCATAGAGCAGGTCCACGAGAAAAAGATGTTCGAACTCCAAATGGCCGGTGGGACGGCAGAGGACTACTTCCAGAAGCTGGAGCAGGAAGCAAAGCTTGCCAGACAGCTCGCAGATGAAAGTGACCGAGGACTCCTCTGCAAAGCCATCCAAATCGGAATTCCAGAGTCTTACTCCCACGCAATTGCCAACAGAGAAAATACCCCCGACGGCTATCAGCAATGGAAGGCCTGGGTAGTCAAGATGTACGAGAACCACACCAGAAAGCGGATCTTTGACCAAACGATCGGGCTCCAATACGGAAACCACAATCAGCAACGAGACAACCGACTGCAGAACCACCCCGCTGGTGGACAGAACAAACCCACCAGTGTGACAAGTTCATCGACACCCGCCCAAGCCGGCACTGATGGAGACAAGAAGACAAGCACCGGAACAACGTACGGAGGACGCGGACAAGCCATGGAGATAGACTGCCTCAAGAAGGAAGGTTGATGTTTCAACTGCAGAGAGAAGGGGCACATGTCCAGGGACTGCCCAAAGCCGAAGAAGCCACGAAGACAGGATGCTCAGGGAAGGTTCACTAAAGCAGAGCTACGCACAATGTTGCAGGAGTTGGAGAAGGAACCCGAGGAGAAGACGACCTCGGGCATTGAGGAGGTAAAAGACGGGGCCAGCGAGTGATCAATTCCACTCGGCTGGCCAAAGGACATTCTTCTGGTATGCACTTGCTCCCTGGTGGTCAGACTTATAATACTTCTGTAGTTACCGATATATACGCGCATTCAAATATACCATCTTTAGCACCTTCCACCATGAAACCAGTAAGAAAAGAATCGAACCAATATGCTCTCCTCACCAACGACAAGGAGATGCCCTCTCAAATGCCCACAAGGATCAAGAGGGCTGAACAAGGGACAGAGAGTCCCTCAAGTCCGCTTGCTTGGGCGGCCACCGGATCCATCTGAAAGGCACCCGGCTCAAGCCACAAGCGCATGAGCTCAAGAACCTGAGTAAGCGCTGAGGACCGACGAGCTGACGCCCGAGGCACCGCCATTACCGCCACCATGAGGGGAACTAGCCCTCGCCCTGCATCACCCTTGGGACAAGCTGAGGGTACGGACCATGCGACAAGCACGTGATGATCATGACCCTCATCCCCGACGACACCTGCATGTGTTGCACCCTTGACTTGCGATGTAAACGGGAGCACGACACTCCCCACCTGTATAGTCAGTGAAGAGCGGCAGAAGAACAGGAAGGACACTTCCAGAACCCCAATCGCCCACAAGGATCAAAAGGGCCGAACAGGGCGAGAGATGCCCCGACCGCTGCACACCACCATCATCGAAGTACCCAACAAAGAGGATGACACCTCATACCGATGATGGCTCACCACAGAGGCCGAGAAGCACGCTCCCCCGTCCGTTCCAACGGAACAGGGGAAACGGCCTCAGAATCTGCCTTCCCCAGACAATAGGTGGTACCGCCCTTTCTCCTCTGCATGGACCCTGAGAGCGATCCAAGAAGCGTGCATGCCTGATCAGGTGAACACCATCCTCACACTCTGGATCCATAAAGGGAGAGAGGTCGAACACACGGAGGAGTTACTTGACGAACTCCGGAAGGGGGGAGAACGAGCAAGGGAGTGCCTATGCGAACTCCAGAAGCCAATTTGATACATCCGGGCCATGACCACAAAGCACAGCAGAGACTTAACAGTCACCGCAAAGTTAGAACCCTGCTCAGGCGCACCCGCCCTCTCTGTCAAAGTGTTGATCGACAGCGGATGCACAGGCAGCTCAATCGATAAAAAGCTAGTCCAATCCCACAACCTGGACACTCGAAAGGCTGTGGTCCCAATCCCCATCTACAATGCCAATGGAACACGAAACAAAGCCGGAGACATTACAGAATTCGCAGAGCTCTGCATGAGCATCGGAGGACACGTTGAATGCATTGATCTCGCCGTCACCGACCTCGGGACCAAAGAAGTCTACTTAGGACATGACTGGCTGAAACGACACAACCCGGTCGTCAATTGGAAAACCGGAACTCTCATCTTCGGGAGGTGTCAATGTCAAAAGAACCACCTACCTCTCCCCGACTCAGACCCCGACGATGCATGGGACGAAGAGTTAGAAGAGGGAGAAAGCATCCTCGCAGTTAATATGCAGGAGGAACTTCTGATCCGCGCAGTTCATCACGCCAACGACTTAGCTGCAAAGGCCAATGAGGGAAAGCCCAAGAAAACCTTCGAAGAGCTAGTACCAGAACACTATCGCTCATTCCGCGACTTATTCTCGAAAGAGAACTTCGACAAACTCCCGGAACGCAAAACCTGGGACCACGCTATAGAACTTGTCCCCAATGCTGCGTCAACCCTTGACTGCAAGGTATACCCCCTGAACCACAATGAACAGGAACAACTCGACAAGTTCCTTGACGAAAACCTCGAGTCAGGACGAATCCGTCCCTCTAAATCACCCTTCGCGTCCCCATTCTTCTTTGTCAAAAAGAAGGATGGCACCCTTCGCCCAGTACAAGACTACCGAAAGCTCAATGAGATGACCATCAAGAACCGATATCCACTTCCGCTCATCACAGAGCTCATTGACCGCCTTCAGGGTGCCAAGTACTTCACCAAACTAGACGTACGGTGGGGTTACAACAATGTCCATATCAAGGAGGGAGACGAAGAGAAGGCAGCATTCCGCACCAATCGCGGACTCTTTGAACCCACAGTAATGTTCTTCGGACTCACCAACTCACCTGCCATGTTCCAATGGATGATGAATGATATCTTCAAGGACCTGATCGAGACCGGGAAGGTCACAATCTATCTTGATGACATCCTGATCTTTACCAAAGATCTATCGGAACATCGACAAATCGTCAAAATGGTTCTGCAACACCTTCGAGAACATAAACTGTATCTCAAGGCAGAAAAGTGCGAATTTGAGGTACTAGAGACTGAATACCTTGGCGTAATCATCAGCGAAGGCACCGTCCGAATGGACCCAGTCAAGGTCAAAGGAATCACCAAATGGCCGACCCCCACAAAGAAAAAGGCATTACAATCCTTTTTAGGATTCACCAATTTCTATCGCAAATTCATAGAAGGGTATTCCAAAATTGTTCGCCCCTTAACCCAGCTTTGTGGGAATGCCCCCTGGACATGGGGAGCAGCACAAAACCAGGCCTTCCAACAGATCAAGAAGCAAATGGCAGAGGACATCCTCCTCACTATCCCGACACAAGAAGGCAGATTCAGGGTAGAAGCAGATGCCAGTGAAGGAGCGATTGGGGCAGTACTCAGCCAAGAACAAAGCGGAAAGTGGAGACCGGTAGCATTCATGTCAAAAGCCCTCACTGAAACGGAGTGCAACTACGAGATCTATGACAAGGAACTCCTTGCCATAATGCTCGCCCTCGCGGAATGGAGACATTACCTTATGGGAGCGATTAACGATGTAGAAATCTGGACGGATCATCAAAATCTCCAGTACTTCAGGAAGCCTCAGAAGCTCAACCGACGCCAAGCACGATGGGTCACCGAGCTGGCCAAATATCACTTTACCCTTCACCACAAACCCGGGACGCTCAACAAAAAGGCAGACTTACTATCCCGCCGAGAGGATCACAATCAGGGACAGAACGACAATGATGAAATCGTTGTCCTCAATCCAGAACACTTCCAAGCGATGATAATGCCTACGAATAAAGAACTCCGACCCCGGATCCTCGAATTGCTCAAGGAAAACGAGAATATAGACGCCAACGTCCACGACTCCTTCATTCATGGCCGAGGAGTCTACGAGGATGGACCAGAAGGGGGAGACACCAACATACTGATATACGATAATCACATCTATATCCCTAAAGACGCAGAGCTCAGAGGCACCATCATCGCAATGAGTCATGATCACATCATGGCCGGACACCCCAGAGTAGCAAAAACCTTAGAGTTGATCCAGAGGACCTATTGGTGGCCCAAAATATGCAAGGACGTCGAGGCCTACATCAAGGGATGCGAAACGTGCCAACAAACAAAGACGGACACTCAACCAAAAGCCGCCCCACTGAATCCAAACGCAATCCCTACCGAACCATGGTCCCACATCTCTGTAGACATGGTTACTGGACTCCCAGAATCAAATGGCCACGATGCCCTCCTTGTCATTGTTGACCGCTTCTTGAAGGAGATCGTGCCAATCGCCTGCAATGTCGAACTCTCGTCAGAAGGATGGGCAAGAATACTTAGGGACCAGGTATACGCCAAACATGGCATGCCGACCCATGTAATCTCAGACAGGGGACCCAACTTCGTCTCGAGATTCATGAAGGACCTATATAAAATGCTAGACATTACCCAAAACACCTCCACAGCGTTCCACCCACAAACCGACGGCCAAACAGAACGGGCCAACCAGGAGATTATCAAATATCTCCGAATCTTTGTAGACTACCGACAAGAGGACTGGGCGGAATGGCTACCCCTAGTCGCATTCTCCCACAACAACAGAGTCCACTCAGCAACCGGCAAATCGCCATTCTTCGTCAACCATGGAATGCATCCCCGACTCCTATCAGAATCCATTCGAGAAACCCCCTTCAACAATCCCAGCACTCAGGACTTTTCCACTATGATGATGAAGATCCATCAAGAAACGCAGAAGGCCCTCACCAAAGCCACTGCCGCAATGAAAAAGCAATATGACAAAAAGACCAAGCCGGCATGCGGATATAATACTGGAGAATGAGTCTGGCTGGACACACGAAATCTTAACCTGCCACGACCCAAGAAAAAGCTGGACGACAAGCGAGTCGGCCCTTTCCTAATCCTTAGCAAGGTCGGAATGGCAGCATACAAGCTGAAACTCCCACCACACTGGAAGATTCACCCCACCTTCAATGAGAAATTACTCTCGCCATTCACACCACCCGCATTTCCTAACCAAGAAGTACCGCCACCACCTCCTCCAGACCTAATTGAAGATGAAGAGGAATACGAAATCGAAGAAGTATTAGACTCTCGAACACGGAGAGTACGAGGAAAGAAGGGACAAAAATCCAAGACAACAACGGACTACCTAATCAAGTGGAAAGGCTGGACAAGAGAACACAACTCGTGGGTACGAGAAACAGAAATGGAACATGCCCAAGAAGTGATCGAGGACTACGAACAACGTGTCCAGCATGCTGGATGCGTAGAAATAGCCAAAATCGTAACCAAAGACGACAAGTATGCAGAATATTGGGAAATTCTACATCAACACAAAACCCCCAGAGACAAACCTTAATGGCAGTCGGGACGACTGCCTTAACGAGGGGGTAATGTTACAATTTATTCACATTTTCCTGATTTTCCTCATCTAAGCGCCCAAGCGCTTATCTTCGTTAATCTAATCACCACTATCTGATCCTTATCATCATCTTGCCGCACCAATCCCATGACTATAACAGTCGACTACAGTTCTCTCACTACGGCTCGCTTCCACCACAAGGTTACCACTCAACTTATTGTCATTCACTCATTGTTCACTCGTTGTCGCTTACTGATGGACTTATTATTAGCACATAGACTTTAGTATATAAGTAGCACGACTCTCGCTGTAATACCTCAGCTTCGAGCTATAGTTTATCAATACCAATCTTACTCTCTCAACGACTAGCACCTAGTGCCGCGCCTTAACGAGTCCATTGTTACAGCTCTACTCTAGTCATCAGTGTTCACCGGTATATGACTCAGGGTTTATGCTTGTTTGGATCACGTGAGACCCGGGTCTAACATAGGCTATCTGCTGGTAATTATCTCGAATAAACGAGAGCTGACAGAAACCGGTATGACGTGAATACCAGTAATCTGTGGGAAAATGAATCAGATCTGGCGATATTAAGTCCCTAGGCAATGATCTTCTTGAAAGAGGATCTAAAGAAAAATAGTGAATAAACAAAGATAAAACCACAGCCGGTTATTTGTTGTTGAGAATACAGGGTGAAAACAAGGTCCTATGTTGATGGCAGGTTACTGATCCTATCCTGTGTTAATGCCAAACCTATAAATCCACACAGGGATTTTCCTATCCTATCCTATGCTGAAACTAAAACTGAACTGGGCTAAATGATCCTATGTTGATGATACAAGTCCTACAAGTCTTGTTCGGGGACTTCCCAAATGGTCAGCAATACAATGTTGAAAACAAAACTGAATTAAACTCCTATCTGTGAAAGTGAAGACGATGCGGCCTATAAAATGAAACGGGATACTATGTTTACGCATGCAGCATAGAGAGGTGCCAAAGCTTATGCCAAAGCTATGACTGGTTTATCAGCAAGTAGCCGGTGCAAAACTGACTGGCAATCGAGTATTCGAAACCAGGGTGGTATGTGGTCGAGGGTAGAGATGATGGAGGGATGAACGAAGCAGTTAGACGGTGAAGACCCAGTCCTAGACTTATAGTGACATGTTGTATGCCAAATGATCGATAGAATAGAGTGTATATGCTCGTAAGGCATGGTAATACAGGGTATAACCATTGGTGTGCTGGTTATTGGTCTCTAGGACATGTGGGGTTGTCTAGTGTCCCCTTTCTACAATACTTTACCGATTTTTATACTACAATGTACATGATATATTTAGATCTACTTAGTAAGGCTGTAAGACTGCAGCTCTGTAAGTATTTGAGCATCCATGTGTATTGCCAAAGGCTTCGGTAACAGTAACTCTTTTGTGTTTCCATAGGGAGATAATACTAGGCATCACAAGTGGCCGATGTGCAGATATTTAAGGTGCTGTTTAGCTGCGGACTGAGAGGGTATGGGGTCTGTTCCGAGGTCGCCGAATGGGATAACGATTTCCAAAGGCCTTGGCAAAGATGCAGTGTTAGTAGCCACGGTCTATAGTGGCTGCGGTCCTCGATTATTGAGAGGACTCAAATGTCAATGCCTATGACATCATATAATTAAATGATCGTGCTGGCAATTCAAGCCATGATGTGTAGTTGATGCGACATTGATGCATCAATGTTTTGGTAATCCACACCTATTGCCGAAAGTAGGAGACTGGCCATCAACGGTACCTTATTGTGATGGTATATGAGGATTGGGATGTGTTGCCGGGAGGGAGGTATATTGAGCTTATTTGGGATTCCATTGAAGTTGCCTAAGGTGGTATGACCTTATGTACAACTTCTTGGTTTGCTGAAAGGCCACCATAGGAACATCTTTGTTAATTATGGTAAAATTCGCGAATTTCTGAGCGTACAGAGCCCCAAGGCTCATCACCACAGAGTGCATGGGGCTTGGCAAAGCTATTAGCAATGTCACCCTTGGGTCGAAGCTCAAAGAAGGATTACAGACAGAGTCCATGGGATTTATGATCTCTGGGATCAAAGGTTAAGTCCAACAGTGACATGCCTGCTAGGCATTTATGCATGTAATTTCGCATTTTATAACATTAGACACCAGTTGAGAAGTCCCGCAACTGAAATAAGAGAGATTAGAGAAGAGCACAATGAAATAAGCATAATACCATGAATATTTGAAGTGACTATTGGTAGAGCACTGTTGAACCTAGAGACTCCTGCAGGCAGAAAACACAACCTGAATGGAAATGTAATTCTCCAACAGAATCTGAAGGCAGGTTCTTAGCGAGTCTAGTCGGGCACCTCTGTGCGGTGACTGTATTATCCTAAGAGTGTAGCTTATTCAAGGCTACAAGGTGTTATGCTTTCGAATAACTGGTTCGAGAAGCAAGGTTGGTGTGTGAAGCTGTGCCAGAAGTGAAGGAATGTGCAATGATGAGTGTTATGCAACTCAGGAATAACTGGTTTGAGAAGTAAGGTAAGTGTGTGAAGCTGTCCTGAAATTACAGGGTGTTATGCCTTTGAATTACTAGTTCAAGAAGCAATATGTGTGTGCAAAGCTGTTATTAAAATAAGGGGGCACTGCGTGAAGCCGTTCTGGAAAGAAGGTATGTGCAACAGTGAGTGTTATGCAACTTGGGAGTGACCGGTTCAAGAAGCAAGCTAGGTGCGTGAAGCTGTCCTAGGCAACAGGATGTTGTGCTTTTGAATAACTGGTTTGCGAAGGAATATTAGTCCGCGAAGTTGTTATTAAAAATGAAGGAAGTGCACAAGTGTGGGTGTTATGCAACTCGGTAGCAGCTGGATTGAGAAGCAAAGTATGTGTGCGAAGCTTTTCTGGAAGGGAAGCGATGCACGAACTTGAATGTATACTGAGTGGGGCAACCTATATGCGGTGCCGATTGGTGTCTAACTCACTATGAGTTAAGTGGTGTTGTTTCCTAACTTTGGAAATGGTAGTACTAGGGTGTTACTGGCTAAAGGGAGTCAATCCTAGCTACGGATTGCTTCGCAAAGCGCACAGGTATGCAGTCGATCTTAATTCGATGAGAATGCCTTGCAAGGGTAACCAGTAAAGGTTTCCTAGCAAGGTTTATGAAGCTGAGGCAAGCACACAAAGGTATTGTTAACTTTTAGTGAGGGGAAGTTCACTGACTGTTATTCTCCAATGGAAAGCAGAGAACTCGGACTCAGTGTGTATGTGGTATGTAGGAGGTGCCGAAGACAAGGAACAAGTTCGCGAAGATGTTCTGGAGCTTGTCCTTTAGGTGTCTCCTAGGATCTCTCTTGGTCTCTTTCCTTTTGACTATTTACTGAGCTACCTTTATACTATTTGATAAATACTTGTATGTAAGCTACATTGGTCCTTGCCTGGTCAACGCGCAACACAAGCGAACTTGTTATGAAGCAATAGAGTATTATTAGCCATTGCTTACTACTGCTGTGTCGGAATCAGTCAGCAATCAGTTAGCAGCTGTGAGCTTCTAACTGTGCATTGCTGTGCAAAGCTGATGCTGCGCAAACTTTCTGAGTAATTCTGGGTGTTTTAAGCCTTCTTGCTTTGCGAAGCAAGCCGCCTTGGTAATATCTTGATGGCTGCTGACTGTAGCAATGAATAAGTTGGCTAACTTTGTCATTTAACTTGTGTAATTGTTGCGCAGCCATTCCAATTGATCCAGCATAGCCATAGGCTATTTCTGAGGTGTGTTTTAAATAGGATTGATGATCAAGGTGCCTGCAGATCATGGTGCCTGTAGATCAAGGCTGTGCCTTGATATTAAATTTGAGGGGATGGAGTATCACTAGATCTTTGTAGATCCGCAAATTTATGAGCACACAGAGCCACAAGGCTCATCAGCACATGCTCTAGCTTAGGGAGATATGAGACACAGACATCCTAAATATGAGAGCCCAGTGGTTGATACTAGCTGCACTAAGATGAAGTGGCACGCGTACTCTAAAAAGATAATTGAATACACATGCAATGTAAATGAACTACGAGAGACATTGATCTATGACGTGCAAGGCATGGATCGACCAGCAACTAGCATGCATCATATAATGAAAGCCCAAGTCCAGATAAAACTGAGATACTACACTTTGGCCGAAGCGCTGATGAACCTAGACTTCTGTGGCAATGGCAAACCAAAACTCAAAGAGTAATGATTAATGATGGTGTAGACAGGAGATAAAGGTACTGTGTTGTGCGGGTTGTTCGGGGCACCTCTGTGTGACCTAATCACTTCCTCTAGACATGAGTTTATACTGTGACTTTTCAGTCAAGCAAGTAGCACTCAAGCAATTGAGTACTAAAAGGTATTGGCTGTAGGCCAGTGATAATCTCAAGGACGAGATTGAACGGTTTTGGGTATGACGTGAATACTGCAAATCCGGTGTAACAAGGAGAAACGACTAGACGAGGTCTCTAGACATAGGTCCTATGAAAATAACGGTGAAAATAAAGCTATGTGTGCAGCAGTTGGTTTATAACCGGTGGAGTGTCAATGTACTGGGTGGTGACCCTAATAATGCCGGTCAGTGTAGGCAAAAGTGTGAAAATATGTTTATATCCAGTGGGGCATGGAGATAACGAGTGTTGATCCTATATGAGACGAAATATACTGAAGTCAATGTTGAAAGCTAAGTCTACTCGGAGATGTTCCTATCCTATGTCAATGTCAAACCTATGAGTCCTCTCAAGGGACTATCCTATCCTATCCTATAACAGTCTTAACCGGTGTTGAGTCCAAAATGATCCTATGTTGACGATGTTGATTTCTATAAGTCTGCCAGAGACTACCCAAGTGGGCTGCGATAAACGATGTTGAAAATAAAGCCAAATAAAACTCCTATGGTACGAAGATGAAGATGATCCAATCCTATAAAACAAAAGAGGCGGTGTACGATGCGAACGCCGGTGTTATGTGCTAGACATGAGTATCAACCGCTAATGACGGGGTGCAAGCTAACGTGTGATGTGTGATGCCGGAGATAATTCCTAAAACCGGTCGATCACGGTTTAGAGTGTTTCTCAAGGAGAGCGTGAAGGAGTACAAAGCTCAGACGGTGTAAAACTGGTCTCTGGCTTATAGTGAGCATATGGGGTGCAAACAATTACTATTGTTCATATACTGCGCTATGCATGGAGTATGGTTCGTTTTAAAACCAGTGCTAATGACTGTAGCAAGTGTGTAGAGGTGGTAGTTTATTAACTGTTGTACTACAATTTTCTATCTACTCTTATACTACTGGAGATAATTATTATTAGCTGTACTTAGTAAAGCTATAACGCTGCAGCTTTGTAAAGATTCTAGCGACCATATGTATCTCCATAGTCACTTGTAACAGCCAATCCTCTGCATTACCGAAGGAAGGTAAATTTCCTAGATCATGAGTCTTCTCCAGCATGGTTTTTGAGGTGCTGTTTAACTGCGGACTGGGAGGGTACGGTCGATAACCTGAGGTGTATGAAAGGAGTATCGAGCGCTAGTGACCTTGGCACAGTTATTGGTAAAACCGGGCGTCTAGCTGATGAAAAACCCGGTGATTATTGAAGCGGAATAACGGTTGACGAGTATGACCTCATTTAATTAAAGGATCAATGCTGGGTTTTTACGCTGTGATGCACTAGTGATGGGCTCTGATGCATCGTATGATTTATCTCCAGTGGTCACCTAATTGGTCGATACTGGTGCCTAGCTGTGATGGCATACAATTTGAGCTGCGAAACAAGTTGGGATGGATATTCTCCATTATATCCAGTCGTTGAAGTGTCAAGAAGGTCCTATAGTAGCATGTGCACACCAGAGATAATATTATATCTGGTGCTAAGTCAGTTGTCACTTAGAAATGACAAAGTTCGTGAATTCTGAGCATACAGAGCCCTGAGGCTCATTAGCGCGCAAGGTCTAGGCACCAAGCAAGTCACCTTGCCGACTGGAGGACAATAGAAGAATATGAGTGGAGCAAATCCTGATAGGTGGGAGCTCCGAGGAGATAACATGTGGCAGGTTACATGCTGCACACACTGCTAACCGACATCACAACCATGCACGCGATACAAGTCTGGGTCTTAATTGACCTTCTGACCAATGTGCTACAAGATGGCATGCTCAACAGGACACATGGGATGCAGACAATTGAGATCCGAGCAGGAAATAGTACTAAAACTGGTTGTATTAATTTGTAGAGTGCATAATGTATAAATACAGTAGTATAGAAGTAGTGTACAAGTTTTCGACCCCCGGTGTAATGGTGCAAAGCAGATTAGCTACACGCTCAAGCACTTGGAGCAGTTTGTAGCTTGTAGAGAGAGAATACAAGCCATATCAGATACATATTGTGTGATTTAAGTTGCGCACCTGGATAAGACAGTGGCACAGCACTTTGTGCAGTGGTTTTGGTTTTGGTTTGACTTGCGCTCTGTGAAAGAATGAGAGTACGGTGTCTTGAAGGTCACCCTTTCAAGTTCTTGAGGGCATTCGTGTGACACGAAGCATTACAGGTGGCAGAGGTTTGAACCCTTTGGTCTGATTAGTGTTTGCTGTTCTGTGTTATTTCCGCAGGTTGGCAAAGGTTCAAACCCTTTGGCTTGTCGGATGGGGTTTCTCTGGAGTGCTGACACGCTCGCAACGTGTCTACGCATGTAATTTTGCGAAATGTATCAATACATGCATTGCATAATGGCTGGGTACTGAGATAACGAAAGATACAGATAGAGCGCAGTGTCAAACACACAGAGTGCAGTAATATATGTATGGAGCACGATACCGAGTCGCGCGCAGTACGGCCTTGGGTGACAATTGGTAGAGTGCATGCTCTCACTTAGAATGATGCTAGTCGAGGTCACACTAGGTATGAGAGCTCGGCACTTGATACTGAAGGCACTAAGATGAAGATCAGCCATGCGCTCTAAGGAATTGATGAGAGACAGGCATGATACAAGGAGAACTACATTGATCTATGATGCGTGCTGCGTGCGTATAGAAACATAGAAGTAGAGCGCATGAAAAGACGTGCACCACGCATGTAGATGGAAATAGACATGGAGCACAGTGTCAAACCAATAGAGTGCAGTGAACAAACCAAGATAGCGCACAGTGTAACAATGCACGCGCGTGCAAGTCTTCAGTGATGATTGGTAGAGTGCATGCTCTAACTTAGAATGATACTGGTTGAGGTCACACTAAGTATGAGAGCTCAGCACTTGATATTGAATACACTAGAGGCAGATCAGATACGCGCTCCAATGAATTGATGAGAGACAGACATGATATGAGAAGGATTGATCTGCCACGTGCGCTGCGCACGTGTATGAAAGTAGACATAGGGCGCAGTGATATCAACACCGCGTGCGGTATAACAACGCGCACATGCGTGCGCAAGTCTGAAGTGACTATTGGTAGAGTGCATGCTCTAACTTAGTATGATACTTCATTGAGGTCACACTAAGTACAAGAGCTCAGCACTCGATACTGAATGCACTACCAACAGATTGCATACATGCTCTGCAGCCATAATAAACAACATGCCTGATCTCAAGAAGAACTATGTGACACAGTGATCAATGATGCACAGGGCCCCGATCGCGCGGCACACACGCACGTGTCCCAAATAATACCTGAGTATAGATAACTCCGAGAGAACCCAGTGTGGCCAAAGAGCGCAGTGCCTAGGCTTACCACAGGTATCCCCCACCAACCAGAGAAACCTAGAAACTCAACTTTAGAATAGGATACAGCCTATATGATTGGTTGTCAGTCCAGGTATACTCCGAGGAAATGACAAGTGACATGCCAATGCAGAGAGCGCAGTGCGAGTGGAGTCTCAACCATGAGGAAACAGAGTCTGGTCTCGAGATAGACCTCCGACCAAGTGTCCAGCCCCGGGCATGCTATAACAATGCACGCGCGTTGCGAGGAATAATGTTCCGAGGTTCTAACAGTACTGTATTAAGTTGTATCAACGTGTATGATGTAGAATTGTATAAATACTGTAGTGTAGATGTAGAATACAAGTTTCGAGCCCCCGGTGTAATAGTGCAAAGCTTTTCAGCCACGTGCTCTAGCACTTAGAGTAGCTAGGAACTTTGAGAGAGAATACAACCCATATCAGATATCTATTGTGTGATTTAAGTTGCGCGCTTAGACAAGAAAATAGTGCGGCACTCCGTGCAGAGAGTCTGGTTTCGGTTTGACTTGCACTCTGTGAGAGAATAAGAGTACGGTGTCTTGAAGGTCACCCTTTCGAGTTCTTGAGGGCATTTGTGTGATGCGAGGCATTACAGGCGCAGAGGTTCAAACCCTTTGGCTTGATTAGTGTTCGCTTTTCTGTGTTATTTCCGCAGGTTGGCAAAGGTTCAAACCCTTTGGCTTGTCAGACGGGGTTTCTCTGGATTGCATAGGTTCGAATCCTGTGAGTCTACAATCGGTTGGAAGCTCGAGCGTGTAGGTTCAAACCCTGTGGCTCTTGTGGAAGGTTCGGAGTTTTGTGTCAGTGTAGACACTTCTCCACGTGTTTGCAAAGGTTTTGGTTTAGCACGCGACGCACGAGGTTTATTAGTGTGTTGAATTTAATAGGAATTGGTTTCTGCTTCGAGCGCAGTTGTTTAAGTGGTGTTTAGGGTGTTATTGATTGTGTGCAGTGGTTATTAGAGTCCCGAGCGACTGCTAGAAACTTGTGGAGACATTTGACGAAGTTGTATTGTGTTATACACCCTTGCCTTGAGGCCCAGCGATGGAAGTCGCACCCTCTTGTTCTTGAGAAAAGCCTTTGGACTTAGAGAAGTCCAGATATTATACGAGCGCTATTGCTGCACGTGTATCTTAGAGATATTGAGAATTCAATTGTATTGGTTTGCTACTTTCATCGCATTAGAATCCTCCCACGAACTTGAGTGTGTTTGTGTGTGTAGTGTTGGGTGTGGGTGTGATCAGTGTCTTCGACGCTGTTGCATTTCTAGCTCTGTGCATTTAGACAGCTCTTCAGTGCATAGGTTCAAACCCTGTGGCTCTTGTGGAAGTTCTGGGAGCTTGGTGTCATTGTAGACACTTCTCCAAGTGTTTGTGAAGGTTACGGTTTAGCGCGTGAGGTTTTAAAGTGTTGTGTTGAAGATTAGTGGTTTGGTTTGGTGACTATTTGAGTTGCATGCAATTACTAGAGAGTTGTGGTTACATCTATTGGTGTTTAGAGTGTTTGGAAAGCCCTTTGCCTTGAGGCCAAGTGACAAACATTGCGCCTCTTGTTTAGAGATAACCTTTGGACTTAGTAAATTCTAGATACGAGACAAGCGCTATCACTTTATGTGTATCTTAGAGATATCAAGAATATAGTTGTCTTAGTTTGCTACTTTCATTGCATTAGAATCCCCCCACAAACTAAAGAGCGTGTTTGTGTGTGTAGTGTTAGGTGTGGGTGTGATCAGTGTCTTCGATGCTGCCGTGCTTTCTAGCATTGTGCATGCAGATGGCACTTCAACGGCTATTGGAGTCCACAGACATAGAGAGTGATGGATTATGGCTTGAAGGCTGAAGAGAGTGAGGACGAGAGTATTGGGCTAAACCAAGTTGATATTTGAACTGAGGTATGTACTACTAATTGTACAGTTTATATACTAAGATGGAGTCCGACGGGTCGGGGTCTGGAATAGTGTAGGTATGGCTAGAGTGACATGATCTGGAATGTTCTGTATCTAGAGGAGTCGAGTATTCCGTGGACTCCAATATAACACCTACTCACTACTGTGACAGGTTCTAGGTGTGATAAATGAAATATGTGAAATAAGTATATGAAATAGGAATATGAAATATGAGATAGAAACTGGGATTCGGAATCTGACAGATTCCGATGATTGACTTGGAGCTGGTGGAGTGGATGATGGATGAGGTCCATGGAGTCTGTGGCATGATTGTTACAGCTACAGTAGTAATACCTGTGGGATTTAGGTTAAAACTTCGAGTCCTAGACTCACTAGAATTGAAAGTATTTTAAACAATTAAGTTTGCTGTTAGCAAGCACCCTCAGAAAGAATCAGAATCAGTACTGAAATTAGTATCTTAGAGCCAGTCAGTCAGTCAGTCCATCAGTCAGTCAGCCCAGTTCAGAGATTCTTGCAACTCAGTGCAGAATCTGGTATCTCAGTAGATACTCATGTCTTGTGTTTGTGTTTTGTGTGTTAATAACCAGTATAACCCTACCCGGTCAGAACAGACCTTTAAAATCAGATTATATTGTGACCCAGAAATCTATCAAAGTATAAAGCTCTACATGACAGATATTCCTCTGCCCCACAAACTTGCTGGGTTGGTGTTTTTGCATGTTGTTAGCATGTGTAGCAGTTCAGTTGCACACCTGCACCATCACCAGCCCTCTCAGTTGTTTTGCCTTCTTCACCATCAAATTCTAGGAGGATCAGAGGAACTGCAAAGCCAAGGGTTACATTATCCAGGGGAATGTCTCAATTTGGTTGTTCCTGGCATAATTTTGGCTGGAAAATTGGGTGGAAAGCATGGATTTCAATCAAAATAGCCCTATTCATAGCCTATTGTGGTGAAAGTACTCCATTCTCTCATTATATGATAGCTAATATAGGTATGTCGGTTACACGTTTAAGGTCCCTACCCCTCCCCCCCTCCCCCCCCTACGTTACGTCCCGGATTTACCCGATGCCACCCCCTTGAGATGTTCAGATTCAATCTCCGACGACACCTTCCTCCCTCTCATCCCTAACACGACAGCTATGAGTAATGCTCCCCGGTCTGTTCTGCTATACCATTGTTTTTATCGTTGTTTGACATAGTACCACCGCAGGCGAACATGGGGTCCCCCACCCCCAAGCTACCAGGCCGTCGCTCATGAAGAAGCAGGTAGTGAATATACTCATTTCTTATCCCGGCGCTTATCAGTATCATCACTTTCCAGGTCTCGTCAACGAACGTACCCCACTGAGGAAAGACCAAACTCCTGACAAGCGTAATTGGCTTCGAAGACTGGCATTCATCCTCATTGCAGCACTCCTTATGGGCCACGTCGTCAGCGACTACACCAACACCAACCGAACAGACGTCCAAGACCGGTTGCGCCGTCGCGAGGATGCGGATCGAGCGAAGAGGATCAGGGATGAAGATATACGGAGGAAGTTTGGACAGCAACAGGAGGATAGGGAAAGGCGAGCGGCACAGGAGGAAAAGAATCGCAGGTGGAAGGTGGAGAGGGAGAGGGAAGAACGGGCGATTCAGGCGAAGTCGATCACCGTAGCCCACAGAGAGGAAGTTGTCCAGGCCAAAGAGGATGCAATCCTTGCAGACGAGGAGCGTAGGAAGCATGCGGGACTGATTTGGTGGGATTTGACCGCAGAGAAGCGATGCCTTGCCTACGAGAAGAGGATGTATCATGCAGAGCTCCTGAATGTACCGGCGAGGGAGGATGCACAGGACTGGTGCATGCAGACGAGCATCGAGATCCATGGCATCACGTATGATCATCCGGAACTGTGTACTCGTGAGTGGGTGGTAGGTTTTCATGTGCAGTTTCTTATCACTCGTGCTCACTTGTTCTTTTTATTATTATTAACTAGGATGGGGTTGCAAAGACCATTGGACATTGGACCGTCAGCTCCAATGAGCCAACATGCAAGACATGGTGGGGAAACCACCAAAAGAAGGTCGGCGTCTATTTCAGTTCGTTGATTGTTGCACGTACTCATACTTTAAAAACAGGAGTGCTATGGCTCTCACAAACGGGTACGTCGATCGAAAACTGTCGTATTGCTTGCTCTGACGCTATCGTTCTAGCGCGTCGAAGCACGCTTATTCAATCATCAGGAGCCCTGGGACAATTGGGCTGAGATCTGCTTCTCTACGCCTGCCGAGTTCGCATGGCAGAAATTCGACCACCCTGATACATGTGAGAATAAGGTACGTCGTCGCGCCGTATCGCGAAGGGATCGTATGCTGACTTTTTTGCAGGGAGGATGGGGTATCTTTGCAAGCTGGTTCATCGATGTAGATGAGAAGGAGTGCCCGTGAAAGCTCGCCTCTATGTATGTTTGAATGTCTATCTCTGTTATCGTTGTTTTCTTGCTGTGAATTGATGTATTGTTCCTATTTGCGCTTTAATGTGTCTGTCGCGTGATGAGAGTCATCGTGCTACCTTTCCGCTCGACGGAAGAAGTCGTCCGAGCAATATACCATACCTCGGGGCATCATTAGATTCAATTCGAAGGCGATACTTTGGTCATTACGTTGTGCCGCTTGCTTCAACACGCGCTTCCCAGGATCCTAATGAGGAGCTGGAAGCTTTGGAGGAGAAGATCATGCCAGATGCCATTCGATATGCACACTCAGTCCTATTCAAATATATGTCACAAACTAGCCCGCCCGAGGAAAACAACAGATACGTACCCAGGAAAGGAATTGCCCCGCAATTGGACTTCTACGAAAAATTGGGAGAGCTGGAGAAAATGGTAAAGACCCTTGAAGATAAGGATGCCGATAGTTACACACCCTAGGATCTCCAAAAATCTTTGAGCAAAAAAAAACAATATGTAGACAAATGAACATTACCGTGATGTCTACATGGTCCAACTCGACAGCAACGACGGAGTGTCTAGAGGGGTATATCAACCTAGGACAGAAGATAGAAAGGATGCCGCACGAAGCCAGAAGAGCAATAACTTCAGGTGAGGTAAACCTTGCGACGGAAAACTTGGCAAGTACAGACGTCACCGTACTGGCGAGGGCGCAGGGGCTTCGGGACATCCCAACAAGAAGTCCAATTCCGGAGCGCTCGGACCGTAGGCTCTTTGTGGACTTGCCGAGAAGTCCCACAGGTTCAAAACTAGTCAATGCCGGTTCTTGAGAGTTATAATAACACTATAAACCTGACAGAGGGTTTTCGACTGGCCGGACGAGAAACGGAGAGGATCACTACGGGACATCCATTCAGAAAGGCGTTTGACTTCCATAATGAGCCAGCTAAGCGCCGCACGTGGAGGACATAAAGATGTTCGGATTCAATTTCGACACCTTCCTTCCTCTCACCCAACGCAGACTAACGCACTCACGCATGTGGGTCACGCAGAATTCTATGTGTCCGTACCCTCTCGGGCGAAGATGGGGACCCCGACCCCCAAGTTACCAGATGGTCGTGAATGAAGAAGCAGGTACTAAATATGCCCATTTCTTATCCCGGTGCTTATCAATATACTATTTTCCAGCTCTCCTCAACGAACGTAGCCTGTTGAAGCAAGAACAAACTCACAGAGGTTCTTGGCTTCGATTACTGGCATTCATCCTCATTGCAGCACTTTTTGTCCATCATGTCGTCGGCGACTACACCAACATGAATCGCACAGACGTACAAGAGCGAACACTTCAAGCCAAGTCTATTGATTTGGCCCATAGAGAAGAAGCCGTCCAGGCCAAGGAGGATGCAATCCGTGCCGACGAAGAGCGTAGGAAACGTGCCGGGCTGATTTGGTGGAATTTAACTCAGGAGAAGCGATGCCTTGGATACGAGAAGAGAATGTATCATGCAGAACTTCTACATCTACCAGCGGATGAGGACGCACAGGCATGGTGCATGAGGACGAGCGTCGATATTCATGGTATTACGTATGACCATCCGGAACGTTGTACCCATGAGGCGGCAGTAAGGTTTCCTCTGCGTCCTCTTTTTGTCTGCGATAACTCTTTCCCTAAATAGGATGGAACTGTGAAGACTATTGGACATTGGACTGTCAGCTCCAATGAGCCGACATGCAAGACTTGGTGGGGAAATTACCAGAAGAAGGTGCGTATTTATGTAGACTGTCAATTTAAGCGCGCGGCTCATTTCCATCAAATAGGACTGCTATGGTTCTCACAAGCGGGTATAACGTATCCTTTTATACTTTGTTTGGCCTTGGCCTGACGCTATCATTGAAGCGCGTCGAGGCAAAGATGTTCAACCATCAAGAACCCTGGGACAATTGGGCTGATATGTGCTTCTCTACGCCTGCCGAGTTCGCCTCGCAGAAATTCGAGCACCCTGATACGTGTGAGAATAAGGTACGTCGTGGTGCCGTACCGCGAAGGGATCGCGCGCTGACTTTCTTGCAGGGCAAAGGTGGTATCATTGCAAGCTGGTTCATCAATGTAGATGAGAGGGAGTGCCCGTGAAGGCTCGCTACTACGTGTGTTTGAAAGTCTACTTCTGTTTTCGTTGCTTTTTTTCCTGTCGATTGATGTAAAGAGTATTGCGCAATGTCGCTATTATTTACACTTTAAAGTGTCTGTCGTGCAATGTGAGTTATTGTATTACCTTTGCATGCGAGGGATGAAGTCATTCGAGCTGTATGACATTCGCGTAAGGGCATGACGCGGTTTAGTACGGTTGTATGCATTACCCGTTATTGGGCTGTAAACATTTCGCGTGCCAGTTGCTTGTGTGGTGCGTGACCATGCACGTACGCAAGTCCTTAGTCAAACTCTGGTTGGATCCAACTAAATTTAATATATATTGCACCGCACGATATTTGCGGGCTTTCATAATAATATCCTCGTGGTTGCTTTGTTTTTATTCCTACCTCATCTCCAACCAAGGACACCTGGTTGGGAAATGACAAGTCTTGACTGCTGCCAATTCCAGTGTTTCGTACTTCGGGTCTACGGTTTTCAGTTACTAGCGTATCATAAATGTATATGCATTCAAGTAGGAGAAGGCTAAATGTTTGGAGATTTTCGTATTTTCTGTTCCAAATACACGAAAATCTTACAAGCTAGACGACAATGATACGGGACCGTTTCTGCCGAAGGCTATGCATGCCTACTTGCTAAACAACCAAGAAGGCCTCGCCAGGCTCGCAGTAGTATGTTGCTCGAATTGAGCTTGAGAGCTATTTGCGTACCACATTTCGTAAAAGTATGCTATGCCCCTGACATTCATTAAATTCAGTTGCTAAGGCGATAGTGTAGGCATTCTGCTGTGCCACCTCAACGCGAGCCCTTCCCGAGGCCCTATTGAGGAGCTCGAAACTCTTGAGCGGAAGATCATGTGAAGCAACATTCAAGGCGCACACCCAAGAACTTCATATGGTGAATTGTAAAGACATATCGACATAGGTAGACAAAAAGACACTAGTTAGGTACAAAATTTCCGGGGATGTTATACATGATTCTTGCATATCGAAGTGACAAATGAGAAACCTTCCTGCCTACGGAAGCGTCTTAGGATGGCGGACTATATAAGAGAAAGAAATCAGCAAAAAGACGCAAGTGACGCCTCAGAGACCGCTTACACAGGAGCAACACTAGTGACAGCTCCAGGATCAGCCGTGAGAGTGGGGAACGGGGCGGTAGCACACTAATAAAGAATGAGATTCTGTTGGTGCAGATACCAAAACGCCTTACTGCTTGTTCGATGTCGCTCATGTCCAATCCAGCAGGCAAGTGCGCAGAATGCGCCTCAGCCGCCAAGGGGACTGGGATTACTTCGGTGCAGTCAATCATCTGAGAAACGTCTTGTCCTAGGGTGGAAAGTTTCAACATCGCGGACTTGAAATCGGCCTGCATTTTGGCCTGATTATCTATGACAATCGTCGTTAATTCTGGCCCTATAGGGGATTTCAATAGCACATACTGGCGAAGGACTGCCAGTCGCACGCCGTTCTCGAATCTGTAGGAGGTTGTAGTAGGGTTAAATCATCGGTGAAAATAAGGACAAACCTCGAGCCAACTAGTTATTAATCGCCGTTAACTATCGATAATGACATAGTACGTCGTTACGACTTACCGTCTCATCTGATTGAAGTCGGATTTCTCCGGCCAGTGGTGACTCGGCTTCACCCTGATTGCCACCGGTCCTGTTCATGTGTCTGTCACAGACAAGCCCACCCGAGGAAAGCAACAGACACGTACCCAGGGAAGGAAGTGCCTCGCAATTGGACTTCTACGAAAAATTGGGTGTCGAAGAGAGCGGGAGTTGAGTCGAAGGGAGTGCTAGAGAAAATATGTAAAGACGCTTGAAGATAAGGATGCCGATAGTTACACACCCCGGGATCTTCAAAAATCTTTGAGCAAAAGAAGACAATATGTAGATGAATGAACATTACCGATACGTCTACGTGGTCGGCAGCAGCGACGGTGTGTCTAGAGGGGTGTATCAACAAGGGACAGAGGATAGAAAGAAACGATGCCGCACGAAGCCAGAAGAGCAATAACTTCAGGGGACGTAAACCCTGCGTCGGCAAACCTGGCAAGTATAGATGTCACCGTATCAAAAGGTTCCGGTACGAGTAGATCTGGTGAGGGCGCTGTAGCTTCGGGGCGTCCCAACAAGAAGTCCAACTGTGGAGCACCCGGACAATTAGACACCCCAACGGCGCCAGCCAACTGGATGCTGGGATAATCGTCAGAAATGCCGGAATTTGGAATGCATTAAATATCGTACAAGTCTCCTGCAGTCATGTTGTGGGCAGTGATGAAAGGCCTCTGTACTTCCACGATTCCGTCTAGGCGCAAGATCCGTGAGTACTGGTCTCAAAGAACAAAAATCCATTGTAATCGTACCGATACCGTTGTTTGCGTGGAAGGCCGTCTCAATGTCGGAGAAGGTGACGATGGAACCATCAGCACCGCCGCCGCTGCACAAGACATCAGATTTTATTTATTTAGATCTCAGTCGAGAGCCCACCCTTTAGTGAGCGAAAACCCGATTGCATCGTGGAAGGTCAACCGAAGTGATTCGTGGACCTAGGTACCAACGCCGCCCATAGTCAGTGAACGCTCGTTTATAGCTAAGAAATTCCAACCTCTTCTCCACACTCTCCGCCGTCGAATAGATTCGCTTGAAGATCGGCTACGACGGGGAACAAGGCGCAGCAGGCCTCATTGGTGACAGTGTGGACACCGTCAGCACATGCCACTCGCTTCGTGAGGGCAGCTAGGTAAAGGACATTAGTGTCGTTTCAACTATTGTGCACTAAGCAATACCATTGGACTGGTGTACCGTAGCAAGAAGAGAGAGAAGAGCGAGGATGGGTGCAAAAGCCATGTTATGTTGACTGCTGCAATGAAACCCATCCTACCCACCATTTATACGTCTCTCTCATTCCAGAAAAAGAATTAACAGGAACACCAAGACGGACTTGTACCCGTAACACTTCGCAGAGGAAATATCGCTCAACGTCCACCTCTGTCATTCCATCCACAGATGTGAACAGATGTCCGAGAATGACTTGTTTGATAGCACTCCGCCTATAACACATAGCCCAATACCCGTCTGTGTCATTCCAGAAACAGAATGTGAAAAAATGAAACCGGAGATGGACTGTCCGCACATCGCTTGCCTGCCAAGCCACAATTTTGGCGGGCTATGAAAGTCTTCTCTATTCTTCAAGGATGCGAAAAGAGCACCGGAATAGGCTCGTCCAATAGCATGCCTCCTATAACACATCGTCGACACATGTGCGATAAATTTGGCAAACGAATGAACACTCGCCTTTCAAACCGAGCGTGAAAGATGGGCTCCTCCAATAACATTTCGACGGTGACAACTGGCTCGCACATGAGTAATGACACTGACAGACTGCAGAGCTTGGCATCAGTCTCTCAAATTCCACAAGCAGAGCGTGTAACGAAAATCGAAATGGCTTGTCCAATAACACGTCGCCTATAACACATCGCTCACACACAAGTGACGAACTTGGCAGATCTGAATGTAATGGTGGATCCGGGAGCACAATCATAGTCTAGATATGGAGAAAATCTAGAGTGCGGATGCGTCGTCGTGAGATTATTTTCATTATCATCGTGCGGTACAGAGTCTGCGTGGGAAGCGTCAGAGTGACTTCGCAATGGGTATTGCACCGGATCATAGACATTGGACAGCGGATACAAGGGAAAATGACTCGGCGTCTGCAACAACAATGAAGTAATTTGACGCCGGAGTGAAAGTAGCATATTTGACGAAGGCGGTTTTGTGAAGGCGCAATTGTCCGGTTCCGGGTTCCTGAGATTTGATACAAAAATTTGTTGCGGTCGACAAACGGGTCATAGCTTATGTCCGATTTTGGTTAAGACGAGTTCGTAGGGACGCACTATGCCAGCAACTGAATATTCGTCCTATATTCACGTGTGAACGTGTGAAAATCATGTAGCGTTATCATACGTACGATGTACTCATTCTCACTAGTCCACTCTACATATGATCATTCCCAAGCATGTTAGATAAACAGCTCGGTATCTCTGGCTACTCCTCGGGACAAGGCAAGAAACCGGCTCGAGCAGGAAAAGAAACTGGTCAGCGATGTACCCGAAAGCCGTCGAAATCAACGAGCACAGTACGCGGTCTGTCTAAGAGTGAAGCGCCGGGTACGAGTCTCACAGTCTGCTTCTGTCACAATAGGCTAGACATAGGACATGCAAGTGCGAGAGGGTTCAAGTTGAATGTTCGCCAATGATGAGGGATTGCCATTGAAGTCCATACAGCACCTGGAAGATTGAGATATTGTCATAGCTGGGATACCAAGGAGATGCAGGAAGCTTGAAGACAGAAGGGAATTGTACGAAGCAACAAGTACGTTTGGTCAGAAACTTTTTGGCAGACTTGTGCACGTGCAAGTTAGGATGATGTCATTTCTGACGACGTTGTGTTGACTACGAGTCTTTGACTAGGTTGACTCTTGAACGTTACTCTTGAGTCACTTGAAGTTTCGTTCGGGATCTCATACATCTGACAGCAACTGTATTAGTGACAAATACACGAGGACAGTCTCGATACTCAATTGTCAAATCCAGGCGTCAAAAAAGGCTGGCAATAAAAGGTAAGGAGAAAAATGTGGAACTCATAAAATTCACAGGCCTCGGAGTCCGGAATCTTCACTGCCTACTGATTTTTCCCTTCCATGGGACTTATACTGTGCTAGATCCGAGGAAGACGAGTGTCTCACGCTGCCAATATTGACGGGGAACTTAGAATCGAAGTTCACAAAGGCCGATCATGAAGAAAGCAAAATTATTGCTGATAGTGAGGCTGAGCGTGTCAGTGAAGCACTAGAATGTTGACTGTGGCATGGTTAGCGAGAAAATTTCACCCCCAAATTATCCTCGTTTTTACACCCCAACGATTTGTTGGCAACGTACTACTGAGTCACCGTGTCTTTTTAATATAGATCTTGTCAAATGCTCATGAGAGTATGCTAGCGACTATTAACCACAGCTCCAGTATGTCCCACTGGAGAACCTACAGCGACTCCGCCAGCATCCAACTCCGAGACCCCAACGAGGCTGCGAGCGCGCGACTGAGTCAACTTTGGGACGATTTAGAATCATTAATGGAGTGCATGGATCGAAGGATTTCTTTTCATGGAGCAAATAAGGTATAAAAACGTTCATCGCTCAGATTGGAGCCCGTGGCATCCTGTCTTGACTACTCGTTATCATATAGCACTTCAGCTGTTCTCAAATTGCTACCAAAGGAGTATATATCGACGCGTCGTGTCTTAACCATCTGGGATGCGCCGGGGGGTTGAGTTGCGACTATGGGCTGTTGGATGCAACAACCCCGTCGCCCATATTGGTCGGATGGTAGGCGGAGGAATAAAAATTCGGACACCTTTCTTTTAACCATCATCTCGACAGCCAATTGCTATGCATGGTTCTTCTAAGTGCAACTTTGTTACGTTGTTGTTTCTATCGTTGTTTGACATCACACCACACATAGGCCACAGTCTTCGCAGAGTTTATGAGGTTCAAATTATACAGTCAGAGGTACGTTACATTCCCCGTAGTATCCACTGCTCGTTATTGGACTGACGCGTGAAGTACGCTCAATTATCAGGAGTCCTGTGACAATTGCGTATCTAGGCGCCGAAGCCGCCTCGCAGAAATGAAATTTCTGGGAGATCTGTGGATAAGATACGTGCTGTACCATGCGGAGGATTTGTGTGTCTTTCTCGTAGGAGGGTTGGGTAGTTGATTCTTCAAGGCGGATGAGCCGTGGCCCGTCTTGGGCCCTTTCGCTGTTTTCTTGCTATCGATTAATGGCGTGTAGCTTTGTGGTAGCTATATAATATTTTCTCCCGTAGACAGGCGCGATATAAGCGACTACCAGGAGGCGGGGACAAGGCGGGGAGGGGATGGATGGCCCGGGAGCCTGTTACTCAATTAGGCCATCCACCATTTAACTCAACTATTACAGATGTGAGTGGACTCCGGCAACAAAGAAATCTTGTATTACCGGGTATTGGGACGCGTAGCGAACCTATCAGAGGCAGGATATATTATGCTCGACGTGTATGTTCCTGTAACTCAAAAGAATTATGAAGAGAAAGCAAAACAAGAAATACGTTCCACTGAAACATTCTCCCCTGTTTGAATTCGGCATGCTGAACTTGCCGTCGGTAAGCTAAAACCTAATCGATCTGGCGCAGTTGAGCCGACGCAAGGCCATCAGATTATATAAGGCTTTGTCATAGCTCCCTTGAACGGCAATGCGGCCAATGCCCCGCACACGTAACGGTTTGGGAAAAACAGGATCATCGCTACTCACCATCTCAAATGCTTCCGACATACAGCCGCTCATCGCCAACGATGTTCTGATCATCGAATACACAGGGATAATAAAAGTAAAGGATGGCGGAAGTCGATGTGACAGAAGATACATCCTAGCGTGACTGGGTTGCAACCTGCCATCCTAAGCTATCCCCACAGCAGTAGTGAAGATTCTCACGGAGTGCTGCTGATTTTCTGCCTCGACCCCACAGTGCGAAATTGCTCAAACCTTTGGGTATTGGATATTGGATAGCGAACTACAATAGTTTAACACTTAAGCCTTGGTAGAGAATTAGTAATTTTCGATCATTAAGGAGGCGGGTAAAAGCAGTCTGCGACGTGTCCTTCGACTTCGAACATTTCTCAGTGCTTTCCGTATGGGTGAAAATACGGTATGTCGACATGCTTTACCGTAACGATAACGGCATGCTTATCCCCCCCTTTAAGGAATGGTCGGTATCATGAGACCGAGTGCCCGTCAGCTGTGTGCAGGTCACTGAAATTTCTACTTCTCTCGGGGTTGTTCCTTGTTGCAATTACAACCTGGGCGATCAGCGTGCAATGAGTTCCGGGATTTCCGGAGATGACGCGTTGGTTTGTCCCGTGAAGCAACTGCAAAAGGCTTCCTGTGTGGGTCGAAGAAACAAAATCATCTACATCAGTTGAACGACTTTTCTTCATACGGATCGTAGAGTCTGGTTTACGAGACTGACAAAATCACACCAAACCGAGGGTACGGTCATCCGCTCTGAGTTATGCATCAAAGATACTAAGCTGAATCGCAACACAGGGCTTAAAACGTCTGGTCAACCAAGCGGGACCGCAATGTCTGTCGACAGGATTGATAATAATCAACCTTGTTATGGTGCACATCCGAAATGAACTGTCAAATTAGCAAGAACCGTCTATTATAGTTTTCTGATCCTCGCTGCAATACCCGATGAGCAAATTCTTTATCGCCTAGTGTCCGGTGTATCTCCTTTCTGCATTCAAGTATTTATGGTACAACGGAGCAATATTGGTCATTACGAAGTCAACCTGACATACAAACGCATTCTGTTAACGACCGTCCGCGCCTACACATACCATCTCAGTTGCAAATGCATGTACTCGCCTCAACCGCGCAAGACGGTGGCTTCAATCCGGATGTCTGTCCTACGTGTGGATCTGGAGCTTTTCCCTATCCGACCAAACCAATTGGGATCAATGTAATACAGGCTTTCTTCCAATACGGCTTCAACATGCTGTATGCCATGCACCAATATATATAAATGAAGCATAGGCCCTTACATAGTAGCATTCCCAATGCCGTCGCTTACCCTCCTACCGATAAGTGATATTCCCGTCGACCTGAACATGGGAGCAACGTTTGGAGCGATTTATACTGGTGCTACGATAGCTGCAATGTAGGTACACTTTGCTCAGGTACCTACTTTGATGCTCACTCTGTCCTCTAGCTTCTACGGAATAACCGTTCTACAGACAGTCATCTATTACAAACAAAATTCTAACGACCCGTGGATCTTTCGATATGCGGTACGGGTTTCTAAGCCCTCCCATTGAACTCCGCTTACCCGTCATGAACTCTGTACAGGTTGCCTTACTATGGTGCGTGATCGGAAAACAGAGGACAATGCCTGAGTGCATCTCAACGCTGCAGGATACTCGATACGCTTCACGTTGCCTTAAGCACCCATGCACTCTACTTCTACCTTGTCGAATCCTTTGGAAGCTATCTCTCTTTGTTCACAATCATTTGGTACGTCGACTAGAGCCTTAGGATGCATCGAATTTTGACTGGGTTTGCAGGAGTTTTCCGGTAGATACTCATCCTTCCATTTATTTGTGTTGCGTATATCTCCTCCCTCATTAGTTGCAGCTCGTGATCAATGTGGGTCTTAATATATCCTTCAGCAAACTGCTTTTGACTGTTATCTAGATGTTGATTGTCTTTGGCGTCCAATTGTATGTCTCCTTTTCGGCATTCTCTCTGATGATCGGAAAGGCTCAGTTCTCGGTGCTACAGATTATACGCCATCAGAATCTGGAAATGTTCGTCTTCGTCCTTGAAATGTCCTCTACATGAAATCTCACTATCGTCGTCACACAGTAGGCCGCCATTTTCACGCGATTCTTCCTCGGTTCATTGTAGGTTCATGTTATCTGTGTGGATACAACTTGGTGTTGACCTTTTATATCAGTTCGTCACTGTCGCAATTTCGTTGGGTAGAATGCCTTTCTGTCCATGAGAAACAATACCTAACTTGAATTCCTCACAGGTACAGGGATCTGTAAGTGAAATTTCTGTAATCATGACTCTGTATCGACCCAAACACGCTTTTCCAGATGTGATTTATGATACGTGAGCACAAAGTAAGCTCTCACGGTTTTTTTCACTGGTTTCATTGTCAGGTACACACTGTCAAGCTTTTTGGGCATTTCGACTATCAGGGTAGTTCTCGGCTTTTGAGTCGGATGTCAACGAGTTTATGATTCTTGGCAGGTATCCATATACACGGTCTTCTCCACCATCGCAGGAGCCGATTTTATCATCGCTGGTTCAATGTGCTTCTACCTGCATAAGGGCAGGTCGATGACGAGCTTCTCCAGGTGTGTTCTTGATCCTGAGATATACAAAATTTCTCCGGCCTGAGGCACCGTTCATAGCACGACCAAGATAATTGTAGGACTAATGCGTCTTGTGGTGATATCTGGCTTGGCCACGAGGTATAAATTTCACCTATGCGGCGCCCGCAAGCTAACTAGCAGCGTACATAGCGCATGCTCCTTTTTTATTCTTGTGGCGGTGATTCATTCCGTCGATCCTATGTGAAATTCTCCCCAAATCTCATGCCGGTTTATAGTACATTGCCTGGCCTCATACTCTCGTTTTCATAGCGGCCGACTTCATTTTACCAAAGCGTCAGTGTTCAACTCATTTTTGCCTGCGGTCTCAGACTAAGTCCTCACCAACAGTCTATATAAATTCCCTGCTAGTGATGTGAAACCTGCCTTAACATCCTTTTTCAACACTAATTCTTCTCAGGCTCAATTCACGCAAAAGTCCGATGTGGTCGGCGGCTGAGGAACGTCCCTGCGAGCAAAAGATGCTCAAGTTTGCGCCTCACGATTCAAGTAATGGGGCAATCGACTCAGGAAAAACAGTGTGTATAGTGCTCTGCCATTGATATTTAATTGCCTGACTTGTTATTTCTCCTCAGAATTTGACTGTACCTCCCTCTATTATGGAAAGAAGTCAGTTTACTGGCAGTATGGCGGACACGACATTTGCGTAACATTCTTCTGGTGGTGTATCATTTATATCCCGCGGTCTTGTCCTGCGTCAAAAGTAGTGAGAACAGCATTGTTATCCCCTAGGCCACTGATGGCGATATGGAAAACGAAGTATTCCTAGCAGCCCAGTGTCGGCGCAGCAATTTCCCATCCAGACTCCTTTGTCCTCGATTGTTCCTGAAACTAAGACCATAGTCAGCTTAGCGCTAATGCTACTCCATTGCAGCTTATGAATACCGGTGCATTGAAAGCCAATACATAGTCATCAACCGGCAGCGCATTATCGTATCCTCTGATCTCTTCGGCAGCAGAGGACATCCCTGGGGTCCAGATATATTTTCACACAGCCGACTGGCTCCACTGGCAGCGGGCCCTTTGTGACCAGCCCATAATCGCAAGTCCATGACGCGACAAGAAGCTCGACGTCGGTCCTATCGCTTCTTCTACTACAATGACTGGCCCTGGGTTCCCTATGTCTGGGGAAGCAGGTACTATAGTACCGGCCCGGGACGAGCATCCTCGGAAGACATCTTGAAGGGGTCCGCAGCAACTTCCAGAGTCACGGTAGGGGAAGTCAGTGAAAATCTGTGACGTGAGAGCCGACTTCGCTACTGAATCAAGCTTCTAGCGTAGACATCCGGGGGTCATGACTCAAAATGCAGAGAAAACCTTGAGAGTCATGCGTTCTGGCCCAGATTAGCAGTGAGTGTTCTGTTGGATCAAAGGGATTTCCGCGTTTTGCAGTAATTGTGAAACGCTGGGAAATTTCCGGAACTTTCCGTGAGCATTGCTAGCGCTTTCTCCGCCATCCATAATTATCAGTGTTCCATCAACTGATTCTGACGGTCATCGAGCACTGGCTTGAGCGCCGAACCTGTGCCAAAAACAACCTCGTGTTCAAGGAATGTCTGCACTCGCATTGCGACTATGGATCCCGGACCTTGTCTGTCATTCGTTTCTGACGGATTCACTAGAATCAATGACAGTCTTCTTCGAAGATGATTCTAAAATGTCATCTGTCATGCTTTAGGATATAACTGACTTTCTATTCCCTTAACATTGGCGCCCAAAATGTCGTCGAGTCCCTCCATACCGATCCCCATAAATGATATTCCCAACAAGTTGGCAACGACACTGGGCGCTCTTTTCGTCGGGGCTACAATAGCTGCAGTGTATGAGCATCTCCCTCTGTGATCTACCGTTTATGCTGAAATCGTTCCGTAGCTGTTATGGAATAACTATTCTGCAGACCGTCGTCTATTACAAACTAAATCCTAACGACCCGTGGATCTTTCGCTACTCGGTACGGAATTTAAGTCCTCGCAGATTCTCTGTTCAATAACACCCATACAGGTCGCCTTACTACTGTATGTTGCCGCCAAGCTGGGGACGTGTATACTGTATCTTCACGCTCTTTGATCTGCAGGATATCCGATACGCTCCACGTTGCGTTGAGCACCCATGGCCTGTATTTCTATCTCATACAGTCATTTGGAAATTATTTGGCGCTGCTGTCCAAGGTTATTTGGTACCGCAAATACACTTATAGGATTCGTCAGTGTCTGACTTTGTTGGCAGGAGTTTTCCGGTAACGGTCTTTCCTCGCCTCACTAGTTGTCATGCCATGAATGTCGTTGCCCGATTAGCTGCAGCTTCTGATTAATGTATGTATCGCTCTCCTTTGGCAAGCGGCGCTTAACCGTCAATAGGTTTTGATTAACTCTGGCGTCCAAGCGTGTGTCTCTTTCAGCTAACTCATGAATGACTAGAGACTCATCTTCCGGTACCACAGATTATACGCTGTCAGAATATGGAAACGTTTGTCTTCGTTGTCTGAAATCCTCCCTGGTTGTGCTGATCTTTTGATGTATCATACCTCACAGTTGGCCGTAAATTTCATACAATCTTGCCCTGGTTTATTGTAAGTATTTCTTCCCCTTCGTGTTATGTATACGAACACGGTTTAACTTTGGCATTTTGTGTTTAGATCATTCCTGTGGCGGCTACATTCGGTGAGATTCTCCTTGTCCTGAAAATAGAAGAGGTTCTGGATCTAATTTTTCGAGCAGGCACGGGACTCTGTAGGCGCTACTTTTATAGTTAGAGCACATTACTGAGATGAGCATTCCACTTGTCAGATGTAATTTATGACGCGTAAGTACCTCGGGAGTTCCTTGCTATTTCCCTTCTTTGATGCCTTTGTCAGGTATACTCTCTCGAATTTTTTAGACATTTCGAAAATCAGGGTAGGCCATATACTCTTCGTCTAGATGGACGGAAGTATCTGACACTTGGACTCGAGCCCTGCATATATACGGTTTTCTCTACGATGACAGCAGCAGATTTCATCATCGCTGGCGTGATGTGTTTCTACCTTCACAAAGGCAGGTCGATGACTACTTTTTCCAGGTTAGTCCTTCATCTTGACATCTCTGTATTTTCTCATCCCGGCCGAAACAGCACTACCAAGACAATTGTGAAACTAATGCGGATCATTGTAATTTCTGGGCTGTTAACAAGGTATTTTCCTTATACAGTATTCATTAGCCGTGTAAGCTAAGTAGGAGCGTAACCTAGTGCATGCTCTCTTCTTACTCTCATTTCGGTCGGTGTTTCTGCGATTGCCGTTGCTCTCCAAGTCTTATAGCCCAACTTACTACAAGTACATTGTCTGGCCTGACACTCTCATTTTCCTCGCAATCGGCACTTTTATTCTACCAAAACGTTAGTGTCTGAATCTTTCTCGTTTGTCTTCTTTCTGACATGTCAATCAGTATACATAAATTCTCTACTGGCGATGTCGGTCCAGTCTTTTCGATTTTTCCAACCTTAACACATTGCTGTGTTTAGGCTTAACTCACGCAAGAGTTCCATGTGGTCGGTCGGTAAAAGATACCAGGCTGAACAAAAGATGATCCGCTTTGCTCCCCACGACGCCGAAAATGGGGCGGCTGATTCAGGACAGACGGTGAGTACTTTTTCTCTTAAATGAAAGTTGACCTAACGCATCGTACGAGAATGTCACTATCCCTGGTCTCTCCGGGACACAAACAGAGACGGCACGTACGCAGTATTGTATTGTCATCCCCTTTACTGATCTAGTAAATCCTCTTTGCAGAATGTCAATCTGTCTTTCCATGCCGCAGAAAGAAGTCAATCGACTGGTGTGGGTGATATGACGTTTGCGTAATGCCATGCACACTACTCTGTTCAATTATATATCAGCCGAATTTCAGCCCAGTATATCATTTCCTTCGACGACAGCATGCTTTCAATATTCTAGCCAATCCCCGTATCTCCATGTGATAGTGTTTCAGGCTTCAGTGATGTTTCGCATGTAACAGAGCCAGCAGTACCGTACTAGGCTGACAGAGAGGGCATGGAGAAATATATTCGAGTCTGAGCGTAAACATCCATGATCCTCAATGTTGCCTCAATGATCCTATTACACGACGGTGGAATGTGTAGGTATTGTCCGGGTTAACTTCAGCTTAAGGGAACAAGTCGATGAGACATTCGATGTATTATCAGGCGAGATTATTAGTAGTGCTAAAGAAGGGAAAGGATCAGCACATTGCAGCTCGTGTTCGATGGGCGTCTGGATTTACTGTTTGAAAAGGCTTGTTTAACTGTTCCTAGATGTTGATTAACATTAGTGTCCAAGCGTACGTATGTTCTTTTGCGCTGCTTTCCGATGATTGGGGGATTTTCAACTCCAGCACCACAGATTATATGCGGTCAGGATTCGAAAACGTTTGCCTTCGTTCTTTAGGATTTCCCCCAGTTGATCTTGACAGCTGTATCATAGTTGGCCATCATTTACATATGGTCCTCCCACGGTTATTGTAAGTCTTTGTAAAACCTATACGAACATGGCGTTGACACTCAACTTGCAGCCTTGTTGCTATTGTTACGTCCACTTCCGGTGAGACTCTCATTGGCCCGAAGGACAAAGGGTTACGGTTCAAATTTTGTTTTAGGCGCAGGACTCTGTATTAAGCATGGAAGTTGCGATTTTGGTGTACAACTGTTGTCAGGTATGCTTTACAACGTGCAAGCAACCTTGGAGACGTCATTGTTTCCTTCATTGCTTTCATTGTCAGATACACCCTCCCGAGCTTTTTGGACATTCCGAGAATTAGGGTAGGTCTTTAGGGTCTTGATTCCGTCATGAGACATCTTATCCTTGGAAGATACCCGTATACATTGTCTTCTCCACAATGGTTGGAGCTGACTTCACTATCTCTGGCGCAATGTGCTTTTATCTGCACAAGGGTAGGTTGATGACTAGCTTGTCCAGGTGCGTCTCTGTTCATAAGCTAATGAATCTGCTAAGCCAGAAGATCGTACTACGAAGACAATCGCGAAATTAACTTCATGGGTTGTAGTCGTATCTGGGCTGTTGACGAGGTATGGATCTCATCTTTATAAACCATTACTAGTAGTTGATTAACGGAATACCTAGCATGTGCTACCTTTGTACTCTTGTAGCGGTGAGGATTGTACTAGTTGTATTGTGGCTACCCCGTCTTACTTATCCTCGATTTACCAGCACATTGCCTTACCTATTAGCCTCATTTTTATTTCCCTCGGCGTCTTTATTCTACCAAAGCGTAGGTCTTTGAATATTTCTTCCTGGTTCGTAGTATCCGTGACTGAGCTATTCATCAATAGTCTACATCGATTCCTTACTCACAATGTGACTCCAGGATCTGCCGTCCACTTTGAAATTCAATAATTTTTCGCAGGCTCAACTCACGCAAAAGCTCGACGTGGTCAGCCGGAAAAGATCGACTCGATGACCGAAAGATGATCGGATTTTCACCTCACAACAGAAGTGGGATCGTTGATTCAGGACAGACGGCATATATGATCTTTTCGGCGACTGATAATCAATTGGCTGACTTGAATCCCCCCTCAAGAATATCACCATACCCGGTCTCTCCACGACCGAAGCTGAGACGGTGCATACATAGCTCTATGAATCGCACTCCGTTGACCTGACATATCGTTACAGAACACCAACATACCTCTCCCTGTAACGGAAGATGGTAGCATGGTACTTGCATAGTAATGTTTCCTTCATGCCGCTTAATTTTGACCTCTCCGTCTGAAGCTGAAGTGATACGTCCCTCGTAGAATAACATCCGCTAGCACGCACTCGCGCAGTATGGACATGCTCATCATTGACTCGAGACATGGAGACACGTACATTGATGATCTCACGACCTGTCTGTGGCACAACTTCCAGCGATTAATCTCCGAGTTCATTAGGCTCGTGCTCCGTATCACAAGGGAGCACTGATCTTTATCAAGAACCACCTACACTGATTATTTGGACAGCTTTCTTACTTTCACACATTCAAATACATGTACAGATCGGTGGTATACGTCGACATACGTGATGTGTCGCCGATCTAGACATCATCCCTACTTGCACTTTTGTGCTTGAGCTATGTAAACGGATTAAGAACCCGGAACCTTTAACTATGAATAGAAATCAATGGACGGCCATCTTCGAAGGTGATCCCAAGTACGGTCTGGTATATAAGTGACCTATCGTTCCCTCAAGGCCTACGCCTCAAATGTCGTCGCCCACCACCATACCCTTCAACTTCACTGACTTCAAGATCGGATCCACGCTCGGAGCAATCTACATCGGGGCCACTATAGCCGCAGTGTACGTGAGCATTCCTACTCTCTACTCAGATGCTAATTTCACGCCCTAGTTTCTATGGGATAACTATTCTGCAGACCGCCGTGTACTACAAAGTCAATCCTAGTGATCCGCGGATCTTTCGTTACACGGTATGGAATCCTAATCTCTCCGAGTGCTAAATTCTTCTCATGAAAACACAGGTTGCCTTTCTATGGTACGCTGAGGATGTATACCAAGCTTTATCTTGACGCGTTTCCATTTGCAGGGTCCTCGATACGCTCCATGTTGCCTTTAGTACCCACGCGCTCTATTTTTACCTGATCGATTCATTTGGAAATTATCTCGATCTGCTGAAGGTCATCTGGTAAGTAAATCATCGACCCTTGGCAATCCACCGAGTCCTGACTTTGCTTGCAGGAGCTTTCCCGTAACTCCTTTCTCGCTTCGTTGATACATGATGCATGACTCTCTTATTCCTCCCAGCTGCAGCTCGTGTTCAATGTGCGCTTCCATTGTCACTTAACGAGCCTTGCCATTCAATTGTTGCTAGATGCTAGTTGCCACCTGTGTTCAAGGGTGCGTCTGCCCTAGACTTGTTCTCTAGTTATGGGGAAGAACTCATCCCGCTGAACCGCAGATTATATGCCATCAGAATATGGAAACGTTCGTCTTTTTTCTTTAAAATATCCGTCTGTATTAGATATTTCATCTACCTAAGTTGGTCGTCATTTTCACGTGGTCTTGCCATACTTCATTGTAGGGTGTTCCCCCTTCATGATAACGCGATTTGATGCTGATATTTGACGTACAGTTCCTCGCTGTCGTGGCTACGTTTGGTAAGCCTTCCCCTTCGCCTCAAAAAGAATGACGTGATGGCTTAATTTATCGCAGGCACTGGACTCTGTAAGCACGGGTTTCCTGCGTAGGAGTTGTTCGCTCACGCTATCACGGTTGTCAGATGTGATTTACGACACGTAAGCGTCCTGGGAGCCATCGCTGTCCACTGACACGTCATTGATGCGGTTGTTAGATATACCCTGTCGAGCTTTGTAGGCATTTCGACCATCAGGGTATGTTACTTCGTGCGAGTGCGAGTGCGAGGATCTGATCCTTCGAAGGTATCCATATATGCCGTCTTCTCCACGATGGTAGGAGCCGATTTCACTATTTCCGGCGCAATGTGCTATTACTTGCACAGGGGCAAGTCGATGACCACCTTTTCCAGGTGTGTGTTTGATCCTAAGGCTAAACCATGAGAAACTTGCCCAAGCTGATGAGGCAGCACTACGAGGACGATCGTAAGATTAATGCGGGTCGTGGTGATATCTGGGCTTTTAACGAGGTATGGATTTCATGTCTATAACGCTATTCAAACTGATTACTAGTGTGCGTAGCGCATGTTCTCTTCTGACTCTCGTGACGGTGAGTGCTTCTGTCGATGGTATTGTGGCTGCTCATCTTGTATTTCTAACCTACAGTACATTGTCTGGCCTGATACTCTTATATTCATGGCCCTCGGTACCTTCATTCTTCCAAAGCGTATGTTTTTGATTACCTCTTCCGCTTCCTATGGATGACTATGTCGCGCATCAATAGTCTACATAAATTCCTTGCTCGCAATGTGAGTTCATTGCTTACCATCCTCTTATAAATGAAATTAATAGCCCTTCGCAGGCTGAACTCACGCAAAAGTTCCATGTGGACAGACGGAAACGCACCTCACATTAACCAAAACTCAAAGATGATGCAATTTGCTCCCCATGGTGATGAAAGTAGAATAGTCGATTCACTGGGACAGACAGTGCGTACAACCTTCTCGGTGCGATTGGCTTACCTGAAAAATCCCTTGAGAATTTCACTATCCCCGGGCTCTCCGTGGCCGGAGCAGAGACAGTACGTACATTGTCACACGAGTCGCATTCCATTGGCTGACCTGATGCTTCCCTCAGAATATCAGTATACCTCTCCCCGTAACGGATAGAAGCACTTCGAACAGTAGCATGGGTGATATGACATTCGCATAGTGATCATGATATGGGGTTCTTTCCTGCCGTTCAATTTTAGGTCCACTATTACTTGTAATGACTGGTATGTATCTAGTTCCTAGTCCTACACACTGAGCAGCGACAATGGCGCTATGTCAATTTATCCCGTAATGATCTGTAGCCATTGATGTTTGGGTGCGTATAATATACTGTTTACGACGTAACGAGGACAAAAATGATTAGCCCTATCACGTACACTCGCTCTCATCGGCATCGGTGAGCCCGCTTTCGACAATCCTGTACTCTCACTAAGAGGGTTCGCAGAGATTGGAGCGTACCGGCACAATCACCAACCTTATTCTTGGACAACGGAGCACATCTATCATCTTAGCCTGCGCTTCATACGTACTTCAAGTTTAGGGTGGCTTGACGTCAGATTCATAGCAGTTTTGAAGCACCAAGATGAGCTCCTCCATGGATTAGTGCTCGTTCGCCATGCTTATATCCGAACTTCATGTGATGCTTGGTGACAAGCAGGGGTCGGTTCGATTCCGTGTGGTGGTGTTGTAATGAAGGCGAGTTTCTTGGCTTTCCGTGCAGTAGTTCCAATGTTCGTTTATCTAACAATTCAGCCCTCGGGATGGTGTCAAGGCCCCACATTGAACAGTTAAGATTGTAAGATGCAGCGATATTAACAGTCCTGTGAAAGATCAGTCAAAACATCGACTAGGCAATAACATTAGCAGCAGGCATCGATTGTACTTTTGAGTTTTAAGAAGAACGCCTGGAAATAGAAACAACAAACTGAGGAGATAATGGAACTAACCGTGACATCTTTCTTCTCGTCTTGCTCAGGCACGTCAGTAGAAAGTTATCAACGAATCACTCCATCAGCACACCGTTTATTGGGAACTTGTTTCGGTACAAATATTACTTATCAGGATAGGTCGCGTAGAAGGTTTCATGATAAAGGCGAATAAGAGCGTGCCCAGAGTTTGTCATCGTACGATTCAGCTATTCGGAGTCGTGTGTACACAAGTAGTCCGGTCTGCGAATGCATCGAGCTGTGAATATATACATTTTCAAGGGAGCAGGGGCATGCGCAGCTCCTACAGCGACATCGAAGGGAGAATCGGAGAAGATTAATCATCACACGGTAACATGGGACCTACAAATATTCAGAAACACCAAGATGAAGAACCAATCGCGGCTGACCATAATTGCGAAGACCCCGTGCTCCCAGTGCTGCTATGCTTCCCGGCTATGGTACATGAAGACACCGTTCGAAAATCTGATTAAGATCTTGCAGTGGTCGATGTGTAGTAAAAACTGAGGCGATGCGAGACAAACCGCTGTTATCGACAAAAATTATCATGGCGGCCAAGAAAGGGAGCTTGACGGGGGTTCCTGCTAGTAGTGTCCCAGAGATTCCAATTACCGTTTCTGGTAGGTCAAAAATATTCAGGAGAAGCGGAAAAAGGTCCTTGCTTTGTGATAGACGAATCGTCATAGAAATAAGCCGTATTTCTTTGTGCCAGGTGCTGGCCGAAAACATCCGCGTCGCCCGCGGAAGAGTACCGAGTCCGATAATCATTTATCGTGGAAAATAGGGAGAGAAGATGGTATGTCTATGCAGTCATCTCGCAGTGCAAAGCTTTGAAAATCCCCTCGTATTCGTAGATGCGTTCAAATTGAAATAAAACAAAATAGAAAACTAGATCAAAAAAAAGGTGGCATCAGTTCCTACACTATGAGCAAAGAGTCGAGAAAGGAAAATCTCTGCGAACAAGGTTTCCTAGGACCATGGTGGTGGTGTAAAGCGGAGGCTGACGTGACCCCGGATAGCGATCATGTCTTGCTTATAAATCGGCCTCTTTCCAATTTTCGCTTATGACTTCACCAGCAAAAATCTCGACGACCGTACAGCAGGACCGTGGGGCGTCTCCATATGAAAAGATGTTCAAGACATCCTTTTACTGATCCCCGGCTACTCTAACTTCAACCGCTTCCCATTCTTCACAGCCGCATCCGTCCTCGCCTTGACCATCGCACGGACCTTTGACGGCGTACTCGGATAGTGCTGTGCATATTGGTTTGGGTTCAGTGATTTTCATCCCTGTATGCCTGAGTCGTCTCCCACAAAATATCATAGTGACGGGAACGTGCTTGCGTCTGTGTCCAATGGGGTCTTTTGGGTTATGTTCAGTCCCGCTCGGTTCTTTGTCTTCCTATCTTCGAATCTCAGCAGGCCCAATTCATTGCTTCGTGCGCAGACTTGACCACATCTGTATCTGTTTTTGTTTCATGAACGCTGCTCTTTGGTTTGGGGAAGTAAAATCTCTCATTACCGTTTGAGTTGAGGAGGGCGGCTATGTGAGCGTACAAAATTGATTACGTGAACTTGACTTTGATCCTGGCTTAGTTACAGCTTACAGTGTAAAACACGAACCAGGTTAGTTCCTCCCTGTTCTTCGGACTAGCTTGTGAATGCTTCATCTTACGTGGGCAAAATCAATTCAGTTCACAGCCCATTCTCCAAGTGACCATCAATCAAACTTCAAACGCTTAGCATAGTTAGTGTATAGCGCAACGCCCTCAGCCTCGACTCGACGAACTTCTCAGAATGTATCCCTATGATAGCGTTTGTGCATGGCACGTCACCTCCTTCATATGTTCGTGGAAAATATTGCCTCTCCGACAACCATTCATTTTGTCTTACAATGTTGATATGCGAAGTGATGGGTGCGGCTCACGGTGATCCCGGACTAACTTTTGACACAGCATTATGACTATGTCCATTTTCCCTTTTATATAGCCGTGGTCACCCAGGGATCTCTCAGAGTACGGCGCACAATGTTCGTTCATCAAGGTAGGCAACCTTCCCTCCATATTGGTTGTGTCCAACGCGTCTTTCGACAGCGCGCACACCCGAAGATACTACGAGCTTTTACGGATACACACCTGACAGAGCGATTTGTATCATATTCCTAGCTCTGTTCTCAGTGTCAACGAGTAAGTGGCCTTTTGTTTAAGATTCAGTGTTTTGTGTGCTGACTTGCGGCGGTATCAGTTGTTCATTTGGTCCAAGGAATCGCGTCTAAAACATGGTGGTCGCTCGGTACGGCTGTTCTTTGTGGTGTCCTCGAGATTCTAGGGTGGAGTGCGCGTCTCTGGTCGAGTTTCAATCCTGGATTGAAAGATCCGTTTGCGATGCAGTGAGCTGACCGTCTTTCTCGGGCCTTATATCCTTACTATATCACTAGATTGACATGCACAATATTGGCGCCTACACCGCTGTTGGCGGCAAACTTTGTGATTCTGGAGAAGTTGATCCAGCATCTAGGGACAGGTTACAGCCGCTTGAGCCCAAGAGCTTGTACGGGTTTTAATTCTTTTATTTCATACATATTTCACCCATGGTTGGCAGATATGATCCTGTTTAGCACGTGTGACATTCTTTCGTTGGTAGTACAGGCATTTGGGGGAGGTTTGGCTTCAAGTGCGGTGTCGAATGGTACTGATCCGGAGAAGGTATAAACTGTTCCTGCTTTTTTGGTGATTTGACGGCTCATATTTACCCTCATTACCCTCAGGGCGGTCACATAATGTTGATCGGTGTCGCATTTCAGCTAGGTGTGTCTGACCCTCCTCGTGGGTCAAGGGAAGCATTTTAAGACATGCACCTAGCGGTGATCACCTTGTATTCGATTTTGGGCATCGAGTTCTTTGCAAGATATCTTACTGATACACCTGTCCAAAAACGTGAATGGGACCAGAAGCGAGGCGACTTGACCCTGAACCTGAGATTGATGATCACAGCACTCGCATTCAGCACCATTTGTCTGTTCATTCGGTATGTTCTAGTCACGGCGCTGTGTAGTGTCCTCAGAAACTCAACTGCCAGGTTTGCAGGGCGGAATACCGAGTGATAGAGCTCGAGGATGGCTGGGGCGGGAGAATCATCACGACGGAGGTGTATTTCAGTACGTAATCCGATGTCGTGGTTCCATTTCTGGCACTGATGAATAAAACAGATGTCCTCGATGGCGCGATGATAGCCTTGGCGATATACGTCGTTAATTTCTTCCACCCTGAGAGAATATTTCGCCGTACGAGGAAGCGCCAGGTCATAGTTGTCGGTCCGTCGCAGATCTAGCATGTGGCTAGAATCTTTTTATTGGCATTTTTGGACGTTATTTGTTTTCTTCCTTGGCGAATCTAGGCAGATTGGGCGAGTGAGTGTTGGTAGGATGGCGGCGGCCCGGGCATGAGGAGAAGGCTGAGGAGAAGACTCGCGATGGGACTCGTAGACTTGCATCGGTAGCATCTATTCAATTAGACAATTTACGAAAAGTAACGTCAGCCAGTAACACCTGCAGAAGCAACCGTGAATATTCCTAGGTTGCGAAGTGCTGCACTGGCAGCATCCCATTGGCGCAACGCGGTTGTGGCGTGGTAAAGTTCCCGTTTTGGATTTGACCCTCAGTGGCTCCCTCCACTTGCAGGGCTTGCCATTGCCCACCACAACCTCAAATCCAAATCCGATGGATACTCATTGCTGTGTAGCCCCGCCAGCGCCTATCTTCTTTCCTTCAATGCGAAATGGATAAGACAAAGTGAAGAGAGTCGACTTTGACTTTACGTGAGCTGGAACGCCTTTCCGATTTGATCCTAAAACTCCCAATTCTCGTGCTATGCAAATCCGGACCATAACACCTTTGACGGGCGCGGCTGAAGGTGTCCGTGTCTCGCACATCGCTGACGGTGCTGTAGCGTGCCACTCATAACTAGAACTACCCGCAAAACAAGGCTAGAGCAAAATTCGTGCGTTGTTTTGCATATAATTCTCTGCCTGTGTTGCTCAACATGTTGCCCTGCTATTAGGTATGCGCAGGCCTACTGCAGAGCATTTCATCTTGAAGATTTCCTCGTACTGATATCGATGAGGCTGTTGGAATCATTCCAACGTTTTCGAACTAACACTGCTGTCTCAGTAGTGGACGCCGGTTCGACCACTGCCGTAGCAACTGTGGACCATCTTCAGAAGACTCGGCTAGCATTGATGGAACAAAGGTGTATCTTTGTTACTGTACCTCTCTCTTTGTCCCGCTAACTCTTTGTTTTGCAAAGTACAAGACATTGTCAAATTTCTAGAAAGAGCTAGTTATAAAGAGAGTTTGCCTGTTGTCTTCCACCTTTCATCTCTCCTCCATGAAGCAAGACTCCTTGGCTACTGCAACAATCGCATGGGAGCTTGAACCGAATCAGAACGCCAGTTCTGTCCCCGTTTTGAATGTCGATTCTACGAATCCATTTGAAGCGCATGCCCACATCGTGGACATCACTGAAAATGCTGGTATGTTCCTATGCTTACACTAGTCGGCGTCTACCAAACTCAGATTCTCAGGGAAACCGAAAGGCTATCAAGGTATGAACTATCGCAACGCCCCAAGGCAGACAATGGAAAACCAGACTACCCATCCGGACGACCAAACAATCATTACGTCGCAGCCCATGCCGGGCGAAAATGATTCCCTTGCCACTTTCCCTGATGGATGGGCGGAGTGCGTGCTCACAGGCTACGTGAAGAAGCAGGTCCTGGCTACACCTGGGTTTCCCCGTCCGATCGAGCGTACGAAGGAACCGATGTTTTGCATCTCTTCGACGCCAGATCGAGGCCTGGGAATGTTCGCTGCTAGACCAACGAAGACGGGAGATCTCATTCTGGATGAGAGACCGATGATGGTGGCGCCCGTGCTGGCAGATCCTCGTACCATAGATTTCCCTGAGAACTTCAACGAGGACCAGATCCTTCAAGCTGCAATATACGAGTACGAGAAGACATTGGGATTTTGTTTCCGCCGTATGCCAAAGGAAAACCAGCAGGCGTTCATGGAGCTATCTAACTGCCATCAGCACGACGGAAGCGGGACGCTATTCGGCATCATCAGAACGAATGGGTATGAGGTTGACGGGCTAAAGGACATAAGTACGGACTTTCCTTTTTTGTGGTTGCAGGCGACTAATTTGGCTTATAGACGCACAAGAGCCTTTTGGTATGTACACTGGTGTTTGGGATAAGCTTTCACGCTTGAATCATAGGTGAACGTTCTGTATCAATGACCACAGAAACCGATCCTTACCTCTTCGTACTAGCTGCTCCCCCAACGTCTGTCGCAAATGGAATACGGCCTCTTTCTCTATGCAAATCCGCGCCGTGCGCGACATCAAGGAGGGCGAAGAGCTCACTACAGCATACTGTGCAATCCTCCATCCCGCTGCGGAGCGTCAAACTGATCTTGCAGCATACGGCTTCAGATGTACGTGCGCTGCGTGTTCTGACCCTTCGAAATCCGATGTGAAACGAGAGGGCTTCAGTCGTCGGCCGGTGCTCGTCTCGCCATTTGTAGGCAAGGGGAAGGCGAAGGGTGATTGGCTCGACCCGGCATTGAACATGCTCTCAGAGATGGAAGAGGAAGGTGTGCAAGCAAGCTTGTATTACAAGGCGACACTGTATCAACTGGTCATGGCTTGCGTCTATATGGCAGACAAGGACAAGGCGCTCGTGTATGGACGCAAGTTGGTGGCGCTTTCGAAGGCACGGGGAGAGAGTATGGACGCTACTTTCACGAGTGCCAAGAGGCTGAAGAAACTGACGCAGTGGGGGCTGTACAGAAGACAGGCGGGACTCCAGGTTTATCGGTGATATCGATTCGCGATATCCCGTCACGTCATTCCTCGTTGTCAGCTGCATATCTCATGCCATTTTCTCTATCTTAATCCTAGCTATTGTGTTAACCAAACCAGAACCTCAGATGCCCAAACTTTGATACACTCCAACGCTCATCATTTCTTCCGCAAATTTTCTTCCCGATGGTCATGATGGAGCGTCCCTGTGCTGGGCGACAGCGGTCTTCCCGGCCTTGGTAGCAGCAGCCACATGCAAGTTGACAACGGCGGTCACTGATTTGAGGCATAGCTAAAATGATCAGGAACGCCGTTTTTGATTAAGGAATCAAATCGGCCCATTTGTTCGATATATGGCGATTTAAACTCGACTCTTTTTGACATCCCTGCCCTTTGAGAAAATTATGTACCTCGTGCTAACTCGGCGTAGAATCTTCTCTATTCACTGTCGCTCCTTCGCAATTGCCGCAGCCGCCTTTACTTGGATTCCTCATTTGATAAAGCTTGATGCTCTTTTCTGTGGATGCTTTCATCCAGAATCCGCTTTGGGGCAACCGCACACTTTGTACGTTGTCGAAACGTCGATATCATCCCGATTCCATTTTTGCGTCCATTCTGGCCCGTTGGCCACCTCTCTTTACGACCCTGTCACCTCGCAATTTCCACGTCTCTCGAGATTCCTAAGGCATAAAAAGAAACACTAGTTCAATATTGTTTTATCGTTCAGTCAACTCCCAGAATACTCAGTAAATAGCAATGTTTTCTCTCTCACAATCCATTATCGTTGTTGCGACTTGTCTATATCCGTGCCAGTTAACGCTTTCACTGGTGACGGTATTTGTTGTTTCTCTGCAGTTACTATGATGATACTGATTAAAACTTAACAGCCATACCCCTAACGGTGGCCACGAGGCTGACACGACCCCGGGTAGCAATTTCTCGTCCATGATTGACACCTTGCTTATAAATCTGCCCCTTTCAAAAACTTCACCAAAACCTCGACGACTATATAGAGGGACAGTGGAGCGTTTTTATATAAAAAATGTTCCAGACCTCCTTTCCCTGATTCCTGGCCACTTAATCTGCTCCCCAGTCCTCACGGGCGTGTTCCTCCTAGGTTTTTTATCCCCGTCTATGCACGAGTTGTTTTCTATAAAAGATCGCAGTTGGCGGGAGCGTGCTTGCGTCTGTGTCTAATGGGGACTTTGGATTTATGGCGAGCCCCGCATAGTTTCTTGTCTTTTACCTCTGAATAAGGGACCCTTCCCAAGAATTTCTCAGAGTACCCAGCGTTAAATTCAATCATGAAGGTAGGCAACTTCTCCTCTATTTTCACCATGACCAACACGTCTTTCGACAGCCCATGCACCCGAAGAGACCACGAACATTTATGGATACACACCCGACAGAGCGATTTGTATCCTATTCCTATCTCTACTCTCAGTGTCGACGAGCATGTGTCCTTCTTTCCGAAATCCAGCGGTTATGTGTTGACTTGCGGCGGTATAAGTCGCGTACATGGTGGTGGCTCCGTACGGCGGTTATTTATGGTGTCCTCGAGATCCTAGAATGGAGGACGCGTCTCTGGACGAGTTTCAATCCAGTCCTGGATTGAACGAGTCGTTTGCGATGCAGTGAGCTGACCGTCTTCCCGGGTTTCATGTCCTCACCAATTGTATCCTATTAGACTGACGTGCGCGATATCGGCGGCATATTTTGTGATCCTGGAGAAGTTGATCTTACGTCTATGGACGGGGTACAACAAGTCAAGCCCAAGAGCTTGTACGTATGTTATTTCTTTCCTTTTAGGCGTGGTGAACTCGTGGCTGGCAGATATGATCCCGTTTAGCATGTGTGATATTCATTCGCTGGTAAAGGCTGGTAATGGGGAGGTTTAGCACCCAGCGTGGTGTCGAATGCACTGATCTGGAGAAGGTACCAACCGTTGCTGGGTGGCAGCTCATGTTAGCCTTCATGGCGGTCACATAAGGCCAATCGGTGTCGCATTCCAGCTAGGTGCGTTTGGCTCTCATTATGAGACAAGGAAAACATTTTAAGGCATACTTCTAGCGGTGATAGTCTTGTATTCGATTTTGTGGATCGAATTCTTTGCAAGATCCTTTATTGATACACCCATTGGAAACCGTGGATGGGACCAGAAGGTGGCAGCGAGGTGACCTGACCCCGAACTTGAAATTGATGATCGCAGCACTCGTATTCAGCACCACCTTTTTGTTCATTTGGTATGTTCTAGTGGTGCCGTGTAACGTCTTCAGATCACTGAGTTGGCTCGCAGAGTAAAAAACTGAGTGGTAAGCTCGAGGATGGCTAGGGCGGGAACGGAACACGGTTGTGGCATGGTAAAAGTTCTCAATTTGAATTTGACGCCGTTGGCTCCGTCAGCTTGCAAGACTTGCTATAGCCCACGAAAACTGTCAAATCTAAATCCAATTCTTGCGCACCGATGTCTGTGCTCATCTTCTTTCATTTACTGCGGAATGGCTAAGACAAAGAGAAGAGAGGTTTTTACCAGTCAATTTTGGCTTTACCTGCATTAAAACGCCTTTCCGAATTGTTCCTGCAGCTTCCTGGCCTAAAAATTTGATGGCGATACGCAAATCCGAATCGTATTTCCTCTGAGGAGCACCGTTGAAGATGTCCAAGTTTCACATGTCGTTGAAAGTGCTGTAGCGGTGCCACGTATAACTAGAACAACCTTAGTGCATTCTTTTACCTATAGTTTTTGCTGAACATGATGCACTGCTATCAGACATGTGCAGATCGACTGCAGAGCCTTTGCTTTTCGAAGATTTCCTTGTACCAATATCAATGAGGCCATAAAAATCACTTTGGACGTTTTCGAGTCGGTGTGAGTGTCGACGTTGGGCTGCCGGTTCACATCCTCTTTGCCAATCATTCCAGATCCTGTTCTTACCTCTTCGTCCCAGCTGCACCCCCAACATCTGCCGCAAATAGGACAGAACCTCTTTCTCTATGCAGATATGCGTCGCGCGCGATATCGAGGAAGGCGAAGATCTCATGACAGCTTACTGAGCCATCCTAAATTCTGTTGTGAAGCATCCAACTAATGTTGCAGTATACGAGGGTATACGATTTCAAATGTGCTTAGCATTTCTGGATCCTTTGAAGCCCGATGTGAAAACGAGTGGGTTTTAGTTGTCGGCATGTGCTCGTCTCGTTATTTGTAGGAATGGGGAATGCGGAAGGAGATTAGCTCGACCCTACATTGAAGATGCTCACCGAGATGGAAGAGGAAGGCGTACAAGGTGACGCCGTATCGACTAGTGGGCACTTGCGTCTAAATGGAGATAAGGACGAGGCGCTCATGTATGGACGTAAGTTAACGGCGCTTTCAAGAGCAAAGGGGGTGAGTATGGATACAACTTTTACAAGACCGAAGAAACTGAACAGACTCCCACATGGTGGACTGTACGAAAGAGAGGCCGTACCTCGGGTCTATCGTCGATACCATTTCCTCAAGCTAGACCTTGGGCTACGATGCCATCTCACCTCATTCCCCTTTGTCAGCTAGCTCCAATACTACGACGCATAGCACTGACAGTGGATATTTCATGCCGCTTTATTTATCCAAACTATTGGGTTAATCGAACCAGAACATCCTTGCGACTCGAACCAAACTCGAATTTCAACCATACTCTAAATAGTCCGGAGCAACATACATTCCTTCTGCCTCCTACCGTCTCGGGATGCACTTGGCTAGACCGTAGTCAAGACTGCAGCTTAATCTTAGCTGAAACCCGTGTTCATCTACTGTTGTCGTCCCGTCAATATATTCCAGTTCGTTCACATCAATTGTCCCGCAACAAGTCGCTTGCCGAACGCCGGCGGTCTACTAATTAGTGACCATCTGCTTAGCAAACAGCGGGTTTCCCGGCTTCGGAAGTAGCCTGAAGGAGCCGCCATATGGCTGTGGAAGGTCTAGTAACTTTGGCTGTTGCCTTAAGCCTGTTGGCCGTTACGGTTTGCATAGCTATCACGATTAACGATCGGAAATACCGATTTTCATTAACCGATCATCAAGTCTACTCATTTGTCGGACATACATTGACTTTGATTCAACCCTCGCTGGCGCCCCCGCGGAGCCCACCCTTTGAGAAGCCTATGCGCCTCGCGCTTGTTCAAGTTCCTGGCCTATTCATCCTATCGTCAGTGTAGACTCCACCGCTGTTTTCTATATTTGCATCCCGCTCCTCCTCACTGCCTCAGCTTCTCTGGCTTCGACTCGGCGTCTGGTAAGGCCCGCCAAGTTCATGTTGGTCTTGTCTGTGGACTGCCTTTGCACTGAACCCACTCCAAGGTAACCGCCCACTTTGTACGTTGTCGAGACATCGATGACATCCCGGCTTCCTTTTTGCTTGTATCGTAGTCGGTTGCCAGTGTCCGCCTGGCCCTGCCACCCCGCAAATGCCTCATTCCTAACACATAAAAAGAAGAGCTAGGTCAAGTTTGTATTATCACACAATTCACTCCGAAATACTCAGTATATAATAATGTTTTCTCTCCGACAATCCGTCATCGCTGTTATGACTTTGTCTATTTGCATGGCCAACGCTTTGACTGGTGACGGTACGTGTTCTTTCTTTTACAGTTGCCACTATAATATTAACTGTGTCTTAACAGCCACCTGGTATGATCCCGACGGCGGCTATGGGGCCTCTGGTACTACTTTGCAGAATTCCAACAGCATAGTCGCGCTCTCCAGTGATCAGTATGCCGGAGGCGCACACTGTGGAAAGGTCATCACAGCATCCTGTAGGATTTCTGTCTCAGATTTTTATCGTTGATTGATTCAGTGCTCTTTTAGACAAAGGCAAGTCCGTAGATGTCACCATTCGCGATCTCTGCCCTGGATGCGGTTCCAACGGGATTGATCTCTCTCCGTCCGCGTTCCAACAGCGTGCTGGCCTTGATGTTGGGCACATACAGGTGACCTGGGATTACAAGTAGAAGGCGATCTTTGATGGGAATCCCTACTTTCTGGTCTTCCTATTTGATTCCCATGATAGTCCTTATAGTAATGATTAATTCTTGTATCTTATTCCTCAGCCGTTTGTTTTGAAACCGGCCCGATGAGCTTAGTTCAGTGTCGCTTTGGTTTAAGCAGGGCGGCACATATAGTTTGAGCATGGCGATATGATGTGTCCCATGGTATGTGCACCTGACTACCAGTACTTGTTTCTTGTCCCGCGATGCCTGCCTCCGGCGGACCCGGAATACAATTAACTGGGCGGTAATCAAGCTTTTCGTACGCTTCATTGTAGCTAGAGCCCGCGTTGATTCATTACGTTGCTCCGCCAATATGCTCGCAATAACTCACCTGCCGATAATCTACTACTGATCAGTGCTTCGGCGGCTATTCGTTGCTTCGTTGGCAAGCAGCGGGTATCCCGGCTTCGGAAGCAGCAAGCGGCCAGAGACTCTGGTAGAGCGTCTGGACCAGTAACATTCATTAAGGTTTTCCCGTGCAGCTTGGAATTAGGGCAGCCGAGTAAAACTGAACTAGGCTGTTATGTAACTCTGAATCTAATATCACGTGGTACGTGTGCCTTCCTTATCTAACTATTTTGACACCGAACGTTTGCTCTCAGGACCCACCATCATGTCTCGGAAATACTACTGCCATGTAGACATCATTATGAAGTTTCTGAAGTTCGAAACTCTGTGTTTAGCGTCCTCCTCTCGAAGGACAGAAATCAGTGGTCAATGACTCGTTATACTAGTCCGTGGTTCATCATCGGACAGTCTCAGACTAGAACCCAGCCTTAACTTTCGTATATTGATTCCTGAAAACGGACTAGTACTTAACTCGCTCTATGGCGGTGTATCTCGCTGCCAGACCCTTTGGTTTCCACGTTATGCGGATACGCCGTACGTTCCAAATGGCAACGGTCAAGCAAGGATCTTTTCACTCTGGCCCTTGCGGGTTCCAGATGTCTGCTTATTCTGGGTAAAAAATATACTTAGCTCAACGGTGTGTCTTTTTCTCCTTTTTAGTAACTGGTACCTACGCATCACGTCTTTTGTTCTAGTACAATGTCCACGTTGTCTATCACTCGGCGACAGTGGTGTGTGAACCCATGTCGTTGTCGAGTCGGACTATCATCATTTAAATTTTTTGGCAGACTCTCTGGTAGTGTTGAGCTTGAGCTTAAAGTCTGGAGCCCTTGTCTTCATTTTCTCTGGATGAGGTTTTCATTCTCGCTTCGAGATTCGACCCCATTACGCTGGACAATACAGATTACAAACACTTGGCGCCATCATATTTCTCGTTGCTTTTCGCGCGCGCTCGGTCTTACGATCTTCGGCCGGTTTTGGCGAGCTAACTTCACAGTTTCACGTCCATGTAGCTTGCGCTTCTTTTGAATTGGTGTGTCTTGCGCCATATTGGGCGCATCATGCTAGTCCCTAGTTGCAACTCTGGGCTCTAATAATATCCGTTTCTCTCGAGCTAATGAGTAGGTATAAAACCATCGAATGGTCTCTCCGTATCGTCATTCGATAACCTACAAGTCTTTCGAATACCCGACATTTCTACAATGTTCTCTCTCAAGCAATCTGTCATCGCTGCCTTGGCTTTGTCTATCGGCATAGTCAACGCGCTTACTGGAGATGGTAGGCGCTCCTGCTACAGCCTGTTCTGAGGTCATACTGACAGTAGGCTTTAGCTACTTGGTACACTCCCAATGGCGGTGTCGGAGCCTGTGGTGCGCCCATGCAGAACTCCGATCACATTGTCGCACTCTCTAGCGACCAGTATGCTGGAGGGGCACACTGCTGGAAGCACATCGGTGTGAACTGTATGTTTAATCCCTCGAATTTCTGGGCAGCGCTGACTGTGTCCTCCTTTAGACAACGGCAAGTTCGTCGACGCCACCATTGGGGACCTTTGCCCTGGCTGTGGTCATAATGGGATTGATCTTTCGCCGTCAGCATTCCAGAAGCTTGCTCCCCTTGACGACGGGCGAATCAAGGTCACCTGGAACTACGAGTAGAGTTTTCTGCCCGGTTTAGTGGGAGTGGTTGTTGGTAGTAGACTTTCCTCTCCGTGATGTAGTTATTAGCCTTCGGTGTCGGTTCTGTAACACCCAATCTACACCTGTGAAGAAAAGAAATTTCCAAGATACTTGGTCGTGTATTTTCAGGCTCTCACATCTGCCGATCGTCGCGATAACGAGCTTCGCAACCAGAGGACATTAAAGGTGACTGGTCCTTCGATAAGTACAGCTAGTACTTTTCTGAGTCGTCAGTGACTCGTCTAAGTGGTGGCCACCCAATCGAAGATCCCAATCAACAACAAAAGTCTACGTCCTCGTTTGTATACAAGGAAACATAGAGATACGCTATTGAAGAACGTCTTTGGCAAGATCTTTGTTTGTCTGGCTGTAAAATCTGAATGTATCACTAGAGCAGATCTTTTCTCGAGAGTTGACGTAGTGTGTTTTAAATATCTTGATATAAGATTAATTCCAAATCATTATCCAAAAGCTCTGGTCAGCGTCTGTCTATTACGGCGACAGGTTTATGTGAAGAGCAGGCACTGCTAAGCCTTACAATATATCCTCCATACCTTTTATCCAGGATTGTCCTTTGTACGTGCTGGAACAAATGTAATTCGAACGCAATCTCTATAGCACATCTTCCGTAAGGGAATCTTCAAGTGTCGAGAACTACGGTAGAACGTGGCGAGGTTCGCTAGGCAGGATATCATAGTGCAACCGTAAGCTAGTTACTAGTACTATGAACAGCGGGAAACTACGGCGAAACATCCGAACCCTGCCCTAGAGCCCACGTGTTCGCGGAAGGGCCGGACCGAATCCAACCCTCCCAACTCCCAACCCATGCGCCTTGCGATCCTTTATATATCTGACGGAAAGCTTCAGATCTTGGACAATATTCGTCTACATCTTTTAGCTATCATAATCTTCAAGGGATGATGGACTCTGTACCTCGGCTTTCTTGTGAAATGGCTCTGTAAATCTTCCAGCGCAGGCCATGAAATGTAGCAATTTCTTCGTTAAGCTCTAACTACCGAAGTGACCATGAACTGTTTCAGGTCAAAGTAACCAACGGGCAAATCGTTTGCAGCCATTCTTTTCCTTGATTCCTTCTTTCGGAAATTTGTTGTTGTCTAAATGGTCTGAACTCATCTGGACCTCGCGGCAAAACAGTGTGCCATGAAATACGATAGTCTGCCACGGTCTTCCCAAAAAACAATCCGGACCCTTATGTGCCGACGCCACCTCTCTACTCGAATGCGATCAAAAACGGAAGTGCCTCCTACATTTCATCTCGCAAGTGCGAGTCCTCGCTACGAAGATGTCATACATGGTACCAATGACAGTGCTCCGATTGGTAGATGTTCAGCTGATCACAGTGTCTCCCTGTCCATTGTACGTACCGGTTTCTCTGTTTCTTGCATTTATTACTAATTATTTTTCCCTTCCAGTTATCCGACGACCTCTAAGCGGCGTTGAGACGAGATGATCATGTAAAAGGGCCCAAGGGGTGATACATATGACCTGTGGAGGTCCATGGTTAAAATAGGTGCGATCTTTGACTTTCTGTGTATGTACTGGGTAATTGCGTTATTTACTTCATCGGCTCTGTAGGCTTTGCGCTCTCTCGGCCCACCGACGTTCGTGCGAGTCACGGTTCCCCAAGTGATAGTGGAGCTATTTATAGGTGAGGCGCTAAGGAGTCAAGACCCGACCATTAAATGCGCAGCTGCGGCAGCAGGCATTTGCTGTCGGAAGTGCTGCGAATTACTTCGTGAGATTCGCCACGACAGTGCTATTTCAATTGTATTCCTTGGTGATGATACTGATCGCTATTAATAGCCACCAAACGTCGACTATAAATACTCGACGTAGTTCTTCAAGACTCGTGTGCTTCTTCTTCGTTAGTCCATGATGTTGCTATGTCTCTTCCTAGCTGTCTTCATATCAAGCTTCGCCTCAGCGAAAGTCCACCATCTTTTTGTTGGGACTTTCTCCACTCATGCCATCTATGCCTTGGAATTCGACGACGAGACATACTCCCTGACTCTTGCTGTGAATATCACGACACCCAGTGAACATCCGTGGATACATTTGAGCGTATGTGCTTAAGTACCTTGTGTTGTTCTGCAGTCTTATCTTCCACCTTCTGCAGTACGATCGTAAAAGCCTTTACGCGGCAAGCAACAGCTCGTACAGTTACTTCAACGTGATCAACAGCACGAACATCGCCTACAACACATCCGTTCCTCTGGACAGCGACTGTGTGCTTTCCCTGTTCGCAGTGTATATCGTGTCCATGACCTGACTCTTTCCGAACAGGTTCATCCACTCGGGCAATATTCATCACCTCTTCTAGCGTTCAGCCCTACACAGTATACGGTTTGTTGTTCCATTCTATCTATTTCGTTGGCTTATTTTGCCGGATTTAGGTGTACCCTTTGGCGACTGCGGAGCCGTCATACCGGCCGACTTCTCTTCTATTTCCCAAAATTATACCTTCACATCAGGTCTCTCCGGGGTCCATGGTCTTGCTCTTCTCCCCAATAGCACATATCTCTACGCTGCGGACGATAGTGGCAATAAAATTTGGACATTCGGCGTCGATGCTTTAAACGGAGAACTGACCGAGGTTGGAGCATTAGACGCACCTGCCGAAGGAAGCAATCCTAGGCACTTGACAGTCCATCCCAACGGCGAATATCTATTTGTCATCTTAGAGGTAAAGCGAATGAAACCCTGTTCAATCGAGGCTTACTTCTAACTCAGGAAGCCAATGAGGTCGGACAATACAGCATCGACTGGCAAACTCATCAGCCAGTTTACTCCAATGTATCATATTCTCTTCTCCCATCAGGTAACCACCGAACCCATCAATGCCAAGTAGCTGGGTTAACCCATATACAGGCGCCAACGTGAGCACGCACTGGGCTGACGAAGTCCAAGTATCTGCCAATGAGAATTACCTTTGGGCGACCACTCGATCACGCGAAACCGGTGAGACGGGGTACCTTTCCGTGCTCAGTCTCAGCGAAAACGGCTCCATCTCTAGCCAGCTTTTCATTACACCTACTACGACCTCCGGGGGAACCGCTAACGCTATAAGTCCCGCATCTTTCTCCGAAGAATTCGCTGCCATCACGGACACGTCTGTTGGGTTCGTTGAGATTTGGCGACTATTGGACGACGCGTCCAATGCCACCGCTGTGGCACACATCGACCTGATCGACGGAGGGTGCTGCGCAAATGCAGTGTGGTATGATTGAATAATTTGACAACACGCAGACTCGGCGGCGGGCGCCACGATTAATGTCTTTGGATTAGCTTCTAGTGTCTCAGAACAGTATTGACGACAATAGTGTCAATCAGCTCCATATGCACAGATAAGACGTCCCGACCTTCTAAGGTAACAATTCGTTTCTGTGTCAGAGACATTGTTCCATAAATGTGCAATCGCACTTTGAAGATGATAGCAAAGCCAATCCCGATGCTTTCAAAGAAATCGTTACTTGTACAACTTCCAATTGAAGCGCCGAGGATCCAACGACTAGCGTAGCGATGTCTAAGCTAACGGAGAGGATATATAGGTGATAGATAGCGTAGTAGCGAATTGCAACGAAGAATGACGAGACGAAGAGAATGTTGACTTTTAGGCTTTGTAGGTGAAAAAAGAAAACGCGAAAAACGACTGGCTCAGTGGAAGATACCCATATGCTGCTTCAGATTGTCCTTTCTGCTGAAAGACTTGTTGCAGCCTCCGTGCGGACATTGATGAGCTAAGAGGTTGTTAGTATCGATACCAAAGAACGACGAATCATGTACGCACGCTTCTCACACAAGTGTAGACTTTTGACATGTCTCTTCAAATGCTCGCCTCGAACGAAACATTTTCCACACCCTTCGTAAGTGCAAACGTATCGCCTCTTATTCTTGTTAGGAGCGCCCGCTTTCTTCACGCCGAACGGGATAGATGGCAGAATCGTGTGAGACTCAGCGTCGGCCTGGTCGTCTTGGCGGAACTCCGGAGCGACAGGCACTTTCCTTCCGCGACTTTTCTTACTGCCGTCCGTAACGAACTGTAGTTCGTCTCCGCTGTCGTCCTCCTCGCCAAAGTATTTCATCGACCTGGTCGACCGAGCTCTCTTCTTGGAGTTCGAAGGCCCTGGACTCGGTCGGTAGACTGAGTCTGCATCCGACTCATCGTCGTCTTCGTGATAGGAGAATTCCGAACCCGACCGTGGTGAATCGCTGGGAGATGCCGCGTAAGAGTTGGAGGCTGGGTCTGCCTGTGAGTCAGGATGCAACCATTTACGCTTATTCCTGGACGGTGAGAAGTCCTGATTTTCGGACGGTGCGTTTGTCTGTGTTGAGTGCGATGGATCAGGACGATGCTCCGGAAAGGAAGGAGAAGACGCCGAGGACGACGAAGACGATGTGAGATCTGACATATTAACGAAGATAGGCGGTATCGAGAGTTGCCAGTCGGAGTCCGGCTCCAGTGAGGTGGGTGGTGTTGCGCGAGATCCTAATGGAAGTTCGGGCAGAAAAGGCGATGGATGACCAGAAATGAAGGGCGAGTTCGCCGTTGACAGATTGTAAGGGCTATGTCCTCCTGTGGAGAAGTGGTCGCCTAAAAGCGTCCGCGGGAAAGAAGCAGAGTTTTGCACGGAATCAAAGTGGGCGGGGTAGCTGTATGGATAATTTTGAGAAAACGAAGCGAGCGAAGCTTGGGTTGGAGTGTCTGTCTCATATTCTCCAGGCCACGAGGATGGGACGCTCTCCATCTGCAGAGGCTGGAAGTCAACATACGGGTAGGAATCCATCTGCATAGCGGTAGTGATAGTTTCTGGTGGAGAGGCGACTCGAGACAACAGAGGAAAATTCCGGTCTTTTTGAACCAAAATTCCACGAAAAATAGGGGCACCTCGATCATGTCTTATTTTTGGCGAAGAACAGCCTGATTTGCCTAAGATTTCTGACATAGATCCAGAAACATATACGAAAACGACCGATGCGTATAATACATTTCAAGGCGGCGGGAACGGGGAGGCGCGTCAATAGAATAAACAAGCCTAGCAACGAGATCGGATACACCCCTCTCAACCAGAAAGCTCGTCGTCAGAGGCGAAAAAAAGCTCTACCGTTTAGTTAGCATCGTTTCGATATCCTAATAGGAAGATACGTGAGTTAGGGCCCGTGAGTCATGAGGGCGGGAAGGATGCCTTATTAGTAAGGACCAATGTTACTTTTCTGGGATAACGCCTTGGGTGCACCGCCACGGGCCTCTTATCCCGCCATCCGTTCACCCGTGATTAATTATGATTATTCGCCTCGGATTATTGACCTAGCTCCGAGAGACCGTTTGCTTGCAATGGGAACACCTAGGACATGCTCCGTGCCTACGCAGTCCTTCCGACAATCTTAAAACTACGCTCTGACCGCAATCTGACTGTATGTCTAAGATCTGCTACACCATTGCATTTCACAAGCTCTCTGCCGCAGGAGAACTGACCGAACTCACCAGTATTTACTGCGAAACGACAAATTTTTAGATCCAAAGTTCAGGTTTGAAATCTGTTCTATATTGTAGCTACTGTCCTGTCCGTGTAAAATTATGCTGTGAATCAGAAAGTAACGGGCGTGGCTCTCCCAGAGTTGGGAGTCGAAGACACTGATCCTCTTCCGGGCGATGGGATGTCACCCAGAGGATCCAAGAGATACGCTGCGAGAAACTTCCTCCACGATGTCTTAGACGGAACAAAATGGCCTGCACGAAATGCTGGTAAGACTCTGCCAGAAACATAAGATCATACATCTCACCTCCATCATGTTCTTCGACGCGTTTGTTTGATGAAACACCCAAAAGAATCTTCGTCCATTCTTCGAGGACCACGATATCGTTCTTCCCGATAACATGTAGTGTCGTCGTTGCATACGTAGGATCAAACACGAGATCTGCTAACGGATCTGTGATTCTGTATCCTGCGATACAAACGCAAAATTTGCTGGACAGGTAGGGTTCAGATCCGCAGTAAATTATAATAGATGAAACTCACAATGGGGGATGAGGAGGTCTGCCGTCAATAAGGAATGGAGTACATGATTGAGGTTTTTCGAGCTGTTCAAAGTTCATAAATCAACGACTAAAACTGGGTCCACTACCCATCTACATACAAGCGCAGAAAGAAATGCTGCCATGGCTGCACCTTGGCTATAAAAACACATTACAGCTTTTCTTTCGCTTGTGAACGCTTGAAGGCCTACCTGAACCCAAATACACCCTGCGTGCGTGCGTGAAAAGGTTTTAATCATCCATGTTTTCATGATAAGGGAACCGAGAGACATACATCAAATGTTCTCTGCTTGAGAATGTCTCTGAGCATCACGAGAGATTCGTCCAATCCAATAGCTCTAGTGAGATCGCGATACACATCATACCACCTTCTAGGTCGACCGTCTGCGGGATCAAAAGCCCCCAGCTCCGTTTGTGACGCGTTGGCACGCAGATCAGCGGGTTGAATGATATGGGGAGCGTCGACGAACACTTCAGTGACACGTCTGGATAAGCCTGAAAAATGCAATGCATTCCAATAACATACTAACCTAATTCGATATCCTTGCCGCATTGTTTTCGAAAAGCTCCGAGCTAACGAAGCACGATGTTAACAGCGGCTTCTCTCGAATTTGATTTTAGAAAACCAACGCGTTTGCTGAAGATGGTTGCGTTTTGGGCGTATCTTTCCAGAGCAATGTTAGCCAAACGGGTCTAGTGGTGAAGCTTAACGATAAAAACGTACCCGTGAAGAACCAAGATAGTCTGTGGCATGATAAGTGGAGGTTGAAGGGAAAAGAAGCCGGACCGGTTAACAAGCTTAAATACTCACACGTAACGCCACGCTTGTAAATTCATGACGACCCTCTTCGCTCAATATGCGCGTTACTAGGTAAATTCTAGTTTAACATCGCGAACAATCCTTCCATTTGTAATATGTATATATAAGTACACTTTGCGGACCTACATGAGTACATATACGCTCATATTCTGCCCAACGAGATCCAGGAAAAGCGAAATAAATCATATCCTAGAAATATCAAAGCTGATGTCACTGGGCGGCGGCGGCTGAACAACGGAATGAGGCCGACTCCCCACTGGGTTCTGGATCTGCATCCCGTCCTTCCCAGCCCTCAGCGGCGCCTGCTCCAGCGTCTGGTGGATCTGGTTAGGGAACCGACTGTACGCAGGCGGGTTCATACGTGTGTTGTTCGCATGGTTCCCGGAGATGCTTACACTCCCTTCATTGCTACCAGTTTCATATGATACCGATGACAATGAAGTCGCATCGACATGGTACGCCGCCGTTCCGTGGTCCGAAATAGAACCAGTAAAAGGAGTGATGATATCCTCTAGATTTGTTGATATTCCCTGTGATTCTGCAGTGGTGGGTGACATGAGTGCAGATGTTCCGTGGACGGAACCAAAGTAAGATCCATGACCCCCAACGTCGCTGGAACTCGAACGCGAGTGCAATGTCGGTCTGTTCAAACTTTGGGGACTCAATGGGGGTGGCTGGTTCATCATATTAATTATACCACTGGAGTGGAAGGAGGTGGGGTCGGAGAGTTGAGTCATCGCCGAGTTTGAGCGGAGATGCATTGTAGATCGAGTCTCCCCGCTCTGGTGCTCACTGATTCTGTCTGCACCTTTGGTGGATGCGGATCGGCGGTGGCGTCGGATGAGGAAGAATGCGACAACGGCCGCGAGAGCAAAGACGGCTATACCGCCTACAACACCTCCGACGATGGCACCCACAGGAGTGGAAGATCCATGATTGCTGGTGTTGTTATCATCCGAAGTAAGATCAGGATGTCCTGATGGAACGTGTTAGTTATACTTAGAAGTGCGGTCAGCTATAGCCTACCTTGAGAACTCAGACTTTTGGCATCTGAGGAATCAAACCGCCCACCGCTCCAATTCAGCGCTATCATGTCAGTATATGGTAAGCGGTCGACTCTCGAAGAATAAGATCAAGTCATTCACGATTTTGGGTAGCCCAGTAAGGGATAGAGGCCGTGTTGGGGAGTTCGAAACCTTGATCGTAAGGAAAGAACCTGATAAACCTTTGTAAATAGAATATTTAAGAAATCAGAGGTAGTCTTACGTTGTCGTGGACAAGTCGGAGTTGTTGCATTCAGCCTTGTAGAAGCCCCAACTAATGACGTTCAGCATTTTCAACTCCTTTAGTAGAAGAGAAGATGTATTCACCTCGGAACGGAGTTCACGTCGCCTTGGCATACCGTACAAGCACTCAGAAGGTTATAGACGGACCAAGAGCTAGCCCGATCCTAGGATGAGATAATCGAGAAGAGATGTAGTTCTAGCATACCATGAACACGGAGTCGATGACATAGAACCAACATTCGGAGGGTCATAATGAGAGTTGGCCGGTAAAGCCCCCACACTGTAATCTGCACCCAATCGACACATATTAGTAACGTAAAGAAATTATAACTGACATACGCACCGCCAGTCAGGCAAGATCCCAACAAATACGACGCCAGCAGACAAGGACTGAAGCCAGACTCATTGTCGGTCCAATCATAATCAGCGGAGCAAGTTGCATTAGTCTGAGGCCCTCGTGGGACTATCGAAGGAGTTGCAAGCGCCACAGCCATTGCAATGAAAATAACAAAGTGCACAGAGTGACCCATATCTGCGTATGAATCCTGTCCACCGCACTGCTGGAGGAGTAGAAGAAACGCCCTGACCTGTGCAACAATGATGGTGAGAACATCAGATGCCCCTCCGCCCTTAGACCAAGGGCACCGGAGCATGACATGAACAGCGTGGGCTCCATTCGGAGAACTTTATATGTGATGTCACGTTCAATTTTGGTTTCAGTAAGAAGAAAACCAACGAGCCTGGTGAATTGATTCTAATAATTCGGGAAGGAACGGGTTCAAAATGAACTTGCTCACAAATAGTACTAAATAAATTCGGAGAGTTTTACGGGACCAGGGTCCTGTTTCGTACTAGATTCATGTTAGTGCATTCAACCCCGGATATTTTGTCCACCCGTTCGGCGATTCCTACGCCCTGAACACGGGGTTCAGCCCATGATGATCAGATTGATACATCATTCCATTTTGAATTCCCGAGAAAGTAATGTGCAAGCCGCAGCACAGTACTGCTTTAATTGAAGTTGTAAGTTGTAGTCGTCTCGAGTTGGCTTCAATTGGGGTTTTCCGGACAATGCCGAAGCAACCCAAAAAGAATTGAATGGAGATAATGCCGAACTCGGATCAATGTGCCGAGTCACGGCTTATTCTGCCATGGCTAGTATCCGGTGGCAGCTACTCTGAAAGACGACAGCCTGCTTGCTGGGAATCGGAGGAAATGGCGGTAAGTTTTAAGGTTTTCGTCTGCATATTCATTACTTTGGCCATGTGCTAGATCTTTCTGGACTTCCCTTGCGCAGAGAACGGGATAAAGACGAATTCTCGCAAGTGACCAATTAGAATGAAAATATTCCGATGTCTGCGCTAGAAGGTGTTTACACAATGAGCCTCCAGGTCCCTTCGTTCTCATGTCCACGTTTAGCACGCCTTTCTATGGGCTCACCCAAAGTCCGGCTCACTCTTAATTAACACGAGAATGTCGCCATATTTTTGGAATGATCTTCTCACTATGGGTCATGCGTATGACTTTCTCACCACTATCAGCGTGCCATTGGCTAGTGCGAGCAGTAAAGCGCTTATGCGGCAGGGGAGGGCGATGCTCTTATCCTAGATTCACAATGACAACCCTGCATTACACTCTTTACAATCGATGTCCACATAGGGCTGCACACATCAAATAACATCAAGGCGAGCAGGATCAATTCCCGGTATCACGCAACTGATTTCGCCTCAAGATCACACACCGGCTTTCAAAGGCGCGACTTAACGGGATTCCTTTTCTCGTGCGCGCTGGAAAGACCTCCGCATTCACTGCCTCCGTTGATTGCTGTCCCTGATGTCATCACCGCCTCCAGAGACACCACTACGGCAAGGATACGCCTGTTTTGAAACGCAGGAAGCGCTTTTGTTGAATCTTGCCTGCCCAATCCTTCAGTAACAGCTACGAGACAATATCATTCGGAAGATCCGTGTGTGCCTCCCGCACAAGCTGACACGGGGGCAGTGTTATCAAATCTGATCCATCAAAATCGACCAGGCATTCCAAACCGAACCTCTTCATTCCTGTTGTCGCTGTTGATGGAGGTGAGTGAGATGGGTGTGGGTGTGGGCGTGGGCGTCTTCAATATCAGTACACCAGAACACTTCCTTTCGCTGATGTTGAAGACAGTGCACACGTCAGGTCGACACTGAGAAATTTTTGACGCGCGCTGCGCAGCCATCAATATGATCTCGGCAGTTGTCTTGCAGTACTTATGTTAGGAAATGCTGCAACGAGTTTATCTGCCCAATTTCTCGACGAACAGGACTTCAAAAGATCCCGTCGACCCTATCCTTATATCTAGTAACCATGATCGGACCGCGGCAAGAAACAAGTCTCAGTAGGATGGTTCGGAAATGTGCATCCGCGTCTTTAGATGCTGATTTTACTCACCATTTAGTCGCTCCCGTCCCACCGTACTGCCTCACGGAACAGTAAAGACGCTGTCAGGATCACCGCACTGTTGCCTGCATCATCAAGCAATTTTGTTTGGTTCTATGCACTTCATTCCCCCGTAGAGTCGCCCGTCTTGTTAGTCGAGGAATGATTTGACACGTTCCACCATGCAGTGTATCTGTGATACAATGGAAATCATTCGTGCAGATGGTCCAAATCAGCGATGGTCAGATTGCCGCCCTCGCCATTGAGAAGGTAAGCATGAACGCCTTCCTATCTATATCGTGGACTGTTACTGGTAATTTCCGGCGGATTTACAGGGCCGATGAACAGTCATGCTCAGTCATACGGGGTCAAGAGGATGCTACATTTCTCGACGCTGTGTAAGTAAGATTTTCTGTCGATGGATAGGATACACGCGAAGCTGCCGCAATGGTTCGGGGGGAGGAGGGGTTCACGAGCGAATTTTAAGCTCAAGCTGATGGGCAAGCATCTCCTTGGGCGTCTAGGGCATTGATAATCATCATCTCTTCGTATCTTTCCCACTTCTCCGAGAGGATTATAACATCCCAACCCTATTATTTCATGAGGGGGGACAGATTTCATGAGCTCAATTGACTGCTGATTTTGATGCCATAGCATTTGCTGCAGGTTACGATCATTTACTTACTTTTGGAATAAGGGCAACCCTGCGAGCGTTCGAGATCATTAACGCGCCAAAGTCCTTTCGTCACTTTGGCAGGATGCCAGATCGAATACTATTATACCGTGACGAACAAACAAACAAACAAACCTGTACGCACGCACGCTCGCTCGCTCCTGCCCTCTGTCTTTATAAAACAAGTTCCAGGCGTGTCAGTTCCTGATCACCACGAGGATCGAGGGAGCATGATATCAGTTGTATCTCCCGATAATATTTACGCTTCAATCGTGGGCTACCCGCTCCGTTGATGGTTATTTTGCTATGCTCATCTATCTGTTTGACGTCGTAGGATCTTGGCGGGCGGAATAATGATACATCTTTATAGCAGGACTGTACAGCCTGAGAGAGTCGTTCCGAGTTTCCACATTGGTTGGTTGGTCGGGTGGTTTGTACAAGGTCCGCATTTGCACTTGGGTACCTGGGTACTGCGATGGGATGGGATGGTTTCTGCAGTGATGTCCAGGGCGACGAGAAATCAATCGATCATCCTCGAGCCCTGTATGATCCAGATCTGTCCCAATTCGTATCTCGTCGGCAAAGGACGGAGCGCTTAGGCATAGTACCCATTATACTTGGCTAGCGCACAAAAAAGATGGCGGTCTCCGAGGCTTATTACATTTCAAGCAAAAGGGGCAAACCCCGTGCTCTTTCCGTTCTTTTTAATGATAGAATATAGATAACTCATGGAATGTTTTGTTATTAAGGATGACACGGAGTGCCGGGAGAGTTCCTCATAATAGCCCTGCATTTATAGCGACGGGTCACGCAACTCGACGGGGATCGATGGGACGGACAAAAGTCGAACCGATCTCGCTTTTATAGTCGGTTCTTGTAGCGAATGAGGATGGGAGATCTGGGGACGGGATCTCTGGCGTGTACCGAGGGCGCTAAGCGAACGACTGGATCTCTAGGCGCCTAGCGGGGGGGTCTAGAACATGCCGTGTGTAGAGCAGAGCACGCTGTAAACCAGGACACGTCCGGCAGCACCTGCACCTGTAAAGTGAGACAGGCAAGCAGATGCGTCGAGGAGACCGTAATGAGGATAAAACCTGTCTCCACTGCTCCTTCGAGCTACACATGCGGTGCCTGTGTATATTCTGGGAGTCCATACAACATATGCACTTTTTCAGGCTTCGCAGCGCTTGTGGCAGAAAATTGCAGCGAGGGAGTCGAAGATGCATGAGCAGAGTATGATCACGATGGCACATGGTAAAGAAGTTGGTGCGAATCAGATTCGAACCGAGTCGGACCAAGGATCATGATACCCGGCTCGCCGCGTCCTTTCTGTTCATCCGTCATGCATCTAGCAGAACCGATGCCCACAATCCTGGCGCATGTGGGTCATGAGAAATTTAGCGGAGACGCAGGACCCACTGCAGAACGACAGGCAGAGGTTTGACTTACTACCCTGGCTATATCCACGTAATGAATTGATGATGGTCGATCTGGCCCACGAGTCGGTCGATCTCATCAAATCCGGGGCAATTGAGGTCAGCGGTTGAGATGATTATAGGGTATGTATCGTGAACGAACGGACGGACGTTTTTTTGCCGCTGTGAGTGCCGTCGTCATGCGCTTTGAGTTCGATCTTTTAGGAGAAGCACCCGTCAAGCCCCCCAGAATTGTTGATCAAGTCATCAAGTCATCAATGTAGGACGTGTAAATCTCCTATATTGAAACAAGCCCAGTCATTCGGGTTGTAGGAAATATATCTTGGGGCTGGTCTATGAGCCAACGGCGATACAGACCGCTGGATATTTTCACACCTTCTATGATACATCCAACGGAGCCTGAGAGGCTGAGATGAGACCCAAAAGATGATATGAGTTGTGCTCAATATAGATTGGAGCATCAAGTTATCATACTGATTACTGATGTTCTACTGAATGATGCACCAGTGCGGCACAGAATAACATCTGGATCAGACATACTGTCAGTGCTATATAAAAAAACTCTTAGAGCTCTCAGCTGGGGTAGATCTGAATGCCGACGACGACGTAAACCATCCGCGGGGCGCTTGATGAACAAAATCCACACACTTTGGAACAGTTCGAGGACTGCACGCGAATATCAGAACGCCAAGGCGCATAACGCACATTTCTTGCCACCTGCCAAGTACCGTAGTACCAGGGAATCCAAAACTTGTGACAATAGAAACCGCCAAGATCAAGTTCTCATACCGTGAACTAGGTTCCTCGGATTCCAGGTCCTCGCACCTCCGTGCCTTGCACGCAGACGTTCCGCCTCAGATGAAAGATGACTAAACGTCCGAGTCCGCATCTCGCCAAATCCCAAACCGAGTTTAGTACACGCTTCTAAGTCCATAAACTCAAGCTTTAGCCGAGGACCTAAAATAAAAATAAGCATAAGCATATACTCAAAAGCAACGACGACAGACCTTGGCCGCGGTTAATAATAATAATAATAATCGGGAATCCCCTCAGTACCCAATATCTCCGAGTCCGAAGCCTTGCCGAACGACTCGAAAAGAAGAAAGAAAGAAAGAACACCCGCTCGGACACCACTGGACCAATCCCCGCGGCGCCCAATCGCTTCTCAATCGCCTCACCCACAAGCGTAGTTCGTAAACGCCATGAGGGGGACCATAGTTGGGGGTGCTGTATGACTCGGATGATTAGAGGAAAGAGGAAAGAGGAAATCAGTTCAAGAACCCTCTGTCAGTTGCTGTTAGCCTACGATCGGGCACCCGGCATACCACAACAGCACCTCCACTCCCAATCCCAATCCCATCTATAACATCCCATTGTTTCGGAAACATCCCCAGCCTCCGAGTCCTCACCACAACGGATCGCTCAACAAAACGATCGATCCCCTCTCTTAACAACTGCAATCCGAGTCGTGATTCGCAAACTGGGCTCGGAGACCAGAGACGTAGTATATAGGTTCGCGCCTCAGACGTAGTTCACGCACTGTACACTCTGTCCCGTGTTGTATCTACGCGAGAAGTGACACAGGGACGTTCCTACCTCAGGCTCACACATCCCCAGAACCGGGCCCTCCTCGTCAGCGAAACATCATGATGTACGCACCTCCAGGAAGGGATAATAAAAAAGGAATGAGCAAACAATTAACGAAAACTCGTCGTCTCGTAGTTCGTCCACGATGTATTCGTAAACGCCATGAATGCCATGGGGGGGGGGGGGGGGGGGACCGGAACTAGAGGTGCTGTATGACTCGGATGATTAGAGGAAAGAGGAAAAAGGAAAGAGGAAATCAGTTTAAGAAACCTCTGTCAGTTGCTGTTACGGTCGGGCACCTGGCATAGCATACCACAACAGCACCTCCCCCCCAATCCCAATCACATCTAACACACCACCGAAACACCCCCAGCCTCCGAGTCCTCACCACAACGGATCGCTTCGAGTCTCTTAACAAGTCCGAGTCGTGATTCGCAAACTGGACTCGGGAAACCAGAGACGTAGCATATAGATAGGTTCGCACAAGGGCTTCACGCCAGGTTATCCTGCTCAGACGTGCTCTCCGGAGGTTCGCGCGCTTGGCTACGATACCCACCGTAGGGGGGGGGGGGGGGTTAGTAATAAAGGAATGGGCAAACAATCTCTCGTCGTCCCGTAGTTCGTCCACGATGTACATAGCGAAACAAGAATTGCATGAAACGAGCTATCCATCCATTGCGAATAAAGAATTACAGTACAAAACACCAATCACTGCTCACTGCTCACTCACAAAAACACCCGCCATACCCATCCCAGACCCGATACACATACTCGTAACGAACACCTTTTCCCCATACTGCTTCGCAATATTCAGGCCCGTCGCAATCTGTCGCGCACCAGCTGTAACCCAACCATCAACACCACACCCACAATACAACAAAAGAGAAAGAAGAAGACTCACTACACCCAAGCGGATGCCCAAGGGCGATCGCCCCCCCATGCTTATTCACCTTCTCAAACGGGATCCCCAGCGTCTCCACGCTATACACCGCCTGGCTCGCAAACGCCTCATTAATCTCAAAGAAATCCACGTCCTCCTTCGCCAGGCCCGCCTTCGCCAGCACCTTCGGGATCGCGTAGGCCGGGCCGACACCCATAATCCGGGGAGGCACCCCAGTCGCCACCGCACCCACAAACTTACCCACGATGACAAGTCCGAGGCGTTGCGCGACGGAACGACGGGCAAGAAGAACAGCGGCTGCACCGTCTGACACCTGCGATGCGTTCCCTGCACTATTCGTCAGCCTACTCCACTCCGGAGGGAACTACCGCGACTCACCAGCATGCGTCGTCCCATCCTTCGCAAACGCCGGTTTAAGCTTCGCCAGGCTCTCCGCGGTGACCCCCTCGCGGATCCCATCATCCGCATCCACCACAACCTCCCGCTCCCGCCCCGTCTCCGGATCCACCACCCTCACCCTCACCGGCACGATCTCCGCCCTGAACCGCCCCGCCCTCCCCGCCTCCGCCGCCCGCCTAAACGACTCCGCCGCAAACGCATCCTGCCGCTTCCGCGTCACCCCAAAATCCCGCGCCACGTTCTCCGACGTCACCCCCATCGGAATCGTGCAGTCCGCCGCCTCCGCGTTCGAGAGCACCACTTCGGAGTACTCCGTCAGCGCGCCGGGGCCGTACCCGAACGTCATGCTCTCCATCCCCGCGCCGATCCCAATGTCGATCTGCCCCGTCCGGATCTCGTTCGCGATCTGGTTCACGGCGCTCAGCCCGGAGGAGCACTGGCGGTTCACCGTGTTGATGCTCGTCGTGTGCGGGATCCCGGCGTGGAGCGCGGCCATGCGCGCGGCGCTGGCGCCTCCTGAGGGCGGGAGCACGTTCCCCACTGCGATGTCCTCGATGAGCTTGGGGTCGAGGTTCGCGCGGGTGTATACGGCTTTGAGGACGCTCGAGAGGATCTCCTCAGGGCGCGTATCCTTGAAGCCTCCTTTTCGCGACTACCAAACAACATAAGATGAGCTGGCTGTTTGACTGGCTGGGAGAGCGTACCTTTGTAATAGCAGAGCGCAGTGCGCAGACGATGACCACATCGTCAGCATTCTTTTGGAGGACAGCAGTTCTGGCTTGGGAAGGCATGATAGTCGTGGTTAACAGTCAAGAGGAGTTCCCCCAACCCCAAGCCTGAAATAACGCGGGGGAGATTTCACTTTTATCACATGCGCAGGGTGTTAGTAACCGGGTGACGTCAGCGGGTGAGCCGGATTAACCGGTGCTGGTTTTTTCTGTGATTTTACCTCTGACTTGCCGAGCGGGCGCCTTGAGCGCGTGTTTTTGTTGGACGTGTGCGGCGGGGGGGAGGAGTTGTTTTAATTAAGCCACAGTCATTCCTAATCGGGAGGGAAGTCGTCGTATTCAGAGTGTTGGGACACGTTGGAAAGATAAATAGAATAAAAACAAGCGTCCGATAGCGCGGCTTGGAATCGGCACATCAACACTTATTGATCCCTTGATGGCCGAGATGCCGCTTATCCCATCGCTGTACCAGACCAACAGACACTAAGTAAGAACCTACTGTGAAAAGCACATTACATCATCCCACGCAGTAGCGTTAGGATACGCGGAGGGGCCTGCATCAAATCAGTTGCGTCCTCTCTAGCGAGTAACCCATCCATCAATGCCACCTTGCGTTGCGTTGCGTTCCATATACACCCTTCTCCATGGTATGTTACCACGATCCATCACATTAGGTTTCGCATGACGCACACCACACAAGGTCAGGTACGCCCGTCCGTCCGTCCGTATTCACTTTCTCAATAACCCCCCGTTCTAATTCTATACATACCCTACCATACGTGAATCCAGTTGAACCCAGGCACGCCCCCACGCGGGCTCCTTGATGCACGGAGAGCAGCGAACCATTCCAAATTGCACAATCTGATTTCCATGATCCGTGTGCAGCCCCAGTCGTTCCGTTATCATGGGCTCGCCACCCCATCTGATGGGTGTGATCCTTTAAATAGCGCGGGGGGGGCAGGGTAACTTGTAAGCCCCTCTCCTCGGCGCGTCTATTGGAACAGCACGGGAAGGACGGGGGCTTTTTACGAAAGCGTGGAGGCATCAGAAAACGCAAGGGACGGGACGGGTGGGGGGGGGAGCTGTGTTTTGAATTGATGCCAACATGACTCGTTCCAAAGTTAACTCTGCCGGACGGAGGGGAGACTATTGAGTGAGGAACCACCGGCCGGACAAGTGCAAACAGCGGGAGTATCTCGCCATGTGCGTTCCCCGGGGGGTGGGTGGCCTGCCACAGAGACAGAGAGCAGCGCGTAAGACGAGCAGTATCCTGCGGATCAAGGCCATCCTCGACGTCGATCGCGATCGATCGCAAAATCAAGGGGATTTTCTGTGAATAAAAAAATGTAGAGGACGTAAAAATTCAGCATAGGACCGCAATCAAATAATATTCAGAATACGTAGGACATGGAGAGACAAAAGCAACGAGGAATACACACATAACAAACTGACGACCAGGTCAACTGATAGCAAGAAAATCGACAGCGAGGGGCGGGAGAAAGGGAGGTATAAATAGGACAGGGAATGGGGGGAGAGAAAGACTGTCTTTTTTCCGAGGTACATAGTGGGATTTAGGCAACGACTTCCTGCTTGGGCGGGGGGCTGGGCTGGCGGCTGGCGGGGGTGGAGATGGACTCGGGCTGCCTCCGGTCGTCGGTGCCGCTGGAGTAGGACACGTGGAGCGGGGGCGGGGGGCTGTAGGAGCGGCGCGCGCTGTCAAAGGGCGGGAGCGTATGCGTGTGCGGGGGCGCGGAGGACGCGTACTGGTACGGCGGGGACATCGGCGCGATCTGGTTCGGCGGGGGCAGCGGGGCGGGGGAGCGGCTGCGGAGCGCGGAGGACGCGAGCGGGCCGCGCTTGTGCGGGAACTGCTCGGGGCGCGGGCGCGAGTGGGTGCGCTCGAAGAGGCCGCACTTGTTGCAGAGGACCTTGCCGGGGCTGAGGTTGGAGCGGCGCCAGGTGGAGGTGTCGGTGGTGCAGCAGTTGAAGCAGCGGCGGCGGACGCGGTCGCTGAGTTTTGTGGCGGCGTCCTCGGTGTACATGATGGAGACGCTGGTGCCGCCGGGGATGGGGTACGGCAGGGCGAAGGGCTCGCGCACGGGGTTGAGCGTGGGGATGTTCGGCATCGGGAGGTGGTTGTGGTAGGTGTCCGAGGGCTCGTAGCGGCGCGGCTCGAAGGCGTGCGTGGAGTAGTACCCCGTGTCGCGCGGGGGCGGGTAGTGCATCGGGTGCAGGCGCGACGGCTGGTACACGGACGACTCCGGGTGGTGGTAGTACTGCATGCTCCCGTGCGGCGGCGAGCGGCGGGCGGGCGGCGTCGACACCGACGACCGGTCCAGCGACGACACCGACGGCGACGGCGAGTGCGTGATGGCCGCGATCGGCGGCGGCGAGGGCCGCCGGTGCAGATCGTCGTAGTGGCGGCGGTGTCTGCGCAGGCGTGAGTGGGGCGAGTCAGTGGGGCGAAGCACGTACGTGGACGACATGGGGTAGGGCTCGACTCGGTGCGGCATCGGCGGCAGGTAGTGGTGGCGGTGGTCAGCCTTGAACGACGTTGGGTACTGGGCTCGTCAGCGACGCCTGCTGCGAGAGCTGGCCACTTACTGGGTTCTGGCGCTTGTCAGAGTCGGGGGAGCGCGGGGGGGGCGACGACGGGGCCTTGTCGAGCTGGGGGTCTATGGCTGGAGGAGACTTGGGCTTGCTGTCGCGGGGATCCCTGGGGTGATCTGGGATCAGAGCAGCAATCAAAGAATATAAGGAGAGACGGACCAGCCAAACACGGGACTGGGGGGCATAGCTTGCTGATGAGTGCGTCAAGGGAAAGAACCGTTCAGGACATTCAGCGCTTTAGAAGCCGTGGATAATCAGACAGGGCAGTTCAATTGATTCCGTCAAACGAACCACTGCGCGATGTCTGTTCCCAAGCTCCCCCCCGGCCTCTCCCCTCCCTATCCCTTCAGTCCTTTTTCTTTTTTTTCAACCTCCGCTCCCGATTAGGCCTTTTCAAACGCCGCTTCATCTCCGCCGCGCTCCAATCTCCGCGAATCACACGCTCCTCCGGCTATCTCCAATCACCGAACTCGCCGTTCACATCATTCCCCTTTCGGCGCGCACCTTGCCTCGTATTTCATCGGGATCGCACCTAATCACTCTGACCCTGTCCATCTGTTCCGTCTGATGTCTCCCATTCCTGCGATCGAGGCGAGCAAACGAACGAGCTCACTTTTTTCACTCTTGCGCCATACGACTGGGCAGTGTCCTTGATCTTCTCCCGCCCGCCCCATCAGATCCCCTACGTGTAAATCACACTCCCGTGCTAACGATCGAAACCTGATCTCCATCACAACCCATAATGCATTCAATAAATGAAACCCAACAGCGACATAGCCTCAAATCCTGATTATCCACCACCCGGTTTGGTTTCACAGCTATCAACGGGAATCCGGGTGCCCATCTAGCTCATCAAATGACCAGACACTCGGTATTCCAAATACGCATTCAAAAGGTTCATTCTATCATCTGATCTTCATAATCCCCCGTCAGATGCTATCAGCTCTGTGTGATCACCATACGAGCTGCCTTCACACAACAGCCCTCCTTCGCACGGTCCATTTTTTTATCAGCGTGGGGAGTATACTCTTTCCCTCCCTCCCCTCGCGCATACCCCCCGGAGAACCCACCCCTCCCCCCCTCGCCTCTATTCGCTATTATCTGTCACTCGACGCCACGGCAATAAAGAAGTGCACGGTCTAGACGTCATCCACTCTTGTTACAACTTAAGGGCCTATGTACTTCCATCCGAGCAACCCGGTCTGGAACCATTAAAAAAAAAAAATGTCATGGAGGAAGGAAATTAAAACAAGCGCCTACTAATTACCCTTCTTCTGGGGGAGGAGGGGAGTGGAGGGTTATTCTGTTCTTCCCCCGGCGATCAACGTGCTCGTTTGCGAATCAACAGGATCAGTGGCCTTTCTCGTCGTGCAGACTGCATAAATTAAATTCTTTCTCCATCCCGAGTCATTTTGAACGAATCGTTTCTCCGCGATGGTTAGATATTCTCTACGTACCCTACCGATCGCTACGTACACACATACTTCAATCGAGCACAATTTGACTCCGAGGAGCCAACCACCCGGCAATCGGACCGGCAAGCTAGCTAGTTGAAATCGGACGTGTCTATTTCCAGAACACACGTCCGTCATGTCGACGCCATGGTCTTCCTCCTCCTCCCTCCCTTCCGACCGTATCAAACCCAAACCCAAACCCAAATACCCTCCCCACTCGCAATCCCAGAAAAAGCAAAAACAGCAAAAACAACCAAGCACACCCCCCACCCCCAAAAGCAAACACCTCGCATCCCTCGAATCCCTACTGCACGCCGTCCAAAACACCACACGCGCAATCCCAGACCCCAAAGGCGGGTGTTTCTGCCAAGGTACTCCCTCCCTCCCCCCCTCCCCCTCCTCACCCATACTGACGCCTCCCCCCCCTCCAAGCTCAAACCCACCCCCTCTCGCCCTACACCCCCGCCTGCGCCACATGCGGCCTCCTCCTCTGCGCGCTCAACCCCCCGCAGCACGCCTGCCCGCACTGCCACCACGCCCCCCCGCCCACGACCCGCGACTCCGCCATCGCGCGCCTGCAGCGCGAGATCGATGCGCTCGCTCGGAGGGAGGAGGAGGCGCGGGAGAGGGCGAGGGTCGCGATGGGTGGGTTTCCTGCTTTAGGAGGAGGAGGAGGGGGGGCGACATCAACACCGACACCGAGTCAGTATAAGGTCCTCTCGCTGTCGGTGAACTCCAAGACGAAGAAGGTGGTGGTATCTGCGTCTTCGCGTGGCGGCACCCCGGCTGCTTCGAGGCCTGGGACGCCGGAGCCCGTGCGTGTCCCGCGGCCCCCCGCGGAGGTCGTGTACGCCAAGCGGGGGGTGGAGGCCGCTAGGCCGTTTGCGAAGTACGTCGGCGAGGCGGCGAGGTACGTGCCCGTGCCGCCTGATAAGGTTACGGCGAAGGGGAAGGTTAAGGGGAAGGGGAGGGGGGATGAGGCGGGACCGTCGTAGAGACGAGGAGGGCGCAACGGACTAGAGACGGCGTCTTTGGTGCTACTTGGGAATGGATGGTGTCGTTGAGTGGATACGGTGACAAGGCACTCTTCATCTTGTATTATTCGCATTCGCACTTGATTCGATTCAGAATACATGCGGTTCTCTGTTTGTTCGACGAGGTACCCTCGACAGAGGCGGGACCGCCGCCGCTACTAACAATGAATACCGTCGTCGAGACGGAGAGGATACAAGGCACTCTGTTCTATTCTATTCAATTCAAGATTACACACGCAACTCTCTCTACTCTGTTGACAAGGCACCCTCGACAGAGACCGCACCGTCCTCCTCCAAGAACACCACCACCAACCAACCAACCACCATACAACGCAAGCACACGAACACGAGGAGAGACAAGACGGCATCTCCCCCACGCAACTACGAGAAACGCAAACCACGAACCACGAACCATGAAAGGTCCGTTTCAGCGGGGTGGGGATGTGTTTCGCGGGGGCGGGAGGGGATCATGATGGAGATTAGGATTGGGGGGTCCACGGATATCTCGTCTTTCGCTGCCTGACAAAGAAGGAAGAAGGGGGAAGGGAAGGAGAAGGGAGAATGGCAGGTTCTTAGTGTTTAGGTTAGGCGTCCTACCTTCTCCCGCGGGGTAACCTTAAGCAGAGGAGGCAAAGGATGAATAGAGAGGTGGGTGCCTTGCGATCTTTCCCGAGTACTGCTATAGCTGGCATTCTGGACGACGCAGAGATAGATTTACTATAACCCAAGAACAGGACGTGAGGAAGAGGCTTCGTCATTATCTGGTTTGGCAGGGGGGAAAGAAAAAGCAGAACAGAACACTCACCTCCGCACTGAAATCCCTCGAACGAAGCCGAAACTAGAAAAAAAAACCCTTCAAAAAAAGACACATTCATAAGTATTTCTCATTCTTCATCCGCGAGCGAAGAACCCACCTTCCTCGATCCGCGAGCTCGTCGCGCTCCTGGTATGCGCCTGCACCATGACCGTATCTAGAACATAGGAGAAATGTAAAGATGTCTAGATGACTCGGAGATTCGAATCCGAATACGTACGCACCTGTCGATCCTTCTCCGTGATGATACCACCAGATCTCAGGGTTACCCATACAAAAATCTCAAATCACACAGGCACGCAAGGAAGCATCAGGGTGGGAGAACGAACGCGAGGAGATCAGGTCTAGAAAATCAAAAAAAAGGTGAGAGTTTTTTGCATTGACCGAGTGGGTGGTGGAGTTCCATTTTGAGAGAAACGAAGATTTTTTCCGAGTCAGGGGGGAGGGGGGGGAGTAAACACCAGCACCGCCACATCTGACTGCTTTGATTTCCCTTCGTATTGCTTAAATCTTGGCTGCGCGGGTTGATGATGGGGGTGGTGATATGATCTCGTTTAGCCGCGAAAGAAGAAAAAACGATATGCATAGCTGGAGACCGAAGGGAAGGGAAATACAGCTGGCGTTCGACTTGGACGGGCGGTGCGTAACACGGCCCTCTCACGTAGGCCATACCTAGAAAATTCCAGTCCACCGGCCAACGTAGATATTGGTGGCTCGCGGCATTAGAGAGGAACACAACCACAGCCGTCCCGTAGGCACGAACCGCAGCTTGCCTGCCTGCCTGTCACGGTGGAACTCCCTCAGGCCAAGTTCGCAGCCGAAGATTGTACGCAGTCCCGCCCCTTGCTCCCCTCCATCAAGCCAAGGCACCCCCCCCAAAAAACAGCCCGTTTCTAAAAGCGTGCTGGACCTCTGCGCCGGGACTATTAGGCAGGACGAAAGCTCCCCCCCTCCTCCCGTGGACCCGGTATCCGCTATTCAGTTGGGGACATGATGGATGGATGGATGGGGCTGATGCGTGTAGATCCGGGAAGCCCAAGGCCAGTGGGGAGGCATGGTGTTGGCGCGCGTCGACCCCCAGGATTACGAGGGTAACGTAATATGAGACTTGGAGACCTATCTGTGCGAGAAACTGGGGTGGCGTCACGATTGCGGGAGGGAGGAGAAAGTACGACTCGGAGGGTTCGACGTCAGAGGTGAGCCCGTGGCGGGATGTCCCGATTATCACACACTTTCCTTTTGAGGGGACTCGCATCAGCTTTTCATGTTCCTCGAGCACTTTCGAGTGCAGTCCGGCGTCTCTGCTAGCTAGATCTCTCCGAGTAAAGTAGTTTCTTTATATACTAATCACCTGAGGCTCGTCGAAGTTGAACCGATCGAACTGGAGTGTGACTCGAGACACCGACTACAGGTCTGTCTGTCAGTGTCATGAATAGCGCACTCAGGCTGAGCAGTGTATTACGTTTATATCCGCGCTTCGTCCCACATACATACTACAAAGATACAGCAGGTTCGGCTGCCCCACTTCTCCAGCAGTCAGCCTTCGACGGACCGAACATCCGTTCAATGAACACCAGTGTTGCAGTTCTCACTCCATGGCCAGAACACGTAAGAGGGTGCCAGGCAGTGGGTGTTCTTTCCGAGTCATTCACTTCCCAAACGGAGGCTACGAGCACGGTATATCGTAATCGAGCAGTTATGCTTGGTTACAGGTGACCATGGCGTTAATCCTTTCTCGACTCTCTAGACGTCTACATACGAGAATGGGAAATCGAAATGACTCGGTTATCCTCGCAGGCTGGCTCGGGGTGGAGAGGTTTCCTGAAGACGGTACATAGCGGGGGAGGGAACCCCAATTCGGCCGAACAGAAATTTCCAACTTGAACTTTATGAGTACGGTATCTTCATATATAACGAACGAACTTGAAGGGAATAGAATGGTGCCTGGGGTTAAGTGCTAGCTCCGCGTGCGCCCCAAGTTCGTAGTACGGGCTCGCCGTTTGGTTATTCCATCCACTGGTCGCCACACAGTCACAAGTAGACTTGCGGGTTTCAGTCGTGCACGGCGCCACCATGACCATTGACAGAGTGTACTCCCCCCCTCCACTCGAATCCAGTCTAATACGTTTTAACCTCCATTCGTCGATCCCTTCCCCAGAGGCCCTCCGAACGCTCAGCGCGAGTCCGAGTCAGTCCGCCGCTGGAGATGTCTTATCGGAGGCAGGGGTGGACGTCAGGGTGTGTGCTTCTAGTGGTGTTGTTGTGCCAGTAATAGATTGATTGTGCCCTTTTCCAGGGGGAGAGATTGGACTGGTCTGGCGAATGAGAACTTCGGGATAGCTTACACTCAGGCCGGGGGGAGGGGGGGTGACTTGCCATCACGCCACAGCGGGTGATATCACACATTTCCAGTAAAACACGACTCGAACGCACCCAAGCTCAAGCTCAAGCTCAAGCTCAAGCTCGCCCGTCGGTGTAGCTCAACATCTCCGGACTTTCAAAATGCCTACCACTTAGTGCCAAGAGTCCGATCTTTCAAGTTTCCCGTGACTCGAATCGGACGTCAAGACGGATTAAAAATGAATAAATAATCCGCAAGGTCACCTAAGTCCCTCCAAGCGTCGCTCTTTGAAACCCGCCACCGCTGACGCGACTCCGAGGTCGTCTTGTTCCCATACCGCATTTAGGCATCACCTCCCTCGATCGATCGTGCAAAATTTTTGATTTAACATCAGATCTAATACCGAGGAAAGGAATTACATACGCGATGATCAGTAATCGGATGATGTGATAGGAGAAATTTTTTGAATTTTGCTTTGCTTTTGCTTTTTGGGATCGCTTTGAATTCTGTCTTGGATGCCAGGCGCGGCGAGTTCGGAATTGCGTTTTATGCTCGCCGCTTGGAACTTGGCTGGCGGTGGCTGAGTGAGATAGGAGACTCGCCAGCCCCCGATGCCATCGGCCCTGAGATCATTTCTGGGGAATCATCCCATCATTGCAAATGCAGTAAGCGGACGAAGCACTCTGAAAAAAATGCAGGAGCTAACCTAACCTAACAGGAGAACATCTAGTGCATTTCTTCTCCTTTGACTCAGATGCGATGGGATGGAAGCCCAGACTCTACGGCACCAAAAACCAGACTAGCAATCTTATGTTAGAAGAAGCTTGGAAACGCAAGCAAAGAAGGCGACTAATTTACTTTGACCTCAGAAGCAGGCCAGCGAATTTGTTTATCCAAATTAATGACAATCGAGGGAGGGAAGGACTGACGGGGGCTGCTTATGACGGCATGGCATGTCGTTGCCCGTAGTCAGGGATCCACGACATCAAGTCCATTCCATCAATACCGCCACCGTCGCGCCAATCATCGTTCCACTGCACGCGTCGCGACAAATACGGAGAGGATCATGGGCTATGGAAAAAAAAAACGATTGGCGCCGACGTCATTTGGTGGCTTGTTAATTATTATTACTACTGACAGTACCCGTTGGGATGTCATGTTGACAGCGCCTGTATGCTTGTCCGTCCGTAGCCGAGGGAGGATGCGCGCGCTGGCTCGTACCGCACCGAGTGACGAGTCGGAGACGGGAGCCTATACGCACAGGGCAGCGGGGAACAGTGATATGTGGCGCAACGCATGATCTCAACACCCCCCCGCTAATTGACCCATCAAGATCGAAGCCAGCAACTCGAAATCCGGTCCGACTCCGCACCTGTCCATCACGATGCATAATCAGCGATCCCTCGGATGACGTGCGCAGCGCAGAGGAGGGCGTCCTGTTCGTGTCCTGAGAAACCCAGCCATCCGCCCGTGCGTTAAACTATAACCAGTGCCCATGCGGTCGGAGGTCCTTTCAATCGGCGCCTGGAGGGGGGGAGGGAGCCTGCAAAAACGTCATCATACGGATGGGATGGATACCTGTGCACGGGCGAAGATAAGGTTGGAAATGGCATCCCTGTGAACGCTTCTCTGAAAGATGGACACCATGTGCTCAGAGCAAAACAAACGCAACTTGCATTGATTCCCAGAGGCTTCGATAACATCACGGGCGTCTCACTCGCTCTCTCCTAGACGCCGAGTCGCCCTTGATACCGTAAACGGTGGGTAAATGGGCATGAAGACTACCCAAGACAAGTCGACCCAGTATCCCGGACGTGTTTAGTTCCATCAAGATTTAGCCAGTTTGACTCGCCGGGCTGTGAGACCAGCGTACAGCGAACGAGGTTGAACAAATACGCGCTTAAACCTAACAGCCTGAGCGGTAGTACCGTAAGATTAGCTGAAACGGAATGAATGAATTCGAACAGCATCTCCTTCGAGTCACCGAGCCGCTAGCTCGACTGGGAACGAAGCCAACCACACGGGCAAGTGAACCAAGGATGCTGCTCGTTAGTGCTGCCGATCAAGAACGGTCTAGCCCACGAACGATGGACGGAATCAGTCATCAGTCATCATTCATCATGATCTACAGTACTTAGTGCGTTGCAGAATAATGAATTGGAGTCCTTGGCGTACCTGTACCTTGGTTCATATGTACGATATTCGCCGCAGTAGGACGGGCTTTCTATAGAGTTAAGTGGAACGCCACATCACACTATCATGATCCCGAACATCCGGATGCATTACTCGGAGGACGTTGAGGACGTTCCGTCTATCGGAACAACGTAGCAAAACCGATAAAGATAGCGATAAAGACTCACCTAAGACGCCACCCTCTTTTCTCCATCAAGGTAACAAGTTCGAAATACATCGTATTTGTGTGGCTGATAGTGGTACATGTAGTATAAATTAAATACGACTCCGAGTCGATAAATACTTAGATCAAGGGAAATGGAAGTACAGTGAGCAGGGTAGATACAGGGATATCCCGTTCGATAAGTGGTAACATGGATAGAAATGTAAAGATAGTATAACCGGCATTTATCCCACCTGAGGTCCAAAAGACATGTAAACAGAAATGAATGGAAGACCTGCACAACATGCCGATTAGAAGACCTGGATGCTTGTGGGTGCAGGCACGCTTACATTCTAGACATCAAGCAGGGTCAACGTCCATACGCCCGCTACCCTCAGCTTCGTCTTCAAGACTCATCCTACCCAAGGGAAGCCGTACGCCTGGGCTGGGGGCATCGATAGGTACCGTAGGTGTTCCCGGAGCGTCGATGCTGTCTCGCCGCTTCAGCGACGGAGGCACAACACCCTCCCTCTCGGTGTCAGTTTCTTCACCTTCAGCAGCCCCGCGTATGCCTACAGTTCGCAGCCTTCCAACCCAAGCGTCGGCGCGATCCAAGCTGTCCTTCACAACGCCCGTCACCCCACGCATCATATCCAGACTTTCTGTCGCCAACGTCAGTATCCGCTGCGCCGCAACCATAGCTGTACCCGTAGTCATCCTCCGATGGCCATCTTCCGCCATAATGCGGGGATGGATACGTGGAGAGGCAGTCGGTGATTGTTGGGGAGAGGCAGAAACAGAGACGACACCGCGTTCTCTCTTCGGTTGATGGTGCCTCCGACTCCTTCCTGCAGAAGCAGCAGCTACGCTCTCCCGCTCATTTTCAGTTCCAGGAGCGGAGGCGGGGCCATTCCTCATTGCGGCGGCCCATCGCTTTGGTAGTGTGAGAATGAACCCTTTTACGCGCTGACGGGCCGGCTCTGGCAACGAAGCTCCACCGGCATACTTGCCGACAACATCGACCACCTGTCGAACGGTATGCACGATGTCTTGACGTATATGCGCGAGGGTATGCATGTGGACTTCTGATAACGGAGTCTCCTCGCCGTTTTTGTTCGAAAAATGGCGCTCTTGGAGAGCTGCGGTAAAGTTTCGGAGAACGACAATTTGGGCGTCAATATGGGCGGTAGCATACTAGAGGTGGTGTTAGTATCGTGTCAGGAAAAATCAGTGGAGGTTTGTACCTGCAACCAGCTTAAACAATATCGTAACCGACGTAGACTCTCTTCACTCAAAGCTGCGCTCAGTCCTCCCGCTTCTAGCAACACGGTATGCCATCGGCTTCTTTGCGCAACTTGTTGTTGATCTGCATCTTCCGCCGGCACCTCAGGCGTCGGCGTAGGGGAACGCCGCTGATCGTAAGATTTTGTACCTGTAAATTATTGTAAATCACCGAAATGGGGAAACAGTGAGTAACTTGCTGTCTATCCACATCCCAACGCGCTTTGCATCATCACCTTCGGTGGAACGCGACATGCTAACGTCTCTGTCTGGTGATGCTGATTCTTGACGCGTGTTGCTTCGCCCGCGTCCTCGTGGGCTTTCTCCGTCGCAGGATGGTCGACGATATCGGTCCAGCTGGAAAACCGGAACAAAGAAGTCAGTACATAGCCCATCTCGATGATAGATACAAGAATAAAGTAAATGGACATGCGTCGAACGCCTGGAGCTTGACAAGATCTTGCGCCCGCACAGATATATCATAATCGCACGCTGTCTTCAACACCCCCAGGGAAGAGCATTCCGATATCGGGAATAATGTAAAATGGCTGGATCGTTCCTAGGATAGCCCGGATCAATTCGTTTTCAGGACAGTTTATACCAAGTTTCGGAGCGGAAGAAACGAAAGTGTTCGACCTCCATTTTTTGCTCGAGTCGGTTGACAGACAATATGGTTCAACTAGTTGATGAAGAGCAACATTGCATCGCCAACAGGGCAAGCAAAAAATCAGAATCGGGAACAGCCTTGAATGTTTCTAACGCTCCGAAACATGCACTGACTTGAGAACAAAAAGTGATCCAGGTACCCGAAGGAGTCCTGGGGATTGCAGGAGGCATATTCCATCGGGTTTTGTTGACAACAGGTTTCGAAACGTTAGAAAAGGGGTCTGATTGTGGCATCTTGAACGCGTCTGGAGCTATAATGTAGAACGCGTCCTGAAGGAAGAAGGCGAAGCGACGGCAGCAGCATTCTACGTTCAAAGGCCCCGAATCCTAACGCTTCGAAACCTGTTATATCCAGCCAATGGGATCCAGACGTGCTGAGGCCCTATGCGTCGACCATGGAAGCGAACCCGTATCCGCAGTGTCCCATACGCGTGTCTCAATGAAACGTTGCTCACCCTGTCCAATTGCCTACACGCAAACTCATCCAACTGCTCGACATTCACCGGAAGTCGATCAATGACAGGCTTTGATATCGTCTTCACACCTGATTCCATCATTTCGACGCCATACTAGCGAGACACAAGGTCAACAGCAATATCACACGCCACACTGCCTCGCGGCGCACCTTTACGACTCTCGAGCTTGCTTTGCCCTGCTCGTAAGCCCTCAATGCACTATTGACCAGCGGCAGATGGGACATCCGCTTCACAAACTCGGGTTCCAGCACTCCTCCGCCTCCGTACATTTCGGCATCGATGGAAGAGATGGTGGGACTAGGAAGAGACGTCGGCGGCTGCGACGTAGAAGCTACAGAAAGAGCAGGAGTAGCTGCAGACTCTGTCCAAAAAATCGCAGTCAAAAATCGGGCTACTATAACGTGAGATAAAGGCGCACGAGTCTCTCTGGGCGACGGGTGCCCGTTTCGCATGTCGCCAAGGGCCGTGACGGCGATTCTGACGCTTTCATCTTGGTCGTCGAGCAGTGACGAACTGCTGAGCGAGTCGGAGGTGGCCATGGGGGGAGGAAGAGAAGGTGGGGGTCGTATTTATCTCCAGGGCATGTGAATACGAGAGAAACACGTGCCACCTGTGAGCCTCGGCCTTGTTGTAAATGCAAACCCCGCAATTAATTAATTAATATTTCCTACAAGACACCACCTCGACGTTAGCGGAAACCAAGGGTGTACGGGCGCATTCCGCGACGGGAATGAACGAAACATGTATTCAATATTTGACAGATAGTGCAGGTCGCTTCAGTTACCCCGCGTTACTCTATTAAGGTTGGCTCGACCCGGGGTCCCCACAAAAACAAGAGAAAATTATCACACAAGTAAAGTATGTACTGCTACAATATTACTAGTACACAGCTACAACGACATCTTATTGATAATTTCGATGAGAAAGATCATTAAAGCTGGTCAAGTAGGTATCCCAATCGTCCATCCTGAAAATAAGACTGAGACATTGTTACGGGAAACGAAAACCGAGAAACATACTCAAACGTATTGGGAACACTGTTCCACATAGCCATCGTACGGTCGTCATTCGTCCATATTCCTTCCGGATTCTGTTGGGAGCTTCCCGCTGCGAAGGGATCGCTACTGCCGTAATAATATGTAGTCTCCGTCGCTGTTGGCATGCCGCTCCGTCCGAGCTCTGCGCTATTCATGGGTAAAGGTACAGCTTGAATGTGTAGAGACTCCAGAGGCACGTCCGTTCCAAAGTTCTGCACCGGCGCTGGCTGTTCGGCAGGCCAGTCGAAATTGGATACGTCCTGCGGACTATCGGGCAATGGGTACGGCTCAGGGGAATAGCCTGAGCTTTCGCCGCTTGTTTGATCCTCATCTTCATCCTCGTCGCGCTCTCGTTTGTTGTTGGGTGATGGCGTGTTGTTGGGCAATGGTAAATCACCCACAGAGGCCAACTCGTACATTATATCCCTAAGAAAATGAGGATCACCCTGAATTGTGTATAAATAAGATCGTACCATAGTTTCCCAGCGAACTGCCACCTGCGGCCATTGTTAGCATCGAAGCATATTGACCATCAGGAGTATTGACAGACCGTGAATCCAAACTTCGTAGAACCTTCATGCACTTGTGGACGTCATCCATCTCTTTGTAAGGGTCCAAAGACAAGCCTGTGCGTTGCCCTCCCCATATGTTGAACAGAAGAACTATCCCAGCATCGAACGCTAGTAACTGCTCAAAACGTCAAAACAACCAAAAAGGATAAGAGAAAAGGCCGTACGCCGGTGACGGGGGCTACTCCAGCACGACGACGCTGCATGTCTGCGATATGTGAAGACACACGAGCAGCGTTAGTACATATCGCAAGCGATGGGAATCGAAACTTGGAGTCTTGAGGTGTTGTGATAAAGGGTCGGTGGATCAACTTCTGTAGATGATAGTAGAACATATACAAGGACGCGGATTGATTGAAATGAACAAGGTTGGCCCGGTTGGGATCCCACCGGACTGCATATCGGTGAATGAGAGATCAAAGGCGAAGCAAGGAAACGTACGATGTGTGGGTATCGTATCGATCCATTTATTAAGTGCTGAATCCAGATCCGCGACTACCTCAGATTCCCAATTTGGGTCGAGAAAACCAAGCATGACTCTAGACTTCTTTAACGAGTACTGTACAGCTCAGGATCAGAACATCGGCTATCGGGAGAAGAAGATGGATGTACAATTGTGCGCAAGCAGAACGCCAACAATCGACTGAGCTTGATGCAACAATTGAAGTACGATATCACGGAAGGTTTTCCAGCTGGCTGTTTGAACGCCTGGGCCGGGTCAGCAGCTTCCCAGTACTCATCATCGCATTCGGTAGGTAGATCGATGTCGATTCTAAGAGTAGTTGTAAGCAGTATAAAAGTAGGGAAAGCAGCAAAGCCATACTCTTCATCGCCCAGAGCCAGTGACCGCCCCATCAGAGAACTGATCAGTCGGTCCATATATATGAGACTCCTGTCGTGGAATTGAGAGAACTGGCAGGGCGGTAAGAGAAAATCTTACCAAAATGCCCTCTTCCACATTTCAGCCTCAACAGTATTGGGCGCATGATTTGCCTTCCGTCTATGGCCACCTGCGTCCTGAGCCAACCGAATACCAATCCCCACGATGGTCCACGATAGCTGGGGCACAGAAGATCCCAGTAAAAACTCCGCAAAAAGCTAGGTCATCAATGTAGCACTATATGGAAGACGATAATCAAGAAGACTCACACAGAGGACCTGCAAGTCGTACAGCGACGGCGAACCCACTAATGGTTTGCAATTACGAGTATCCATCACCTGATGAATCCATTTCCAACCACTGGACTGCCTCGACTTCTCTCCGTCAAGCAGAACGCGCGGATCATCTGAGTACCTCGATGACACGGCACAGACCAGCAACAGCAAGGAGGCCATCATGTGGTCCTTAAAATGATATTTCTCTCCGATCAACCTCTCGAACGTTGGTCGATGAAGAAGCGGGACGAGGATGTTGACGCGCTCAAAGTAGATGTCGACCAAAGACCACAAAAGATCATCCGGAGGAAATGTGAACCCTGCACCGGTCACAAAATGATCAGGCTGGCCTAATTTCCACTGACTCGTCTGCCAAAATTCCGGCCTACAGTTGAGGAATAGGAAATGGTCTCGCTCTCGGACCCCGTACTTGAGATCCGCGGCTGATTGAATCAAGTGGATGCCACTTGATTTACCCAAAAATCGAAAGCCCAGGGTTTGATCTTTGAAGAGCTCCGAAGTTTCTTCCAGGAAAACATGCTCGGGTTCTATCAAGTATTTGTGCTCTATGTCGGTGGTAAAATCCTCGACGGTACCGGCACGCCGCGGTAAGTCATCGCGATGCTTCCAGTTAGACTCATCGTCTAAAAAAGTTTCAAGCTCCTCCTCTGGTAGCATCTGCGCCATATAATCAGAAATGACTTTGACACCGAAAAGTACACTTACCGTGTGTAAGAGCTTCTCCATCCTCTGCACCTTGACCTCCAACTCGTGAACGTACCTGATGAAACACAATGAGCAGGATCTTTGAAGATTTCAGCAGCCCAACAAACTTTTTGGAAGGACCTTTTTTCTATCGAACGATTCGTCGTTAATCGCGTGTCCGGACGTCGAAGACATAAAGTCACCTTGGCCTCCTCGAGATAAGTACAGGGAACATCAGCAGCTACGCAAATCGAACATCGTTCGTCGCTCATGGCCATTGCATCGCCTAGGTTCATACAAGTCAATTCATGTTGTAATATAGCACGGATGGTTCGTACATCTAACTATAGCACAGCAAGGGTCAGATAAGACATTTCGCCGACAAAATAATTGAAACACGCACTTTTCTTCCGTCTACACAAGTCGCACGCCCTCTGCACCCGCCGTTTCTTGTTTCCCCCATTTGTTGTCAATTTGGCGCCACCAACGTCCTGCCCTGAGTCGTCAGCCATGGTCGTATTCGTCGTTCAAGTTTGCCTAGTCCAGGAGGAGTATTCTTGAGGGCATTGGCCACGGATAATAAGCAGGTTGATGTAGTATAAGTACAGGTAACAGTGCCGTTTACTCAGCATCTTTACTGAAACTCCCTGTCTCGGCAGACAAGTAATGCGATGCAAAGGTGCCACGTCTTCGGCCCGGCATCGTACGTAAATCATGTCCGTGCCGAACACGGCGCCGACTAACTTTGAATTTGTCGCCAAGACCGTATATTGCTGCCTACTTACAGTCGGCTACTACCTAGTGCCACTGAAATCGTCATTGTTGAAGCACGTTTGCAGTGGACTTCCTCAGTGCTTCGGTCCTGACTCCAAGCCCACGAGATTTTAACTTGCCGGGTTCCGTCCGCAAACGGCCTAATGGAAAGTTAAACCGATCGTGACCGCAACTTGCTCTGCTGAATTCGATTACTTACAACAGTTTCCTTCACGACCTAGTAAGTTCGCTTTCTCACCGACATGCCAACAAGGCCAGCTTACAAAATTACCACGTACGTGGTTAATATATTCCAGAATTCACTCTCAGTGGTCACCCTATTTCACGACGCGGACCGACTGAGATCACTTCGTCATATTTTAAACTAAGTATCGGCGCGAAAAGTTCCTTTTGGACATCAGGTGTACCGGGGGCATTAATACGACAAGCCCAACCATGGGGTCGATAAGGACGTGTGAGGGTCCTACGATGCCCTACTTAAAGACGCATTAGGCCACTGTATAGTGGAACCATCGGAGGATTAAAAATCCAAACTGCCGCTGATGATGATGCGTGCACTCCATGTCCACTTGTCAGCAACTCTCCGCAAATCTAGGCCGAGAAGCGCCGTACCCCTTTCAGTATCAGGAGATGATTCCCGCGGTTATTAAGTAACACCTTCTTTCGAGGGCATTCTCGCTGAATTCAGGTCATTTTTTTAAAGATAAATTTGTTCGCGGACTCTCTGGACTGACCTGTCACCGGTTAGTGGTATTAGAAGCGACTCCAATTACAAACGAGTCTAGTGGCCTAATTCTATCCTAAGCGGCTTGGCCTGTACCATCTTATCCGATTGATTTGCAGGTGGCTCCAGCAGACTATTGAGAGACAACGTTGACAGACCGATGTACAATACGAAGCGATGTCTTGAATCTACGACCCAGCGGTTGCATTTAACACCTTCCCGTCGTATCAAATTTCATGGACTCTTCTATACTCTACGACTTGTCGGCAATAGGGAAATCCTTTCCAGTCATGCTCTTATATCCACTCCTAATCGCATCAGAGATCTGCTCATCCTTTGCCTGCTCCAAAGCGGATTCGTTCGACTGTTTTCCCTGGCCCAGGAAGTGCTCCTGAACAAAGTCGACACCTGCAAAGGAGGGAGTCGGTAATTCATTAGTCGACAATCCCAACTGATCAAGCCCTTGATGCGGTATACACACCTTTATCAAGGAGATCTAAACATCCAAGTCAGTCATCGTTCATAATCGCATATGTACTGTCATGCTTACCCTCTTTCTTTTCTCCAGCCTCTCCGCCTCCCAGAGCGTTGTTCACTTTCCCCATCAAGCCACCGCTACTTTCCGTTTTGGTCTCCGATTGCTGCTGGCCACCATGCGTAGCACTTTCAAACTGTTTCTTCAGGAAATCCATGGTATGTGCGGAGGAAGGAACAGGTGAAGCTTTATGGCATCAAGACCCTGTTCTCCATGCCAAGCCTTGACGTCACCTCTGCTCAGGAACCGAACTCTTCTTTGACCTAAAAATGAAAAACAATTCTCGCTCCGAAACAGTGCTGTCTAGGATTCTGCGCTCAGCTTCTTAGCTTACTACATCTCAAAAGTTGGTACAGTGGGTGTACGAGCTGATTTTCAATACCTTAATCGTCCGCCGCAGTATCAATCTTGCGTCGGAGGATCAAAGTTTAAGTCCTGGACACAATTCTATGAGACCAGACTTGAAATCAGTGGCTTTAAGCCTTTCAGGCTGTTTTAGTGCTGTAAGTAACTGCGGCACTGCATCACTTACGGTTTACTGTGACTTCCTGCTCGAAAATCAACCAGTAGCTCAGACTAGAGTATCATAAATTTCTTATTTCCAGTGGATAATCACTAGTATTGACGCTCAAAACGTCGTCCGGGGATTCGGGCCGTTTCCCGTCACGGGGAAACAACGGGCCACTACCCGGAGTACAGCCACAAATCCCTTTCCTCGTTGACGTTGATGCTCGCGCTGCGACCCTTGGCGCGCCACGTTCCATTATCGAGTCGGCATACGGGCAGAACAGCAATAACTGCTCGCCTCGCCCACTCCTCCATTCGCCGGTTCTCTTCTCAGCAGCCTCCCTTACCATCGTTCGCCAGTACAGTCGGAACCAGCCCTACCGTTTTTAGACGCCTTTTCTATCGCAAGGATGGTACGCCTAGATCAAAGAAGCGGGGAGTCTTCATAGGTGCGCAACTAGCGCTCACTAAACACCACATTTTCTCATACTTTGGCTGGACAGCGATCAGTGCAGCTACGGCTATCGTCTTACTCTCTGCATTTGAAAAGTTATTCGTTGTTATGGAATTCCAGAGCGTCGTTGCTTGGTCGTTCGTGCAATGTTTCCGCGTTGACAAAGAAAGATACGCGTCTCAGGACTTCTCCGATTACAAATCGACCGTCGAGTATTTTCGTGACCTCGTGCTTGTCCTGCTGGTGAATCACCATGAGGTTGACCACGCGGTGGTCAACCTTGCTTTCGAAAAAATTGCGCTATGGGAGGGGGAGCGGCGGGAAAAGGTGCATGGGGCATTTCGTTCAGCGGCGGAGGAAATTCATAACTTGTTGGCTGGAGGAGAGGGCGTGTTTGAGATGGATCTGTTCGAGCTGGGGTTCACGGCGTTCAAGATTCTGAACAATGCTCTTGGAGACGCCCTTGATGGTGTGGAAGAATCGCAGCTTACCATCGTCCTCAAAGGCACTCCCGTAGATAAGATGAAGGATTACGAGGTTATCGGTTAGCCTGACGGAAGTGTGAGTACACGTGGTTGGGCGCTCAGTCTCTGATTAATCGAAGTCCAGACCCCTGTTGTTGAGTCAGACAGCCAGGATTGTGCTCTTCTTTGCCTGATATAGGACTGAGGCTCAACGAAGAGGTCAGATTTCTGGTTCTCTCTGAAAGCGCGCCGATGGATCTGGGGAGAGACTTTTCCGCTTCAAGCGGTCTCCATTGTAACATTATAGGTTTACTGGATTTACCAGTATAACCTGTGGTAATCAGTCACTAATGCATGGTTCATATCTTTATCTTTGGTGCTGTTACGGTTCGACCTAGCGGCCTGGAATGCCATTGAAAAGGGTAGTAGGAGCGTTATCCTTGGGCGTGCGTGCTGGTATTCCAATTTTTCTTCAATTGAAGGCCTTCTGGCAGTTTTGATAGAAATCTCGACGTCGATACCATTGCACAACCCCCGCAGTCTCCCCTCATCCTTCGGAATTGCGCTGTAACTCACCATCGTAATATCTTCGTAAACTCCGTTTAAAAGAGAACTGCAAAAACTGCGGGCAAAGACAATTCAATGTGAGGGTGTAAACCGGTCTGATGAGAGCGAATGAGAACGAACGTCGCTCTCATCTATTCTTCCTCGTTTGACAGAGCATAGCCCCGACACCTCTAACTTGTGATTTACGAGAGAGTTGGATAGGACGTTGAAATCGATAACGGAAGAACCTAAATATCATAGCTCGATTGTCTAATGTATTTCCTCATTGTTCATAAATACGTTCTTTGCATTCACTGCTTGGGCCGGTTCCTTTTCAGGACGGAAAAAGGACATCTAAAAATCTTGTGAGTTTTCGTTGCCTTTGCATACTGCAAAAACAGGATAAGGAAAACTCAATGAAGAACTGGTCCATTTTAGCGCTTCTTTCGTGTGCCTAAACAGCTGCTTTTCTATGAATGAAAAGCGGCTTACTTTGTTCTGACCGCGGGAAACACAACGCATTTTACATTCCGTTTTTTGATCTCTTTGCTTACCTTACAAGAGTACCTAAATGATCCCACCTTTCGACTTGTTTTCCTGAACTCGTTTTTACATTTAGAAGATCAAATGAAATGCCGCTACATTTGGTCCTGGTTGAAGGCCTCGTTTCTCCGATCGGAAAATGTATCGGCCCCAGCAGTGATCGTATCTGATGGTCCTTGGTCTTTGTTACACTGGGTCAATCGAAATACACCTTAAAATGTCATAAAATTGTCGTAATTATTGTAGACAACAGGGAAAGAATGCCATATTTGCGATTGAGATCAAGGTGATTACCATGCAATTCACGCAAGGAACGACGACGGGTGTGTCATATTCCACCACTTGCATATCTCATCGAGGAAAAGCATTACGATACCATATCTAAAGCAAAGACATTGGTCATCATGTTTCACAACTATGAAGAACAAGCTTCCGTCCCATGTCTTCGTCACGATTGCCAGACCCTCGTACCTCGGGTCTTGGCAACCTGACTACGACACGGAACTTCAGCTTGTTGGGGCCCGCCCCAAACCTGGCTTATTACTAAGATCTTAGTTTGAGAGAAAATATATATTATGATTGTAATTGAGCTTCAGAATATGCAATGTTCAATGTATCAGTTTTTTTTTCTGTTGGTGAAAAGCAAACTCAAATCTGTTGTCCAGAAGTGCTGCATACAGTTGTCCATGTGAAAGAACAGGAGTATGTAGATCCCATCCCACATAGGTGACTGACTGGCCTTGAGACTCGTTGATTGTCATTGCAAATGCCTGCCTGACTGGAAATTAACAACATGAAAATGCAATAGGTAGTTTGGCTGTATCTTCATTGACAGTGATATGGGGAATGAAGACAGTCTTGCTCATATGGGTGCCACTAAGAAGACAACATTCTAAAACATGAGGATGGAAGCCAGTGAGAATCATCCATGTTAGGGCTTTGCACCATACCATGTGCCATATAGAGGACAACTGTCGACCATCAGAAACTTGGCCTTGATGGTATGGTGATGGTAACAGCTGTCATTACCATATATATGTCAATGGTTATCTTTAAGGGCAGACATCAGCATCGAATATTGCAGAAACAGTCAGTTTTCATTGTTTTATCTATACCGGTCAAAAAAACTCACTAATTAGTCCATTTTCAGATACCCATATAGGACCCGTACAATACAAAATAGGCAAAACTCTCTGACAGTACAGGGATGGTACCCATACAACCATACCATACAGTGACAGTGCAAAGCCCTAATCCATATCCTATTGCATAGGCTATTAGCTGGATCCAGATTGCATAGGAGCATAAGTGGGTATCCAGCTTTGCACATGGTAATCCAGAGGGATTAAAATTCTGAAGAGATTCAATCAAATAGAAGGCAGCAGCATCACTGTCACCTCATCCATGATCATCTTATTCATACTCCACTATACCATCACCTGTCCCTGGAAACTTCTTCAGAACCTGCTGATATTGAAGGATATTCATCCTGCCATATGCACAGCTGACCTTTTTTTTGATCACCTTTTGTTCCTACTACCTATCTTTTATATCCTAAATCCTGTCATTACTCAATCTCACTTACAAAGTCTCACCATAGTCACCTTATACCTCAGTTGTTTCATCTATGCTTTGCTGAATGAGGTGTGTAAACCTATACCACATTTACTATTTACTTACTCACACTTGGTCTTAGATCTAATGTATATTCTTCTACCAATAGGTACAGTACACTGTTAATATACAGTTGTTTTGCCTATGCTGTGTGAACTGAGATCTAACATATATTTTTCTACCAATAGCTAATTGCATTCAGAGAGAATTAGTAGTAAGAACATATTGAATACCCAATTGATCATGCCACACTAATCTCCCTGCATTGTGACATTTGAATAAGGCATAGCACAGATGGCATCTATATCCCTCTGCATATCTTAGTTATGTAAAAATATCAGGGGCAAAATACACAAAAGGATGAAAAAATAGTGCATATCTCCTGAGATCTCGATATAACAAAAATACATCCTCATGATACTATCTCACTCAACCTCTGGTTACATATATAAGATGTACTTTAGTTTTCTACACCTCAGTACTTTCTGCTTTTACTGTGCTGACTGAGGTTTGAATATTTTGTTACCTTTCTATCCATGTACATACATAGTCTTTAAAGATCTTACTCTTATCCTCCCATTATCAGGTACAGTGTGCTAACTGAGATGTTACTATCCTTTAGTACAGAAGGTGGGCTTGTCACCAATATCATGAAATGGAACTAATGCTTACCTGGGTGTGGCAGTCTCACATAGGAGTGACCACAAAAACAGCAGGTGGCAGTGCAACCGGGTTAAGCCGGGCTCGTGGCAGTGCTATAGGACCGGTCCTTCAATAAACGGTTGTGGCAGTGCCTACAGAAGAGGAGTAGAGAATTCAAAGTCCGGTAATTTACATAAGCATTTCTGTGGCTGTGCGCGTCCTAACTTATATATATGACAAGCTTCCGTCCCGTGTCTTCATCACAATTGCCAGACCCTCGTACCTCGGGTCTTGGCAACCTGACTACAACACGGAACTTCAGCTTGTTGGGGCCCGCCCCAAACCTGGCTTATTACTTAAATTTTGAGATGTTAGTTTCAGAGAAAATATATATTATGATTATAATAGTGCTTCAGAATACAATATTCAATACATCTGTATTTTTTTCTGTTGGTGCATGGAATGTAAGGCTCTGGTGAGTTCCCAGTCGCCATCGAAGCACATGGCTGTTTGCTATTGGTTACCCAGTCATTTCCACTTGCATGGGCCTCAGATTCATGTTGCTCTGACAGCAGAGATTCAGCAGCATCAGTCCTGGGGTGTGCCACACACATTGATCGGCAAATCATTGGTTTCATGGCATTAGGTGCAGTGGGAGTTGGCTCAGCTGGTGCTGTCATTGACAGTGGAACCTTGTTTAAGGCAGGGGAGTTTCTGGCAGATAAGACCCACGACACTACTGTCAGAAGTGCAGTTGCTAAGTGCCACATACAGTCAACCATGTGAAAAAACAGGAGTAGGTAAATCCAATCCCACATATGTGACTGAATGGCCTTGAGGCTTATTGATTGTCATTTCAAATGCCAGCCTGACTGGATATTGATGATGTGAAAATGCAATGGGAGGTTTGGCTGTATCTGTATTAACAGTGATACAGGGAATGAAGACAGTCTTGCCCATATAGTTGCCACTAAGAAGACAATTTTCCAAAACATGAGGATGAAATTAGATGAGAATCATCCATGTTCCATTGCATAGACCATTAGCTGGATCCAGATTGCATAGGAGTGTATATGGGCATCCAGCTCTGCACATGATAATCCAAAAGCATTAAAATTCTGAAGGAATTCAATTGGATAGAGGGCCACAGCATCACTGTCATCCCATTCATGCTCCACTATACCATCTCCTGTCCTTAGAAACTTCTCCAGAATCTGCTGATGTTGGAGGATATCCATCCCACCATGCATGTGTATATCCTATCTTATTTTTGATCACCCTTTGTTCCTACTACTTACCTTTTATATCTTACATATAAACCCTCACCATAGTCACCCGATACCTCAGTTATTCCATCTACACTGTGCTGACTGAGGTATGTATACCTATACTGCATTTACTACTTACTTACACTTGTTCTTAGATCTAATTTATATTATTCTACCAATAGCTGATTGACTTCAGAGAGAATTGGTATGGACACATTGAATACCCAATTGGTCTTGTCACACTAATCTCTATACCTTGTGACACTTGTATAATGTATAGCATAGATGGCATCCATATTCATCCATATATCTTAGTTATCTAAAGATCTCAAAGCAATGTACATGAAAAGGATGAAAAAATAGTGCATATCTCCTGAGATATTTACATAACAAAAATACATGGATGGATGCAGATGCTGCCTTACACTTAATGGAGGCCCTATTCACATGCATACATATTGAAGGAAATCTGTATCTATTTTACTTGCATTATCTATTTTCTTCATGATACTATCTCATTCAACCTCTGGTTACATATATAAGATGTACTTTAGTTTTCCACACCTCAGTATTTTCTGCTTTTGCTGTGCTGACTGAGGTTTGAATATTTTACATTACTTTTATATCCACATACATGCATAGTCTTTACAGATCTTAGTCTCATCCTCTTATTATCAGGAACAGTACAGCTCAATGCAATCATTTTAGGTTTTGCTGTGCTGACTGAGATATTACTCTTATCCTGTGATCATTATACAGAAGGGTAGGCTTTTCATCATATCATGAAATAGGACTGATACTTACCTGGGATGAGCCTGGCACAGGAAGTTTCAAAGGGGACCCAAGGTGGTAGAGGAGGAATTGGATGTAGCAGTGCAGCCCAATTCGAACTCAGCCGGGTTAAGCCAGGACCGGTCCTGCAATAGCCGGTTGTGGCAGTGCGTACAGAAGAGGAGTGGATATTTCAAAGTCCGCTAATTTTACATAATCAAATATGATTGGAAGCTTGCGAACTGTCTTATATATATAAGATACAAGCTTCTGTCCCGTGCCTTCGTCACGATTGCCAGACCCTCGTACCTCGGGTCTTGGCAACCTGACTACAACACGGAACTTCAGCTTGTTGGGGCCCGCCCCAAACCTGGCTTATTACTATGATGTTAGTTTGAGAGAAAATATGTATTATGTGTTGGAGATTCAGCCTATCCTGAGTGTCCCACCTATTCGAGGTACCGACATTTTACCTTATTTGATTGAACATACTTACTATATTTAGATTACATCTCCTATCCATTCCTACTTATATCTGCTGTATCCCCTTTATCGCACCTCAGCCATTCACATTGACTACATGACTGACTGAGGTGTGTATCTTATGTTCATTCTATCATATATATTTCTTATGCTACATTCATACAGCTGTTCTCATACTAACATTATGATTGTAATTGAGCTTCAGAATATACAATATTCAATGTATCAGTATTTTTTTCTGTTGGTGAAAAGCAAACTCAAATCTGTTGTCCATATGAATGAACAGGAGTATGTAGATCCAATCTCACATAAGTGACTGACTGGCCTTGAGACTTGTTGATTGTCATTGCAAATGCCAGCCTGACTGGAGATTTACAACATGAAAATGCAATAGGTAGTTTGGCGGTATCTTCATTGACAGTGATATGGGGAATGGAGATAGTCTTGCTCATATGGGTGCCACTAAGAAGACAACATTCCAAAACATGAGGATGGAAGCCAGTAAGAATCATCCATGTTAGGGCTTCACACCATACCATGTACAGTATACGACCATACAGAGGACAGCGGTCAACCATCAGAAACTTGGCCTTGATGGTATGATGATGGTAACAGCTGTCATTACCATATATACATCAATGGTTACCTTCAAGGATAGACATCAGCATCAAATATTGCAGAAACAGTCAGTTTTCATTGTTTTATCTATACCGGCCAAAAAAACCTCACTAATTAGTCCATTTTCAGATACCCATATAGGACTCATACAATACAAAATGGGCAAAACTCTCTGACAGTACAGGGATGGTACCCATACAATGACACCCGTACAACCATACCATACAGTGATGGTGCAAAGCCCTAATCCATGTCCTATTGCATAGGCTATTAGCTGGATCCAGATTGCATAGGAGCATAAGTGGGTATCCAGCTTTGCACATGGTAATCCAGAGGGATTAAAATTCTGAAGAAATTCAATTGAATAGAAGGCAGCAGCATCACTGTCATCTCATCCATGATCATCTTATCCATACTCCACTATACCATCACCTGTCCCTGGAAACTTCTTCAGAACCTGCTGATATTGAAGGATATCCATCCTGCCATATGCACAGCCTACTTTTTTTTTTGATTGCCTTTTGTTCCTACTACCTATCTTTTATATTATAAATCTTGTCATTACTCAATTTTACTTATAAAGTCTCACCGTACTCACCTTCTACCTCAGTTGTTTCATCTATGCTTTGCTGACTGAGGTGTATAAGCCTATACCACATTTACTATTTACTTACTCACACTTGGTCTTAGATCTAAGGTATACTCTTCTACCAATAGGTACAGTACACTATTAATGTACAGTTGTTTTGCCTATGCTGTGTGAACTGAGATCTAACATATATTTTTCTACCAATAGCTAATTGCATTCAGAGAGAATTAGTAGTAAGAACATATTGAATACCCAATTGGTCATGCCACAGTAATCTCCCTGCATTGTGACATTTGAATAAGGCATAGCACAGATGGCATCTACATCCCTCTGCATATCTTAGTTATGTAAAGATATTAGGAGCAAAATATGCAAAAAAGATGAAAAAATAGTGTATATCTCCTGAGATCTTGATATAACAAAAATACATCCTCATGATACTATCTCACTCAACCTCTGGTTACATATATAAGATGTACTTTAGTTTTCTACACCTCAGTACTTTCTGCTTTTACTGTGCTGACTGAGGTTTGAATATTTTGTTACCTTTCTATCCATGTACATACATAGTCTTTAAAGATCTTACTCTTATCCATTATCAGGTACAGTGTGCTAACTGAGATCCTTTAGTACAGAAGGTGGGCTTGTCACCAATATCATGAAATGGAACTAATGCTTACCTGGGTGTGGCAGTCTCACATAGGAGTGACCACAAAAACAGCAGGTGGCAGTGCAACCGGGTTAAGCCGGGCTCGTGGCAGTGCTATAGGACCGGTCCTTCAATAGCCGGTTGTGGCAGTGCTCACTGGGAAAGACCGAAAATTCAAAGTCCGGTAATTTACATAAGCATTCTGGTGGCTGTGCGCATCCTAACTTATATATATGATGACAAGCTTCCGTCCCGTGTCTTCGTCACGATTGCCAGACCCTCGTACCTCGGGTCTTGGCAACCTGACTACGACACGGAACTTCAGCTTGTTGGGGCCCGCCCCAAACCCGGCTTATTACTTAAATTCTGAGATGTTAGTTTTAGAGAAAATATATATTATGATCGTAATAGAGCTTCAGGATATACAATATTCAAAGTATTTGTACCCTTTTCTGTATCTGGAAAGAGAACTCGAATGCGCTGTCCTGAAGTGCAACGGCTAAGTGCTACATAGAGTTGTCCATGTGAAAAAACAGGAGTACGTAAATCTAATCCAATATAAGTAACTGACTGTCCTTGAGACTTGTTGATTGTCATTGCAAATGCCAGCCTGACTGGAAACTGGCGACGTGAAAATGCAATGGGAAGTTCAGATGTATCTGCATTGATTGAGATGCGTGGAATAAAGACAACCTTGCCAGCATTGTTCCCACTAAGAAGACGACACTCTAATACATGGGGGCGACAACGTGTGAGAATCATTCGTGTCCCATTGCATAGGCCATTTCCTGGATCCAAATTGCGGAGAAGCATGAGAGGGCATCCAATTTTGAGAGCCAGCCTTGCACGTGGCAACCCAGAAGCATTGAAATTTTGAAGAAATTCTACTGGATAAAGCATAGTGGGATCATCCAACTCTTCTTCTATTATCTTGTCTGTACTCCAATAGACTGCCTCTTGTCCTGGAAACATATCCAGAACCTGTTGATTGATTTCATCAACATCATCATTGCGCCCAGAGAGAATTGTTCGTTCTAAAAAAAAGCAATCTTCAAAATGGCCAGCTTGAATGTTTGGATAAATGTAACTGATAAGTCCAGAAAGTGATGGGTTGGTAAGGCGCATAGAATCTGGAAGAGAGATTATTCTATCCTCAGTGAGTCCTTCTCCTGCACCAACAGTAAGCAGCCATTGAGCAAACTCTACATTTTCAGGAGTCTGATCCAGACGCATGTTTTTCTTCAAATGAATGACCTGGATCTGAGGCCATAATGGTGAACGGCGAAATGAAGCTGCAACAATTTGCTCTCGTGATCCCCTTGAAACAACAGGCAATATCTGACAAAAGTCTCCTAAAGTCAATAATCAGAAAGGTCAATCCATAGAGTCATATAATTAATACACATACCACCAAAAAGAACAGTTAGTCCACCAAAAGGAGCATCATTATTGCGGATATCACGAAGAGTGCGGTCAACAGTTTCAATATCATGCCGATTTTGCATAGGAACTTCATCCCAGATGATAAGAGAAGCTCGACAAAGAAGTTCAGCCAGATGGGTTCCTTTGTGAATGTGGCATGTTGTATCATCATGTGAAGGAATTGGAATTTTAAAAGTGGTGTGGCTTGTACGTCCTCCTACTAAAAGAATTGCTGCTATACCGGAGGAAGCACAGGCTAATACAATCAATCCTTGGGCACGAACAGCTGCAGCAATAGTATTACACACAAAAGTCTTTCCACCACCTCCAGCACTATGAAGAAATACTAATTTCCCTTGCTTATGAGTAACAGAATCAATAATTATGTCAAAAGCAATCTTTTGCTCTGCATTGAATGTTTGAAGATTCTTAGCAACTAATTGCTGAAGAGATGGAATATCATAGGTCAGCTGTGCAGCCAGGAGAGGGTTATCCTCATATGCAGCCCAGTCCATAGTAGAGGCTGGCATCTGAGTCCACTCAGAAAGATGTCGACCATGAGATTGAAGAAGCCTATCAATAAGGTGGAGACCAAAATCATAGAGCTGGGCATCTGTTGGATTTGGAACATCACGTTGGTGGAGTTTATGTGCCAAATCATCACAAATATTATTCTTGAACTGCTCCCATAGCTCATCTGGCTTTGCTGGATGACAAAAGAGAAGAAGAGTTGCAAACAGTGATCGCAACTGTGCTCCTGACTTCATGATAGCTGCCTCCTCTAAGCATTGCTTCCATTCATTATCATTTTCCAGCAAACCCATAGCAATGCATGCCTCTTTGAAAGTAGCATACTCCACATTGTTTATAGTACGTAGATGTTGGAAGGATTGAGCACCGGCAACAGCAGTCAAAAGAAGCCGTAGATAGAATCGTTCACCTGATGAGGGTGCAGCTTGATACATTCGACCAATAGTAATACCAATAGTAGTGTATCTTTGGCATAACTTCCATGCCTTTTTATTCCAGGTATAATGAGCAGGGATATCCTGATATAAATATTGGTGTGCATTTGGATCCTTTTTATTGAGCTCAAACCATTGTAATAGAGTGGTTGTCTTTTCTTCTGCAGCTGCTAATATTTGTTCTGGACTGGCATTCTCATCATATGTAATGAGCTGTTCATCAGGAAGATGAACCTGAAGACGAACAACATTTGGTTCCTCTTGATGTAGTCGAAATCCAAAGATCCTCCAACATGATTCAATAGCAGAAATATAGCGTGCATCCAAAAACTCTTTGATCTCATCATGATCCTGAACCTCTAATGTAGTCCTATCATGGCCCTTGTATATGTATTTGTGGATATATTTAATGGCCTTGATAGTAACACAAACCTCCACATTGATGTGGCAGTCATAACGTGCACTGAGATAAGGATTGTATGGAACAACATTACGATTGTCATAGACAGTACGTTTGTCACCATCAATTTTAACATACTGTCGACCATTGTTAGGACGTGCCAGATTAGGATATCCATCAGTGGTGAATTCAGTGTGTTCATTGAATTCTTTTGGATAGTTCTTTGTGCAACGACCATCTTTCATACAGCAATGATCACAGGGACCATGCACCATACATCTTGTGATAATCTCATAAAGAATTGGATATTTTTCAGGATCTGGAATTTGAGCACATGAGACTGAATCAGCATCAGCAGGTGTACGGATTTTATATTCAGAATCCAAAAATATCAGAAGATGCATATGAGGAAGTCCACGCTTCTGAAATTCAATAGTATGCACCATAGCTTTAACTTTGCCAAATATTCCACCCTTCTTGATTTCCTGCAGTAAGGCCTCCTTTTTCAGCTCAAAAACTCTTGCCACAATATCTGGTCGGTCCTCTGCCTTTTGATTTGGTCCATCTGTACACTTTAAAGCCTCTACAATTTCTGGCCACTTTGGATTAGCTGTCATTGTAAGAAAGATATCTGGCTTTTGCAAGGCTCTACAAATGGCCATAGAGTCTTGATACAGCTGATACATTGCACGGGGGCTTCCAGTATGTGATGATGGTAAGACCAATTGTTTCCCAGTATTTTCAAACCCATCCTCATTAGTAGCTGCATCAACTACCCCTTTATAGAGATCTGCACAAATAGTTGTCTGGTTCTTGCGAACCCAGCTGAGATTATTTTGTTCAATTGATGCCCATGCATCCACAAAATACTGCTGTGTCAGTTTTCCTCCTCTAAATAGTGGTACATTTGGTTCAGTTGCTGGACGATGGTGTAGACGATAAGCATAATACATATGCTGAGTAAGTCTTGTCTGTTTTCAGGTGCTTTTTTCAGTCTCTTCCAGGAGCATATCTGGATTCCAGCCTAATTCTCCATAGGGAAAAAGAAGAACATAATGAAGAGATTGATAACTCGGATGAAGTTGGCTAATGTATTGAAGTGAATGATCATGCATACGTAAAACAATATCCCGATATGGTTCAACAATTTCAGATCCATCTCCAGGAATAATAGCAGCCAGTTCATCAACTGTTGGAAGATTATATCGTCGCCCATCGGTACCATCACCTACATGCAATCTTACTTCAATATTTGGATACTCTTCATGAGGCTTGTCTTTCATAATAAGATATGCATGGCGATATATATCAACATATGGATTTACATCTTGCAGTAAATCCTGTAGTTGAGACATGATTCCAGGATGTAGATTAGGATTGCGACGATTGCGCATACGTAAGGCTTCTGCTGGATCATGTATATATAGCTGTGCATAAGACAACTTCTTTCCTTCTTTTGGCAGCAGAGATCCCATCCTATGATGAAGCTCGCCAGATATACAAAAGCAGTATGGTCCAGAAGAATTGGTAATTGTCTCATCAATATTTACAGCTACAGATGTAAATGACAATGCTGCATTGTATTGTCTGATATCATAAAGAAAGGCTTTTGACATTGAATCATTGCCAAAGAGAAGATTTCGGAGAATAGTAGGAGCTGGACAAAGAGGAGGCAAATTAATTTGTCCTTGAAGGCAGCACATGCCAAAACGGGGATTAGTTTTTGATGAATTTTTTATACGTTCATCAAACCAATGTGGTGCTCTACATTCCATACAAACATATTCCATCTGTCCAAGATTATGCTGAGAGCGTGGTTCAACATATGGACATCTGGCCTGAGGAAGAGATGCAGAAATAAGTGGTGATGGTGGTGGTGATGGAAATCTTGGTGGTGGTGATGGGGAGCTTGATGGTGGTGGTGATGGGGATCTTGGTGGTGGTGGGGATGGTATGGATAGTGATGGTACAGGATTATTTACATTTATACTTTGTCCCTGTTCTCTCTGACCATAATCATGTGATGAAACAGAAACAGAATTATAGCTATGTAGCTGAATAGGAGCACCACCTCGGGCACTACCACGTGGCCTTCCACGTTGTCCATGTCTTGTAAGAAATACAGGTAGGGATGGAATAGTAGGCATTGGATGCTCTACTGGATGATCTAACTGAGACGGAATTCGTGTCTCTGGTGGTATATAAAGCTGTGGAAGTGGAACATCAGGATCAGGACCTGGATGTTGTGATCGACCCCGACGATGAGAGGGTGAAGTCATCTGTAGGCGCTGAAGACGATCACGCTCTCTCTCTGACTGGCGATCATGCTCTGGTGTAACAGGAGGAGGAAATTGGAAGGCATTATTCTCATGGGTGGGAGTTGATGGTTCCCTAACAAAGAAAAGAGATTATTAACATACAGTAATAGTAGACACTACTCAAAGGATTTACATACATGGTGGTGCAGAAAGAAATCACCTAATTGCAGCAGGACAATTTAGACAGAGATCAATCAAGAACAGAATCCCACAGTGAGCTTTAGAAAGCCACCACTGTAACAGGAAACACAAAGAATACACAGATCTGCTTGAAGAAAAGACATCAGCAAAAATCACAGATTCAGTAAAGATAAGGGAGCAGTACTGTGAAAACTCCACCAAACAGGGCTATTAGGAAGCTATGAGAAGGATGTATATAACAGGAAAATAAAATAATACTTACCTGTGACAGGGGAGACCGGCAGTCAATGGGGAAGATGAGAGGAAGGAGGAAAGAGCTGGAAAGGCATGGGTGCTGCATGGGCCGGGTTGTGGCAGTGCCAGCTGGGCTGGACCGCTCTGTCCGGTTATGCTGATAGCCGGTCGTGGCAGTGCTGACTGGAAAGGCCCGAAAATTCAAGGTCCGCTAATTTTACATAATCAAATATGATTGGAAGCTTGCGAACTGTCTTATATATATAAGATATATATATATGATATGATATGATATGATATATGATGAAAGGACTTACGCAATCGGCAAGAAGAAGAATTCGACATGAACTCCACGCGTCAAAAGAACCTGTTGGAACCAAGGAATATAGGAGAAGAAACTGCTCGGATCAATCAATATGTATTGAAAGACTTCCACAGAAACTGACCAGGCAATAGTGAGTGCCACCGCCATAGCAGGGAAAATAAAAATATTGTGCGTGTTGGAACCAAGAGGATTCTGCTGGAACAACGACAGCCTTCGTGTACGAGTGGCAAGTAGATTGAACCACTGCATCATAACTAGATTGTAAAAATCTACAAGCCATCATCAATGGGAGTTGAGAACACATCAGAGTTCTGACGTACAGATTGATTGTGCCTTATTTGCGAGCTCCTTGACCAGATCAGGATCTGCGTCATAGCCTCCATACTTCAGCCATAGCGCGGAGAATGGAACACCATTCCGCTGAAATCCAAAGTAGAACGCCCTAATGTTATATTCGACTTGAGAGTAGGTGACAGCATAGATATCGAAAGACTCACCCGACCGTGGACGTTACTGCTTCCATCATGCCCAGAAAGAAATAGGCATGCAGCAAAAGTCTCCAGTTGATTAAACGATCCTTCTTGCGATCGCGAGGACGACGTAATAACAGATCTGCTTCAGGCTTCTCGTTCACCATGGACAGCGCAGGAGAAACATCCGTGAAGACACAGATGATGATCATCTGGAAACTACTCAATGCCTGCGGTGCCCCAGTGAGTACATTCAAAACAACAGGCATGAGCTCTGAGAAACTACCTAAGGCACAATGAGGCTCAGACACCGGATAATGACGAAGTTGTTTCGGAAAACATACCGGCAGGTAAAAGGTACAATATTGACTTGCGTAAGTTCTCAAAGCATAGACGTCCATACTGAATGCCAGTGATGATAGCAGAAAAATCTGAGAGTAGGATCAAATCTGCAGCTTCCATGGCGACTTCGGAACCCCCAGCAATGGCTACCCCAACGTCGGCCTGTTTCAGGGCTGGAGAATCGTTGACTGCAGAAGAAGATATGTAGTGAACAACAGTGGTTTGAGTTTTAAACCATCAAGCTTTTACCTCCATCGCCTGTAACCGCAACAGTACATCCCTCCGCTTGCAACTTTTTCACAATTTGCAGTTTCTGCTGGGGAGTTGTTCGGGCGAAAACAATCTCATCAAAGGCAAGTGCCTGTTTCCATTGTGACTCGGTCATGCCTATGAGGTCAGAACCGCTTAGGACAAGGCTTCGCATTTCTGGATGTGAACGCTTATCGATCTCGGGCTCGTACAGAGCGACAAACTCCAACGAAGCATCATGTAGAAGGTCTATAACATGCTGCACTTTGCTCATTGGCGTTGTAATGATTCCCACCTGCTGAGCAATGGCGGCAGCGGTAGAAGAGAAATCACCTGCGAGGTTGGATTTAGTAAATGAAATGCCTACGACGTGGAAACGGACCTGTGACCATTGCAAAACGAATACCTGCCCGGCGCGCTATGGCAACCGTGTCCTTGACATCATCTCTTGGAGGGTCTATCAAAGCTACCAAACCGACTGCCGTCAAGTCAGAGTTGAGGCAAAGCATGCGATCTTCCATGGGGAAAGAGCCAGATTCTACAAAAAAATCTATCGGAAGTTCAGTGCCGCGGATGATCTTCTTGGCCATGAGTAAAACGCGTTGGCCGTTTGATGCAAATTGTTCTTGTATCGTAGACAGGCTGTCTGCATGGGCATCATCCATCGGTCCAATTAGTCCCTTCGAATCCATTATATGACTACACCGGCGTGATATTATTTCAGGAGCCTACGATCTTTTAGACAGTAGTAACGATGATGATAGAATAGGACCTACCCCTTTCACCAATAGAACATAATCCGACAACGCATCGAAGTCATCAGTGGAAGAAATGGGCACTGATGCAACCTGTTTCACTCGAGGAACCGCTTGTAATAGCTTCATGGCAAACTTGTTCTCTATAAAGATTATCAAATAATCGAACATGGCTGAAGAAAAGAGAGAGACATACTGGAATTGAAGGCAAGCTTCGCCCGTTCAATCCATGCTGCTCGACTGTCCTCGACAGGCATAATACTCTCTGAAAACTGAAGCAGGCCAGTATCTAAGTGTTCTCCGTATCAATAAAAACGTCAACGCCGTACTCGAGATACATACCAGTAGCATCACCATGAACCTTCCGAATCTCCACAGGCAACTCCTTAGCTTCCGTCTCGAAATGCGCGTCGTTACAAATTCCCGCAATTGCAGCCAAAATCTTGATATGCTCCGTGGTAGGCCCATTACTTATTGCAGCCGTTCTTGCTTCTGAGGCCGTTAGAAGCTCGTCCCCGACAGCGATGTTAACCACGGTCATTTTGTTCAGGGTCAAGGTCCCTGTTTTGTCCGAAGCGATGAAATTGACACATCCCAAACTCTCGACGGTGCTGAGCGATTTGCACAAGATGTTAGCTTTTCGCATGGCACCGGCTCTGGAGGAAAGCTGATGAGGCTGACTGAGGAATAGAGTAATTATCACTCACATCACCGTCAGTGAAAGCGTGACAGCAATGGGAAGACCCTCTGAAGAACTTCAGAGTTATAAGAGTGACGCTAGAGAGGGCAGTCCTTACCCGGAATGAAGGCAACGGCGACAGAAACCAAATCGATGAGCAATACAGGGACGGAGATGAAGTCCGGAAATTTACGGTGAAGCCATGCAGCCCACAAAACTAGATACAGGAATAAGCATAACGATGAATACACCGCAAATGATAGTTGATACTTACTGACGACAATGATATCAATAGCGATGGCCAAACTACAAATGACCAACACGATGCGAAGGATTTCAGACTCCAGTGAAGTTCGCCCAGGACGCTCTGACGCGGCTTGTTTTGCGATGCGCCCAAAGACTGTGTTGTCGCCAAGGCATACACATACACCCAGGCCGCCTCCACCAACACAGAGCGTCCCTTGAAGAGCTATATTCCGAGATTCCATGACTAGGGATAAAACCAATCAGCCTTTACCAGGACACAAGACAGAGGTCAAGTTAATGCCTACAACTGGGATTGGTGCTTTCAACAGTTGCAGGAACAGCATTACTTTCTCCGGTCAAGATGGACCTGTCAAATTTGAGATCGGAGGACACATCGACGAGCCGTAGGTCTGCAGGGATTTTACATCCGATAGCAACATGGACTATGTCTCCAAGGACAAGCTCGGGTGCTGGGACTCTGGGAAGGTTGTCAGACGGAACAGGTCATGCTTTGATGTCACTCACTTCAAAGTGTGACCATCCCGAATGACTATAACGTCCAAAGGTAGCATGGCAGCAATGGAGTTCATGGTGCGACTCGTAGTGAAATCTGAAAATAGGATAAGTGATGTCATCATAAAAGCTGTTCTGTCTCTCGTACCTTGCCATGCATTGAAGACGGCCTGAATAACAATTACTATCAAGAGCACTACGGCAAGAGCTAGGTTGGCTGTAGCTGGGTCCGGGTCACCCAGAGGCCTCCTACGCGTCGTTGTTGACTTTTTGTGTCTTAGCACCGGAACATAGAAATGGACATACCAAGAGAGGAAGCAAATGATTGACGCAACGAACAACAGACTGCCAAAGCCTTGGTGGTGGACAGCTGCATCAGAGGTAATCAGAAACAAAACGAGAGTAAAACACACCTCCAAAGATGTAAAAGAAAATGCGTCTGGGGAGGTTCTTCGGCGGTGGGGTGATAACATTCTTGCCATTTTGCTCTAAGCGCCTGGAAATCATTGGTCCATCTAAACCAGTTTTTTCCGACACCCCAAGGCGTGTGAGAACCTCCAAAGTATCGAGCTCGTGCCAGTCTAAATCCGCAATTTCTACAAGAACCAAATGAGTATACGGCCTGATTAACAGCTGCGATAAGCCTACCCTTGACTATTTTCTTAGCTTTGCCAGTGTTCGCACTACTCTCCTTGGTCTCGTCAACATTGATACTGTGGAGAGAATCAGTGAAATGTATCTCATATAAGATAAGTAGAAAACCTCAAAGTCCTGAACTCTCCAGGTATCTTTGCTGTAATGTTGACGCGCTGGGAGTATATGCTGGCATTACGGTTCAACGCTACACCACTATGGCGGGAGCGAGTCTCCGTAAGGACATGAGGAGGCTCTTCCGACTCTTTTTCGGTACTGCCTCCAAGAGATTCCACATCGAACTGGAGGGCCTTCTCGTCTGCGCCTTGAGAAGCCATTAAGGATGAAATCTTGAGCCAGGTTGCTGCCGTTATTTATGTTTTTGGCTTTCCGCGTGATGTGACTGGTGAGGGAATATCGCTCAGGGAAAGATTGGAGTCGTGCAACAGCAAAAGTCGCGCTGCTGATGTCCACACACTATCCCGTCACAGTCTTTGATACTCAGGGTTCTTGTGTGAGTTCTGCGACACCGAATGGTAAGCGTAATTCAGTTTCTGAGATTGCATTATTATCGACGACTATTGGAATGTGCCTGGATCAAATTATAGCCAACGAAAATGGTGCGTAGGCGTAACACTTGAGCTACATATGCGTAGCGTCGAAATTTGACATCTCTGGATGCCCGCCAAGTGTGCAATTGTTTTCACGGGGCGTTTGACTGCATGTCCTGCGAGCGGATAGGGGCAAAGCGATAGAATAGGCGGTCATACAGAGTATGGAGAGGTGTCAAGACTAGCGGTAGTACGAAGCTGACGTGGCCAGACGAGCAGAACATAGTCTCTGGCCCTTGGTCCTCCCTCTTGCTCTCGAGAACCGTGGGCGCATCAAGACTCCTGATTGATATACGCTAATGCACTTTAGTAAGCATTCGCGGACGAACGCGAAGCGTTTATGGCAGAATGCCCCTTCGTAACCATCCGTTAGTCTTCAGGAGAGGCAGAAATGAGCACGCCGGTTCGACCATTTGAACAAGTACCAATGTAGCCACAGCATCTTCTCCTTATCTAGACTTCAAATTTATTCAAGATTCCCCAAGGAACGCTCACCACTACTGGAACTACCTCTACATGGATTTGGACGAACGTGATGTCTTACTAGTGGAACACGTCGAATCTGCATTGGTTCCGTTTCTGTGATCAGAAGCTGTCAACCTGTCAACCTGTCTGTATGAATACTCAGGCTGCAATGGTGAAAAAAAATCGCGTCCGACCTTTCGTAACTGATGTTGCGTGCAGATGCACGCGTAGATGTAGTTAGGGTCAGACGGACGAAATTCATCTAAACCGGTTATTGAAATTCGGCATCTCGGCACTCCGCGGGCGAAACACTCTTCCCAGTCTATGTTTTGTCAGGTAAGAGACCTAGCTCATGTTGCTAATAGACAGAATGAAGAGAAGGACAAAGAAGAGCGAGAAAATTCGGTACACAAGCGGTCACTTATTTTACAAGTAGATTTATGACGAGCCTCTAGTCATTTCTAATTTCAAAACCATCGGACAGGATTGCCTCGTAAAAATGGTACCACAGCACTGAAGGTCATTACACATTTTTAAAAGCTCTATTTTTCACTCTCTTCTGAGACCGCATTGGAATCCTCACGCCTACTCATAGTACCAAGTAACATCAATGACCCCCTTCTCAAGCGTGCTAAGTTTGGAGAAAGCTCCACTGGAGATATCAATGTGGTTGCCCTCGCAGTCAGGGCAGAGGTCAACTACGACGGCATCGACCCAGGCGCCGTTGTCCGAGTCTCGAGCCATTTTAGACCAAACATCAGAAATAATGGTAGAAGCGCATACTAATGATGCCGAGGTGTTTCCAGCAATTAGCGCCATTGGCGTAAAGGCCGGGAGGAAGCGCCACAACCAGGTCGGAATTCTGGCTGGGTGCGCCGCAAGCGCCGTACCGGCCGTCGGGTTGATACCAAGTAGCTACACAAGAATAATGAATGTCTGGTTGAACGAACGACAGCATGCATTTTCTTACCAATTCCGTACCATGCTTCAGCACTAGCGATGGAAGTACCTATCAAAAAATCGGTGACTACTGCTAGTCTGAGAGAGAGCATGTCCTTCCGATGGTATACGCTGCGTTGATAGCGTAGTTGTTGGATGAAGAGGGACACATAGGACACATATACCAAATGAGCCTTTTATGCACTTTGGATCCTTCCCTAGGACCCGATCTAAGGGCCAAGAGTATCGGCTTGTATACGTACATCTCAGAGTCTTCGGCGTACCTGCATTTTGTTGAAGAGGGCCAAAAAGAAAAGACGTCAGGTTCAGGGATTCATGCCTCTACGAAGTACCGGTGCGGCAGGCAATGCCAACTTATATTTCTCTATGCCCTGAACCAGACAAAGGAACCTCTTCTGCATCACATTCGTTTTCCGTTCCTGAGTCTTCGGTATAGAAAACACCAGCAAACCACGCGATGACACCTTTGACATACACATGGGTGCTCGAAGGAGCTTTCCTAGTTATCAACATGGTTGCACCACTTCGACACGACGCTCTGGCAACGTCAGGGAGGGAAGACTATTGACTGTTGCCAGAGGCTTATGCTGTGAATTATACGAAGACGAAGTATTACACCAGAAGCGGCGGAGACGTCATTTAGATCTCATCAGAACAAACCATCGTTTGATTCTATATCGCCTCCGTCGTGATGTTATAATGGGCAAGTCTCCTCGGAAACAATAATGTAGTTCTCTGCAAGGAAAACATTGGGAGCATTTCGAACCAGGTGCGGCGTACTGAAATCGAACCGATCAATGGTTCAGAATCGTGAAGAACTTCCTCGAAGATCAAACAATTACGGACAGACCGATAAAACCGAATTACGGTGACTTGAGGTTTCGGAGGTTTGGATGGAGTTTTCGACGCTAGGGTTGGAATCAACTTTCCCGTCCCTGGTTTCCGACCGAAACCGGGGTTGGCTCTACGACGAATTTGTGCTTCTGCCGCAAAGTCAGCGCTCACCTCGAAAGGGGCAAAGGTCAGTAGTTCCATATTCAAAGCGCTAGTTCACCGTTGAAAGATTGCTGCCATTGTAGCCACCAGATCACCCTTAAGAAAAACTACAGTATAGATTGGCTTCGATAAATCACGGTATAGTCATCTGGGCAAACGGCCGACGTTTATCAATAACCAACGGTGGGCCCTCTAAGGTCCCGAGAAGTCCCTTCCATACGAACTCCCTGGGGTTCCCACCTGATTCAGTATACTTTGCGAGGAAAAGCTCGTCAATTGCAGCTGCCAAGAATACCATCAGGGAAAAAAATTGTCTGGGAGAAAAGAACAGACCTGGCGCCAGGGATTTCTCCGACATCCAGATGTCAAATAGTGATGCTGCTTCAGTGGGCGTAAGTCCGTCCGGGAGTTGGAATGGGAGAAGGCCTGACGCATATTTACGAAGAGGACGGGATTGCTTGTCATAGGGACTCGAGGCCCGGTCGTTGAAGATGTCCAGCTCCAGACGGAGGTCCTCTGAAAGAGGATACTGAGTATCAGTGGACGTTATAGCGCCAACAACAGCTCCCCTGGCCTAAAAAATTGTCGGTGACGAGTATGGTTGCTAAAGGGAAAAGCATTGACATACAAATGTTCGCCTGCCTGACGCATATTCCATAAGAAGACGCGGCATCGAAATGTGGTAAGAACGGATCGGCGTAAAATGAGGATCACGATATGCAGTGCGACAGTAAAGTGCCTGGAAGTCATCGACGGCCAATAAAACGGGATGCTGTTTTTGTTCTCCTAGTTCGGAGAAGAGCTCATCAAGGAGAGCAGGCGCAATGGTTTTGTCGGCGAGGCCGGCCTCGATAAGCGTGGTTAGTGGAGATCCTTCTTCGACTTTGACTTTCTCAAACGTATGGGTTTTCCGAGTCGGGATTGATTCCAGACGAACTCTGTTTACAAGAAGGATACGCCGGAGGGTTTGATGCGCATAATTAGGCTGGACGTATATTTGGGTCCGGAGGTCGTAGGTGTGCATAGTTGTTGAGTTCACAGTGCTGACAGCTTGGCAAAAGTTTAGCAACTAAGAAGGAAAAACACGGAAGCGGGCCAACCTCTGGGCACGTATATGACTATCCAATCCTGCGCATGGCAATATTGGACGGACTGAATTAGAAGGACACTCTTCCCGGTCCCCGCCCGACCAGCTGAAAGTGATGTCAGAGTGATGAGGCACATTGAATGATGACTTACTGATGACGACCCTATGCCGTTTGCTCCCTTCATTCTGAGCGTGTCCATGGAGGATACGCACCATGTCAACCGTGGACTGTCGTATTATTGAACAAGGACGAGAGAGTATTCGGTGCTAGAAGAACATGAAGGTGCGTGTCCGAGGATCCTGAAATAGAACGAACCTCGAGAAGTGTCGGCTTGGGTGACCCATAATACCGGACTGGGTCGTTTTCTGTAGGCACAAAAAGGGTAGCCTGGCCAATCATGTCTTGCCTGACCATCTCAGGTCCAAAAGGAGGATAGTCAAGCACTGGGCGACTGCCAGTCTCAAAGAGCTCGTGCTGAAGCTTTGATTCTGGCATTGGCCGGAATATCTTGTAAAGGGAATCAGCACAAGTACTTTACAGTATGGTACTGGTACGTACTCCCTGGCGGTGATCCCTGCGAAAGAGTTTTCCTTTGTCCTTGGGCCCTTTCAATTTCCAGGACGCTGTCCCCCCTACGATACTGGGGTGAGTTTTTGCGCGGCATAGGTATGATGATACTGACTCGCTTGTGGGACTTCGGGAACGTCAGCATAGTGTCGTGATTGCATAAGTGCAACTCCATGATTGAGAAAAGGTCGATACGTAGCGTACGATGTTCCTGCGCGAGCCAATATTGCCTACGAATTTTGAAGCAGAGAGATCAACGGCAAACGACAGACATACCGGTGCCATCTCCCCACCCAGACTATTTGCGATGAAGAATAGTCACAATGATCCTTTCCTACGAATAATAAAAAGAAGTGGAGTAAATATGTCGTATCGACCTCACGGTCGGGAGGACGTCGATGAAACCGGGACGATAAATTCTCGGAGACGGGCTTGCCGTCACAGAGGCACGTGATTGTGTCACAGAAGTTTGCTTTATTTGTCAAGACCCTCGATTTATTTCAAATGCCATAAATATACTCCACCAGCTGCTGTGCTGAACTTCAACTTTCACCGTCGTCGATGCCATGGAGGTGCGATAATTTCCTCTCCACTGCAATGTTGTTGACGATTTCTTTATAGTCCGTTCTGGACTTTTCGCGGGACTTCGATGTTTCCTCTTTGGATAAGGTCGTTTCGACCTTCTACTCTGGTCAAGGCGAAGACGTGCGTACTGTAGCGGTTCTCGTGTCGACTACTGAAATGTATTCCGATTTTCAGGCAAAGCTTGCTCAGAACGTGCTGACGCAGTTTGAAGAGCATTCTGACGCATGGACCCACGTACCCGAGATCCTAGAGAAGGCGTCGTTTCCCCAAACCAAGGTGCGCCATCGATCGTGTCTCGTATGCTGTCGGACTCATCTGGGATAGTTTATTGGGCTACAAATATTAGGAAAATTGGTATCGACACGATGGAAAACATTGCCAGAGGGCCAGCGACAAGGTGCGTTGACTGATACTTCGTTAGGAATCGATGTTCATTTCCGTAGGGATACGGAATTTTATTATATCAGCAACTGTGAAGGTCACATCGGATGAGGCACTATTACGGAGAGAGAAGTTGTACGTCAACAAGCTCAACCTAGTGCTTATTCAGGTAAGCTTCGTCGGCATCTTTTGAGCGTCATTAATGCTACCGTGACTTAGGTTCTCAAACAAGAATGGCCTCATAACTGGCCCAACTTCATCCCTGAACTTGTCGAGTCGTCGAAGACCAACCTTACACTGTGCGAGAACAACATGACGATCCTCAAGCTTCTGTCTGAAGAGGTGTTCGACTTTTCTGCCGAACAAATGACTCAGGCAAAGATTGCGAGCCTCAAGCAGCAGATGTGGAACGAATTTTCAGAGATCTTCAAGCTTTGCTCCGAAATTCTAGCCGAGGCGAACAAGGTATCGCTCATCAAAGCCACACTGGAGACCCTATACAAGTTTCTAAATTGGATCGCGTTGGGATACGTTTTCGAGACACAGATCATTGAACTGCTTATCAATCGTGTAAGTCACGTCGTTATTCAGCAACAAGCCCAATCTTACTCATGCGGCAGTTCCTCGAGCCACCCGACTCTCGTAACGTTACTCTCAGATGTCTTGCGGAGATCGCGCGCCTCCCCGCGCCGGAGTACAACGACCGTGTCATCTTCATCTACACATCGGTCATGGCTGCTGTGAGCCGCATCATCCCTATACACGCGAATATTGCAGAAGTGTACAGGAATGCCAGCCAATCTGACGAAGAACTCGTGCTGAACTTGGCCCTCTTCCTCACCAATTTCTTTGCCGAGCACCTGGAACTCGTCGAGAACGATGCGCACAGAGAAATGCTTCTTAGTGGACACGTATATCTCGTCAAAATATCTGCCGTGGAGGAAAGAGAGGTGTTCAAGATTTGCGCAGAGTACTGGGCTAAACTGCTTTCGGGTCTCTATAACGAGGTTACGGCGCTCCCTATAGGTAACCTGAGTCTGAGTCTCGCCGGTATTCCTCACGTTCTAGGCGACCTCAAAATGCGGAAAGACATTTACGCCGAAGTTCTTTCCAATTTACGCCTGGTTGTCATCGAGCGTATGGTGAAGCCGGAGGAAGTGAGTGAACCTTCAAAGGTCGTGGTCGTTCAGTTTGAATCAATTATTAATTTCTTTTCAGGTCCTCGTCGTCGAGAATGAAGAGGGTGAGATTGTTCGGGAACATCTCAAGGAAATCGACACCATAGTCCTTTACAAGTCCATGCGCGAGCTTCTCATCTACCTCACCCATCTAGACGTGGTGGATACAGAAGCGATACTTACACAGAAACTCGCTAAGCAAGTCGACGGCACTGAATGGTCATGGCAGAATCTCAACACGCTTTGCTGGGCGATCGGCTCTATTTCTGGAGCCATGAGTGGGTGTCCTTCAATTTTCGTTCTCCAGTTTATACTAACGCGCATTTTCAGATGAGGATACCGAAAAGCGATTCCTTGTAACTGTAATCAAGGACCTCCTGGGTTTGGTCGAGCAAAAACGCGGCAAGGACAACAAGGCCGTGATCGCCTCTGATATCATGTACATCGTCGGGCAATACCCCAGGTTTCTTAAGGCTCACTGGAAGTTCCTGAAGACTGTCGTGAACAAGCTGTTCGAGTTTATGCACGAGACGCACGAAGGTAATGATCACTGTCCGTGCTTATTTCCCTTTGGCTGATTGCGCACAGGTGTGCAGGATATGGCCTGCGATACCTTCATCAAAATCGCACAGAAATGTCGTCGACACTTTGTTATGCAACAGGCGGGCGAGAAGGAACCCTTCGTTAATGAGATTCTGCGATCATTAAATCGCATAACAGTTGACCTTTCTCCCCAGCAGGTAATGCGAAGCTTAATCATCCTTTTCTTCGAATGACGAACTCCGTGTTTAGGTTCATACATTTTATGAAGCCGTCGGCTATATGATTGCTGCACAGCCTAATAAGCTTCACCAAGAAAAGCTTCTGGCTGAGCTGATGGATTTACCCAACACTGCCGTACGCACCCCAAATTCCCATTTTTGTCTTGTAATTGAAAACGGTCCTTCGTAGTGGGACACTTTAATGGTCCAAGCAGCCCAAAATGCCGACGTTCTTTCCAGCATGGACAACGTGAAGCTATTCTCCAATGTTCTCAAGTCGAACGTTTCTGCATGTATTTCTGTGGGGCCGTTTTTCCTTCCCCAGCTTGCACGGATATTCGCAGATATGCTGGGACTTTACAAGGCTGTCAGTGGAATCATCAGTCAGACCGTCGCTCAGGAAGGTACACAAATCCGCTCTTCTGTACCTGAACCACAGAATGACCTATCACACCGTTTAGGTTCCATCGCGAGCAAAAAAACCCATATTCGTCACCTACGTACCGTCAAGAAGGATATCTTGAAACTGATGGAAACCTATATTCAGCGAGCTGATGACCTCGAGTCGGTTAACAGCTCATTTATCCCGCCATTGTTGGATGCAATCTTGGGCGATTATAATCGGAATGTACCGATTGCTCGCGACTCAGAGGTGCTGAACTTGATGACTGTGGTAACTAATCGCCTAGGGGTGCGTAGCTGCTGGCTACATTCTACCCATCTTCAAATCATACTGACTTCGCCGTCTAGCAACTATTGACACCTCAAGTGATACCGATCATTGATGCCGTGTTCGAGCCCACGCTGGCTATGATAACTACCGATTTCACGGAGTTCCCGGAACATCGCCTATGGTTCTACAAGCTTCTCGAGGCCATCAACAGAAACTGCTTCCCCGGTAAGTAGTTGCCGTACCTATGGCAATATGGATCGACTGACATCTCCGAAGCTCTTCTGCAGTTGCAACCGGACCAGTTCAAGATGTTTATGAACAGTGTATTTTGGGCTATTAAACATACCATGCGTGATATCGCAGATGTCGGCTTGGGTAGTACGTAATTTCATTTTATCCATTTTTCGCCTCGCCACTGACCTTCTGCCCAGTGCTCAGCGAGCTGATCACGAAGTTCTCCCAATCCCCGCCGGAAGTCGCGGGGCCTTTCTTCCAGCAATACTTCACGACGATCATGCAGGAGATATTCTTCGTTCTCACCGATTCAGAGCACAAGAGCGGCTTCACTGCCCAGGTCGCAATCCTGGCAAAACTATTCTTGTTCGCCAATACCATGTTGGAGAAGGTGCCTCTGTTTGAGACCGAACAGATTGATACAACGAATAGGTTTCTGCTGCAGGGGTACCTGGCAAACCTACTAGGGGGCGCGTTCCCTCACATGCAGAAGGCACAGATTATCGAATTCGTTGGCGGATTGAACGAGTTCTACAATGATGGCATCAAGTTTAGAGGGGCTGCGAGAGATTTCCTCATTCAGCTCAAGGAGTTTTCTGGGGATGAGTTGTATCTGGATGAGAAAGAAGCTGAGGCACAGAAGAAGGCGGAACAAGAGAGGCAAGTTGCCATGAGTATACCTGGGATGTTAAAACCATCACAGCTGGAAGAGAAGGATGAGAATATATAGAAGGGTGGCGCGATATCTAAGTTTCTTGCTTTGCTCTTGCTATCATGTGTAATATGTATTCTTCCACCTCTCTTTGTACCAATGAACGACCAATAAATGTAAATGATGTATCTCGAAATGAGCTTTAGAAGATCATAAGCGACGTCTCCTCAACATAACGGACCCGAATGCAGTCCAAGTCAGCATTCAATTTATTCCTTGCAGCATTAGGTATCTGCAACAGCAGGAGATACAAAGTTATACTTTGTACGTCACCACTGGTGTCGTATTAAGACGAAAGAGGGACAATCTCGGGAGTGCGACACGTTGCACAGGTGACAGTACAATTGTTCAATACATGCCAGTACCAACTGTGATGAGACTCGCGGTAACATCAGCCCTGAAACTATCCTAGAGGACAGTCAATGAGAGAGCAGTGTCTCGAAGAGAACGAGCTTACATCCTTCGCATATACCTCCGATAACCTTTGCACCATCTCGTGGCTCCATCCATATTCCGCTTCCATCTTCGCCTTCGACGCACCGAAAGCAGTAAGGAATTTTGCAACTCGAAACTTGTCTTTTTGCGCCATATTATTCCAAGCCGTTACTGACTGCGGGAACGGATATTTAGCTTTTGGGCCCACTGCTACGGATCCGTATGTTTTTGGTACAATAGTCCCGGGAGTGTACATGCCAGTGGACGGCCAAGATGGGGTAGCCTCAATCGGGAATGAGGTAGGGTTACATCTTCCCTGCATTTTCCGCCAGGGAGCAAGGCGAATCTGGTGGGCCTCGCGTTCTCGTCTGATGTCTTCGTTCCAAGGCTGTATAAGGTAGCTATGCATGAAACGGTTATAGGAGAGAGACTGGAATAAGGGGAAAGAAAGTATCAGTAATCAGTAATATGTCAATAACTGTGGCAATACATCGCGCCGCTAAGGCGAGCGCGATGTTCATAGGCTAGTCATTAGAGGTAGGACCCACGCCTGCCATCCTCTACAGTACTGTTGCATATTGAGGATACAAGCAGTTACTCGCCTCTATGTGCTCCGCAACAGTTGATTCCTGCGGACCATTTTCACAGCCGGGAAGATTAACTTGGGTCTCGTCAAAAGAGTAGTACCGCCCCAATGCGTCTTGGCGATATTCATGAGCATGCATATCATATATTCGGCTAAGGTTGCGGAGATGCTCGTCTTCGAGCTCAGCGGCGCGGTCCGTGATGTGTGCCAAATTTCGTTCTGATTGCCGTAGGTCCTCTTCCATAGCTTCTAAGCTATGACTTTTGGAAAGCATGGGATAGGAAGATAGAATTAAATGGCTCACGATGGAATTTCTATACTTTGATTCGCCATGATATCAGAAACAAGAGTATCTGATCTTTCAAGACGGTCTTGGTCTCGAAATTCAGTCCTCTTGGTTAAAAGGATTCGGCCCCTCGAAGTTGGGGGTAAGTATGGATTATGAGGAAGGTCCATATGATCCTATGATATCGTGCTACTTGTCAGACTAAATTTCTGGGCAAAGATGAATATGAACCTTGTGTTGTAATGGGTGTTAATGTGCGAGGCTGAAGCGAATTTGAAATCATTACTCTCGGGATGTTCCCTATTATCCGGCCCGGAATTTCCGGCCACAGGTGCTCACCGTTCATACCAGTGTTGTGCGGGTCGGCGACTTGGCCCAAAGTCATGTACAAGTCATAAGTCGGCCGAAGGCAGGGCTTTTTTTGCCCTGACCTTTTCCCATGGCCCCTGGTTTGACTTATAGGGGTTGAGGCAGACCACTGCTGGCATTTGCCAGAGATTTAAACATTCCTACAACAAGTATTAACTAAATATGAACAATAGAAGCTAAAGTATCATCAATATCAATGTCTAAGCCTTCATCACCATCACCATCAAGATCACATAGCTCATAGAATTCCAATTCCTCTGATAAACTTCATGTTGCGTTGCACTGATGAGTGGCAATCCAATCACTTGAGTCAAAAGATGATTATTTACAGGTTTCGGCGCCATACTGAGGGGTGTGTACATGAAAATGAGAGGGATGGGGGCTTGAAGAGAAATATTAATGTTCTTAAGTTCTTTCTAGTGCAATATATACAGAAATCGGGACCATTATAGATATTACTATAAAGAGACCCATTCACGAACCCATGGGGGAGCAAGACACCCTAAAAGAGCTGACAGAGAGGACCTACTATATGGAAGGCCATGGAAGCAACCAGAAGAGAAGGACAGAAATAGTGTAATAGATTTGCCAGAGAAAGGGCAGAGAGAGCTGTATGGATGCAATAATCAAAGTACACCCATTGTGCCATGAGGAATTGCCTCAGTTATGCAAGCATTGACTTAACGGCGCCTCGTTGATGGTGAGATAGGGTGATCTGATGCTTAGTCATCCACCCTGAAAGTCAAGACAGAAAATGACTTTCCTACTTGTCACAAAGTCATTGCCCTGACCTTCAACTCTGGGTCAGTGCCCTTCCAACACTGGTTCATACACTCTCGAGTTTCAGGCAGAATCATATATATAAGTTAGGACGCGCACAGCCACAGAAATGCTTATGTAAATTACCGGACTTTGAATTCTCTACTCCTCTTCTGTAGGCACTGCCACAACCGGTTATTGAAGGACCGGTCCTATAGCACTGCCATGAGCCCGGCTTAACCCGGTTGCACTGCCACCTGCTGTTTTTGTGGTCACTCCTATGTGAGACTGCCACACCCAGGTAAGCATTAGTTCCATTTCATGATATTGGTGACAAGCCCACCTTCTGTACTAAAGGATAGTAACATCTCAGTTAGCACACTGTACCTGATAATGGGAGGATAAGAGTAAGATCTTTAAAGACTATGTATGTACATGGATAGAAAGGTAACAAAATATTCAAACCTCAGTCAGCACAGTAAAAGCAGAAAGTACTGAGGTGTAGAAAACTAAAGTACATCTTATATATGTAACCAGAGGTTGAGTGAGATAGTATCATGAGGATGTATTTTTGTTATATCAAGATCTCAGGAGATATACACTATTTTTTCATCTTTTTTGCATATTTTGCTCCTGATATCTTTACATAACTAAGATATGCAGAGGGATGTAGATGCCATCTGTGCTATGCCTTATTCAAATGTCACAATGCAGGGAGATTACTGTGGCATGACCAATTGGGTATTCAATATGTTCTTACTACTAATTCTCTCTGAATGCAATTAGCTATTGGTAGAAAAATATATGTTAGATCTCAGTTCACACAGCATAGGCAAAACAACTGTACATTAACAGTGTACTGTACCTATTGGTAGAAGAATATACATTAGATCTAAGACCAAGTGTGAGTAAGTAAATAGTAAATGTGGTATAGGCTTACACACCTCAGTCAGCAAAGCATAAATGAAACAACTGAGGTAGAAGGTGACTATGGTGAAACTTTATAAGTGAGATTGAGTAATGACAAGATTTATAATATAATATAATATAAAAGATAGATAGTAGGAAGAAAAGGTGATCAAAAAAAAGGTAGGCTGTGCATATGGCAGGATGGATATCCTTCAATATCAGCAGGTTCTGAAGAAGTTTCCAGGGACAGGTGATGGTATAGTGGAGTATGGATAAGATGATCATGGATGAGATGACAGTGATGCTGCTGCCTTCTATTCAATTGAATTTCTTCAGAATTTTAATCCCTCTGGATTACCATGTGCAAAGCTGGATACCCACTTATGCTCCTATGCAATCTGGATCCAGCTAATAGCCTATGCAATAGGACATGGATTAGGGCTTTGCACCATCACTGTATGGTATGGTTGTATGGGTGTCATTGTATGGGTACCATCCCTGTACTGTCAGAGAGTTTTGCCCATTTTGTATTGTACGAGTCCTATATGGGTATCTGAAAACAGACTAATTAGTGAGTTTTTTTTGACCGGTATAGATAAAACAATGAAAACTGACTGTTTCTGCAATATTTGATGCTGATGTCCACCCTTGAAGGTAACCATTGATGTATATATGGCAATGACAGCTGTTACCATCACCATACCATCAAGGCCAAGTTTCTGATGGTTGACTGCTGTCCTCTGTATGGCTGTATACTGTACATGGTATGGTGTGAAGCCCTAACATAGATGATTCTTACTGGCTTCCATCCTCATGTTTTGGAATGTTGTCTTCTTAGTGGCACCCATATGAGCAAGACTATCTCCATTCCCCATATCACTGTCAATGAAGATACTGCCAAACTACCTATTGCATTTTCATATTGTTAATTTCCAGTCAGGCTGGCATTTGCAATGACAATCAACAAGTCTCAAGGCCAGTCAGTCACTTATGTGAGATTGGATCTACATACTCCTGTTCATTCACATGGACAACTGTATGCAGCACTTAGCTGCTGCACTTCTGGACAACAGATTTGAGTTTGCTTTTCACCAACAGAAAAAAATACTGATACATTGAATATTGCATATTCTGAAGCTCAATTACAATCATAATGTTAGTATGAGAACAGCTCAGTCAGTCACATAGTTGATGTGAGTGGCTTTATTGTATGAATGTAGCATAAGAAATATATATGATAGAATGAACATAAGATACACACCTCAGTCAGTCCTGTAGTCGATGTGAATGGCTGAGGTGCGATACAGGGGATATGGCAGATATAAGTAGGAATGGATAGGAGATGTAATCTAAATATAGTAAGTATGTTCAATCAAATAAGGTAAAACATTGGTACGTCGAATAGGTGGGACACTCAGGATAGGCTGAATCTCCAACACATAATACATATTTTCTCTCAAACTAACATGTTAGTAATAAGCCAGGTTTGGGGCGGGCCCCAACAAGCTGAAGTTCCGTGTCGTAGTCAGGTTGCCAAGACCCGAGGTACGAGGGTCTGGCAATCGTGACGAAGACACGGGACGGAAGCTTGTCATATATATAAGTTAGGACGCGCACAGCCACAGAAATGCTTATGTAAATTACCGGACTTTGAATTCTCTACTCCTCTTCTGTAGGCACTGCCACAACCGGCTATTGAAGGACCTGTCCTATAGCACTGCCACGAGCCCGGCTTAACCCGGATGCACTGCCACCTGCTGTTTTTGTGGTCACTCCTATGTGAGACTGCCACACCCAGGTAAGCATTAGTTCCATTTCATGATATTGGTGACAAGCCCACCTTCTGTACTAAAGGATAGTAACATCTCAGTTAGCACACTGTACCTGATAATGGGAGGATAAGAGTAAGATCTTTAAAGACTATGTATGTACATGGATAGAAAGGTAACAAAATATTCAAACCTCAGTCAGCACAGTAAAAGCAGAAAGTACTGAGGTGTAGAAAACTAAAGTACATCTTATATATGTAACCAGAGGTTGAGTGAGATAGTATCATGAGGATGTATTTTTGTTATATCAAGATCTCAGGAGATATACACTATTTTTTCATCTTTTTTGCATATTTTGCTCCTGATATCTTTACATAACTAAGATATGCAGAGGGATGTAGATGCCATCTGTGCTATGCCTTATTCAAATGTCACAATGCAGGGAGATTACTGTGGCATGACCAATTGGGTATTCAATATGTTCTTACTACTAATTCTCTCTGAATGCAATTAGCTATTGGTAGAAAAATATATGTTAGATCTCAGTTCACACAGCATAGGCAAAACAACTGTACATTAACAGTGTACTGTACCTATTGGTAGAAGAGTATACATTAGATCTAAGACCAAGTGTGAGTAAGTAAATAGTAAATGTGGTATAGGCTTACACACCTCAGTCAGCAAAGCATAAATGAAACAACTGAGGTAGAAGGTGACTATGGTGAAACTTTATAAGTGAGATTGAGTAATGACAAGATTTATAATATAATATAAAAGATAGGTAGTAGGAACAAAAGGCGATCAAAAAAAAGGTAGGCTGTGCATATGGCAGGATGGATATCCTTCAATATCAGCAGGTTCTGAAGAAGTTTCCAGGGACAGGTGATGGTATAGTGGAGTATGGATAAGATGATCATGGATGAGATAACAGTGATGCTGCTGCCTTCTATTCAATTGAATTTCTTCAGAATTTTAATCCCTCTGGATTACCATGTGCAAAGCTGGATACCCACTTATGCTCCTATGCAATCTGGATCCAGCTAATAGCCTATGCAATAGGACATGGATTAGGGCTTTGCACCATCACTGTATGGTATGGTTGTATGGGTACCATCCCTGTACCATCAGAGAGTTTTGCCTATTTTGTATTGTATGGGTCCTATATGGGTATCTGAAAATGGACTAATTAGTGAGTTTTTTTTGACTGATATAGATAAAACAATGAAAACTGACTGTTTCTGCAATATTTGATGCTGATGTCTGCCCTTAAAGGTAACCATTGATGTATATATGGTAATGACAGCTGTTACCATCACCATACCATCAAGGCCAAGTTTCTGATGGTTGACAGCTGTCCTCTGTATGGCCATATACTGTACATGGTATGGTGCAAAGCCCTAACATGGATGATTCTCACTGGCTTCCATCCTCATGTTTTAGAATGTTGTCTTCTTAGTGGCACCCATATGAGCAAGACTGTCTTCATTCCCCATATCACTGTCAATGAAGATACAGCCAAACTACCTATTGCATTTTCATGTTGTTAATTTCCAGTCAGGCTGGCATTTGAAATGACAATCAACAAGTCTCAAGGCCAATCAGTCACCTATGTGGGATTGGATCTACATACTCCTGTTCTTTCACATGGACAACTGTATGTGGCACTTAGCTGCTGCACTTCTGGACAATGGATTTGAGTTTGCTTTTCACCAACAGAAAAAAATACTGATACATTGAATATTGCATATTCTGAAGCTCAATTACAATCATAATGTTAGTATGAGAACAGCTCAGTCAGTCACATAGTCGATGTGAATGGCTTTATTGTATACGCTACCTGTTAGTATGAGAACAGCTGTATGAATGTAGCATAAGAAATATATATGATAGAATGAACATAAGATACACACCTCAGTCAGTCATGTAGTCAATGTGAACAGCTGAGGTGCAATAAAGGGGATACAGCAGATATAAGTAGGAACAGATAGGAGATGTAATCTAAATATAGTAAGTATGTTCAATCAAATAAGGTGAAATGTTGGTATGTCAAATAGGCAGGACACTCAGGATAAGCTGAATCCACATAATACATATTTTCTCTCAAACTAACATGTTAGTAATAAGCCAGGTTTGGGGCGGGCCCCAACAAGCTGAAGTTCCGTGTCGTAGTCAGGTTGCCAAGACCCGAGGTACGAGGGTCTGGCAATCGTGACGAAGACACGGGACGGAAGCTTGTGAGATTATATATCTGATGATTAGATGCCCAAAAAAAGCACACAATCCTTATTAATATTTAATGAGGCATCATCCTGCCCCTCAAATTGTCTTGAGGTCATCGAAAATTTCTCACACCCGTTGAACTGTGAAAATGTATAAGATAGATGAGGAATTTTCATCATAGATGCCTTTCTAGCTCGTTGAATACAAAAGAATGAAGTGCATAAAAAGTATGTTGTGGCAACCTGATCCTCTGGCATGGCAGTATTAAGTAGCCTCTAACAAAGATTAAGAGAATATTAAAGACTGAAGGGTTCATTGAATGAGGAGCCATAGCGATGCAAAATATTCTCCAAGATATCTTTACTTGACAGACAGCTCAGTAGCAGAAGTTACACTGGCATATTGTAATGCTGAGAGGAAATTCTATGGTGAGCTAGAACCCCCTCCTAATTTGAACCTGAGAAAGCTCTACTCATAGTTCCAGTTGACCTGCATACACCCGACACTAAGAGGGGCGAGCACCTGGAACGCGGACAACAAGAGGTCAATCCTGTTGGGACTGCAGCCAGGGCAAAGGTCCCCAATGGTGGCATCGACAAACTTGCCATTGTCTAGAGGACACAGTTAGTGCTGCCCAGAAATTTGAGGGATTGAACATACAGTTCACACCGATATGCTTCCAGCAGTGCGCCCCTCCAGCATACTGGTCACTGGAGAGTGCGACGATGTGGCCAGAATTTTGCAGGGGCACACCACAGGCTCCGACGCCGCCATTGGGAGTGTACCAAGTGGCTGAAATATACTGAGAGTATGACCTGAGTAACAAACTGCAGCAGGAGCACATACCATCCCCGGTGAGTGCGTTGACCATGCCGATGGACAAAGCCAATGCAGCAATGACAGATTGCTTGAGAGAGAACATTGTAGAAATGCTGAGTATGCGAAGGACTTGTGGGCTATCGAATGAAGATATGGAGACACTATTTGATGCTTTTATACTTACTCACTGGCTCGAGAACAATGGAGTTATCAGAGAGCAGAGTTGCAACTAGGGACTAGCATGTTGTGTCCAATGTGGTAGCATAGACACCAATTCAAAAGCAACACAAGATAGATACAAAACTGTACAGCTAGCACTCAGTAAAATCAGCGGAGGAATTTAAGACCAAGTGCATGCAAAAACCCAACAAAAATATGATGGCAACCAGTACCATGTGAAATCTCTATTGTCCGAACAGAACAGGGTTGATTCTCGGAATTCCAGTTCATAGTAGCACATCCAGGTAAAAAGAAGATCAGGGCCTTCATTCTCTAAGATCAAGATCAGTAGTATCAGAAAATACATCCAAAAATTAAAATTATGGCAGTCCGGCTTCGCAATGAAATGGATTTACACATCCTCGCAGAGTGATGGACAACATTATGGACTCAGAGGTTTGAACCAGAAAGAAGATACGATGCATAGGCACCAGCTACTTAAAAGGAGAACAAGACATGACTGTGCCAAGCATATATAGTCTAAGCAGACATCTGGAACTCACAAGGACCGGGGTGAAAGGTCCTTGCTCAATTGTTGTCCTTTGGAATGTCCATACAATATATCCGCTGATGAACCTAGACTTCCGTGGCAATGGCAAACCAAAACTCAAAGAGTAATGATTAATGATGGTGTAGACCGGAGATAAAGGTACTGTGTTGTGCGAGTTGTTTGGGGCACCTCCGTGCGACCTAATCACTTCCTCTAGACGTGAGTTTATACTGCGACTTTTCAGTCAAGCAAGTAGCACTCAAGCGATTGAGTACTAAAAGGTATTGGCTGTAGGCCAGTGATAATCTCAATGATGAGATTGAACGGAATTGGGTATGACGTGAATACCGCAAATCCGGTGTAATGAGGAGAAACGAATAGACGAGATCTCTAGACGTAGGTCCTATGAAAATAACGGTGAAAATGAAGCTTTGTGTGCAGCAGTTAGTTTATAACCGGTGGAGTGTCGATGTACTGAGTGGCGATCCTAATAATGCCGGTTAATGTGGGCAAAAGTGTGAAAATATGTTTATATCCGGTGGGGCATGGAGATAACGAGTGTTGCTCCTATATGAGATGAAATATACTGAAGTCGATGTTGAAAGCTGAGTCTACTCGGAGACGTTCCTATCCTATGTCAATGTCAAACCTATGAGTCCTCTCGAGGGACTATCCTATCCTATCCTATCCTATAATGGTCTTAAATGGTGTTGAGTCCAAAACGACCCTATGTTGACAATGTCAATTCCTATAAGTCTGCCAGAGACTACCCAAGTGGGCTGCGATAAACGATGTTGAAAATAAAGCCGAATAAAACTCCTATGGTACGAAGATGAAGATGGTCCAATCCTATAAAACAAAAGAGGCGGTGTACGACGTGAACACCGGTGTTACGCGCTAGAAGTGAGTATCAACTGCTAATGACGGAGTGCAAGCTAACGTGCGATGTGCGATGCCGGAGATAATTCCTAAAACCGGTCGATCACGGTTTAGAGCATTTCTCAAGGAGAGCGCGAAGGAGTACGAAGCTCAGATGGTGTAAAACCGGTCTCTGGCTTATAGCGAGCGTATGGGGTGCAAACAATTGCTATTGTTCGTATACTGCGCTATGCATGGGGTATGGTTTGTTTAAAACTGGTGCTAATGACTGTAGCAGGTGTGTAGAGATGAGATTATATCTGGTGACAAGCGTATGGCGAGGCTAATGGCAGAGTAACGGGTGGTAGTTGATTAACTTCTGTACTACGATTTTCTATCCACTCTTATACTACCGGAGATAATTATTAATAGCGGTACTTAGTAAAGCTACAAGGCTGCGGCTTTGTAAAGATCCTAGCATCCATATGTATCTCTGTAGTCACTCGTAACAGCCAATCCTCTGTGTTACTGAAGAAAGGTAAATTCTTTAGGTCATGAGTCTTCTCCAGCGTGGTTATGGAGGTGCTGTTTAGCTGTGGACTGTGAGGGTATGGTTGATAACCTGAGGTGTATGAAAGGAGTATCAAGTGCTAGTGGCCTTGGCATGGTGTTATTGGTAAAACCGGGCGTCGAGCTGACAAAAATCCAGTGATTATTGAAGCGGAATAACGGTCAACGAGTATGACCTCATATAATTAAAGGATCAATGCCGGGTTTTTACTCCGTGATGCGCTCTGATGCGTCGTATGATTTATCTCTGGTGGTCACCTAATTGGTCAATATTGGTGCCTAGCCATGATGGCGTACAATTTGAGCCGCGAAACAAGTTGGGATGGATATTCTCCATTATATCCGGTCGTTGAAGTGTCAAGACGGTCCTATAGTAGCGTGTGCACACCGGAGATAATGTTATATCCGGTGCTAAGTCGGTTGTCACTTAGAAATGACAAAGTTCGCGAATTCTGAGCGTACAGAGCCCTGAGGCTCATCACCGCATAAAGTGGAAGAAAATCAAAGGATTCGGGGTGATATACCACCACAGAGTGAATCAAGTATTCCATTTTTAGGAATCAACATAAGAAAGCTAAGGCTGAGTTCTAGAGTTTGAGACTGTCCAACAATAGACCATGAGTAATAGTAGTCGACATTGTCTTATTGACCATTGATTCTGGCCCAGTGAGAAGGAGAGGTTCAGTACAGAGATTTAAACTTCCAGAGAGTTCACCATGGCATCTGGCAGCATTACTATGACATGATGAAGGGGGCAAACATCCATTTTCAATATATGTAGATTTCAAAAGGAAGGCATGCGTATGAAGTGATGAATTTTCCTCAAAGCCTTGCTCTGTATACTGGTTATAAACAGCCTAGTTCAGTCTCATTTGGCCACTACATTGAGCTTCCAGGCTGCACAGGAAGCTTCAACGAATATGGTTGGTCCAGACACTCAACCACAGTCCTTGGCCGCTTGCTCCTGACATATGCCAGCTGCTGCTTCTGAAGCTGGGATACCCGCTGCATGCCTATGTAGGGCCACTGAAGCGCTGATCAGTAGTAGATCATCAACAAGCAACTTGTTGCAGAAGAGCTGATAGATCCACCGAGATATATTGTTGATGAAAGTAATAAATCGCAATGAACTTGGATTTCAGCTAGAATTGGAGGTACGAATCACTTGACTATGGTCCAACCAGTTGTATCCCTAGTATGTAGATGGTACTAGAAGGAATGCAAGTAGTTCCGAACTCTCAGAATATCCATGACTCAGTCATTGCAGGAGGTATCAGGAGCAAAAAAGATACAGAAATGCAGATGAGTATTGGATGGGTAAAATGATCTCTGCCCTGTGTCTATTAATTGAATATAAAGATAAACCAAGCCAAGCCCAGTCAATAGTCATGAAAACGTAGAAAGAAAATATGGTGGTCCTAGGTGGCAGATGTGAAACATCATCCCTGTTGTGGTTCCGACAAGAGCCATCAGGTTACATGACTAGAGATATTCATTAGAACCAGGGTTTCTGTGATAGTGGATGACAGCAACTGGAGGGCAAGCCTCATCGCAGAGAAAAAAAGCCATGCATGGCCAGGGATAGTTGATAGTCACAGTAAGGAAGGTGCATGTACCATGCGACACATCATGATATCGTCACCATGACATGCAAACTACACGTGTTGACAATTGCGTGGCTTGAACCCAAGTAACAATGACTTGAACTTAACTAAGTCCTGGTATGCTGGGTATTACTGGACTAAAATGTGTGATCACATGAGATCGCACATGGCTGAGAGAGGGTGGGTGCCTCCACCCCTGAAAGATAGCTACCTGGGTCCCTCAAATGTGACCAGAGGGTGACACCTACTTTGGGCCACCACCTCCGGACCCCTCCTGTAATAAATAAACTCAATAAGTTTATTATGCTAAAACAATTACTTTATCTCAGTTGATTACCTTGTGACTATACAACTCACTGTGACAGACCTATTGGTTCATCACATCACAGCGTCAATGTCATGTGAGCAATGCCTTGTGATTTTCAAATGCACTGTGACAGACCTATTGCTGAGTACCTGGCTGCATCTTTGCCCAGGCCATCTGGCCATGCAGACATCCTCATACCACCCTGGGAAAGTCAGCCACCAAATGTAGCAGGCCATCCTGAGCTATGACTGGGTTAGGAAGTCAGATGTGCATGACTGGGTGAGAGTGTTGGAGGATATCCATTCCTGTCCCATTGTGCATTACATCAGCAATCTCGCAAATTTGTGGCAGACTCTGGCAAGTATAAATTCAGTATGGATAGTATGGTGTCTATGGAAAGAAACCAACCATACGTACCAAATCAAGCAGTATTTACCAGACAGACCATAATAGATGAAATGATATGAATTTGACGTACTACAGCAACAAGATAAAACAACAAGCCAGTGAGTAATTTTTTACAGAAAACATCAACCCTGTGCATAGTACCACTCCAGCGACATGAGTAGTCAAGTAAGAAAAGGATGCAGCCAATGGTATATCTCTTTATCAGCTTACTAGACTACGAGTCCCCTGGGCCACTGTTTACTAGCAGCTTGGTGTCTCATCCCCGGGCCCGCCCACAGTAATGGTAGTAGACTGCCAATCCAGTCCCACTCCCGTGCTCCCCGTGCGAGTGACGCCTGCCGCTGGATCAGCTAAATCGTTGAGGCATCGCAGTTGGAACTCGACTTCGCCCTCGAGGAAGTTCAAGCTCTCTGCAAGCTGAACCAGTTGATGTGACAGAAGTTCAACGTTGACGTTCTGGGGGGAAAGTGGTGTCGCACTTGCAACAGCAAGTGTTTGGACAATGAATAGGGTGGCAGTGGATATCTGGAGGATGTGGCACTGGCAGACATTCATCTGAAGTTCCACTTCAGGTGGGTTGGTCACGGTCTCCCTCTGAGTCTCAATGAAGAAGAGGCTCTTGCCGAAGAGGGTGAGTCGAAAAATGACAGGATGACTAGAGGAGGGAGGAGATGAAGCCTGAGGGAAACAGGCAGGCAGGCCATTAGCATTGTGATGTCCTGAGGTACCGCAGGCCACAGAGATGCTAGTACTGGCAGTGGAGACACGAGGTAGGGGAGTAGGTGATGGGGCTGGAGGCATATCAAGGCTCGTAGAATAGCCGGCATGATTTGTGGTTGTGCCCAGCAATTCCCAAATAGCGAGGATGTTGGCATCCGAATCTGCTGCAGTTATGGATTGAGTGGTGAATGTCTCCCTGTGAACTGAGCTGAGAGACGGTCCTCTGGATCGCCTAGATCACATATTAAGTTGTTAGTAGCTGGAAGAACTTAAAAGTGTCTCCAAACGATGCACTTTGGTGTGGATCTGAGTCCCTTTTTGTTGAAAAGCCTTGCAAACTTGTTGAGGCTCCATCTACTAGAAGTAGTCATATTGCTGTGCTTAGAAGGAGCAGCCATGGTTGTTCAAGAGTGTCAAGAAGAGAGAGATAGCACAAGATAAGAAACGGAGCGAGACGGAGAGAGACGGGCATGCTGCAGTACCTCACATGTGGCAAGGATACAACCCTTAGAACATCTATACTAATCTGGATTTGAGGGGCCTTACATTCGCTTAGCTAGTTTAATTCATTACGAGACATTCTTCTTTGCAAAATCACACCGAAACTTCAGAAGTCTAAGAGTAAATAATTTCATTGGTATGGTGGTCTGCATACTTGTTTAGATAGAAGGCTCTAAAACAATCTAATGTATAAGCATAGTCAAATTTATGAGGCACAGGATGGGAGCCAAATACAGGAAGAAGGTGTGTGCCATGAAGTACTGTGTCCAAATGTACCACAGAAATTAAAGGACTTCCGTGCGCCATCTCCGGTTTGACAATCCATAGTCCTGTCTTTTTGTCGGGGTGCCGCCCATGCTTTTTAAACCAATGGACAAGCGCACATGCATATGTGATGTCATCATGAACAAACGAAAAAAGAAGTAAAATCTGAACCACGCTCATACCTTCAAACCCTTTTGCACCATCATTTTCGACAACAAAAGCGCAGTCCCAGCAAGGACGTCTGCGCCAGGATGGAGTTGACTGAATCCATTCTCGTTGCATCCCTCTGATGCCAGAGATATCACTTGGAGCGTAGAACAAGGCAATGGCAGAGTGATAAACATAGATGTTTGATGTAATCTCGGGGCAATCGTCTACCGATATTTCCTCGGATGGTGGGTCTGTATCAGCACGACATTGGTCATACAGAAATTGACGCGTCAGGGCAGGAAGATCAGGGTGGTGCATATAAATTGCAAGGTGCTCCAGGCTTCGGGGATATCCACGTTCTAATGTCAAGGTAATCAGAATGTAAGCTAGATGTGAAATAAGATAGAGAAGCACACCTTTTGTGACGGCCAATTTCACTTCTGCTAAAATAAGTTCATCTACCGTGCCAGCATCCTCATGTTCAATATCAAAAGGGTCCGGAGGAGGAGGGTGACCAGGAGTGACCAGCCCAAATGAAGCGAGTTCAGCACGAAGAGCAGTGAGCTTGTCCAATCGTTGGTTTGTCATGAGCATTTGGCTCAAAGCATTGTAATGATTTGATCATCGCCAGGGTTTCTTGACAGCAGTAATGTGTCAAGACTCTGTGATTGAAGAACACAGACCATTTGGAGCCCCAAAATCCAGGATATGCTGCTGATAATGTACCAGTGAATGCTGGCGAGGAAGGGAAATGGTGTCACAAACTCCAGTAGTGATAAAGATGTTGCGGTGAAGGTGGAATCGTGCAACAGCAGTGTCCAACCCATTAAGAGCGTCCTCATCAAAGTCTGCACGCTGTACAAGGTAGCAAAAATCTAAAAAAGATGCCAGGCATTGTACCATCTTCTCTGGTAGATAGTCTGCGACGGTGGGGAGATACACCTTGTTGAAACACAATCAGTGTCCAAGTTAACTATTGAATTATAGATATTGTACCTTCATAAGAGCTTTTGAGTCATCGCCTGTCCATTGCTTAAAGCGGCGGCCATGAGGGAACCTTCGCAGGCCTGGAAACATTGGTGTCGCTGCAATGCTGCAAGAAACTTGGAGTCAGTAAACAGAACATGTGCGAGATTCAAGTTGGAACCATACCGACGGTCAATATCATCCATGATCTCTCGGGCTCTTTCCTTGCCTTCCGTAATGATGAGGTAGTCACCGATCCACTCAACAAGATGATCCTTAAAGGATTCTTTGATAACCTGATGCAGCAGATCAGACGTGAGAAGTTGATGTATGTCTGCATGCGGAAAGTCGAAGGTGAAAGGCTATCCTAGGTTCAGTGGACAATTAGTGTCAGACAAGGGAATTATACGTACACAAATGTTCTTGTCTATCCCATAATTGAACCAGAGGATCTGGCCATCTTCTCCTCCATATTCATCCAGTAGAAGTTCAGTCAGTTCTTGGGTGTGATGACCACCTTTGCCATCAAGATTGGTAGAGATTGCTGTACATCTGGAGACACAGACCATTAGATTTAGAATGATTATAGACAAGTAAGCTTACTTGGCGCACCAGCCAGATACAATACCTGCTAGCAAGACCTGCTCTGGATAGTCTGTGATAAATGCAGCCAGATCATATATAACTCGACGAAAATGGCCATCAGGACACCGACAAACAACAGGCTGTGTCATCGCTGGCTTCAATGACTGAAGAACAGCAGCAATGGAGGTATGGTACAGCTGCTTTTTAAATACACAGAAGACAGGGTCATCATCATGTTTGCGGTCACCTAGAATTTCCGGTTAGAATTATTATACATACTACAGCCAGGGACTGACCTTTGGGAATGGCAAGAAAGCCAATTGGTATCACAGCATTGTGATGTGCACGTCGAGCTGAATTGAATATATTTCCAATGGAAATATAGAGCGGGTGGTACTCTACATTCCCTGTGGCGACAGATATGGTGGTCTTGTCACTGCCCAGGATTACACCGACGTACATGGCACCTTCCGTGGACTGAGGGTCATCATTGTAGATTCGTGTCTGAAAATAGATAGGCTTCAGTAACAAAATTTGAGAGGGCACTGTAAGCATACCGCTTGCCTCCATGCATAGTTACCAGACATGAAATCACACCACCAGTGTTTTCCATCGGGTCCTACATGGATATAGGGAGAGGCGTCAAATTCTGTGGAGAAGTTGGGACTGGCCAGAATATGGCTAATCACGGTGTCGGGATCACGATACTAGATCTGATACTTTTCACACTGCCAGCTAGGAGCATTGGCAGGGAGATTTGGCTCTACCTGAGTGACAAAGCACTTCCAAGGAGCGTCGCCCTGCTGAATCTGGTCAATGAACTTGTGCATGACAGCATGGTTTTCGAATGGGCCAAATTCCCCATGTTTGAGCATGGTCGACATCCAGAGTTCCATCAGTTCATCAACATGGCCTTGTGACATTTCAACTTTGCGAAACAGGAAATCAGCGATTCGAAATTGAACTGGGTCGTCGAAAGGTGCTGCAGCATTTTCAGGCTGAGGGAGAGGCGTTGGCAGTGTTCTGGGAGGTAGATAGACCCCATTCTGGTTGCATGGCTGACCTAATCACCTGCATTTTAAGTCAGAACATGATGCATTTTTTTTTTGGGAAACAGACATACCATTTAGATATGGATGATAGTTCTTCGTTCCTCTCATCGGAATGTCCCCTGTTACATCTGCATCTATATCATCCCCAACATCTATTGGCATGGGATTGCTGATGGGATCTTCAACATTATCGAGACTCTCTTGAATGGTTGGTGAGTGAGGACGTGATTGGTGAGGGTGTGAGGCAGTAGTGATTTTTGTGTGCTTCAAATTTATGTGCTGTGTCTGACCTTGTTGTGATCTGAAAGTCTGATTGCAGTTCGGAGAGGTGCAGGACAGGTGCTGAACCAGTCGGCGAGGGGGACGGACCATTGTGGGGGGCAGAACCAAGGCTGTGAACATTTGACAGTGGAAGCAAAGTTTCAACCTTGTGTTTCCGAGCTGTCCCGCTGCTGGCGCAATTTTTTTCATCCTCCCATCACCAACCTCGATGAGCGACACCAGAATGAGCACCCGTGGTAACAAGGCTGCCATTCCTGATGAGCTCAAGAAGCATACTAGTGAAGAGCAGTGCCTTGCCCGGGAGATGAAAAAGTCTGCAGCGGAAGCACGCAAGGCTGAAAAAAAAGCGGCAAAGGATGATAAAAAGTCAAAGGGTGCAAAACGGGTTGCAGCCCTCGAGGATAAGCAGATGCTAGAGGATAAGCATATTCAGTCTCTTCGTCCTGATTTTGATATGCCAATGAACTTACCAGACACTTCTCGGCAGTCTATTGGATCCATCCTCACTCTCTCGAAGAGAATGGCTTCCGTACCTCCATCCCCTCCAGCAGCGTTGGCAAACACTGCAGCCAGTGATGATGGGTCCCCCTCTCAGGCTCCTTCACCTATTCCTAGTCCCCAGTATGATCTTGCTCCAGCATTAAATGATGCAGACATTGACACAGAGGTCGGAACTGATGGCGATGGTCTTCCTACAATCCTTGGAATGCAGACAGCAAGCAAATTGGAGGGCACAACAGAAGACTTGATGGCTAGCGAGGTCGATGAGAGTGTTGTGGTGCTGCGTAGGGAGGGCAGCAGCATTGTAGATGTGTTGGATTCGATAAACATTGACGTCGACCACAGTGTTGCTGACACATCATCAGATTCAGAGTATGAGAACTCGTTGGAGTCAGAGGGGTCAGCGTCAGAGTTGGAGATAGACTTGGAGAGTCTCAAACAAATTCAAGAGATCTTGAGGTCGCAAAAGGCTGGTGGTAAGCCGTTGAAAAAGAAAGGGTCTGCAAAAAAGGTGGATGAAGGGGTGAGGGACTCAGATGCGGAGGTTGAGAGTGGCAGCATGACAGGCAAAGCTGGCGGTGTTAAGGGTAAGATCTCCTTGGACGGCAAGGGAAAGAAGAAGAACTCCAGGACGCTAGCAGAACGCAAAGTGAGTGATAGCTCACAATTGATGTGTAATAATTTACATTACCATGTAGGACGCACGGCTCGAAATCTGTCATGCCATAGTAGCAGAGCGCAACCTTGCTCCCAAGGGGGCTGTCAAGCAGAAGCCAGATGTCACTAGCACAACTGCCAGTGGAAGGAAACGGAAGGATGCTGATACTACAGGAGTTGATCAACGGTTAGCATCAATCTTTGCAGCTAGTCGAAAGGCTTCTCTTACCTGGGTGAGAATTTCTAGGGACCTTGAATTGAAGAAATGGCTCAAGACTGAGCTTGGGGGTCTTGCAAAGGATTGGCAAAGTGTCTTGATCCATGCGAATTCGATCACCACGTCATCAGTGGACCATGTTGAGATGCTGGCAGATGTCCGGGTGAAAAGTGAGTCAGTATCCAGGAAAACAGCCACAAAGGAGCTCGTTAAGGTATGATTGTGTTTATTTGGAGGTCATGGCTTGATGAGAGATTCATAGAAGATGCCGAACATTGAGTTGAAGGATGCTGATGTGCAGGAAATTGAGGTTCAAGAACGTGCAAAGAAATCGAGCTGGAAGAATAAAGACCTTCCTTTTGAGGTCTTTGTCTGTGACCTGCCTGTTTGGCAGCGGAAATTCATACCATCCCTGATCGACTGGGCTATGTCCGATATCAAGGAACCATTTGGCACAACAAATCATCAAGACTTCAAGTCCACTGTTCAAGAGCTATGGATGAAGATTTTCCCTTGCTTAGACCCTAAACTTGAGGATGGCAGTGCAAGGGCTGAGCATCTGGCTATCTATGGTGTCGTGTGTCCTTGTTCCTGCTCTTGATATCTGGGTTTCATACACTGACATGTCTGAATAGGCTGCTGCAGCTGTACATACACACCAAAGTGATATAGGTAAAGAGGCATTGAGGGTGATGGATCGAAACTGGGAACATGAAGATATGAAGGGTTATTTGACTGAAGAAGATCGTAGCAAGTGGGTGAAAGAACAACTGAATGGTTCTCAGTTCCTCTACAAGACTCCAGAAGAGGTGGTGCGTGGTCTACCATCTTCAAGTTCTCCTTGTGCGTTACTAATGAATAATATCAGGAGAATCGGGGTGCTTTTCGAGGACGACTGATCATGGAGACATTTGCATTCCATTTGCAGGCCATGATGAACGCTCCTTACTTTCATGGCAACCCTATCTCCGGCCTGGCTGTAACAGCATCTGCTGTACGTGTCTGCTATCTTTGTCTTATTCTGAACGACTTTGATATTATCTGTCCCACAAGATAAAGTGTGCACTTACTTTGTGGAAGGGAGGATCAAATTCAGTCAAGACATGAAGCGGCGCCAAGACAAATTCCAAGAACAACTCGAATAGCTTCAAGGATGACCCCTGGGGTTCAGTTGCGAACAAGTATTTCACTCACCTAGCTGGTTACGACAATGGGAAATGGAGAGAAATTATTCTAGAGAGCACAAAGTACATGAACACCAGAAAGAGCAAGTCTTTGGCAGCGACAGAGAAAGGTCTCGGCGGTGCAAGTGCAGACGGAATACTCAACAGAGACGACAATATCACCTTGTCACCATAGGTAAGTGCCATCTTATGGTCATGCTCTGTACTATCTGTCTGACATGGGTTACTATGTCTCAGAAGGATTGGTAGCATTCAGTCTCAGTACGGCCAATGTGTGTCAGATGGTGGGGACGGTGGTGCACACCAGCAGTGGCGGCGGTGTAAATTTTGGTCTCAGACTCCAGTGTGACTAGTGTTTGCACGGCTGCTGTTCCTTTACTTCATGTGTTCTGTCTGTCTGCCCACACCAATTGACCTTCCTCCCAAGTAATATGTTCATTATTTACTACCAACTGAATGCAGTCTTAAAATGGCAAAATGAACCTGTAAATGAGCGAATCAATTCGAAACAATGCGACTATGGTAGGATGTGGTGGATGTGAATCCATGATTACGCTACAAGTATGGCATGAGTATGGTACAGGTATGGTAGCGGTATGGCAATACGGCGAGTGGTATGATGGTATGCAGGTGTTTTGTAGCACCATGTTCCGGTCTGGCAGTCTGGTAGTGTATGGTGTCCATGGTGCCATGCCTACCAGAGACTTGCGTGATTGCTGATGTATATCATATATTATTTCCCTTTTGATCATCACTCGTTCCTACTTACCATTTATATCATAACTCCTGTCATTACTCAATCTTAGCTATATAACCTCGCCATAGTTACCCCATACCTCAGTCATTTTGCCTATGCTGTGCCAGACTGAGTTCTCACATTTATTCTTCTATCAATAGAGAGGAAAGGAGACCCACCATTGTAACTTAGCGGCAACCTTCTTGGTTGGATGTCTGGATGAAATGTCCATTCAGGAAGGAGTATTGGTGGATGCAACCTGGCAGGGCAAGTCTACACCTCACATGAACATAGAGGACATGCACAAAATCCTTTGGGAGCTGTCTGAATTGGGCTTCAGGTTGGAAATCTTATCTGTGGATAGTCATTTGAGGGTCATCGAGAATGACTCTGCTCTAAGGAGGCATCAAAAACACTTGGAATACTGTTTTCTCAGAGGACCTTATGACTGGTGCTGGATTGTCGAGCTTGTAGAAGCCCACCATAGTCTCACAGAGTCTAGCTGGATGTGTCAGGCTCCATATGTCTCCTCACTATGCCATGTGATGAGTACATGGAGAAATTGTCTGCAGAGTATATGGGATGAAAAGGACAGATATATGGAGGATATATTGACATCTTTGCAATGGGACATGGCCCTGTTTTATTGTGAAAGTTTCTATGTAGCCTTCGGTTGGGCTCCCACTTTACCATTTGAGTTGGGTCACATCCCGGATGTGGATGCAGAGTACCCTGAACATGCTGCATCCCTAACCAAATCTGCTGGTTATTACCATGATGTTATGGATTGGGAGGCATCATATTGAGAACATCACATGTATATTTATCCAATGTCACACTATGTGACTGACCTACAGGTTTTGTGACTCAGTGACATCATGGACAATGCATAATAGCTTCCGATTTCAATTTAAATAGTCTATAAAAGGGCAACTGTCTTGGTATTGGAAAGCCAGAAATCTAAGCATTTGGTCCAATTAGTGAATACATCAGTTGCACTGCCAGCTAAGAGTCTGGAGAGTGGAACATAGAGGTTGATCTTGACCAGTGTGAAGCACATGCTTGTTTGTTTTTTTCAAGTGTTTGGTGGTGGAATTTATTGACAAATTTCACAGGCATTAAATAAAAATACATTATTGGCTACCCAAAAGCATGACCTGGGCCTGGGAGCGATCTATGTGACTGATGTGACAAAATGTGTTCCATTGGGAACGGAATTGTCGGAATCACTGTTCCGATGATCGGTGTCCGCGTGCGGCCGTGCCTACCCTCGCGTGATCGCGCACGATCGTGCATTTTAGTCCAGTAAAACCAGACATACCTGGCCAAGCAAGGAGCCAGAATTTGTTGACAACATTCCTAGATATAGAGTTTTGCAATCTCAGCCAGCTATAATTTCAAGCCTCTATACTACCAAGCTATAGGCTATCTACATGGCCAGCACACTCTACGTCAAGTTGTTGGTCAGGGGACATTGCAATGTATGACATACCCAAACCAGCAACACTAACCAGTCCTACATAATTCCAGCCTAGCACTTGTGGAGCATTTCCCATCAATTTCTTCAAAAAGAACTGCACCCGTCTCATTTTGCGATGAGCAAGGAACATATTCACCAGCTTCGTATCAAAAAAGGACGTAGAATTTACATCATAGACTTGGAACTGTAAGGACTATCACGGGAATTGAATCAGAAGGCCAGAAAAATTAAGGTCCCCTTTAAAGAGCACCATCTACTTGTAATCCCAGTTCACCTGTATGCGCCCGACATCAAGAGTAGCAAGCTGTTGGAATGCGGACGAAGAGAGATCAATCCCGTTGTTGCCGCATCCAGGGCACAGGTCGCGAACGGTGACGTCCACGTACCTGCCTTTGTCTAAAACAGAACTCGATTAACTAACGATGAAACTCAAAGTAAAAACCTACAGGACACTCTGATGACTCTTCCACAATTTGCGCCTCCAGCATACTGAGCAGTAGAGAGTGCGACTATGTGGTCGGAATTCTGCAAAGGAGTACCGCAGGCCCCGAGGCCACCGTTGGGGGTATACCAGGTGGCTGTTAAGTTTTAATCAATATCATCGTAGTAAATGTAGAGAAGCAACAAATACCATCACCAGTGAAAGCGTTAACCACGGATATAGACAAAATTGCAACAGCGACAACGGATTGTCTGAGGGAAAACATCGCTATTTACTGAGTGTTTTGGTAGTTGTCTGAACGATAATACAGTGTTGAACTAGCTCCTCATTTTATGTGTTAGGCATCTCGAGAGACGCAGAAATTACGAAGTAGCAAGGTCCAAAAGGGAGGGTGGACAACGGGCTAGAATGCATGCAAAGATGGAATCGGGATGATATCGACGTTTCGACAACGTACAAAGTGGGCGGTTGCCCCAAAGTGGGTTCGGGACGAAAATATCCACAGAAAAGACCAACCTGAAGCATCAAGCTTTATCAAATGCCGAATCCAAGTGAAGGCAGCTGCGGCAATTGCGAAGGAGCGAGAGTGAATAGGGAAAATTCTATGCAGAGTTAGCACAAGGTACATATGTAAGTTTCTCAAAGGGCGGGGATGTCAAAAAATAATCGAGTATCAGTCACCATGCGTCCAACAAATGAGCAGACTTGATCCGTTAATAAAAATCGGTGTTTCCGATCGTAATAGCTATACCTCAAACCAGTAACCACAGCTGCCAATTTGCATATGGCTGCTGCTAGGAAGACCGCTGTCGCTGGGCAGAGGGATGCTCCATCGCAACCAGCCGGAAGAGACTTTTTGTGAGAGAAATGATGAATGAACTGGGATATATTGAAGGAACGAGAATTGTATAGATGAACTTTGGGTTTCAGCCAGAATTAAATCAATGGTAACGGTCCAACCAATTACATCTCGAGTCTGCAGGACATAGGATGTCACTCCTTTCGGGTTAGTATAATTGAAACTGAAGGGGGCTGGAGTGCATCAAAGTTCAGGCAGCATGAAGGTTCTGCACAATACCTAGGATTAGAATAGACAAAGTGACATGAGATATGCAGCTGACAACGAGAAATGACGTGATGGGATATCATGCATCAATATCACCGATGAACTTGGAGTCCCGCCTGTCTTCTGTACAGCCCCCATTGCGGCAGTTTCTTCAGCCTCTTGGCACTCGTGAAAGTAGCGTCCATACTCTCTCCCCGTGCCCTCGAAAGCGCCACCAACTTGTGTCCATACACGAGCACCTTGTCCTTGTCTGCCATATAGACGCAAGCCATGACCAGTTGATACAGCGTCGCCTTGTAATACAAGCTTGCTTGTACACCTTCCTCTTCCATCTCTAAGAGCATGTTCAATGCCGGGTCGAGCCAATCACCCTTCGCCTTCCCCTTGCCTACAAATGGCGAGACGAGCACCGGCCGACGACTGAAGCCCTCTCGTTTCACATCTGATTTCAAAGGGTCAGAACACGCCGCGCATGTACATCTGAAGCCGTATGCTGCAAGATCAGTTTGACGCTCCGCAGCGGGATGGAGGATTGCACAGTATGCTGTGGTGAGCTCTTCGCCCTCCTTGATGTCGCGCATGGCACGGATTTGCATAGAGAAAGAAGCCGTATTCCATTTACGACAGACGTTGGGGGAGCAGCTAAGACGAAGAGATAAGGGTCGATTTCTGTGGTCATTGATACAGAACATTCACCTATGATTCAAGCGTGAAAGCTTATCCCAAACACCAGTGTATATACCAAAAGGCTCTTGTGCATCTATAAGCCGAATTAGTCGCCTGCAACTACAAAAAAGGAAAGTCCGTACTTTTGTCCTGTAGCCCGTCAACCTCATACCCATTCGTCCTGATCATGCCGAATAACGTCCCGTTTCCTTCGTGCTGATGGCAGTTAGATAGCTCCATGAACACCTGCTGGTTTTCCTTCGGCATTCAGCGGAAACAAAATCCTAGTGTCTTCTCATACTCGTATATTGCAGCTTGAAGGATCTGGTCCTTGTTGAAGTTCTCAGGGAAAGCTATGGTGCGAGGATCTGATAGCACGGGTGCCACCATCATCGGTCTCTCGTCCAGAATGAGATCCCCCGTCTTCATTGGTCTAGCAGCGAACATTCCCAGGCCTCAATCTGGTGTCGAAGAGATACAAAACATCGGCTCCTTTGTACGCTCGATCGGACGGGGAAACCAAGGTGTAGCCAGGATCTGCTTCTTCACGTAGCCTGTGAGCATGCATTCCGTCCAGCCATCAGGGAAAGTGGCGAGGGTGTCGTTTTCGCCCGGCATGGGCTGCGACGTAATGATTGTTTGGTCATCCGGATGGATAGTCTGGTTCTCCACTGTCTGCCTTGGACATTGCGATAGTTCATACCTTGGTAGCCTTTCAGTTTTCCTGAGAATCTGAATTTGGTTGACACCGACTAGTGTAAGCATAGGATCATACCAGTATTTTCGGCAATGTCCCCAGTGCGGGCATGTGCTTCTTCAAATGGATTCGCAGAATCAACATTCAAACCGAGGGCAGAACTGGAATTCTGATTTGGTTCGAACTGCCGTGTGATTGTTGCAGTAGTCGAGGAACCTTGCTTCATCCAGGAGAGATGAAAGGTGGAAGACAACAAACTCTCTTTATAACTAGCTCTTTCTAGAAATTTGACAACGTGTTGTACTTTGAAAACAGAGTTAGCGAGACAAAGGAAGAGGCGCAGCAAGAAGACAAACCTTTGTTCCATCAATACTGGCCGAGTGTTCTGAATATGGTTCACAGCTGCTACAGTTGTCATGCAGTGAGCTGGCGTCCACTACCAAGACAGTACCACTGATTCGAGAAGTTCATATGATTCCAACAGCCTCATCGATATCAGGACGAGGAAATCTCTGAAATCAAATGCTCTGCAGTAGACCTGCACACACCTAATAACAGCGCAGCACGTTGAGCAACACTGGCAAAGAATTACAGGCAAAAAGACACACGAAGTTTGCTCTAGCCTTGTTTTGCGGGTAGTTCTAGTTATGAGCAGCATGCTACAACGAGAATTGGTGTTCCAGTACTAGTTCAGGTAAAGTCAAACTCGACTCTCTTCTTTTTGCCTTATCCATTTCGCAATGAAAGAAAGAATATTGGCGCTGGCGGAGCTACATCACAATGACCATTCATTGGATTTGAATTTGCGGTTGTCGTGGGCAGTGGCCAGCCCTGCAAGTTGAAGGAGAAGAGTCAGATCCAAAACGGGAAATTTTACCACGCCACAAATTGCAATCGCGTTGACGCGCATGGGGTAGGAGGGCGTGATCATTCTTTTGTCTGCAACAGTGCGCTTTTCATTGACGCGCCAAGTCAAGGGGAAGCTATTATACTAGCCGTGATAGGTTTGATGGATGGTGATATGAGGACCCCTCGAGAGATGAGAGACGCGAGTTGTTTTGAGTATTTGGAACGAACGTCGTTCATTGATAGGAGAGATGCAGAGGCGAAGAAGCTCACGACCGAGAAACTCGGAACTATCTGCGTAGAGGCAAAATTGGAGAAACTGCGCGTCCGAGTGACGTAGCTTTGTTTCGTCTCGTAGTAATAAGTACTTGTTGGATTTAGATTTGGTCGTTCTCGCCGGCCGTGTGAAGCCGCGGTGCGGAGCTCTTCCACTGGTGCACCTCCGGACTGTTTTTGCGGCTCGCGGTCCGGTATGCGCTTCAGTCTATGACCTAGCCGATTTGCAATGGTCGCACTCTATCGTCTGCAAAGTCGGCCTACTAGAGGCACCCAGCAAAGTTTCATGACTGGTTATGCTTAAGCCATAATTAGAGCTAATCTCCTGGACAAGAATAGGTGTGTCGTGGACTTCTTGGAAAACCAGAAGACTGCTCAGTTTTTTCCTGCCGGCTGGTGCGGACTCGGGATATCCAAACGAACTCGACTATAACGCTTGTGGACCCCTGCATCGTCGTTTAGTGATTTCGAAGCATGTTTTTGTTTCTAGTTCAAACATATGCATCCGCTTTTCCGAGTCGTCATTCCGTGATGTAAACGGATTCGGTTTTCCAATCGCCACTTTTCAACGATGGCACTCTGAAATTACGCTTATAGGAATGATATGCGAAATTTGGTCTTCTCTACAGTACTGTTGCTCTATATCTCCTGAATATACGCCCTCCTTGTGTAACTGGTCGACGCTCTGAGCGTATTTCCAGGTAACTAGTCTGTTGATGCCATCAAGCTAACTGACTTCCAACCCGCCTGATCTCTTAACCGCCAGGTTCTTTCCTCTCTTCTCTGGCATGTATGGCGTTTCATGCACCTTTGTGCTAGTTGCCTTCAGAATTATGATCCTAACACCTTGCTGATTGTGTGAGACACGGCATAGTTATATCAAAGTTATATTGTAATTCCCGCTACTCTCGAAGTCTGTATGTGTATAAGAACGGGTGATTTCATCTTTTCTAGTATCATTCAAACACCCATAGATCGTTTCGAATAGTCGACATACCAATGGTTTTCTATCTCAAACAATCTGTTCTTGCTTCTCTGGCTTTGTCTTTTGGTATGGTCAAAGCATTGACCGGAGAAAGTATCTTTTGATTCCTTCATGATGCCTCTCTCGTTCTCATAAGAGTCTTCAGCTACTTGGTACACTCCTAACGGCGGCCTGGGAGCTTGCGGTGCTCCTTTACAGAATTTCGAACATATTGTCGCGCTCTCCAGCGACCAGTATGCTGGGGGCTCAAGTTGCGGGAGGCGCATCCGGGTTAACTGTATGTTCCCCAGTTGGTCGGTTATCAGACTGATAGAAATACTCTCCCAGATAGAGAAAAATCTGTAGTTGCCACTGTCGGGGACCTCTGCCCTGGCTGTGGGCCTAATAGTCTTGATCTCTCGTCATCCGCGTTCGAGAAGCTTACAAGTCTTGATGATGGTCGCATTTTGGTCGCTTGGCATTACGAGTAGATATCAGTTCCGATAACAGGCGGCAGTTCCATCCAATGAGCGTAGTAGGGAGAATGTATTCCTCAGGCTTGCATTTTAATTTGCTACATTATCGTTGATTAATCTTCTTCTGTTACGCATTACCTTTGCTGACAAGATATGTTCGTATGATAATTTGACTGACATCTTCATTCCCTTCAAAAAATTGGACTCAATATTCTTGAGATCACCCGTCATCGACGCTGTCACCCAAAGCTTCCTTCTGTAAGCGTCAGCGTTCCGTATCGACCTACACGATGACAAGCGTATGTAGTCGAGGACTGACCTTTGTGCGCTTGAAAATGAAAGTACTGCCTCAATTATTCCTATTACTATACATCGCCTCCCATTGAATTGCTTCGCTCAATACCGCGACCCATCCGCCATTTCGCCTGTGTTAGCTATGACGAGGGTAACAATCTGATGGCTCATCGTTCTTGAGTATGCCACCTACGCTGTGGCCTCAATGATCTCGTCGGAGTCTTCGTTAAAGATATTGTCAATCAAGGACTGCGAACTGAGATTCGGACTCGATTCGTGACTCAAACATCCATTGTGGTGGTTACGTGGGAAATCACGAGCCTGCTGGTGCTTCCGATCTAAATTAACAAATTCTGTCTCGGGAAAGAGGTTGTTAATACTCAGCCTTCTGAAAAGATATCCTCTCAGAGAACGTCGTTCTGCCAGATCATTGACGTACTATGCACGGTATATGTCACTGGCTTTGGGCTGCCCTCAAAAGACACAGTCCCTAATAGAGGACAGACGATGCCCATATTATCTTCAAGTTTGGGGAACAATGCCTCGAGAAGATCTGCATCGATAAACTCTAGTCTGAGATAACATCAGATGTGAAATCAACCGAGTGATATGGGGCACAGCCCCGCTGAAAGGTGCGGGGATTTTCAAGATGCGCCCTGAGATTGTTACGCAGTTCTCAGACGTCACTGCTATTCCAGCGCATGGGACCAGTATCAAAAAGGAACAAATCCTCCAGTAATGGACACCCTTCCAAGTCGGACAAGGAATTCAGAGGTGGAATGGCGCTGCGAAAGGTCTGTCAATCAATCTGTCACAAAATCACCACCTAGACGCTTTCACGGGTTCGTAGATGGAAGGTGGGTTGGCTGGTAAAGATGGTTAGCCGGATATGGTAACCAGATTTCCGGTTTTAATCCTTCAAATACACGGAAAATCAAAGAAAGTAAGTAAAAAAGAACTCATTATCGAGGTATAGAGGAGATGATAGCATTAAATTTTGCACCGTGGAGCTTTGGTAAGTAGTGGTATCTTATTACATACGGCTGTAACACTAATAAAAAACTGAAGACCTCCTGGAGGGTGCAAACGAGTTTCCCGGGATCGAACGACTGATGTCGGGGAACACGCTTTCACCTCCGCTCCCAGGAGAAGGAAGCGGAGATCTGAATCCAAGTGCCCGTGCCAACTCCAGTTGACTTTTCAAGTACTCGATATGACCCTGCATCTTCGCAACGTGCTCAGGCAGGTCATATTCGCAAGACATTATTGAGCGTTCCTCCTGTAAAGAATCTCTCAAGTTCTTTACGAATTCATGGATTCCCCTCACGCTGTTCCTGGTTGACGGGTACAAAACAGCACGATTTCTGGGGATATGACGGGACTGGGGTATCTCCTCGGGGATGTAAGAAGAGGAGATTGAATATTCCGTGGCCTCAGGACCGAGCGAGTACGTATATGGCTGAGACTCGGTAGAGGTGTATGGAAAAGCGCGCAAAGAACACGTTGCATCTGCCGCAAGCTCATACACCCCCTGTGGCCTGCTTTCAGTTTGTGATTGTATTGTAGCGCCGTTTTTTGGTTTACGTCGAGACTGCGATATTTCATCGGAGTTAAAAGGAGAAGGAGGATGTGAGATTGGACATTCAATGGCTTGAAATTCGGGTGTGTAGGGCTGAGAGTCGCTTCCAGAGGATACGGGGGAGGCAAGAATTTCTGGCGTTTTGAAGCGAGGATGATCAGCATGAGATTCTGATGTCCCCCAAATGGAGCTGCGACTGTCTCTGTGCGATATATCATTCACGGGCCGCCTTCGCTTGTCAATGCAGAGATATATGGATATTATCACTACAGAGACAACCGAGAGGGCAGCAAGAGCTGCGGCAATGATCAAGATAAGATCCGAAGTGTGAGCACTTCCGAATATACCACTGTTGATGATGAGCTACTTGTTAGAGCACTAAGTAGAACGCAACACACTGCTCTGAGTCACCCGCCGGAGGTGTTAAATCACGCTTTTGAACTTCAGAGCTGAAGGGCTCTCCGACGTCGAAAAGGTCACTTTGAGAGAAGGATGACCCTGCGTCTAATTGTAGTCTAATAAATAAGCACGTTATACTGGCGCCGAGCAAATTCATAATCACGAGGAACTCACTCAGAGTCCAGGAAGGCCATGACGGAGTAATTGCTTCGAAAAAATCAATGGTGACCATCAAAGACGAAAGGGATACTGACCCAATATCAGTAAATGATGTATAAAGCACGATGTCCTTCGTAAAACGGGTGACAGTTGTTGAGAAATTTGACGCATCTAAACGACCCTCGTGATTCAGGAAGGTATGTAGAAAGAAGCTCGTTGGATCGTTGTCGGAACGCAAAAGATAGATCGATGCAGTCGTCCCGACGAGCAATCCACTTGGAACAGCGATGCGGAGCGCTAGAGATAAGCTCGAGAGCTCAAAGAGCATCATGCTGGTCAAGGCAATGAGTGACTGGCCATAACACATATGCGACTCACAATATAAATAGACAAGGCATCTATATAGTCCGTTTAAGAGAGTGACATATGAAAGGATTGTGAGGCGACAAAAGATTGTCAGTGGAAGAGAGAGGATTCAGGAAGAGATCGATGGACAAGGGAGACGAGGACACCCAAGAATGTCCCTGATGTGATAACAGAGGTACTTGTAGGGTACAGCAAAGCAACCTAGGATCACATCTCATCTATCGACATAGTAGTGGCAGGTCAAAGAGAGGACAATTATAAATATCATCTGAGTAGCGTGGCAATAGTTGCTTGCCGGATCTGCCAACTGGATATACGCAGGGAACTGCACAGCCATGACTGTTGACTTGAAAAGGGAAGTGAGTGATACGACATCTCCTTAGAACACAAGGCGCACCACCTTGTGCACAGAGATGTCATATATCTGAAAAGAACGCTACCATTTGCAGTGGGGGCTCCACAGTACGCCGAGTGGCCTTCTAGTATTGTTGCCGTTCGCAGCACAGTAATGAGTATATCAGCAACGCGAATAACATCGCTAACAAAATGATGATTTCGCATGGCTGCCTATTGATGTTCCGATCTTCCACTGCAGCATGGGAAGGTAGTGATCAACAAGCAATCAAAAACGAGGTCGCCGAACGCTGTCAACACAGCGGAGGTGGGCTTTCGCGATGCTCTGTCAAGGAATACACTATTGAGGAAGTCCACACCAAGTCCACACTGATGATGGAGGACGTGTCTGACCGAGAGGGCTGAGTTGTTGGCCAGCGTACACCGATATCCAGGCTTGTGCAATCGTCAATCAGATTGAAGGAGTGCAGTGACGAGGGGATATGTTGCCTTTATCCAGGTGGTTACGCAACTCGATCTGCTGATACAAACGCCACTGGGGAGAAATGTGCATCATCACTTGGAGAAAGAATACAACCGTCGTCACGAGGTGGATTTAATACGAGCTTTAAAGGAGGCTTTTAGACCGCGTGAACGGGCGCACGATGGTTCCTCCGACTTCAAAATGTATAGAGTCTAAAGGTCTGAGTTGAGATGAAAATGGGATACTTCACTTTATAACTTGACTGAATATGTAACTTGAATACAGCGCGGCTGGTGAGGCTGTGCACCCACCCTGTGACGACCAGTCACTTTGATCGGAGCGGGCATTTCTCCAAGATCGTCTTCTTCTTTCCCTTGCTCGTGCTTTCCTAGACTTTGCCATCTCCATAGGAAACACCGTCAAGCCCCAAAGGTTCCGGATTCCCTTCATACAAGCCAGCGTAGAAGAGTTGAAGAAAAGCAAGTCGGCCTTGCTGACGCCCCGCTTCGCACCATCGACGAGGCATCTCCTTTGCAGTGCCTTCAATGGTCCGACCCTGGGACTGAGTTGGTCTGGTAATTGTTTCAACTCCGACAGGCGGTCAATGATATCGTTGAAATATTCTTGAATGGAGAATGCAGGTTATGTTTCCGCTTCTTTTGGTCGGTGAGGGTGGTGATGTATCTATCCATGGCCGACTTTTTGAGCCTCCGACCTCCCATTAGTTGAAAGACTTTCTTGATCTCCCCTTTGCTCAGTCCCCAGACTGATTGCACCCAGGTCTCGACGTCAAGGGCATCGTCCGTAAAACTTATCGGCATTAGGGATTGTCGTAGATGGGACTGCAGTTTCGGTGCTGAGATTCGGATGCCTATCTGAAGCGTGCGTTACGAGGAGTAGTCACGTCTGCGTAGAGATATCAGGCAGATAGCATAGAGTCGGCGTGTAATAGAAGTAAGTACCTGAGTTGTCTGACAATGAAGATGAACCAGAGGACGCGTACGATTGCTAGGGTTCGACAACAAGTTGCAAAAGTTGGGGATCCATAGTATGAGACGTTGGATCATATAGGGTGGTAGAGCAATGAAATACAAAGCAGAGTTTAACGTGGCCAAGAAAGTAAACTTGTGACTTGATAGCACTTGATGAGGGCAGAAATAACGTCGAAGTTAAGTCACGTAAAATCACATGACCTTTCAACTTTTCTGTCCCCAGCCGGGTAACCCTTTTTTGTTTGAACCTCTTCCTTGCCTTTTCTTTATGTAGAACGGATGCCAACTAGCCGGTTCTCGCGCCAGTCCCCAGTTATGCATGGTATAACTCTCGCAAACCTGCCAAAGCGCGCGGCAATTACTATGGGTGCAAGCCTAGTAATGCGATAAAGATCAGATCATCCAGGATTGGAACGCCATCGTACCCGTGGGGAGCATATTCATATTATAGATCTATGCTAATATACAACCTAGTACCGCGAGTTCTCCAGAAGAATTCTGCTCTAGTTTCCTTAGAAGATATCTCCGCCACTTAGTATACAGCGCCGGGGTCAATCCGTCACACCTGAGGCTCCATACGGAAACCACCTGGATACTGCATGTCCAGGTGGCTATCTGTGAGCTGCGCTACTCTATGCCAAGGTCTTGATGCACCAAAATTTTCTTTCACGTTGTTAAGACGTTTTCACTCGTTTTGATTGAAGCGTGCCGTTCCATGTGAATTGGACATGAGGCTGATCTCTGATAAAAATCTGAATGGACTGGCACCATTTTTCAGGGTATTAGGATTCCCATATTTTGCAAAGATCTCACGGGCCGTCAACTGGGAGATCAGCTGCAGGAATTGTATAAATATACACGTATTGAGAGGCGCCTCATTCAAAACGTCCGCCTCTATTCTAGCCATACCAGCTTTGCAGAGGTAAATCCTCGAATTTTTGTCAACAAGCGGCGTGTGAGCATCGCGCACTTTGCTGAGATCTATACTTTTCACTAATCAGCTGTTTTATCGACAGTATTATCCTCGACCTCGGGGTTATGTCTTCTTCTGAGCCAAAGTACACGAGACTTTATATCGCGCTCTACGACACTGAAGGTGGCAACGGAAAGTACCATTGGGCGCTAATCATCCACGACCCTTGGCTTCGACTATCCAAAAGGATTTCCTTATATCAAATCAGAAGGACGGGAAATCATTCGTGGGCGTTGAGTACGAGTAACAACGCGAGGCTGCTTGCTAGAAACACATTACTCTGTCTTGTCGAGCTTCCTTGCTTGACCATCTCTCCGTCTCTGGCTCGTAAATTCTTCGCAGCGCAGAGTCCATTACAAGGAACTACCCCGCTCCTTCCTGGGCTAGCTGATTGGAGCGGCGCCCAATGGGTAATCCGTTGTCTTGACCAGGCGGTTCAACACCGATACTTTTACTCGTCACTGCCCGATTGCCAGTCGGCTCAAACCTTCTACCGGTACATCTCACTGTCAAAGGGACAGAGATTTGAAGGTGCAAAATCTGGTCGATTTGTCTTTAACCCTGCGCGTTCTCATGAAATTCTGGGTACGGTGATTGATGGGGTACACGTTCTTGATGCACAGTTTTGAACTTCTGTTTATCTTCTATGCGGTCTCGCTACATACTCATCACGACTAGTTAAATTTCAGTCTTATTTGCACTTTTCTCGAGTTTTACCTGCTGTTTGTATGAAAGTGAGACGCTCTTTCTAGCAGCGGGTACAGCTACTTGTGGGATAATACATACCCTATGATGCCGCAAAAGTTTTCAGGGTGTGCGGGAACGATATCATTTCCCTGATATATGTAGCATCGACCATGATTTGAAGAGTGACCGCTCGGGGAAATGCAGCATCTGTTGTCGGTACCGGTAAGCAAACACTCGGGCGCAGTACTGTCATAATTTAGCGAAAGGGGAAAGACAGGATCTTCTTGAGATTTTCTAATACATCTAGGGCCATGCGATTCAAAATGAAAAAACCCCTAATCCAACTCGGAAGGCAGTTGATATCTGCCTCCGTTGTGAACGCAGAACTAAGACGTCTTAGTACGCTGTCCATCTCCGAGTCTTCGGCGGGGTTAAGAATCAGGGTATTTTGAGTAGTACACGAGGTAATAAATACTCGAGTAAAACCCAAGCCGTGAGCGAGGATGCCCGTAAGCCGAGTTTCAACTACCAAGGGATCCGTAAGGGTGCTAACAAGCGCTATGCGTAGTTAACGGGGCATCAGCAAGCGCTAGGCGTAACCGATCAGAGATGCTTGAATCACGCAGTTCAGTGGACGTCGAAGTGCAGTATCATTAGCTTATTTTTCTAATACAAATTATCTATGAGTCTATATACTGAGGGGATATTTGAGTCACTATTATTCTACAATATTCCATAATATTCTAGCATCAGTACGAAGAACCAAGAAAGTAATAGAAAATACGAACAAGTCATCGTTAAGACTGAGAAGCCCGAGTACAGGCATGTACGGTTGACTCATAGGTTGAGTCAGCAGGTAACCGATATCCATAACAGCATGTCTACTACTACTTGCTACCCCAGTAAAGAGCTCGAAAATACGGGACGAGAACTTCATTCATTAATGCTCGCATTACCTTTGATTTGTCTTGTAATTATAAGCACAGTAAGACCCGCAGCTCTCTTTCCCGTGCGGAGGCCTTTATTTGCCACCATTCATTTCAATACATTTTTGCTAGTACAGCTCTCCGAGCCATGTTGAAAAAGAGGCGTGCGTTGTCGTTCTCCAGAAATGCTACAGGTCGACGATTTATATCCTCTCCTCAAAGCATTGTATACTCTTCTGTATTTTCACATTACTAAGTGTACAAGATACTGCCATCCTATCACTGTCGAACCTCGTATTTCTCAGATCATGAAACCCAGGTCGTCCATTTATTCTCCTGTCCTCTTGATATTTGCGCAATCTGCCTCGCTAAGATTCTATCCGCTTGCTCGCTCGGATGAAGCTCATCGTACCTACATCGACCGCGTGCGTTAAGACGAATTCACCACGATAAGTAAATACCATGAACCCACCAGAGATAACTATCTCGATCCGTCCCGTTCACCGTCGTGCACTGGAGACCACTACTTTCAAGTACACAAGACAACACAGCGCCCGTAACATTGAACGGGGCCGTCCCGTTCAAATACGCTCCGGGGTTATCATGTATATCCTGGAACATCCCGTGCGAGTCAAAGATCCCGATGTGGGCACCTGGTACTTCTGGTACCAACGCCTGAAGCATTGCCCGCGACAGCGCGTTACCACTCAGCACCAGCTCGCGAATAAACACGCTCCATTCTGTGGTGTTCCGCGGCCCGCTGAAGTAATGGTTTGGGTAGGAGTTTGGGGCGTACAAGATTGCCTCATTCAACGGGACCATCTACATGCGGGAGGTCAGCCTGAAGGTTCTTTTATCTGGATAGCACCTACGTTCTGGACCAAAAAGTTTCTCGCCCCGTCCTTGTACAGTACCCGCACCCAGTTAACCATACATCCCACCACATCCACAATTGACGCGTTGTTGCTCCCCGTCACCAAAGAATACACCCCGATATCGTTGGTCCCGATCCATTGTGTGTAGAGCGTCTCCGTTGGGTCTAGCTTGATCGAGCCATTGTGCTTTTCTTCGAAGTACAAAGGGAGCTGACTCTCGAATATCGAAGGAAAAGGCCGGTAGGTGATGTTGTTGGAGCACGTCGCCCCTGCGCGCGCAAAGGGGTACAAGTTAAGATTGGCATACCCCGCTGCGTAGACAGGCCACATTGTCCCACCGTCACCCGTAGTAGTGATGTCTGTGTAGCTGTCCCCAAAGGTGACCAGATTTTTGATCCGGACTGCGAGAGAGAGCAGAGGAAGGGAGAGAAAGAGTAGGAAAAACATGAGAGGTTGTCGCGAGATCGAACGAAGGAGGTCTTTATGAGGATAAAATTTCTCCGAGATGGTACTCATGACCGCTGCAGGCTCTTCTTCTACGGTCCGCCATCGCAAGTATTCCGGAGAGCGAACGAAGAAGTGCGATGGTCCTATACCACGAGAAGAGAATCAATACGAGAATAGCGATTCTGAGCACAACAACTCGTTCAGAAATAACTCGCAATGACAGGTGATTAATCCGCATACGAGACCCTGTCCATCGAATGACACCTCGTGCTCCAGTGCAGCAATTCTTCCGTTCCCAAAGATGAGTTGCACCTAGATGAGATGACAACAGCGGTGGCGGCTGGCGAGAAAAATTTGGACTTGTTCATAAGCAACACTTTTACGAGCAAAGTTGGAAGCGGATGTCTGGATGCGTGGAAACATGAATGCAGAGATAACTCCATCGAAAAAAAAATCAAAATATCGACGAAAGCGGAAGCCTCTCTAGAGTTTAATATATAGCATTTCTTGATGCTAAGTATAGGTACCGAGTAGTGCATGTCAACTCCATTGATACTGATCGCGTATCACTCAGCAGATAACGAACCAAAATAGTAGCCATAGACTCTAGAGCACCTTTGTCCACCTTTCACACGAGTGCAGTAGGGTTTCCAAGATAATGTCTTGTGATAAGGTCCAAAGCTGACGTAACGTCATCTCAACATCATCACGTGGTGCGCGCGTTTATTGATTTTGAACTTTTCTCTTCTCTTACCCATTATCACAGGTACCAACAACTCCAGTTCGACAAGATCACGAAAGAAACCGGCATATCGTGATCGTCTGTATCTAGCGTTACACGATCAGTTCATTATCCACCTTCCTGGTCTACTAGGTTATGTGGGAGGTATCAACTCACACGAATGCATCAGCGCTCAGGAATCACATCTGCTACGATGTCAAGATGTTACATATGTTTATTTATGCTCATTGATGTACTCTCAACGTTGTCTGTAAGACCTTACTGTATTATTCCAGCGTCTCATACTCACGTAGGTAGCGCAGTGTCCTCATATCATCCATACTCCAAAACATTTGAAGATCCCGAGAGAAAGTCCCAGGGCATAGAATATCATCGTTCCGCTCTACTACAGGTTAGCCCTAGGGACTGACGGACAGTCCAACATCATGATTTCGTTCTATTATTATTCGCCATCAGCTCAAATGATACGGCATACTCTCCGGCAGACATCACGAAGTCTAGTGCCACCTGTACATCCTCCTCTAACATCGGACTATCTCATTTCTAGTCATGACTCACCCACGCTCGCTCTCTCATGATAACACTCACGGACGATGGTCTCTCCGATAAGGAGGTTCAGAGCTGGCTGGACGATTCTTTGAATTCCTACATCTTGGGATATTATGTCTACGGTGAGGCATCGAAGCATGTCTTGAGCTGTCCTAACAATGAAAAAGGTGTTTATACTGGCATTTTTGCAATATCAATATGGTTGCTGCTAGGTGAGAACAGCCGCAGATCCATTTTTTTTCTCCTCTCAAACCTTTCTCCCTGAAGCTGTAAAGAAGACCTCGAAGGCGCGAATATACATGACATGTATAATCACGGCTCTATACATTCTTTCTACGATCCGCGTTATTGCCTCGTGGACTGAATTCAGATTAGCCTTTGTCTTCGGAATGTCTTTCCGGGAACGATATAACTTAATGTATTCGTTTATGTTGTGGGAGATCATGGATGCGACGGCATCAGCTCTAAGCCTTATACTTGCTGACTGCACTATAGTATGCATTTTTACCGCTACACTACCTCCATTGTCACCGTTAATGATTTCTCTTTAGATCTGGCGTTGTTGGGTCGTGTGGGCTCATGATTGGAAAGCAATAGCGCTTCCGATTTTCCTCCTCCTGAGCGAGATCGGTATGTGGCCTAATCGACATAGTTCTCCTTGCACTGACATCACTTTTTTCAGTCTGCGGAGGCAATCTTGTACTCCATCAGTTCACGGTGTCGTCGAATGACGAGGCTGTAACGAAGTGGGCTCTGGCTACCATGGCTACGACATTGGGAACCAATGTTCTATGCACCACCCTTATCATCGCGCGCATCATTCATGTTGCCAGTGGATATCGAGGTATTATGGGCAGTATCCGGACTTACCATGGCATTATCGAGGTTCTCGTAGAATCGGCCGCACTCTATTCTATCATATACGTGGTCCTAATGATCCTCTACCCTCTCCAGGGTACTAATGGATACATGTACGCCCAAATGTTGGTTTATCCCATCACTGTACGTCTTGGCATTTCAATTTGCATCGTCTTTCGCTTAACATGACTTAGGGTATTACACCTACCTTGATCATTGCGCGGGTTGCCTCGGGACAGGCTCGTCCTGAAGAAGTTGAAGAGGGTTCGAGCGGAGTCCAATCTTCTTTGCACTTCCAGAGGTCTCAGAGGAGCAACATTGAAACAACAACAGATGAGCTGGAAGAAGATATGACAGGCTACCAGGAAAATACAAAGGGAACTATTACGCTTGCTACAGGGCGGTTCAAGCCATCCAGTGCCGAACTTGTCTAACCCAGCAGAGAAAGAGGGAGAGTGAAATTTGGCATTGTCTGCGAAGATTGACACCGTTAAATGTAGTTACCAACGAGTTATGTCGGAAATCACCGAAATGGATTATTTTATCGAATAAGGTAATAAAAGGCAATTAGCGAGACCGGCAGATTATTCGATCTAACTAGAAACAAGCTTTTGCTAATATGATACCATATGAGGAAGCCGGTTGGCTCATTTGGCACTTATAAGGTCCCGGCTTGTCAGGCTGTTGTCAGGCTTATTTGACAGCCGAGTACTGATATGGTCCGAATAAGGTGCCTAGTAAGGCACCAAATAAGATGTCAAATATTCGGGTCGTAAAACAAATTTCGGAGATATATATTTTCTTATCAATTACACAATCTAATCTATTAGGGAAATTGTATCTAATCAGTAGCTAAAGGACATTAGTAAAGGATACACATTTATTATGTAAGCAAAGTACAGAAAGAACGGAAAATTTACAACAGTAGGGGTCAAACCAGCAACATTATGGATATACAATTAGATAATGATTAAGTTACAGGAATATTACAGCTGCACCATAGTGCTTTTATATAATAGCTCATCTCGGTTAATATTAGATGGAACCTGTCCACCCGGTATCTTTTTTTTAGGACCTTTTGGTTGCATATCCTCCTTATTAGTTTTAATTTGAATTCGAAGAATGAATCACATTGAACATAGAAGCCGTGAATACATGTCATACACTAAAATCAAGCCCGGTATATATCATCCTCCTCAATAATGCCATCATTCTGAATCTCCTGCACTCGAGTTCGACGGGTTGTATGAGCGTTTTGGTGAGCAGGCGGCACTTGAGGCTGAGGAGCGACTTCTGTAACCTGTCGACGTCTACCCGGCCCTCACCGCTTGCTGCCCTCGCTCAGAACTGTTCTACCTGTCTCCATCACATCACTCTGGCTTCTATTCTCAGGGCCTGTAGCTGTAGTATCTGTTTCTAGCGAAGCGGCTGTATCTGGGAGGTTTTCAGTTTATAATATCATTAAATTTAGCACAATTTTTACCTAAAGTGACTCCTGCAACGCTGCCGACAAGCTCGTCAACAGCAACATCTGTAGTAGCGGCCGACACCAGTTCACTATTGCGTGCAATGGTTCCATCAACTACCTGCACATCAAAGGGGTCGTCATCAGATCCGGAGGAATCAGTGAAAACGTTGCCAATGTCGATGATCTCGTATTCATCAGAGCGTGATTGGTCACCACGATTCGAGCCTCGACCTTCAAAGAGGCAACGATTGAATGCAGCGATAGTCTCCACCATATGGGTCTTGTTCAGGTTTTTGATAATCATCATCTTTAAAACTTGAAGTCCGCAGCATATGGAATGAGCGAGCACCCACCACGCTTATCAAAATGTTCATCCCCAGAGAGAACATAACGGGCCTAGCAAAGTCCTTGTGACTGATAGTACAAGCGACAATTGGAGATTCTCAAACTCACCATGATAGCCGCAAATGCGATGGCGCCTGGGGTGATTCGTTCCAAATTCCATAGAACAGCATTGGTAGGTTTCTTCTTGATGACCTTCCTTTCCTTGATACTTGTAGCACCAAAGAAGATAGCGAGAAGTATCTGGGATTGTAGTATTCATCAGCTGAAACATGTGCACAAAGTAGCTCTTACATTCATCAAAATTTCACTTCTAAACATGTATTGATTGTTGTCCTTTATGGCGTTCGGCCAAAGGATAGGTGGCAGAGTTGAGTAAACCTTCTTTTCAGCATCGAAGCCTAGAAGTTGCTGGCATATAGGGTCTGAGAATGGGTCAAACCCTTTGACTGGGGCTGATGGAGGTAGCAAAGCCCCGAAGATGGTGTGGAACGCCTCGTGTTTGACGCGGCTGACACAGGCAGAACGACTGTCGGAGGTGGATCTAATAAACTGAGAAAAAAATCATTAGTAAACGAAGGAAAGGAGAGTAGAAATGGTACCTTTTTTACTGCTGGACTGTAATTTCTCTTGAAAAAAAAGTGATGCTCCTCCTTCAACACAGCGTACACCTCAGCATAGAGTCCTTCCTCTTCCGACTCTGGAGATTTGTATCGCTCGGGGCTGAATATCAGCGTGTTGTCTACGGACTCGCACACTTGAAAGATTTCAGCATCGTCCGCCCATGGGTCGATCGTAGTGACGCAGCGGTGGGTGAAGTGCCTAATGTCGGAGGCCTGTTCTGGCGTCAAAGAATTGTCATGTCCTTTCTTGCTGCGGGACGGCATTGACATCTCAAGCAGTCGGTTCTTCTCGATGAGCTCGTTTACTTGCAGTTGGGTAGACCAAAGTGTCTGCAGAACGATGAGCCTCTCGAAATGAGAATAAGGACTTGAATCTTACCTTGTTCAGAGCCTGGTAAGATTTAAGTAAATGTGGACTATCAAGGAGACCGTCCGGCGTCCGAAAATAATCGAGAATTTGCACCGCAGTGAGCTCGGCGGGAGCTAGAGTTGTATTGGGACTCATAATGAGGAGGTCCTGGGTAGAAGAGGGCTCTGGTTGTTCCATGGGACAAAATGATAGTGGTAGTAGAATGTCGTTTTCAGTGTTCTTTTGTCCTTTAATGCGTCCAGGAGCAGCCTCTGATCAACGTGTACTTGCAATGCTTGCAGGACATGCTTTGAAACACGGCATGGAGTCGAACGGCAACACATACTAGAGCAGGCATGAATGATGAGTTAAACACATGATGAATGTGGTGAAACACCTGGACATACCTCAGCGGCGGCCGGACAATGGACATCTAGTTATTGTTCTTCAGCGTGCTGATGTCGTCCTTGGTTTATTCAAATCCGTCGGGGATACATGATGGGTGTGGACGAATGATAGAAGAGACCGCGTTCACGTGGATGACATGAGGAGGTATTTTAGTCTAGTGGTGATCACAGCTAAACGGCTGAGGCAATACAGATAATTGGGGATGGGTGTATGGGACTCAAGGCGTAAGGAGGCTTTGTGTTCGACGAAAAATCCATTGATTCAGAGGCGACGGAAACCTCGAGGAGTGTGGCGACAAACGGGGGTCCAGAAAGTAGACAGTGGCAGTCGTCAGCCAGGCGATACGAGGAATAGTGGGAACGAGTGTCGGACCATGCGTTTCAGGGAGGAATAAACGATAAGAAGCCTGTAAAATGAGAATTATATTAGTAGTACTGATAAGATAAATACATGAAGGTTCCCGATGAAAGACGTCAAGGAACAAGGCTGACAAGTATTTGTCAAGCCCATCCATCCGTCGACGAAAGACGTCAAACGGATAGGCCGACCCTACAGGTCAAGCCCAGAGCTGCTCATGGTGGTGAGAGCTAAGTGTCTGTGCCGAATTTGTCAATGCTTAGTCAACTTCGGCGGCACATGACCAATAAGTCACAGGTGTGATCATTAATTATGACGCTGACACGCTCGCAACGTGTCTACGCATGTAATTTTGCGAAATGTATCAATACATGCATTGCATAATGGCTGGGTACTGAGATAACGAAAGATACAGATAGAGCGCAGTGTCAAACACACAGAGTGCAGTAATATATGTATGGAGCACGATACCGAGTCGCGCGCAGTACGGCCTTGGGTGACAATTGGTAGAGTGCATGCTCTCACTTAGAATGATGCTAGTCGAGGTCACACTAGGTATGAGAGCTCAGCACTTGATACTGAAGGCACTAAGATGAAGATCAGCCATGCGCTCTAAGGAATTGATGAGAGACAGGCATGATACAAGGAGAACTACATTGATCTATGACGCGCACCGCGCACGTATAGAAACATAGAAGTAGAGCGCATGAAGAGACGTGTGCCGCGCACGTAGATGGAAATAGACATGGAGCGCAGTGTCAAACCAATAGAGTGCAGTGAACAAACCAAGATAGCGTGCAGTGTAACAACGCACGCGCGTGCAAGTCTTCAGTGATGATTGGTAGAGTGCATGCTCTAACTTAGAATGATACTGGTTGAGGTCACACTAAGTATGAGAGCTCAGCACTTGATATTGAATACACTAGAGGCAGATCAGATACGCGCTCCAATGAATTGATAAGAGACAGACATGATATGAGAAGGATTGATCTGCCACGCGCGCTGCGCGCGTGTATGAAAGTAGACATAGAGCGCAGTGATATCAACACCGCGTGCGGTATAACAACGCGCGCATGCACGCGCAAGTCTGAAGTGACTATTGGTAGAGTGCATGCTCTAACTTAGTATGATACTTCATTGAGGTCACACTAAGTACAAGAGCTCAGCACTCGATACTGAATGCACTATCAACAGATTGCATACATAATCCGCAGATGTAATAAAAGACATGCCTGATCCCAAGAGAACTACGTGACACATTGATTGATGACGCACAGGGCCCTGATCGCGCGGCACGCGCGCGTGTGTCCCAAATAATGCCTGAGTATTGATAACTCCGAGAGAACCCGGTTTGGCCAGAGAGCGCAGTGCCTAGGCTTACCACGGGTATCTCCCACCAACCAGAGAAACCTAGAAACTCAACTTTAGAATAGGATACAGCCTATATGATTGGTTGTCAGTCCAGGTATACTCCGAGGAAATGACGAGTGACATGCCAACGCAAAGAGCGCAGTGCGAGTGGAGTCTCAACCATGAGGAAACAGAGTCTGGTCTCGAGATAGACCTCCAACCAAGTGTCCAGCCCCAGGCATGCTATAACAACACGCGCGCGTTGCGAGGAATAATGTTCCGAGGTTCTAACAGTACTGTATTAAGTTGTATCGACGTGTATGATGTAGAATTGTATAAATACTGTAGTGTAGATGTAGAGTAGAAGTTTCGAGCCCCCGGTGTAATAGTGCAAAGCTTTTCAGCCACGCGCTCTAGCACTTAGAGTAGCTAGGAACTTCGAGAGAGAATACAACCCATATCAGAAATCTATTGTGTGATTTAAGTCGCACGCTTAAACAAGAAAATAGCGCGGCACTCCGTGCAGAGAGTCTGGTTTCGGTTTGACTTGCGCTCTGTGAGAGAATAAGAGTACGGTGTCTTGAAGGTCACCCTTTCGAGTTCTTGAGGGCATTTGTGTGACGCGAGGCATTACAGGCGCAGAGGTTCAAACCCTTTGGCTTGATTAGTGTTCGCTTTTCTGTGTTATTTCCGCAGGTTGGCAAAGGTTCAAACCCTTTGGCTTGTCGGACGGGGTTTCTCTGGATTGCATAGGTTTGAATCCTGTGAGTCTACGATCGGTTGGAAGCTCGAGCGCGTAGGTTCAAACCCTGTGGCTCTTGTGGAAGTTTCGGAGTCTTGTGTCAGTGTAGACACTTCTCCACGGGTTTGCGAAGGTTTTGGTTTAGCGCGCGACGCGCGAGGTTTATTAGTGTGTTGAATTTAATAGGAATTGGTTTCTGCTTCGAGCGCAGTCGTTTAAGTGGTGTTTAGGGTGTTATTGAGTGTGTGCAGTGGTTATTAGAGTCCCGAGCGACTGTTAGAAATTTGTGGAGACGTTTGACGAAGTTGTGTTGTGTTATACACCCTTGCCTTGAGGCCCGGCGACAGACGTCGCACCCTCTTGTTCTTGAGAAAAGCCTTTGGACTTAGAGAAATATAGATATTATACGAGCGCTACTGCTGCGCGTGTATCTTAGAGATATTGAGAATTGAATTGTATTGGTTCGCTACTTTCATCGCATTAGAATCCCCCCACGAACTTGAGCGTGTTTGTGTGTGTAGTGTTGGGTGTGGGTGTGATCGGTGTCTTCGACGCTGTTGCATTTCTAGCTCTGTGCATTTAGACAGCTCTTCAACGCTTCACATAACCACTTACCACAGACTGCCTTCAAGCATCATGTCGGTAAGTTTTTGTAGTCCTTTTTTTCTCTTTTCTTCTTTGTGGTTGACAGTCGCGTCGCCACAGTCGTTTGACATCTTTCGTCAACGACTTTGTTTCTTTTCTTCTTATTTCTTAACTTTGAAGTTCAGCCGGGTGATTGACGCGTCGTCGTCGTCACTGCTACTTGACATCTTTCGTCGGTAGCTTGTGTGATATGCAGTGGATCTTTGTCGTCTTTTGGCGGCGGTCTGAATCCTCCCCCAGGCCGAAGAACGATTCAGACACCATACATCCATCTCAGCACTCTTTTCCGCTCTTCAATTCGGCCACGCGCTCTCTTAATCACTGCAAATCTTTGTGACGGAACCTGATACTGAGTATTACCTAGAACTCGCTACCCGAACACTTCACACCGTCCCACCTTCGTTCGAATCCGACACTATTAACGCACCGTGCGGCGCCCAGTCTTCGTGAGTAACCTGTATCATATTACTTTGACATTACTCTGATTCATTTCTTGTGATCCCTATAGCACTGCGACCTTTCGACGGCTTGTATGGCACCATTCTCGACGACCTTGATATGTTTGTTATAACTCCCAACGCCAACACGGTAATGCCTCGCCCTCCCCTGGGGAATCGCGAGATATACATGCGCGAAAATTACCGATATGGTTTCGATGACCCCTTGCAGTGGCCTCAGGCATTCGTCCCCGACTACGCCCACTACACTTGCCTGCACTGGCGCACTCCAGAAGTCAAGGACCCCCTCAGACCTCTGTATCTGGGGGTTACAGAGTACGACTGGCAAGAAATCGACGACCTTGCCATTGTAACATGTTTGGGACGCATGAGACGGTCGACTTTTCGGAGACTACAGGCAGCCTGTAAAGCTGTAATTGAGACCGTCGCTGGCATAGAATGCAGCACTGTTGTCGCTGCCAATATGCGTAGCCACATTATTATGCTTGAACGCTTGCTTGGGCGCTTGAGTGACCTGCCGATGTCGTACCAAAGGATGCGCCTCTGCCATGCGGAGACCCAGCGTGTTGCTCGTGAATTGCACACGTTGGTCCAATACATGACACTATACAAGCCACTGATGGAGGCGCCCGAGAGCGATGCTCCTCCCATGCCTGTGGATGACGGACTTGTTGGGGCATTTTCAAACGATGCCACAATCGTGCAGTCATTCTTCAAGGCCGGTATCCCAGTCTGGCAGGTAGTTTCCATCAAAGAACTACCTGGTGTGCGTGTCGACAACGTCTGCGAGTTCTCAAACTCGCCTCATCCTGAAGAGCCTTCTCGCTTGCGTCTCCCCACGATATTCACTGGTTCATCGAGAGATCCAGCAAAGTACAAGAAAATTCATGAATTTGTCACTCATTCCATGCGCTGGGCGGATCTGTTTGCACTCTCCAGTCCTGTAGTCAAGTACAGGGCTGACATGCCTCTCATTGAGGCAAATACAACCAAGTCGCGATATTCCCCATGTAAGTTGCATCTATTCATGGTGTTAATGTGTGTACGTGCCAGTTCTGATAACTTATGCAGATCAAAAGAAGCCACAAATTCAAAGTGGAACCAGTAATCGCCTGCAAGATCCTCAACATCAGCTTTTGCCTCTGGTTATTGAGCCATGGCACCTGGCTTTGTTGGCTGTGGATGCAAATCCTGCTCGATGTCACTCTTGTGGCCGTCCCTCGCCTGAAAACAAAAAGGCTATACCCCGTGAGAATCAATATGCATTTCCACGACCAGATATTATTGCGACGGTCAACACTGAGCAAAAGGTACACTCATACCTCATATCCTGGCTTCGGTTGCGAGGACCTCTATTTGCATGACTGACCATTCCGGAGCATTTGCCACCAAACCTATATCATCAAGAATGGCGGACAGTTCTCGGGATGGGATTTTTGCATGGTGACCCTGCTAGTGGAACAGCAGCTGAGAAGAGATGAGCAGAGGTGCGTAAGATGATGGATGGTTTCATGGAGGAGCTGCCGTTGCATACCGACAATGCTGCGAGTTCAGCTTTTTGGCGTGGTAAGAACTACGAGGCTCTGCAGCAGGAGGAATGCCAGGAGATCCTTTGGGAGTTGGCAGAGGTGAACTTCCGTTGCGAGTTCAAGGCATTGCACTGACACACCACAGCTAATTCAAGCTCCAATATGCAAAATATCTCCATTATGCACTGTTTTCCTGATGGTGATCATCTGCCTGGGCAACTCAACATTGGTGCTGCCAATTATGGATTAGCAGATCCTTTGTGGCTTCGTCGAGCTCCATATATCTTTGCTATGAAGAAGGCAATGCAGACATGGGAGGATATGCCACCTTCATTGTTGAGTGAAGTTAGGACAGCAGGATGGACCAAGAAGGAGTTTCTATTGGTGAAAAAAACAGTGGCCAGCTATTATTGTAATACCTTCTGGCAGTATTTTGGGTGTGCACCGGTTCTTCCTCGGCAACTCATGCATCGAACTTCAGAGGATTATGTTCCAGAGGCTCGGCCACAGATGTCAACCAGTCGCTCAGGAGTATATGTTGATGTTGAGGCATTATCTTAATTTGTATGTAAATATATATATATATATATATAATATGTGTATTTTATGTCAGTTGGACTTACTGAGGCTGGCTCTTTGCATATAGCCATACACATGACTGTGATGGACATATTGTATACAGGCATGGTGGCCATCTTTGAATCTTGATCTTATGTAAAACATTTTTCATTGAATAAAGTACAGGAAATGTATGGCCATATACTGTATATAATTGTACAAAGGTCAATCTTTTTTTAATGAATCTACTTTTCGATATTTAAGAAGACTTTTGATTTTTTTCATCCTGAAAAATATATCAGAATCAACAGTGTCCACAACAAAGTAATCATGCCCATTGCTGAGATCTGAGCTGTTATCTTCAACCAGTAACACTCCATGGATAATGGCATAGATTGAAACAAATTGTGAATAGACTCGAGGACGTGCACGGAGACGGTAAAATCCTAAATCTCTATCACGTTGGTGTTTCCAGTGTTGTCTCCCATTGGTAACAGTGATATCAAAAGGATGAACCAATGCCAATGGATATCGCTGTTCCAAATATTCACATTCAAACAGCTGGACCAGCTGTCCAATGTATGCCCCTCTATTGGTGTTGATAATCACCCCATCATAACGTGGATGGTTGTAGAAACTTGGGCTACAGCGTAATAAATCAGTGGACTTTTTGAAATTGACTAGTGACTGATAATTAACAGTCAAAGTCTGGTAAATTCGGATCTATATTTGTTTGTTAATTAGTTTATTGTTCCTTTTATAAAAGTGAGCACATACTATGTCATTAGGCTGATATTGAATATATTTTCCAGCAGCTACAGTGCCTTCTTGTATCATGTTTAGAAATGTAGTCATGAATAATCCAAGACGAATTCGAAAGTGTTCATAAGCTGGATCTGAATGAAAGGCTGCTTCAAGCTCTTCTAGTGTATGTGGATCTCTTGGAGTGAACCGAAGACTATGAAGTGAAGCTTTACTGTTAAGAGATTGAATATTTTGCATCTGACGATTATGATGTTTGGCTTTAGATGAAACCTTTGTTCCTTGTTCAACAGATGCCATAGCCTCCTTCTGATGTTTTTTGTTATGATCCATTCTTTGTCGCAGTTTCATAGCAATTCCGTATTTATGATCTGTCATAAGAATCTTGAAAATCATATTAGAATAATGTTATATGGATTTGATTATAAGTCATACCTGATCGGCAACATTCTTGAAGTTTGTCCGAGTCTGATAAGCCTCTTTGAGTGGACCATGCATACATTCATTGACTTTTGTGTTGTAGTTTTTTGTAGCTCCCTTTGCAATAATATCATCAAAGAGATGTCGCTGCATATGCACCTTTGGTATAGACCAAGATGTTACATTTTTCCAAACCATATTATCTGTGGCTTGTGAATAAGCCTGCTTTGAAATTAGTACAGTATAAATATATTAGATTTGTGCTTACCTTCAAATTGGCTTCAAAAACTCCTAATAGCTGTCTTCCTTCATCAATACTTTTTTCTGTATGAACATCCATTGAGGTGTACATGTCTAACTCAATGTAACTTTGAATAACCTTGAGAAGCAAGTAGGCATTGGGATTTTTTGCCTTTGTTAGCACAGAATGTGCAGCAAACAGTATTTGCTGCTTGAACAGTAAGTATCATAGTAAAATATAAGAGTGAAACTTGCCTTTGACATATTCTCAAATTTTAAAGCATCCGAAAAGTCAAAAGTAGTAACATTGGTAAAATGTATCAGATTTTGCCATCTTGGAAAGTTGGCGATACTGTAAATTTATGAGTTTCATTCTATTGTTAAAAAAACCAAATACATACAATTCATCAATAATAACATTTGCCTTACATTTATCAGGTCCATAGATTCTCTCCACATGCTCCAATAGATGTAAAAGAAGATGCTTGAAAAGACCAAGATGATATGCGTGCAATTGATCCCAGGAAACTGCTCTATATGGATCACTTTGATCCATGCTCCAGAATACATTCTGAAATTAATTAGAAACAGGTAAATATCTCAGATTCAAAATACTCACTTTCACGTTTCATAGACCAGATGATTTTAGAATATCATCTCCCTCTTCTTGTGCCTGATGATAACACTTCTGCATATTTTCTGTAGTTCGTAATGGATATACTTCTGTAATATCCATTAAATTTTTATCTGGAACCAAGCAAACAGGACAAGGACAGGCAGAATGGACACCGCATATCAACGTCATCATGCAACTGTATAAAATAGTCAGATATAGAAACTTTGAGATGATTTGAATACTAACTGTTCCTCGTAATCAGCAGAAAGAACGAAAATAAATGGATAAATGACAATAGTTTTCCCCAAATGTGGCAATGTGAAGGCATATCCAGTATATGAATACTCCACGACAGATTCCATGATCTTGCGAAATGATTCATGCCAAACAACTCGCTTGAAATTTATCCATGACAGTTTTCCCTTGTGTTTTGGATCCTCTTCAACCTGATTAAAGTCAGATGTATATCAAATATAATCAAGCATAATTCTTACAATTGGAAGCCATCCAACAACAGTTCCACCACCCCAGCCTTTTCCATTACGTATTGCATCAGGAAGATTAGCAATACGTGCCATAACCGGATATCCTTTTGCTGTCCCAAATGATGATAGGCATGTTTTGTCTGCATATAAAATATATGCCAAAGGCTTTCCACCAGGAGGTAGTGAGCTCTAATAATGTGATCAATAATACAAAATTTAAGATAGAGAAACAATATACCTGAACTTTCCATAGTAAATCTCCTGTCCAAGGCTCATCAAAAATCTGCATTCTTGTATTTGTTTTCTCATCCAACTGAAAAATCTTCACAGCATCCCATACAAAAAACGGTGATAATGTTGGGTCACTGAGGAGATTAAGTGTCCAGTCCCATAAAGGCCGAAAGTGAAGCATGTATTCTTGTATCTCTTCTTTATACTCCAAAGACAACTTTTCTTTTTTGAACTAAATTTTTTATAATAAATTAGCATCTAATATATGACAATATAAAATAAAGCATACCATTACAAGTAAATGCTCTGCTTGTGACCATGCATCATTAAGATCAGACTCATTATTGATTGTGTATGCAGATTGATGATCCCCTGCTTGAGTCTTTAATACTTTGAAGAAACTGTCTCGTTCTTGGCGGTTCATGCCAGTACACAGAATCAGTTCAGCTAATTCAAAGTCATTTTCAGATGCAAAAGGATGCCATGGTTTGTCAATAAAAGAAACCGTCATCTCCATAGCCGTCATCTGAAAATACTCCTCACGTGTTAAAATACGTGGGTCCAAGATTGCTGAGGGATGATATTCAATGCAGAATTTTGGATTATATGGATTCACCAGGTCAAGAATTGCATTTTCATCATCAATTGTAGCATCAGAAGATGAATTCTCATCCTCGTCTTCAGCTAAACATGGCTTTAATAAAATAAATAGAAAATATGGTTGATACACCTACATGAGCCAGGTTCAAATGAGGGTGAAGATGAAAGGTCTCTCTGACTGTCAAGGTGTGAATCTACTGACAGAGTATCAGAGAACAAGATATAATGGTCCAGCATTTTGAAATATTACCTTCGAAGCGTGAATCAAGACCTGCGTTTGATGATACTTGATTATTGAATAGCAGCCTTGGAGTATTGATAGCTTCTTGATGAAAGTGAACATTTTCAGTGTTGATTTATATTATAGAAAGCAAAAGACTCACCTTGCGCTGTGTTTGCTGCCCGATTTGTATTCTGCTCCAGATTAAACTGCGAATCAACAATATCTTGCTCAATTCGCTGTTTACAAGTCCTTTTATGGTTCCCTATGCCATTTACATGGAAATGTTTGAGACAGTAGGGGCATTGTGGACGTTCATGTATCAATGACATAAGAAGAAAAGAGAAAAGCTAATGATCAACAAAATTGGAGGAGAAAATATGTCAAGAAACTTGGATGTGGGGGGAGGGGGAGGAAAGGAATCACATCAAACTTGATGATGGGGTTTAAGTATCTTCTAACCGGTTCCTTATCACTGGCACAAGTTCCGGAGTATTTCAGATCAGCTGCATGGAAGTGTGAAGGCTTGATGAATGAATTACATTGGAAGATAACAAAATTATCACTCTCCATCCGTTCCGAAGCCAACACACCAGCCAATCGAAGTCGTCGAATGAGGCGGCTGCATGTCTGATGACACAGTCCGGTGGGCCGGTTCTGATGTCAGCAAACGGATCGGGAACAAAAGTACCCGTCCATCATCACCACCACCACCACAGCGCCAGCCTCGCTGTTTCCCACAATCACATGCCCCATCTCCCACCCAACCTAGGGGGGATGGGGCTTCTTATCATTCCTTCTTAGCCTTCGACGGGCTGGTGACAACGCATAGGCGATGGAATAACAACAAGGACAAGAACGACGGCGACGGCGGCGGCGGATGGATGGATGAGGGAACAGTAGAGCCCCGGTAACAATGGTGCGTTGAATTGCAGGTGGGCTGATAGACGGGGAGAGGCCTGAATCCAGGGCAGAGGCGATGAAGGCCAATGCACAAAGATGGCGGGCCCGGGTACAAGCCCAGCTCGAAGACAATAGGAATGACGCCTCAAAGACGGCAAGAACGGCGCCTCGACAATGCAGACGACAAGAATGACGCCTCGACAGCGCCGTCAATGCCCCCTCCACCGCTCCCTCCAGATGACAGGAACAATGTCTCGACGACGACAAGAACGACGCCGTTGATGCCACCACCACCACCACCACTCCCTCCTGCACCCTGCAGTGTGGCGACGTCCCCTTGTGCCTGACCGTGCGCGGCTGAGCAACACTCAATCACACTACTTATGTCTGTCCCGGCACTCTTATGGGTGCCTAATACCTACCTTTACCACTTGTTGTATCTCTCTGTTCTTACATATTCAAGCTCTATTCTATATTATTCATTTTTCAATCAAGTATCCTGTATGGTTTCCGCTAGATTCAGACAATACAGGAACTTTGAAGGATGCAAAATTATAAATTCTAAGTCATAATATAATATTACTGCTATTGATCATGGAAATGGATATTTTATTCTTCTGTGGGTCTCACTGATATCTGGAATGAGTTTTCTATCTATGACAAGCCTCTCCTGCAGCAAAATACCTGTAATATCCAGTTGCTTATAAGCACCTTGTAATCCGCTTATAAGCCGGGCTCACCTAATTTGGTTCGCCGGCTCAGATTTGCCGATAATTTGGTCGGGGGTCGCTTATCCGGGGCATATCAGCGCCTTATTCGAGCATTATTAGTAAATTTGCCTTATAAGGCATTTAGCAACTTTCCGACATATCGCTCGGAAATAGCAAAATTTGGCTCGACTTGATTAGTAATCGACTCGCAGATACCAGTCTAGCGGTTGTCACGATTAGATTTTAGCAAGCTTAACGGTGATAATGGAACTTGATTTATTCAGAGCAACGGTATTGTATTTCAAAGAAGGTGTTAAAAAGGTAGTATATACCGATGTACTTGTACTATGTTACATATCAATGATATATTGCGTTGTATTCTACATTGAGCGGAGCGTCTTTTTGTGGTTTTCCTTTAATCATACCGATACGTCGCCTAGCACAGGTTTCAAGTCGCTAAAAGTCGACGTCGTCCAGAGATGAACACTATTAGGCCAGTCAGGAGGTAAGAATGTCGTTGACTTTTGGTCATATGAATATTCCACACGCTCAATATGCTCGCTGAGCTGCTCCTCGTCGTCCGAAATCATATCGACAAACGTATTATCGGGGAAAGGTGAAGGAACGGTCGCCTCTGGCGAATCCGTCTGTGGTGGAAGAAGCTGCTTTACCTCTACACTCTCTAATGGGCTCCCTCGCCGCTTCCTCTCCTTCGCCAGCTCACTTATATAAAACGCCTGGATCGCCCCAGGCGGCCCCTCGATGGACAACGAACGAAGTAGAGGACACATCACCTGTCCTTCTGCCGCATTTCCATTGTCCGGCTTGAGTGGTCCAAGAATAACCCTCGACGACGTCCATAATGTAGTAGGTGGCTGAATGTGAAGGTCAATGAGACTAGGCAAGTGCTGGAACGTATCGCGCCACAGTGCTGTCGTCATCGCGGGGTTAGTGAGCTGGTCTTGAATACAGAAGGTGCGAACTTCGGATAGAGGGAACGTGGAAGGAATCTTTTCGTAATGGTCATGGGAGAAGATGCCGTGAGTATAGAGAACGCCTTTGGCGATTGCGACGATAGTGTAAATTGTGGACGGTACACATGAGAGGCGCCATTCTGTGATGTGGTTGAGATTCTTCAAGTTGGAGCGGTCAGATGGGAGGAGGCGGGATAAGTCCCCATTCATACTTCCGACAGCGGGATCGTCACTCTGCGTGAGATCCGTCCAAAGATACATGCTCGTATGTGCCGGGAGCGATAGGCATGAGAGCAATCGTTTTACGTGCGTAAGATCACTGAGCTTTCCCCAGTGCAGCTCTCGGAGCGAACTGAGCTCAACAATCCGATCTGAAGGGGGCGCTGGTACATCTTCCTCATCCGTACGCGAGGGTCCCGCAGAAACCATCGCAAGCACCTCTAATGCGGGACATCCTTCGAGAAAATCAAGGAATTGTGAAGTACTAGGACGGGCGGATTGTGGCACAGGTTGGTGATGGAAGCAGACGTGCGTGAGAGAGGTGAAGTAACCACTGGGCCATGTCGAGAAGTACTCCAGACACAGCATCCGCAGTTTCGGCATCTTCCCGTTAAACAGCGCCGGAAGATGGCTTCCTGCATCAACGGTTCCGAGTGTATCTATAGTCAAACTGACGAGCTCTGGAGCAGCTCCCGAAGCCGAGAGTGTCTCAAACACGGTCGGCGTTGCGGTTTTCCACTCGGATAGCCGCAAATGCAGCGCGCGCACTCGATGCATGTGGGGCGATAACAGCTCGAGATCCTCGGGGGAGAAATCTGCTTTGCGCATGCCGAAGAAGATGGATAGAGGAGCGGAGGAGGAACGTAGAAGGAATATACTGGGAATGATATAGTTGTCGACCGTGGACCATAAAGTAGGTGTCGTATCTATGACTACGCGCCAGTGCTTGCATACATCGCGGAGGGAAAGCCAGTCCCGGCTACGGCGGTCATATACGTTGTTTTCGGGAACAGGAAGGAAGGGAGAGAGGTGTTGCTGTGTTTCTCGGAATATGGAAAGAAGAATCTCGACAGGGAGCTTATTAACGGCTTGCAAAGCATTACGAACGCTTCTGACTTGAGCCGTTAGCGAGACAAGCTTTGTTTCTAGGTCGTCCAGCTTGGTTACAATGTGCAGTCAGAAGATGAAAGACACCAGATTAAGTTATCACTCACGTCCGATAAGCGCAATTCCTCAGAACTACAGAACGCAACGAAGGGCTTATTGAATATACTAGTTAATAAGCGCCCAAAAGAAGACCCTTACCTCTGCCGTATTCTATATGACAGCACATCCACAAGTTGATGAGCACTATAAGTGACAGCAGATGGCCCAAATACAAGAAATATCACAACTGCACAGAGGAATGTGAAGAGGTGGCTCGAATCGAACATGGGTGACGAAGGACAAGCTGGGTCAGTCCCAATTTGGCAATGAACGCTCGGGTCTATTAATTACGGCAGCTATTTTTAAACATGCGTCGGCAGCATGGTACGCGCGTGGCGAGAGATAGGAAACTTTTAGGGTTCGCCCCTAGCTACTCGGTTACGAGAATATTACCGAAGCTGCATCCCCATAACTTCCGATAGATCCCACACAGTGAGGCCCATCTGGCGCTGTGACAAAAGATAAACGCCGAAAAGCGCTGTGCATTATTGCAGGCAGGCATTTAACATTGGTCGACGTCCAAATCCTGGCTGGGAGATTTACGCAGACCCTCTGGAAATCCGGCATCACCTCTGTTGCGAAATCACTCATGCAATAAAACTGCCAGCCGAACTATCAAAGGAGCCCTCGAGGAGAGTCGGCAGCTTCAAGATGCCACCATTACAACTATATCATTTCTCCGCCTTTTCGCTTGGGCGGTTGGGCCGGCTGATGTCGGCAGAAATAACCGGGACCGAGAGACTTATTTGTTGAACAGTCCTTTCATCGGTGATAACCTACGACCGGCGCAAGCCAGTACAAGTTCTGTTTGGGGCCGGAGGTAAACAAAAAGGCATTACAAATATCGTGCGACACGATATGTTCGATCCAAGGCGTGAATACATATCAACCACTACAGTGAAATCATCCGATTACAATCCTTCAGAGTATGGCTGCTGCACTCTCACCAAGAAAATAATCAACAGCTCCCGCGCTACACCCTGAAACCTGTGGTGGCTATACTTATAAGCATCGCCAAGCTACTGCAATGCTACTCTCTCCTGGCTGGAGCTTGGCACTTCTTCACATTCCAACACGCTCGATCGCTCTCGGCCTTTGCCTTTGACAGACGCGGATCTACCACAATTCCTGTGTACGACCATATTATCCGTCGTTATAACCGTGGATCCCGTACGAGATGCACCATGGAAGTCTAAAGGCGACGAACGCCTATGCCAAGATTCTTCGGGCCGAGCCTGCCCTGAAGCAACTCGAGCTATGATCAGAGTAGGAGCTATACCCTGATAAGTTGTCAAACCTATTCCACATTGCAGAAACGAAGAAACATACTGTGATAGGGTAGACCAACATCTGGGCGAACATGTATCCGTTACCGCTCAGAGGGTAGAAAATCATGAGTAGCAAGTAACTGATCGAGTACAACGCAGCAGATTCTATCAGGATCTCTAACACGCCACGATATGTTCGCAGACCCATGCCAGGCATGCCGCGCTGTCTTCCTGCCACGCCGATGATTCGAGTGATAATCAGAGTGGTGCATAAAACGTTCGTTCCTAATGTCGTGGCGATAGTGGCCATAGCCCATTTTGTCACAACATCGTCATCCGACGACACTGTGTATTGATGAACGACAAGTCTTATCCCACAGGCTAGAAGAACAGCGATCAGTGCCTGCCTGAACAACACAGAGACTGACATACATATCCCGATCAAGACGAATATGATGGGCAGAACCACCACCTTCCAGCTTCGACCCCATACAACCCAACAGCGCCATATCTGGGGAATCAAATGAATAACAGCCTAGAAAGAGGAAGATAAGACGCACTATCGTACAATCGGCAACAATAATATTCAAAGCTGATGCAACCGCGCTGGCGATCTCTAAAGGCAGGGGAGCACTAATAAGATCGTATCGGGATTGGACAGATGTTCCATAAACAAAAGAGGTGCGCAGTTCAATCCACGAATCGGCGACCTGGATAGTGCAAAGAGTGTACAAGATTGTGATCAGGCATCCCATGTAAATCCGAGTTTTTGAGATGCTGTGAGTAACTGTGCGAAGTTAGAAAACTAGACGACAGTTTGGGAGGCGAAATATGCCCACCTAGCGCCCATACGGATGCCGCATAGAGACTGGTATAGATACCTGTTAATTAAGCCGTGATTAATGATACACAAAAAAAGAATATCATCTAGAATAACTAACCATGAATGAGAAACCCAAAGATATAAGAGTTGAAAGTTCCATTAAGGTACACCCGCATCTCTTCCTCAGAAAGGCCATCGTCTGTTGAAGACATGTCGACGCGGCCGGAAGAAGGGAAGAAGGGAGGAATCTGCCGTCGAACATTGCGAAGGCCATCTTATATGCGACACACTGTCCGGCGCGCCGCCGGCAACGCTGATAATGGGAAATTTTGGTGATGAGCAGGGCAGGACGTCTCAAGCTCATCATTGCGAGTTCTTCGAGAGAAATAGAATGTGGGAAACCAACAACGACGATAAATATGTTGCATCTGAGCCACGGGTGCCAGGTATCAGGATCTTGCGGCTGGGGAATGTTCACATCTAAGGACCGTCTCTGAAGTCAGTATCAGGCGACGGAAGTAAAGCGAGAGTTGGTACAGAAAACGGTTAGCCGGATAGCGGGAATCCACAAAAGGACATATGATCATCTCGACATCGCGACTGGTTCCTGTTACATGACATCGCGTATGAAGATCGTTGATACGTGCTGAGCAATAAACCGATGTTGGAGCCAACCAATCAACGTCGCTGCTGACTATCACCGGCTATTGACTTGTGATGGTGATAGAGAAGATAGGATACTCACGAACGGTCTCTCGGTGGCAGAATCCAGCAGGCGTTGTGCGCTATGTATGAGCCAATTGTCTGGATTAATTCTCCTGGACCTGCTACTAGAGAATAGCTAGGGCTAGTTCGGACCGGTGACTGACAGACAAGCTCAGACGTCGACATCGACATCGAGTGTCGCCTTGAGCCACGTCTCCACTCAACGAGCACTCGCTTCCCAACGTCTTTATCATGGTAACCGGTTTAGGCACAGATGGCGCAGGCAAAGAGAGATCTGGGGTACTGGACATTTCAGGCTGCGTCCCTTTTCACTGCCACAGCATGCTATAGAAAACAAATGGCCGAAAAGCGATAGTTCTGGGCCTAGTAAATCCTATCGATACTGACGCATAAGGTGGCGTCTGCACAGTGCAGGATACGTGAGGGAAAATATATCAACAGGTGAACCAAATGCACCTTGGCCCAATCAATCAGTTCCACGTTCTTCACTTCAGCCTGAAAAGGATCGCTACCATCGAAACGTGGCCACTCCAGAAGGTGAAATCACCGCCAGTGGTGTCAAGGCCAACGAATTCGACGGTCTGCTATGCATAGAGGTCCAACGGGAACATGAACGAAGATGTTCGGTGGTGCAGAAGAGCGACCTGAAGTGAACGCCGGTCAAGGTCAGCAGGAAATCGTGGGCGTGGGAAAAACACCAATTGCAATGACCACCATCATCTTCTATGTGTCATTCGGTTGATCCATAACGATATAAATATCAATGCTGCCTCATCCTATTGCTCAAAGTAGCAGCATGTCTGAGCAGGTACGCGTTTTCTCTCGCCTATTTACCTCCAGGCTGAAATTCTTTCTGCTCATACAGTCCGAGTTAACGGCCTAGGGACGCGACCAAATTTGACGTGACACCGGTGCTAGTAGCACGGAAATGAAGGAGCCTAGGTCTCTTCACTGCGCACTGTGTACAAGTGTATTTGCAGAGACCAATTTCGTGACACCAATATCGCAGTTGGTCCTGATTGTCCAAGGTTTCCTAATTCCTGGAGACTGGATTATTGAGTGGAAAAGATGATCCTCGCGTTTTCGACGTGCATATATCTCGTTCTGGTTCGACTTGATTGGGGAGAATCTTTCGGTGGTGCGTATGTCTTTATTGCGACTGAGAGTATCTCACTTAAAAGCGGTAGAGGTGTCGCACCTGGTTTTCCTGCCTTCAACAGAAGGAATGATTTTTGACCATCAAGCATGTATATACAACACAGAGGGCAGTGTCTTGGAGGCTCGTTCTATTGTTACTCTCCGATTTTTCTTCAGTCTTGTTCTCAATGGCAATGGAACACACATCACTCTCAATTCCTGTCCATATATGCAGTCTGATTCACCGGCGCCCCAATAAATTCTCCCAGATACAGCCTGCTATCGTCCGCCGTCTGAATATCTGTTTCCCCCGCTTCATCGCGCTATTTCTTTAGCCATTATCAGAATAAACATGACCCATTCCCATCTTGGCCTTCCGGCAAGTTATGCTTTGAATCTTCTCGCCCGCCAGTCTGACCTCTCAAGACGTAGAGACAATGGTATCTACCAAGCATAGAAATCGTAGGCTGCGATTTTAGTATGCGTTCCGGCGCCTCAACGTACAGGAAGGATTAACAAGAACATTTTGAATGGTTGTACGTACTCTTGCATCAAGCTAATGTGTGTCTGTGCCAACCCTCGCTCCAGGCACCAACTAAACAAACCTCTTTTTCCTTCATTCTCCATCAACAGGTCTCGAACAATCTGTCCGATTCGCAACAGCATTTGAACATGGCCATAACACGGATAATCATTGATATACTATGACACCATCCGAGTAATAATAAGCGCTCCAAACCCGCAAGCACTTACACGTGCGAAAGCTAACCAAATTCGACTCCGACGTGTGTTTCTTTGCTCTCGCTGCCGTCTCTGCTCAGAGGCAAGGATAATGCCTCACGCTGCCAAGTATGTCTTACGATTAGATATCATCGCCGTCACTATCGTTGATATTGTACACTAGTCCTTGGTCTTCCCCGCCTCCACTTTACAGCACCTTCCCTGGATCAGATAACGGTACAGGTGCTCGTCCAAGCAATGAGCGGACGCCACTGAACCCGCAAACAAGCAAGAGATCCTGCGAGTGTTTGTCTGTCTTGAAGGTCATGGTTGGGCTGCTGTTATTAATGGCGTTCATTGGGCACTGTGTCGACGACTACTCCAACATCCACCGCACAGACGTACAGGATAGGATCCGTCATCGTGAAGAGTTGGACCGTTTGAAGCGTATTGAGCACGAGGACACACAGCGAAGGCAAGATCACGAGCGGGAAGACGAAGAACGACGTTTGGCTTTTGAAGAAGAGAAGGAATGGATGAAGGAGCAGAGGGAGAAACATGATAGAGCAATCGCGCACGAGGAAGAACGACGAAAGCTAGCGCATGAAGAAGAAGACGACAGGAGAAAGAAACAGAGAGAAAGAGAAGACAAGGTGATTGAACTCGAAGAAGCCCGACGGAAGTTGGCACATAGACAGGAGGACGAAGAACGGCGCCGCGCGCACGCAGAAGAAGACACGAGGAGAAAGGTAGAGAAGGAAAAAGAAGATAAAATCATCCGTGATCGAGAGAGTCTTGTCGCCCGCAGAGAACAGACCATCCGGGTGAAAGAGGATGCTATGCGGGAGGATGAAGAACACAGGAAGCGCGCTGCGCTGACCTGGCAGGACTTGACGCCGGAGAAGCGTTGTTTAAGCTACGAGAAGAGGATGTATCAGGCTAAACTGATAAACATTCCTTACGGAGAGGACGCGCAGAGCTGGTGCATGAGGACGGCTATCGATATTCATGGGGTCACGTATGACCATCCAGAATTTTGCACAAAGGAGAGGCTGGTACATTTATTTTATTCTTCGAAGGTTATCGTAGGTGTTGATTTGCTTTTTGCTGACTAGGATGGCGCCGTCAGCATTGTTGGATACTGGACCGTAACATCGAACGAGCCAACGTGCAAGACATGGTGGGGTAATTACGAGAAAAAGGTAAGGATTTGCTACAGATCCGCAGACCTGTGCTGATATCCTTCCTCTAGGCCTGCTACGGATCCCGGAAAATGGTACGTCACGCTGTTACAGTCATTACTCGATACTAGATAACACTATCATAGCGCGTTGAAGCACATATGTTCAATCATCAAGAGCCCTGGGACAATTGGGCTGAGATGTGCTTTTCCACTCCCTCTGAATTCGCTTGGAAAAGCTTTGCCCACCCTGATACGTGCGAGAATAAGGTTAGTGATACTCTGTCGCGTGGATTTAGTACTCAGTCCTTCTCTACAGGGAAAGTATGGTATCGCTGGAACTTGGTTCATCGACGTTGATGAGAGTGAGTGCCCGTAAAAGGCTGCTGGTCTTGTATTTTAAATATTGTCATTTTTGCTGTTTCCTGCTATCGATCGTATTTGTAATAAGGAATGATTTGGGCTCTATGTAAAATCTGTATCGAGGACTTCGTATCAACTTGGCGTTCGTGATGCTTAGGGCAACAATACTGCTCCGCCTCTTCGATAACGTTTACTTAGAGTAATGAAACGAGGCAAATAACCGGATAGTAAGCTGAAGAATCGAAATAAGTGGGAGAACTATATTGTCATGTTTTGAATGTCACTAACACGAATGTTACTCGAAAGACCGAGTCGTTAAGTTGGCATCGTCGTCTAAACCGTATGGCAATGTGTGACCTGATGCACGGACCCGATGTGCCTGTCGGGTGGTATGCTTGGGCCCATGAAAAAAAGGAACGTGACGAGACAGGTCACAGAAGGTCGTACAATCCACTAGACGCGAAGACATGGAACACCGCAACATGAAAATATAGGAACGACAATGCATGGAAGCGCCAAAACACAGAAACACAGACACACCGCAATACGAACGTGTAGGAATAACAATACATAGGAATGAAACAGAGAAGAAAGGCTCGTGGAAGGAGGCGCGCGAGGAACCATCAGATCCACCGGCAACAACGATTAGACTAGTTTTGAAGTCATCCATTAGTCAAGCGCTCATGAAGGCATCATTCCCCCATGATCATCTTCACCCTGTGCTTCAAGTAAACCAGCCTTGCTTGTACATGTGGTACCACGTTCAAATCGTGAAAGATGTGTAATCTGCGGGAAGGGTTGCGATCGTCTCCGCATCGAAGGGTGCAGACCAATGATATGCTTCCAATACCATGTTCCGAGTGAAGACAAGGTCGGAAATCCGAGGACAGTTGCATGCGCAATTTCTGAGTTCAAAAAATGGTTGACTTTGTACTTAATTAAGATGCTACGATTGGCGCCGTGAGGCACGTGGTCGCGACCGTGACCGTTATTATTAATAATTATTATATTATTATGACTTGATCTTCAGTCTGAGACAGGGGACAGCGCGGGGCCCACCACCACCTAGCACCAGTATCATGCTTCCTTTGGAACCAGGTATATCTGCGGACATCGATGGAAGATGAGTAACAATAGAGGTGTAGTGCTGTCTATGTTTTTCTTGCGCCTTTAACGATGATTATCACTCGTGTACAATAGCTTGGGTCCGACGTCACTGGCAGTTTGTTTCATGGTCATGACCGCTTTCGAAGTACTTATCTTTCTAACGCACGGACCATGATAATACCATTGCACCGCCACCTATCGATTACTGTTCTATCACCACGACATATGCAAGTCACCATGGATAGCTCCTTGAATCAGCGGGATGCGTTGGAGGTCGGAGTGCTTTCTCTCGGTATTATTCTCTTCATCACCTTACTCTTGCAAACCCTCCGTATGCGCGCCCACGGCTACCGCACTCAGAGAGGCTCGGGCTTGTACCAGGATAGCGTGTGTCCGGTACGTTGGCTTGACATGCTTGAACTGCTCAGCGCATATACCAACACTGACCTAGGGTCTGACGGAGGCTATAAAGGCAGCCGAAGATGCTATAGCTAAGCTGGAATGTCTTGAGCGGAGACTGGCGGAAGAGTATGGAATAGTCGGCAATATTGATTCCGTGGAGGTTTTTGACCAAGCTAAATTCCGAGCGTTTACTCAGATGGGTGCCGGTTGGCGTGAAAACCTGATGAACCTGGGGACGCTGCATGACCTTCGACTGCAGCTTGCTGGTTTACGCCAATCGGCCAGTGGAAATACGAGCACAGGCAGCCGTAATAGCAAGTGTCTCTCTATCTTTGCGTTGCGCCAAACAATTAACCCTTTTCCCCATAAAATTAGCCTGCACTGTTTGAACGTCGTATAATCCTTCCCCTTCTATCATCTATATCATACACGCCAGTCTATCACTTAGGTACATTGTTAACATCGTCAATCAGCCTATATACTTCGCTTAATCGACAGGTTACCTTAACCATCGCAGCAATATGTGATGCTACATGTTACTCGACGCAGAGAACCTTTGGATGGGGTAAACGTCTCTATAATGTCGGTTCAGTCCGAATCACTTCTGCGTCCTCACTCAGGCAATATAACGGTCCACAGTCGCAGCCACGCATGCCTGATTGACGCTGGTAGTATGACGTCTCACTTTATGTGATCTAATTCCCTGACCGCGTGAAGATTTTTTACCGTGGAGGAGGATTCGCGAGTGAGGGCGTCCTTGCTTCTGGGAAATGGCTCATATTTACATCCCCGGCACTTGCATTGGTGTGCTTATCTTTATCGCGGCCAAGAACGGTGCGGCTGACACAGAATAGTGGAATCGGCAGCCATCGCTCTTCCTGCCTTGCTTTTGGGTACTCGTATGAGTGTCTGACTCACCCAACGCCGGTCATGGTCTGTGCTTAGTATGACTCAGTATGTGCGCTATGCACCGCATCCGTACTACGGCAGATACGTACAGCGGATACAGATACGAGCCCGTACCGTAAGCACCTTCCACGACACAAAATGCGGCCGTATTCATACGTTTGGAATATGGGCATTGAAGGAGTGAAGTTGGAGGCAATGTAATGCCACTGAGGTAAGCATATATGACCTAAATGAAGTCAATACAACTCACATTTTGACTCCAACTATTTGTCGTCATCCCCAAACGGTCCGTATACGGACGACAGTACGGACTTGACCTCAATTGTACCGTACCGTGGGCAAGATTTTCAATACGGTCTACGGCCGTAGTATTTCGGTTGTATCCATAACGGTACGGCGCACATTCCTAGTGCCACTGCCGCACTTCAAGTACTCATGCAATATTTTTTGACCGATGGCTCTTTCACTTAGGCTGCCTACGATGAATCGCTGGACGTGGGCCAGGCGTTACTCAAGCGTATTGGGAGTACTCAGGATCAGTAGTGTCGATAGCAACGCCCGCGTGTCACGTCAGCTGTTTGATGACTTATTTATGTCCGTTGTGGCTCCGTTCAAGGTTGCTTCTTCGCCCTACGTATCAAGTTTCGGGACACTACCCAAGGACAATCTTGTTACTCGATGTCTCGTGTAAGTATTAGGTGTGTTCGAAGACTACGCTGGTTTCCTCAGGCTCCCAACTGATCACAATTCGTTAGACATTTACCATGTTCTCATATGGCGCCGAAATAGAGGAAATTGAGCACCAAATCCTGTCCCTGGAGGAGCGGGAGAAGGAGCTGGCCGCGCAATATGGGATGGTCGGGGATATTGATTCCGTGGAGGTTTTTGACGAGGCTAAACGTCGGGCATTCGCAAAGCTTGGCCCCAATGTCGAGAACGATCTGCGCGCTTTGAATAAACTATTGTCCCTTCGGCTCCAGCTTGCGCAGCTCCGACGCTCCTATGCAGTTTCTCCTCCTGTAGATGTAAGTGTTCGCTGTGTATATCTCGCGAAACCTTTTATATTCACCATTGCTTTAGTCTATGTAGTGCAGAGTCGTCAGACCATGATACGAAGCTGCGTAGCGGGTGATGGTGTGCAAAGTTACGTGAGAATTGATCACTTTTCAATCAAAAGGAATGCAATGGTAGTACAGAGTTGGTCCGTAGGCCCTGAATCCTGACTGACAAGCATCAAAGACGAACCGTGAGAGTTCATCAACAACCCAAGAAAAAGGAATCAAGGCTAGGCCGAAGGATTTGGAGCAGACGAAGCAGACATTTATCACTCTGGAACTCCTACTCCGATGATCTCTATCGAAGCATGCAGATACAAAGTGTTGCCGCCCATCTATCTACCTCCAAAACGGTCCTTCAACGTTTACATCTATGTTAAAATATCCTTGCCTCTGGTAAGACGCCCAAATTTTCGCTGACGGATGTACAATTTACGTCTGATTCTAGTTTGACACGTAATATCAACAATTCTTGTTAGTCTTGGCCGTTTCTTTCAAAGAATTTCTGATTTCCTATTCAAAGAAATCAATGATTGCCGCGTTTCCGGAAAACAATGAGAAACTCTGCAATGTACATGAGCACAAGATTTTCGACAACCATTGGGTCAAAGGGCATTTTCGTGACTCTCTCTCCCCTCCGAGGCCTAAATATTAGAAGAGTCCAATGCAAAGAACGCTTGGCACAAGGTACTCGGCATTGCTACATGCAATTTCTCGCAATCGGAAATCAATTCTCGTGTGAAGGTAAGTGCATCCACACCGACTGATATTCAATCGAACTGATCTGGTACCGATCCTCAGAATACTACCATTTGATCAGCAGTGTGTGGACACATATCAGGCATGATAAATGATAGCCGACAACGACTCAATCAGCCCATCGTGGTATTATTCCCATGCCAGTCTTACGGACATGTTGCAACAGAAACCATGCTGCGGCCATCTTTTTCGATGGCTACTAGCGCTGGATACTCCACGGCAACTTAAATAGAGGGCTAAGTTATTCGCTTTACCCTCAGGTGTCAAGGTCAGCAGGACCAGACAAGCAATATATCTCGTATGCATCATCTTCGCCATCAATACCGTTGTTCCCGCACTTTAGTCAGCTCCTCTCGTTTGTTCTAACCAAGACTAACTATCCTACTAGAACTAGTACCCTTTCTACGTCGACGTACTACCGTATAGGACTCAAATTAGAGGGCTCTTCACCGTCACAGGGATTTAATTCAAAACGTAATTAGAACCGGTATCAGGCCGCCGAGTGGTCAGTGATATTAACGAGAAGTGCTATGCATTGACGCTAGCGGAAATGCACATACCCTTCCTTCAATGCTGACTGTTTGCTACACTTCACTGCTCGCCAACCCGCTGTGCACGCACTCCGGCATCTTATCATCAAGAACATCGTCGTATCCAGTACAGAAGCTGGGAACTAAATACTAGGTCATAACTGAACGGGACTCCGGCTACTTCGTTGACTGCGATTGGACACCAGGAGTAAACAAAGTTCATAACGTATAGGAATCTATCAGCCCTTATTTTTATCGGCGCTTACATCGATTAACGCTCTAAGACCCCTGGGAGCATAGGCAGCACTGTCAAGATTCTTATGATATAAATACGATGGATACGGTTGGAATACCGCGACCAGAAACCCATCTTCAAAATGACTTCTTCCTCTCGGAACAATGCCTCTGCTGCCAGTGCAGCTCCTAACAGTGTGAGCAATTTGACTTCCCATAGTCAAATTCGACTTTGGCGGCATACATACGCAGTACTGATGAGAATTCTTCTGAATTTCAGCCCCTCCGAATCGTTGATGGTCGTCGATTTTGGGCAGTTCTCATTGGTATTGATGCCTATCCCAAAGATCCACTTCGTGGTTGCGTGTCTGATGCCATCAATTTTTTCCGGTTCTTGACCAAAAGAATGAGTGTCCCACCCAACCATATCGACCTCCTCCTTGGTACACGCAATGCTACCCCCCACCCATTGCCTGGCGTGAAGTGCACTTCCGCCACCCGTACAAACATTGTCGACACCCTTCTTAGTCTCTCTACAAATTCCCAGATACAGTACGGCGACAATATTCTAATCTACTTTGCCGGACACGGCGCGGTTTATCGTTGCAGGGACTACACGGAATATGATTTTCCAGCGGATCAAGGAACCATTGAGGCCCTATGTCCTGTAGACCGTAACCCCATCGCGTCTGACAAAGATAAACGAATCCCTGATATTTGCGACCGAGAACTCTCAACCATTCTTTCTGAAATCTGTCGCACTAGAGGACACCATATTACCGTCATTCTAGACTGCTGCCACTCAGCGGGCGCGACCAGAATGATACCCACACCTAAACCGGAAGAGCTGGTGCGCCGTGCCGAGAAAGTAGATGCACCTTATGCAATTACAGACATGTTTGCTGCTGGCGAAAAGAGATTGAAAGAACTGAAGGATGGCCATGGTGTCCTGCGATACAAGCCTATATCTGCAGGGGATTGGACGCAGGAGTCTAAGAAAGCCTACGTATTGTTAGCAGCGTGCAAATCCTACGGATTGGCGAAGGAGGTGCCAGGTGATGGCAATGCATATCACGGGGTTTTCACTCAGGCGCTTCTTCAAAAACTTGGGGAAGCTGCCAAGGTCGGTGAATTACCGACGTATGTCGACCTTGCCCGCCATCTTACTCAAATATCCCCGGACCTGTACCCGGAGGTCAATGGGGATCACAGGAACATGCGACTTTGGTTTACAGTATAACATTGCTGCCTCTCTTGACTTTAGATGGGCACTTATCAATTCTGCTTATTCAGGATCCCACCACTTGTTGTAGACCGTCGAAAGGAGGACCATAAATGTCTTTTCAGCTGGTCAGGCAGTGTTCAAGTTCCAGAGTCAGAGTTCTCCCCAGTATGCCGCTCATCCGGTCGTCCCACCATCTGGCTATAGTAAAACTGATGGTTTTCGTTTGCTCATAACCCCCATTCCCAAGTTTTGTCCGTAATCCATGTATACGTTGCTCCTTTTTTGCTTCGCAGAAAATATTTACTTTACAGGAGTATCAGCGAGAATCTTGGCTCCTGCAAAGCGCCAAACATCCCATGATAACAATGTGATTCGAACCAAGTAGTATATAGCCTGCATCACAACACAATGCGTATACATCACAGCAGAGGCCAGTTCGTTTTAGCTGGTGGAAAACGAACCCTTAAAAGGTTTTGATTTAGCGCAGCCTTTGTCGGCCCTAAAAACGCCATCAGTAAAACGGTATGAAAAGCATTTTCCCCTATAGAACAATGGAATTGAAGTACTCTTCGTTTTACAGCGGGAAAAATAAGGGCGTAAAAACTGAAGCTGAAATCGAAACCATTTAAGGTCCCGCTCTTAGGCCATTACAATGTACCAGCCTCTGCAGTGCATGGAAGTTAGAAGTACGTTATGTACTAAAGATCAATGCCGTATCAACTACCTGTGTATGGCACTATCTGAGCGATCCAACGGGGACAGCCTACTCCATTACACATTGTTTTATATCTATACCTTTCATTTTAACGGATTCCCGCTGTATTTACTTAGTATCTAGACGCCGGAAGCTGGGTGTTCCTATTCAGTCGAACGTAATCGTAGAGTACCTAAGATGGGCGCGCTGGGTGGCTCTATCGAGTCAAACGTAATCGTTGAGCACCAGAGACAAGTGCTGATTGGATAGTCTGTCTAATAGAATGCTTGCCAAATTGTCCACAGGATTGGAGGAGAGCTGTCATCGTAGGATCGTATCATGATTGAGTTACCTCTAGTTATGCCGCTGCGCCATAGCATCACACTGCCGGTCCAGCTTTCCTTCACAAGGGAGGAATTTATAGTGATATTCTGAAAAGATTCAAGAGTATATATATCAGGTCAGCCGACTGGATATCAATCGTGCTGGACTCTACATACCACTCAAGTTAGTCGTAATAACAGTCGTCGGCACAGGGAAATGCGGTCGCTCCATAAGATAAATCCACCACCAGAGTATCAAGGCCAGCAAGTTCAAGTTCCAAATCCCGATGTCGCGCATGCATAGAGGTCCACCGGGAGAGGATCCGGCTGTCATTGCGAGCCAAGGGGAGTGGGCGAGATCTGTCAAGTTCGGCGGAGAAGTACAAGATATCTTTTCGACAGGCTGAGTGAACGATAGAAGAAGACATCGATCGCCGGCTATTAAAGTCAAGAAATCGTGAGCGCGGGAAAAACGATAGAAGTCGTGGTCTTCACCACAACTACCATCAGTTTCTATATGTGCTTTACTCAGCTGACCTACGACACTAGCATCAACGGGAACATCAATGCTGCCAGGCCTCATCTCTTATTGCTCGAAGTCGCAGGATTTCTAAGCTGATCTCATTCAGTTTGAGTTAACGGACCAAGGTCGCGCACAAATGCATCCGACATGAGACCGGTATTAGTCGCGGGACCCTAAAACGAAACAGTACGGTACGTCGTCTAGGTCTCGTTCCTGTACACCCTGTGTAAGTGTACTTTGCAGGGACAACACTCAAATTCATAGGACCAACAACGCACCTCAGACTGCTGTCACCATGCATCCCGACATCCGTTGTCCCCGCTTGATTTCTTAAACAACCAGCAGAACAAAATCGAGTCGTCATCGTCTTAACATCGGTCTTGCCATACTCCATGGACTCTGACGATGTCGATGAACAGTCAACTTACGTTTTGATTCTTTTCACTCCGCTCCATTCTCAACGCCCAAGTCGTCGGACGCGGAGACGACAGCATAAACTTGAATGCATCTACGGAAGGATCAACAAGGACGTCTCAGTCGGTAGCACGTGTTTTCACGTACGATCGTGTCTGTGCTGACATTGAATTCAGGCTTTGTTACACCCATAACCCCAACACAAACAGATCTGTTTCTCCTTCATTTACCTGATGACCGTGCGTATATATCTCGCTCTGGGGACTCGGCAAGATTGAGAAGACCTTTCGGTGGTACGCATGCCTGTCTTTATTGCGACTGAGAGCGTCCTATACAATAGACTACAGGCGTCACAATGGTCATCAATGGAGAGAATAACACTCGGCTCTCAAGCACGGATATAAAGGGGAGATACGACAGAGAAGGCCATGTCTTAGAGGCTCGGTCTATCGTTCCACTCCTGACAATTGATTTACCCAAAATTTCTCTCGAAACACACGCAGGTTCAACGTGCCCGTACACTTTACGCTCTCAATTCCTCCCGTATATGCGCCCTGTTCGCCTTCGTCCCGATACGTTGCTCAGAGTCCCAGCCTGCTGCCACCAGCCATCTCAGCGTGCGTTGACCCAGCTTGATTTTTTGAGCCATCAGCTATGACGAGTTCTCAAGCCCTCTCTAGTGGACTGACACAGGGCCAATGGCGTTGAGAATCCACAGGCAGCAATTTAATATCAACTTCGGCACCTCAATGTGCAGGAAGGATTAACAAAGACGTTGCAGTTGTTGGTATGTGCCGTTACATCGAATATTAGTTATGTCCGCGCTAACATCGACTCCAGCCCTGATTGCACCTGACACAATGGACTTCTTCCCTCCCTCGTTTTCAAACGGCAATATAAGGCTGTCCCAAATGGTTTGCTGATGAACAGCGGCGCTCAATCATGGCCGCATATTGGCAGTCATCAGTCTACCATACCTTCAAGAGCCATCAGCCATTGGCGATAAGCGCTCTAAGACCATTTTTCTCTTAGAAAGCTTCGTATAACTCGAAAATCGTACCATTGGTCCTCCTCTTTTCAATGACCTTCACTTGGAACATTGTCGACTAGTGACTTGATCTCTTCACAGACACGACTCATGTCTGCGAGGACGGCGTACGACCGACTGGAGCATGATTACTAGAAAAGAATTATGATCCGCCTTCTTACGTTCTTGTGCTTCACTGATCAGTGAGCCACGACGATGGAAACATAAATGGAGTGGGTAAGCGCGTTCTCTATTGCAACATGTTCCGTGATCTAAATAATGTCTTACGTTAGTCTGAGTAAATGTCAGCTCACCATGACGGGTCGTAACCAAGTGTACATATTTGACACGATACCGGTAGTAGAATAAGATGAAGATGTTTTTTCATGTATGGTATGTGACCTCCAGACTTGTTTTCGGAGAGGCCTTATGTAAAGCGTAGAAACTAATCAGCGGCAGCCGGCGGGGACGGTTTCGTGATGGTTCAAGGCTCTTCTACCCTCTGGTGTAAATGGCGCCAGCGTGGATTACCCCGGAATGATAACGTCGTTTCCTTCTGACTTTCACCTTGCAATGGTGCGTCCAACTTTAACCACATTTCAGAAGATCCCGCTAACGTAGAATAGTGTTATCGCAGGTCTCAGTCTACACTGCTTTCTCCATATCCACGGAAAAAATGACGCTCTGCCATCGAGGAGAGCAATATCATTCAGCAGGGAGAAAGGTCCTTTGGAGACACGTTTCTTCATTATATTTCCCACTACTTGTATTCTAGTTCCCAACACAATTGATGCAGCCGACTTGGCATTTGAGCAGTGACCATTGAGAATCCGTCCATAGGCCTTACGAACTGCTCAGCGTCACTAGATTGGTTTGTGTCTCCACTCAATGCTCTTCAACGTTGACTGAACATCCTTACCCTCAGAGTTACGTGTCAAGTCTTGCCGCATACATTCAGCCCAACACCGCAGCCACATCCCGATCAGTCCAGATATGTGGACTTCCGCGTCTTTTGCTCTGACCAATAGCAGAGCAGACACAGATTTCCCATGGGACTGAGTTGATGTCAATTAATAGCGAGGTGAAAGCCCTTATTCTCAAGCGGTCTCCTGACACAGGGATTGCTTATGTCGAATGATGAACCTTTTTTACTCAGACGATGAAATAATCATGGTCTGGACAACTCGACTTGTCTACCATTGACAGCAGTTTAGCGTCACCACATTCAGGCCAATCGATTGGGAGAGGCGCTTCAGAGGGGGCTTTTTTCTTTAAGTTAAGCGCCTGCACGTGTGAAGCCAACTAGACTGAATTCCAACGTAAGGTATTATCTTCGCTACCATCATCGTCTCAGCTCTGAGCCTGGAATTATGCCTGCAAAGTAAATTTGTTCACCTATGCGCTTCCAATTTCCCATCTATTACAGCATTGTAGCCCTTGGTCGTCTTTAAATTAATCCACCTCCGAGTTACAACACTTCCAGATGACGACGCAGGCACTAATTTTTAATGCCGACCAAAAGGTGTGGTAAAAATCCTTGGACAAAGAGGTTCGGTGGTACAGAGGAGTACGAGCTCTCAGGAAGACCTGAGTGAAGACATCGATAGCTGGTCAAAGTCAGAGCAAGAAATCGTGGGCGTGGGAAAAACATGAGTAGCAGTCTTCACTGACCACTGTCATCTTCTATGCGTCACTCAGTCGATCCATGACGATGGGAACATTCGAGTCAACGCTACCTCATACTCTCGCGTCTTCGCCCATCACGAGGCGTGTTGCAGGTCACCATTTCAGGTCATCATCATCAGCTACCTCATACTCTATTGTTCAAAGTAGTAGCAGGATTTCTGAGCAGGTACGCGTTTTCTCTCGCCTGTCTACCCCCAGACTGAGAATATTCTTTCTGCTCATTCAGTCTGAGGTAACGGCCTACGGACGCGACCAAATTTGACATGGCACCGGTACTAGTGGCACAAAAATGAAGGAGTACAGTATGTCGTCTCAGTTTCGTTACTGCACAGGCATGGCACCTAGATTCGTCGCAAGAACGCAGCTGGTCCCGATTGCACTCGATTTTTCTGACCCCTGGAGGGTGGATTGGTAGCAGCAGATGCTATTACGTTGTCAGGAAAGAGGATCCTCATATGTTTGCGCGGTTCCTGCCTGTATTTGTCTCTAGCAGCTCGACTTGACTGGGAGGTGCCTCTCGGCAGTGCGTATATCGTTGTAGCTGGCAATACTCCCACTAATATAGACTAGTAGCATCCCAAGCGGTCTCCCTGCAGTGTCAGCGGAGCGAAAGACACTCCACCGTCAAGCATATGTGCAGGGAGGGAAAGACCTGTATGACAAAGAAAGCAGCGTCTTAGCTGTACTTCCTGATGTCCGCGTACTTTCACTCTCAACGGAAAGACTGGATTAAAAATGCCCGTACATTTCGCACCCTCAACGTCAACTCCTCTCCGTATATGCAGCCTGATTCACCCGCCATCTCGATATTTGTTTCCCCTGTTTGATTTCTTGAACCATCAGCGGAACCATCAGTGGAACCACCTCATTTTTGATCATACGAGTCGACTGGTGTCGATAAGCAGGCATATCGTGCCTGGATTCCCCCACCTGGACTATCGCTGGTCTGACGTACTAGGGACGATGGGATTGAGAATCAGAGGCAGTGATTTGGTTCAGAGTCGTGATGCGCAGGAAAGGTTAACATTTAAGCTTCCAATTTAAGATGCGCGGAAGCTCACTGCTTACAATGCGAATACAGATTTGCTACCGTTTCTTCGGCTCGCTCCTCTAAAGTTTCACTGCGATCCTTGGAAGGTTCTGTTGATCAAAGGATGCTTCGGTTTGCTCCTCACGATTCTGCAACTTGGGGGGTGGGAGTGCTTGTGGTATGTACAATACACTGCAGTTGACATTCAATCGGCCAAAATGGTACTTCTCTTCAGAATATCACTATACCTCTCTCCGTGAGGGAAGCATACATGATATAACATCGTAGCGTAATTCAATCATGCTATAATTCTATGATGACTTCTCCATCCCAGTTCTGCGAACAAGCCGCAACATGCTAAGCAGCGTGCAATCGATAAGCTCCTACGGATCAGCTTCCCTGTCATAGGGCGCTTGACGGACATGCTCAATTTAATAGCGCGACCTATGAAGGTTCTTGGGCGTCTCATTTCTCGATCCCGGGTAACATCATGTCCTCACTGGTACCGCAATTGGAACCTTATTCTTCTACGTGGGCACTTGCTTGGTTCTACCTCTCTAACGGACCAAGATTTCTTATTCCGCTCTGGTACCTGATGTCACACTCTCACTCTAATGCTTCGTCCCGTTGCAAAGGTAGCAGTGTATATTCTTGGTGCTCGTGTATGCGATGGGGCTGATTATAATCAGACGACCAATGGACGCTGATGATGTTATCTGTGAATGGCATGACCTCGATGATGTTCTTTTCTGTTCTTTGGCGGCTATAGCATCTTCAGGGTTGGCATCCCCTGATCAGTACGGCCAAAAGTAAATGGTGGTAAGAAGTTGACGGCGTTCCCGGTGAGCTCCTATCTCGGGACTAAAGAAAACCCACTAAAAATGGGTAAACAGCGGATTGAATTTTGACGCAGGCTTTCGACCGTAGCAAAATGTATCTGGGTTCACTTTTAGTGGTGCCAATGAATTTTGCTGTAGTCAAAAGAATGTGTCGAATTCCATTCGTTTCGCACGAATTGTCAGCGGTGCATATAGTAGGAAGTGATCATAGACGCCAGAGAGATGTGCTATGGATGAGGCGGTACGCCTAATTCCGTTTAATAGCCTGGTAGAAGTGCTCAGTTCACGTAGATATGGACTATGTTGCTGCGCTTATACCGTGGCAACCCTGAGGCTATGCCTCGTCTCCTGAAATACGAACAGGCTCCGTTACTGTCGCATTTGCCAAGATAATTGTTCTGAGAGTCTGTGAACTGAAATAACACGATCGTATTGTACAGCACGTTCCGGCCAGTAGGTACTTCGTTTCTTAATTAGGAATTTACAAAGAATCTATGTACGATCTTGAAGCTGCAATTGCGCTGGAAGGCTGTGTGGTAAGCGCGCAAATTTACCACGCCCACTATTTTTACTCCATGTCTTCTGTGAGTGCAAACGACCACAGTTGTTCACTTTGGCCATAAGGATGTAATTAGTTCAGTGGCGTCAAAGATAACAGACCGGTGACCACGTCGTCGAGATTCTTTCGATATAAATATAGATGGAATTGGGACCAATAGCTCTATGAAGCCCTCTTGAACATGTCTCCCTCCTCGAACAATCCGTTAGCTGCAGAGTATACCAATACAAGCGTGAGCACATACCCAATGCGAGATAACACTATGGTACTGACGAGTAAAACTTAGTCCCCTACCAAAGTAGACGGCAGTCGGTTTTGGGCGGTTGTCATCGGTATTGACGCCTATGAAGCAGAGACTACACTGCATGGTTGCGTGTCAGATGCCACCAATTTTTGGCGATATTTGAACACAAACCTCGGTGTCCCTCCCAGTCATATTGAGCTCCTCCTTGGAAGAGATGATACCACTCCCCAGAAGTCATTGTCGCAGCCTGGCATGGTCAGCATTCCTGCGACCCGGGCCAACATTGTCAATAAACTTCTTGGTCTCTCCACGAATCAACAAATACAACACGATGACAATATTGTCATCTATTTCTCCGGACACGGCACATCTTATCGGTGCAAGTCGCATCCTGAATACAACGGAGACTTCGTAGCGAGAGCAGGAAGCATCGAAGCCCTGTGTCCTATGGACCGTAACCCCCGCCCAGCCGCCAGCGATGCTGTCAAACTAGTAATCCCTGATATCAGTGATCGAGAAGTCTCAACTATTCTCACTGAAGTCTGTCGCACTAAAGGACATCACATTACCGTCATTCTAGATTGCTGTTTTGCTTCAGGAGCCACAAGAACCCCAATGGAGGGGGAAGGAGTACCACGCATGGCCAAGGAGCTAGATGGGTCAGATACCCTAATTTCAGGGATGTTTGCCGCTGCAGAGAGGAGATTGGGTGGATTAAAAACTGAGGACGGTTCCCCTCGATATAGCTCTATATCCGCCGGGGATTGGTGGCCCGATGAGGGAACCCATGTAGCCTTGGCAGCGTGTAATGCCTACGAATTGGCGGTGGAAGTGAAGGGTGAGATCACGTACTATGGAGTTTTCACCGAAGCACTTCTTCATAAACTAAAGGAAGTGGGTAGTAACTCGCCGGCCAGATTGCCGACGTATCTGGAACTTATCAAAAATTTACCGGAAATAGGAGCACACCAGAACCCAATGGTGGTAGGGACTCACATGAACGACCGACTTTGGTATGCTGTCTAATACCTTGTTACTGCTATGGATATGCATCCGAGCCTACTACCTTATTAAGCCTTCCGACGCCTAAACAAGGACTCGACGTTTCTCTAAAAAGTTGTACTATTAGAACTATTTTTGTACCTATCCTCAGTATAAATACCTCAGAGTAGCTACAAAATATCTATCTATCTTTTGGCCTATCATTTTACCTCGTGTGGATTAAGAATCGGAGTCAACTAGTACGCTTAGCGCCCGTTGTCCTCAGATCCTTCTCAGTTACGTTCAGCGCTTACTGGATCGATTGGTCTCTTCTCGACTACGCTTAGCGCTCGTCAATACTCATCTATCAATTCAATTACCTTACAAGGTAAAGAACTCGACTTTATTTGAATACCTAGCTACGTACTAGTCTTATACAACCACAGTATTCATAACAGTTACTACCCCTTCATTATAGTCTCTCGTAGACAGACAACGAACAGGCCTATTGATGAACGGGAGGGATGGTGAGTCAGGTCTGTATGTACGTCGTACTAAAATGGGGGATCAGTTTGTGCACAGTATGTACACGTGTGGTGTCGAGCCAATAGTAATGCACTTGACTGAGCTGATTTTCCATCCATTTCACTGGGTGTCGCATGCTCCAAAAGGGGCAAAAAGAATACTAAAAAAAGACTTCGAGAGATCATCGAATCAGAGACCCAAAACGGCTATCCCAACTTCGATTTCGTTTCATTGACTTTTTGAGTACGAAAATGAGTTCTGCATAAGCACATCATGGAAAGGACTGTCTAGCGAATGGGACGGATCAGGGATGAAGATCAATGAGAAAATTAAGAACAATATTTGGCACTGATAGGGGTAGTGTTCTGAAGTTAGCGGCATCTACTGAGTAGGGAATAATGGGGGTTACAGGTATATTGGTCTAGCTTCTTTGCTTAGCAGGCTAGCCAGGACCATAAATTTCATTTTCTTTGCTTAACAGGGCTTTGGTATGGGGGGGAGTGGTAGAAACACACAGGAACGCGCCAGGAGGGAGTGTTAATAGGACCCATGATTATCCCCCAAGAGGTTACATCAAAAAATTTCGCTCTTTCCGAAAATTTGTCCGGACATGGTAACAGACCGATGTCCAAAATTTTGTCCGGAATCTGTGGTTAACCTCGTCCTTACTCCAAATTTGTCCGGGCTTTTCCTGTAAGTTCACCAAAAAATACAAAAACTTTCTAAAATCGTACAAACAATACTTTTCTATTCTGCGGCTGTTTTAAGACATCTACTTGTCGTCATCCTCGATCTCCTTAATCTCAACAATATTTCCTTTACCGCGCACAGTATTTAATCTTGCTACAGCCTCAACTAGTTTGTCTTTCTCATTACGAAGCTCCTGGAAAAGTGTAAGAGTTGGTAAGGAGATTTCAACGAGCGAGTCGTTCATTATCTTGACTGCATTAGCTGAAACCATCACCAGGAACGAATTGCTTGGTAGATGAATTTAAGACCTGGTGGAACAAAGTAAAATGAACAAATAGTGTACTTTGTTTTCGGGGACTCCTCCCGTGGAGGAGGAGGAGGAGTTTTTATTCTGATCGCTGTCCCTAAGAAGGAAACTAACCAGAGTCCGTACTACGTATGCATCACCTACCTAATCCATTACGCTACGGAACTGAATGAACGTTGGGCCTCACTGATACAGTCACGTCCCCGCAAGGCACGGCCTCTCAGTACCAGCGTCAACGCCGTGTACTTCTATCAATATGTTTTACTACAGTTGTGGTCCTGCGCCCGTGGGTATGTACATCGGTTTCTGTGCTACCTGGTCCAGTATTTCATACGTGAGGCAAAAGGATGTTCGGACTTTTGTTCAACCTTGGCAGCGCATCATACATTGTCCGGATTTTCAATGTAGGCTGATGGCACCCAGACATCGATTTGCGGTGAAGGAGCAGGCTTGTTAGGATGTATCTTGGGTAACGCCAAAAACGTTTGCCGGTGCTTAGCCATGAACCCAGGATAGATCATCGCTAACTTTGTCCTGTTGGAAACGTGTTAGTCATAAGGCAGCGCTTATTTTTGCATCCCGTTCATGTATAAGGTAAGCTCAAAAGCCATTCTAGTATCATCTAGTTCAACACAGTATCTTCGCAGTACCCTGTACTCCCTTCTCGTGAGACTGACTGTCTATTTCCCTACGGAACACTCCATGACGATCATGAAGGAGACAATCCTCCGGATTTTCGATGTAACCTTATAGTGGATAATCATGGGTCTGAGTTATTATTAATGGACGTGTGAATGGTGCACGTGATCTATCGTTAGCGGTGCGCGCACCGGGTCCCCGATTCTTTCTCTGATGATTTGTAATTTTTACATTATTACTATAATTAATATAATTTGAATGTGTCAAGATTTGAATAGCTTCATCTCTTTTTTTTACCTTCCGCCAACAACCCAGTACTCTAGTAATATCTCTAACCGTAATACCCTCAAACAAATCAATTAATTCATCTTCCGTACGATATGACCATGAAGGATTTGTACAAAGTACAGGTTGATTCAGTTTGTAATATGTCCATGGATAAAAACTGGACTTTTGAACGTCCTCACAAGTGAGTATTACCCTAATATCATAGGACACATCTTTGACCAGAAAATTACCATCACAGTAAACAACTTTTACATCAAACCATCTGCTTTCAGCAGCAAATATTTCACGAAGCCACAGACAAACTCGCTCAGAAGACCTAAAAACGTCAGGATGAATGTAACAGTCAAGATAGCGTGCAACAGAATCCTGTTGACTAGCTGTAGGCCCCAAGTCCTCATCCAAAACATGAGCACGATGACAAGCATGCTTTATCAAAGGGAAACACATTTAAATAAAGGTGCCAAGCATGAAATATGCAACAATACTCCCAGGGAGCAATATATTACGCCAAGCGTTGTCAACTATAGAACAGGCAGTAAAAAAATCGAGATCTGGATAATAATCGACACTTTCATACCTGTAAAAAAAGACACAGAGAGTAGATGATAAACAACAGTAGAGCACAGAGTGTACAACACGTTTGAAGAAGAGAAACACCGATAGAAATGATAAGCAACGCTAACTTCGAGATCTGGATAATAGCCGACACTTTCGCACCTGAACAAAAAGACATAGAGAGTAGATGATAAACAACGGTAGAACACAGAGTGTACGACAGTTTTGAGGAAGAGAAACACCGATAGAAACGATAGGCAACGCTAAGTTCAAAGTACATGTGCAAACAAACTTGGGGAAACTTTTGAAGCAGAGAGATGCACCTTCGAAGCAGAGAGATGCGCCGATACAAAGTACACACACAAAGAAACTCGGGGAAAACTTTTGAAGCAAAGAGATGCTCCTTCGAAGCGGAGAGATACATCGATACAAAGTACACACGCAAACAAAATTTGGGAAACTCTTGAAGCAGAGAGATGCTCCGATAGAGACCATAAGTAAAGCTAGAAAATAGACAGACTTGTTTCGAAACAGTTCAAAGTGCAGATTTTTTGTGCAGACAAGCTGTCAGGGAAAAAGAGGGTGAAAAGAAAAACAGCTCCATGAGCGAATATATAGATATGACACCTCGGAAAGCGACGGAGTCAGCTGCAGCCTGCTGAATAACACTCTAAGACATAGGGGGTTTGTGTTATCTTATCTTTTACTATAAAAAGTAATTATTTAACCATATAGAGCATGCAGATGACATTAAATAAGTACAAACTAGCCCCTAGTCGCACCAGTTGGCCGGAGGATGGTCGTTATTGTTTCCACAGAACCCTGTCGTTTCCTCCTTATCTCGGAAAGAATCGGGGATTTATGGGACAGAGCTGACCCCGGGTCAACAACAGACTCATACCACCACAACTCCCTCCCTCCATAATCGTACGTTTGTCTACAAGAGACTACATTTGACTAGGTATTCAATGTCTACGTCTGAATTTGAGTCAACTCACGTCTGAAGGAAGAATAGGGTTGCGTTTTCTGTCCAACGATCATATCCATCACATGGTAGCACATGTTCGCAATGTCAGGCCGTGACTTTCAAGCCACTAGCACCTTACGCCGGTACCAATACCGACACTAACACCATACACATGACCTTCACCCAGTCTCTTGTTCGAGTCCTCTCGTACACCGCTCCTGATGCCGTCCTGTTGATCGGAGATCCTTGCCTCTTGCATATTGATCAAGGTTTGCGATTATTTGGCACTACCGAGTCATACTGGACTGGGATCATCTCTCCTCCTCCTCCTCGTTTCTTGGCTATTCGTGACTGTTCGTTTTTTCATCAGGGGCCTACAGGATGAATCGGCCGAACCTACCAGTGGACAGCTGCATAGCGAGCGTGACCACCAATGGCGAGCACGGCACGTCCAGTCTACGGCGGTATCATCCTTCACGTCCTTCGCGTCCAAATATACGATTTCTGGGTGGCCAGGGGCGGCAGGGGAACCGGGCGGGGGTCAACGACTCGACAGCAGGCGCCCTTTCGATGGCAGAAGGACGGAGTCAGAGGGAAAAGGTCCTCACCAGCATGACCCTGGTATTGAGGTGTAGGAGACCTGGTGGCAATCGTGGCGAGTCGCCACCCGGGATTGCTTATGTTGGGATTCGACGAAATAGGCGGTGATGGGCGTTATGGTCGTCACGGTATGGACATTGCTTGGAGCGTATTCGTTGTGGGTTGTCAGTTGTCGCGCAATAGATCGTAGGCATAGCCTTCACCGTGTGCAGTCGCGGTCTCGACCTAGTTCTGGCCGTCAGTTCAGCGCCGCATATATGATTTCCAGACACTATGTACAAAGAACAGAGACTGTTCGCATTTATCAAGGGGTTAGTTCCTGCTGCGAGACATAGGCGACAAACACTGACACAGTACAGGTCCCCGACCATCGCCAGTTTCCGTTAAATGAAAGCTCTGTCATAGTCTCTTGGTCTAGTTATATATTAAGCTGCGCACAGATATTCCAGATGAAGGACACCGGTACTTACACGCAAGTTTCCAATTGAACGCTGGTATTTAGCGAGCTCCAGGCGACACTCGTTTAATTCATCCAATCGTACGAGGCTCTCATTGAAAGTCTCCACCCGTCTCCTCGCCTCCTGGATGACCTTTATGGGGTCACCATCTAACATCCCGTACTCCTTCGCTATCCTCTCCTCATCTTTATGGTCAACATCGCCCAGGACCTCCCCCTTCTTTTCAGTAAGTTTCAGTATATCAAGAACAGATGAAAGATGCTCACTCTTAGGTGAAACTCCTGCCGACGGTCATGTAATCGAGCCAATATGTTCAGGTTTTGTCGGGCGGCGAACGCCCGTCGTTTGGTCTCCTGCAACACTTTGACGGAATCCATGTACCCCATCCCGTACTCTTTCGCTATCTTTTCCTCTTCCTTCCTCAAGCAGGCTATACTATCCTCTATCCTCTTCATTTTCTGTTTGAGCAGATTCAGTAGGTTGAGCACGAGTATTCAAGACAATCAACATACCGGAAATACGCCATTTATAAAATATCCTTTGGCGTCGCTCACCCGGATAAGAACGCAATGGTGGAAGGCCATCCTGTTTTCGTACGAACCGTGTCGCTGAACTGGAGAGTCATTCATTGCTTGCGGTTATGTGGTGGCTCAGAGCACGTTTTACAGGCACGGGCCCGCCGGCTCCGCCACTTTGCATATCCATAATTGTTAATTATGCAGGAGGAATACCGAGATAATGCCCGTTTTGTTTCATTTAGGGCGCTACTGTGAATGGGTCAGTTAGTGGCACTCGGGGTAGGTAATAAACCATCCCGGTCAAGATTCAGGAAAAACGATCAGAATGGAGATAGAAATTAAGGCAGTCTTTTGACCACGGCAAAATCAGTCAGAGCTGACTGAGTGTGCTGTGGTTCGAAGCTTGAGTCTAAATTCCATATGCTATCCACCTATTTTCTCTGGGTTCTGCTACCTGGAATAGCTGCTTCCTTGTGATGTTATACACTGACGTTTGATGTCCTTAAGCAATGCTATACTGATAATGATAGCTTGGTTCAATGGGAACCTACCGGAGTTACGTGAGATGATCGGGGACAGCATGGGAGAGGACGCACGCCAGATAACCAAAACCTGGGTGAAAAGAAGCGCGATTTCCAAACAATAAAGGCATCAGAGGGGATGTTGATTGATCAGACTGTGTCCAGAATGTGAGAAGTTTACCAATGCGAGGATTAGATCCGGAGAAAATGGTTCACGAGGTGGGCGCAAATGGAAGTGCACGTACAGTGTAGCTATTCCTCAAGTTGTTTCAGAGAGGGTAGTCCGCAAATAAGATTCAACTGCAAAAGGCACCGAATCGTTTGTATGACGTCATGCCTCAAGGAAATCAACGGTAATCTGCGCATCGGCTAATGAGACTGTAAGACTGCTGCATTGGAATCAATAAAGAAGGTCCTTTACATAGATAAAGTCACCTGTTGAACGGATTTCTGGCGAAATCGGATCTCACCTAGAGATGGCGGAGACAAGGAAATCGACTCAATAGCCTTGAAGGCAAGCATGGGAGGGGACTTGCACGTTCTGTGTAGGGAGTACGACAGGACCGTCACCTAAACCACGACCATCACCATGACTTTCCCTGCGCCACCGCGACCTTGTCTATACAGGGACCGGATTTGACCAAAATACCGGGATAATGGTGACAATGCAGGTAACATCACATTGTGACCGTACAGCCACAGAGTCGAGACCGGCTTGCCCCAAAGTTCTGCGACCCCGACCTTGACCTCGGCTCAAGGTCGGGTGACAATACAACACTGGAGTACGGGTCCTGGAAGCAAAAACTATTCCAGCTGCTTCAAATCTTTCAGTCAATCGTCTATACCTTAGTCCAGGCTCACCATGGACTCATATCTCTCGAATATCGATCAGCGGTTTTCTGTTTAATAAAATTAGAAAGATACTGACCGTATAGTGAAGACAAATCGATCTCACCAGGACGCTGGATTCGACCAGTCCCAGGCAAGCTTACAAACAGATGATAAAATGTTAAGAAAATGAAACTCGTTTGACCAATGGGGGCAGGTCGGCGATGACTAAGGTACATGTTTGAATGACACGGATAACCGTTACCCAGCCAGGTAGCTCTGTAACGGCTCTACTCTACGTCTAACAAGGCAATAGTCAGCATGGAACGTTTCGTTGCGAGAGATAGATAAGGAACACTTGCATTTGCAGGTGGCTGCACGTGAATAATGGAGCTGGGCAAGTTGGAGCCGAAGGTCGTTCAATTGATCCAGCGCGCGCAGGTCCTCGTCGAATGTGGGACCGCGTTTGGCAAATGCCCGCCTTTTGGCCTCGTCCAAAATTTGCACTGAATCAAAGTGCGCAACCATCCCGTATCGGTCGGCCAGCGCCTTCTCCAATACTTCCAGAGATATGATTTGACGCTGGATTGTCTCCTTCATGATCGTCATGGAGTGTTCCGTAGGGAAATAGACAGTCAGTCTGACGAGAAGGGAGTACAGGGGTACTGCGAAGATACTGTGTTAAACTGGATGAGATTAGAGTGGCTTTTGAGCTTACCTTATACATGAATGGAATGCAAAAATAAGCGCTGCCTTATGACTAACACGTTTCCAACAGGACAAAGTTAGCGATGATCTATCCTGGGTTCATGGCTAAGTACCGGCAAACGTTTTTGGCGTTACCCGAGATACATCCTAACAAGCCTGCTCCTTCACCCCATACGCCTTGAATACAATTCTGTGTCATTGCGAATCTATAAATTAGTATAATGAAACTTCAGCCTTGAAGAATGAATATGCTCAGCATGTGCACCTCATGCTGTCAGACAGATCACAGCCCTACTCCCGTGATGATCGAAGACACAATGGTGAGAATCATCCATGGTATCGCCTTTCGATTGCCTATTGGAGCGATGTGATTAAAGCATAAGTAGAAGGTACCTACCATCACCTTGAGTTATACAAGCCATTTTATCCAATCACCCAAGAGAAAACGGGTCTGTTAGCTGGACTGGCGTCGTTGCTACGTCTAGGCACAATAAAATTACGCGCTGTGGTCTATCCTCCTTGCGGGCTCCATCGCAAAAGCGCACGTCTCCTTCAAGTCACATGGTCAATATTCTGTTTGTTCGAAGATGCGGATCTCCGGATGGCTCTGTTAGGGAGTTATTGCGACAGACCTGATGGAGCGGGCCGTACACATACAGAAAGATATGATGTGCGATCGGTACTTTAACTGTGGGGATATATTCAGCGAGCGAACCTTGGCAGGTGCAAAAAAAAACTTGAAGAGGTTAACACCGCGGCCGATAATGCAACTATTGTGGGTCAGAGAAAGCTTCATGGCCAGGGTAAAGATGAGTACACACTGATAGAAGTACCAGGGTTCTGAACCCTTGAGCATGACAGTCGCATGCAAGAAAGGTTACGATTGTAAGCGCGATAAAGAAGATCGCATACCAGTAAGACGTGGCATTAGCACGTGAACGTGAAACATAGTGACGTAAGACATCTCTATAACTAAGGAATTGAAAAATTCAGGATGGTCCGATGATAATTCCGGAACGTAATTACGTCGTCGGGATTCCCTTACATGGATAACGCGCCGAGGAGGGCGTTACGTGATTAAGTTCCGGAATCGTAATGAATTTCGGAATTCTCAATGTACTTATACAAATCGTCTCGAACGCCACCTTCTTCTGATTAGCCGACTCACGACGATGGGAATATGATGAAGTGAGTGTGTCATTGAAACATGTTCTGTAGCCTGAATAATATCTGTCTCCCCACTCTCCGAATATATGGCACACCGTGCCAACAAGTGTACACATTTGATACGATGCGGCCGGTAGTAGAACAATCTGAAGAAGCATTGTAAGTCGCCCCGACTCCTTTCTCAAAGTGTGGAATCCAATCAGTGGCGGATCTTACGTCGCTGGTTTTCTGATGGTGCAAGTGTTGAGGAATGATGGTGTCGTTACCTGTGGAATTGAATGATGCGCATACATTCATCTTGCAGCTGTGCATTTAACTTGAACCACATCCCAGAAGATTCCAATGCTAACCTAGAATCATGTCATCGCAGGCCTCAGTCTACACTGTTTCCTCTATCTGCACGAAATAAACGTCCTATGACCGAGAAGACTCATACCCAGTGGAGAAAGGTATTTTATGGGAAGTTCGTTTCTCCATTACATGTCCAGTGACTCGTATGCTCGTTCCCAATACGATTGATGCAGCCCACCTGACTTTGGGATAGTTTTAAGAACTTCTTAGTCGTCGGTACACTTTTTGTGGGATACTCAGTAATACTATATACTGGGATAGATGTAATTGCGTCCTACAACCCTTGCATATTTCAATTGATGGATCTGTTTACTCAGGCGATGGTCCGGACGAGTCAACTCGCTGTGTTGGCGCCACCACGCTCAGGGCGGTAGATCCGAGGTCGAGAATGCCATTTTTCCCGCAGAGAATAGACCATTCAGGCGAAGGAGGATGCGATGCGGGATAAACGAAGAACGCCGGAAGCGCGCAGGACTGACCTGGCAAAATAGTACGTCAATTATATTTATGACCCGATACTAGATAACACTCTATCATAGTGCGTTGAAGCATAGATGATCAGCCATGGGACAGTTGGGCTGAGATGTGCTTTTCACCCCCTCTCAGTTCGGTTGGCAGAGCTGTGCTCGCCCTGATACATGTGACAATAAGGTTTGTGGAGCATCGTATGCCGTGACTCTGATTCCTTTTCTCAGGCTAAGGAAAAGGCGGTATAGCTGGAAGCAATGGTTCATCGATGTTGATGAAAGCGAGTGCCCGTGAACAGTCTCCGTTAAATGTATTTGGTCCTTTTGGATATTTCACTGTAAGTTTAACGACTTGTACTCATGCAGAATCGGTATAAATGGGTCCGTATCATTATGGCGTGAGTGATGCGCGAGTGTAGAAAAGTGATTTCCATCCCGTAAAGAAACAATAGAAATAGCAGTCATCGTGGGGTAGTGATGGGAAGAATCGTGGTGTGCTGGAGAACTATTTCGTTACGCAAATGTCATGTCGCCGATGCTACTCGAGAGACTTCCTTCCGTTATGGGGAGAGGCAGAGTAATATTCTGAAAGGAAGGTTCGGGTTAATGGATGGTCGGTCGTGGAGCGCTGGGCGTACCGTTTGTACCGTATCTGCTTCGGTCATGGAGAGACCCGGAATAGTGACATCCTCGAGGGAAGCGTTAGGTGAACTAGCGGCGGTCGCAGAAAAGACCACACCTACCGTCTGTCCTGAATTAGCCATCCCACTTCCGGTGGCCCGAGGAGGAGCAAATCTCATTATCTTTTGATCAACATTATGTCCTTTTGTGGTAGACCACATCGAACTCTGTCGTGAGTTGAGCCTGGACAGGATTAGTGAATTCGGGGAAGAATCAGTGGAACGATACTCACATGGCGAGCAGAGAGTTTATATAGACTATTGATGAAGACTTGGTTTTAAAATTCGGAGGAAAAAGAGTGAAATACTGACGCTTTGGCAATATGAAATCGATTGCGACGAAAACAAGAGTGTCCGGCCAGGCGATGTACTCATTGAAACCGACCTCAGATCGGAAAATTCTCGAATAGGCAATGAAAGGGATTAATCACCGTCACGAGAGTAACAAGAGAGCATGCGCTAGGAAGTATCATCACAATTAGCTTGCTGCTTGCAGAATATTCCTTACGCGAGATTCATACCTCGTCGCCAGCCCGGATATTACTACGAGCCGCATCAACCTCAAAATTGTGTTGGTAGTACTGTATGAATTGCATGAGAAAAGACATTGATCTTGGGATGAAAGACCGACCTAGAGAAGCTGGTCATCGACCTGCCCTTGTGCAGGTAAAAGCACATGGCACCAGCGATCACGAAGTCTGCCCCCGCGATGGTGGAGAAATCCGCATATATGGATGCCTGTCAGGGATCAGAACTTGTGGGAAGAAGAAGCGTACGTACGACCTACCCTGATAGTCGAAACGTCCATAAAGCTTGACAGGGTGTACCTGAAGATAAAGTAAATGAAGGAAACGAACGCATTTAGCTTCCTGCATGCTCACGTGTCATAAATCACGTCTGCCTTGGATTAGTATCTGGTACAGCGAAATATAGAAATGTGCTTACAGGATCCTGTGCCTATTAAAAAATTAGGGCGCCTGGTTTCTCAACAGTATGCAGGAAACTTCACCGAGCGTAGCTGCGACAGCAAGAAACTGTAGGTTGAACATCAACGCCGATTCGTGTTTATAGAGGAAAACACCTGCAATAAACCGTGGCAACACCATGTGGAAATGACGGCCGACTTCGAGATTAGAAGATCAATGCGAGCGAGTTTCGGAGAACGATGAAGACGAACGTTTCCATATCCTGACGGCATATAGTCTGTGGTACCGGTGAAGTCACTGGTCTTTGTCGTCATCAGTTGGAGGCTTACGCTTGGACACCAGAAACAATCAACATCTGAGAGACAAAAAATTATAAGCACGGCTTTCCAAATTATGTATTTCAACACACATTGAACAATAGCTGCAACTAAGAGGGAGAGCCTTGGGTTCATACAGGCTAAAGAAGCGAGGACATAGCATTACCGGAAAACTCCTGCAAGTAAAATCAAAACTCGACGGATCCCGAGGCTTTGGTTGACGTACCAAATGATTCCGAAAAGGGCAAGATAATTCCCGAATGATTCGATAAGGTAGAAATAAAGTGCGTGAGTGCTCAAGGCGACATGAAGCGTATCGAATATCCTGAAAATTGTATGATGTCAATAGGTATACATCATCTGTCTGCCTGAATTCACCATAAAAAGGCAACCTGTATCCGTTTTTCAATTGAGTGTGTGTGAGGCAAGCCCAATTTGAGAGCGTACCGCATATCGAAAGAGCCACGGATCGTTAGGATTTTGTTTGTAATAGACAACTGTCTGCAGAATTGTTATCCCGTAAAACCTAGAGCGTGGAGTGAGTATAAAATCAAACCCTAGATTCTGCACAAACACTGCAGCTATAGTCGCCCCGATAAAAATCGCTCCGAGTGTTGCTCCCAGCCTCGAGGGGATATCAGCTATCGGTATTGGAAGTGGCGAGGACATTGGGGGGGACGATGCTGAGGGAACAGCAGGTCACTTATACACTATTGCTTTGACATAGGGCATTTTTGAATCATCTTCGAAGAAGGTCTTTTTTGATCCCGTCAAATGTAGAAAGGGACCGGACTCATCACCATCATTCAAAAGGCAGTTCAAACCGAAAGTGCAGCGAGAGCGATGCGCCTAGAACCGACATAGGTTTCGAGAGTACAAGCATTGGTGTACAAAGGGAACCAGCAAACGAAATCGTACGAGTAAAAAGTACGCCCGTGCACAGTCTTGATGACAATCGCAAGCCTCGTGATACGCTACTTATCATTGTTTTCATGTTGCGCTCGCTCAGTTTGGATAGTTGACGTCTTTACGACATATTAAACTGCACAGAGAACACGGGTGAGAATCCATAACGTTGACATAGACGAACGCACCTCTGAAATTTTGTCCTATAGGCCAATTGAAGGCTTGTTACTCTGGCGCTTGAAGAACTTCTGATTGATTCTATTTTTACAGGCGCTTGAGGACAATCCACGGGTGCACGAAATCAGAATCCCGTCAGTTCCGTTTCGCCGTGACGTGTCAATAAAAGCTGTTACTCATTATCACGATGCGCACATGGGCCACCGTTTTTGTTGTTCGGGACCCAAGGGATCTCGCAGAAGACTGTCAAGTAGTTGTTGACTGACTGGTGGATGAGCGCACGGTTAATGTTGGAAATATCGAGCGGCCTGGGAACTCGTGTGCCGGATCAGTAGCAATGATCATGACGGTAATGAACCAAGATAATTGCGGCATTTCCCATTGCAAGGACAGACCGACGACGACGGAAACGCCTAGTTCCTTGTAATTGAAGAAGATACGCCTTTTCCTGAAGCTTGTGACCAGTCCTTCGTGGGCGGTACTTCTCGATATGCACTTTCTATAATTTTTCCCGTCACAGGGGCCATAGTATATGCGGTGCCCTCAAGGGTAACATACACCATTTCTGGACCAGTATGACCATACAGGACCGACTCGGGGGCGGCAAAAACTTAGCATCATGGTCAGATGGCACGGCGCTAGCGACTGTTCCAAGTCTTACACCGTATGCAGGGTTAGGAATGAAGGACTATGCGAAGGTCATATTGTCCACGCTACCATTCGAACGACACCCTTCTGATTCTGGGAGCGGTATACTGATATCCTGACATTTGAGATCATTCAATGGAATATGGTTAACGAAATATCATACATACCGTCTCTACTCCGGTCACGGAGGAGCCAGGTAGAACGATACTCTCAAAGGAAGTTTCAGGCAAGCCAATCACACTGAAAGTGACGTACCCACCATCTGTCCTGAATCGGCTAATCCACTTTCAGTGTTATGAGGAGCAAATCTGATCATCTTGCGGGGAACACGTCGTCCCATATTCCCTCCGGAGCTCCGACGAGAATTAAGCCTAAAAAGAATGGTGAAGATTTAGAGAGGATGGCAAGATTGGGCTTACATTGCGAGGAGGGAATTTATATAGACTGTTGATGAAAATGTAATGTTAAACAGGGAGCAAGCAATAATAGCTGAACACTCACGCTTTGGCAAAACCAAGTCAGTAGCGATGAACGTGAGAGTATTGGGCCAGGCAGCGTACTGGTAAGTGTTCTAAGACGGGAAAGCCGCATTATGATCAGCGATTGCTCACCGCTACGACAGTGAAGAGAGAACACGCGCTACGTATGCTCATGATCAGTTCACCAGGTATTTATATATGAGATTTGTACCTTGTCAAAATGCCCGAGATCACTACGAGCCGCATTAATCCTTTAATTATCTTGGTTGTACTATATGCAGCCTTAGAGATGAGCAAATATGTAACGGAGGATCAAGTCCAAGCACCTGGAGAAGCTCGTCATCGATCTGCCTTTGTGCAGATAGAAGCACATCGTGTCAGCAATGGTGAAATCGGCTCCCGCCATGGTAGAGAAGACGACATATATAGATACCTGTACAGGGTCACGGTCCCCGAGTCCATCCGATTCAACATTCTAGCACTTACCTTGATAGTCGAAATTTCTGGAGTAGTGAAGGTTGTTAGGGTGTATCTGACAGCAAAATCAACGAAAGAAACTAAGATGGCCACGAATCTCTTACGTATCATACATCACATCTGACGAGCATGGTCGGGGTTAGCCTTGTGTGATAATCGAAGAAGTGATGCTTACAGACTCCTGTGCCTGCAAAAGATTTGCGAGGTCGCCTCATCTTCCTTTTCAGGATCAATAGATTTCTTACCAAAGGTAGCTGCAACAGCGAGAAACTGAGGGACAAATAGTACTGATAGTTGGACGGTGCGCATATACAATGGAGGAGACACTCACTATGAACCATGGCAAGACCATATGGAAATGTCGGCCGACTATAAGATGAAGATAATTTATTCAGGTTTCATTTAGAGTGGATGAACGAAGACTGACGTTTCCATATTCTGAGGGCGTATAATCTGGGCAGCAATAAGGTGAGTCTTTCTGTCCATCATCAAGTAGATCGAAGGTGACTGACGCTTGAACTCCGCAGATAATGAGCATCTACGTAACAGTCAAAAACGTTTCAGTGCCAGACTCGAACGAATCAAACAGACATTCATCAACAGCTGAAGCTAAGAGGTAAATGAGACTCGTCGTCTCTCGTAACGAAACAAAGAAAGAATGTTACCGGAACGCTCCTTTAGATCAGGTCAGAGCCCGATGGATAGCCAGATGTCTGAATTACATACCAGATAATTCTCAACAGTGCAGCATAATTTCCGAATGATTTGATAAGATAGAAATAAAGCACATGAGTGCTTAAGGCCACTTGAACTGTATCAAGGATCCTGGGAAAGAATGCAACTTGATACGTTCCCTTGGTTTCATGCAACGCACCATAGGAAGGCAACCTGTATATGGTCCACAATGTATAAACTTCGATGCAAGACTTCATCACATACAGCATATCGAAAGAGCCACGCATCATTGGGATTTCGTTTATAATAGACAACGGTCTGTAGAATGGTTATTCCGTAGAAGCTATCATAGAGTGCGGAGTAAGCATCAAAATTTTATCGTGAAAAAAAGCACACGTGCACTGCAGCTATGGTAGACCCGATGTAAAGTACTCCGAGACTCAGATTGGCAGATATTTCATCTATGGGTATCGGAGTAAGCAGCGACATCTGGGGGGGGGGGTCAGTTGATTCAGAGGGATTAGCACGGTACTTATCTTCCAGAGGCATGAAGTATATCACCGGGAATAGGCTTCGAAGATGACCTACCATGCGGGCCTAACGGCGTTCCAACGCAAGTGCAGGAAGAAGCAATACCGGGATTGGCCGTAGTACGTACTGAGTAGCAGTGAAGGTAAGTATTTGTGTACGAAGACCACTCACGTAACTGGTACCGGTCGTTGTTGATAATGAATAAAGGAATTGGAAGACGGCCAGTTCTTGTCGTTTACCGCGGTGTTCCTTGGCAGACACCACCTGGGACGATGCGATCAATTCAGTTGTAAACGTCATGGGCATATGGGACTTGAGCTTGAAGTATTGAGTAAAAATCTCGCCCATCCACATCCGACTCGACCTAGTTGCGTTAAGCATTGTGTTGAAGTTTCCCGGACGACATGCGTCCCGAAGATACAGGTATAGGAAGCGTGGGGGTAGCATAAGCAGGTACGAGACCTCGAAGAAGAAAGCATCATGATGTAGCTATAAAAACTCTTTATCTTTTCTACTACTACGCAGCCCAGAAGGTATTGCCAGTCCAGCATAGAGTGACACTGTATCTCTTCGTGGGTGGCGGCGCACAGAGGTTCGCAAGCATTCGTCGTTCGTCGCGTCGTGCTTATGGAGCGAACAAGCATTAAGATGCATGCTGGGCGTCTAAAGCTAAGAATTGAGATCATCATCCGGGGCTACATGTCGCTTCAGAGGCCATCATTTGTATCTGCCGTAAGGGAAGAGGGCAATGTACAGATGGCCTACTACTCTCTTGAATTTTGAGGCAAATCAAGTAGTTCTTGTTTGAGCGGCGTCGATCAGAGCAGGCCACCGGCTGCCGGCAAATGAGGCTTAATCTGATTACGAAAGACTTCCAATCATTTACCGCCATCATCTTTGAAATCTATCTCAGTCTGCTCCCGCATCTCAGTTTTCTAGGATCACGCGGTCGCGAATACTGAGTCTCGTTCTGTCCATGGTTCATTGGCTGGAGGAGGCAGCTGGGTACTGGACGGGATCTAGAGGATTCCAACTTTTCTGGTGTGCCGCCCCCCCGCTTGCTGTTATTTTTATCTCCATCTTATGGCCGTGTAGCATGTGCAAGTACCTACTATCTGTGCATTTGATTGTGTGGCTATGCACTCTGGAGCTTCGAACCACAATCGTGATGGAGCGGTCAAAGCACGCCATCAGAATCGCGACTTGACGTTAAATTACAACGTCTATGTCGTCTCCACCAGCCATGGCCATGGACGAACGATCCATTTCTAGCTTCAGAGACGAAAAGGATGCCACTGAAGACTTGTACAGCCAAGGAACTATTGACCCCATCTACCAACGGAAGGCCCATATTCTCAACGATGCGATTCTGGATATTGGAATGGGGAAATATCAGGTATACTCTCAGTAGCTGCCTACGAATGTCGGCGCTCACTTCTTTCTCAGTGGGCCCTATTCGTGGTGACTGGCTTTGGTTGGCTTGCGTGAGTTTTATTTTTTGACAGGCTGAATGCAATTTGACAACCATCTTAGAGATAATCTGTGGCCCGTACGTTACTCTCGCCTTCATTCGAGTCAGCGCCTTAACCGTTTCTTGACAGATTGTAACCGGGCTCATCCTGCCACCAGTCGTACAAGAATTTCAATTCCAAGGACCTTTCCTCAAGCTTGGACAGAATATTGGCCTTCTTGTAGGCGCTGTGTTTTGGGGTGTAGGATCCGACATTTGGGGTCGCAGGTTAGACTAGATTATCTCTTTTACATTCTATCTCACAGTCGAGTCAATTAGAATATCCTTCAACATCACCTTGCTTATCACAGGTGTTTTTGCGCTCGCAGCTGGGGGGTCACCGAATTATGTAGCTTTGTCTTCGTTCGCTGCAGTATGGTCTATCGGCGTTGGGGGCAATCTTCCTGTCGATTCCGCAATATTTCTAGGTGCGTCTCCCTAATGCATCGAAGGCTTTCGTTTAACGATGTTTGTAGAATTCCTCCCAAAAAATCACCAGTACCTCCTTACCGTCCTCTCAATATGGTGGGCGTTTGGTCAGCTGCTGGGAAGTTTGGTATGTACGATCTTCGGTTTCACATTCCCACGTACTGACCTCAGTAGGTCGCCTGGCCTCTCATTGGTAACTATTCTTGCGAAACCGATCAGGTTCCCTGTCCGCGCTCCGCAAACCAAGGATGGCGATACTTCCTGTTCGCGATGGGAGGATTGATGATGCTACTTTGGGGCATCCGATTTTTCGCCTTCAAGCTTTATGAAAGTCCCAAGTACCTAATGGGTCGGGGAAGAGACTCTGAGGCCGTCGACGTTGTGCATAAGGTTGCCAGGTATAACGGGAAAGAAAGCACTTTGACGCTTGAAGATTTGAGAAAGGCCGGCGGAGAGAAGGAGAACCAAGATTCAGTGATGGATACTTCCGTCAGGGCGGCTGTTCGAAGAAATCTGAGGGAGCTCAGCGGAGATCATGTTCGTCCGCTGTTTGCCAATGTGAAATTGGCCTGGTCGACCAGTCTGATCATCACCTTGTGGGGTAGGTTCTCGTCTTCGTCCTTCCGTGCCTATCTGAAACAATTTTCCATAGCGCTCATTGGGCTCGCCTTTCCCCTGTGTGTATTCCTTCATTATTCTCAAATTAACGCTTACATTTCGAAGCTACAACTCATTTGTAACTTACTAGTGAGTTCCTTCTTCCTTCTAAATTCGCCATTATATTGATCCTCAGTCTATCTACACGCGGCGCTGACTTCGGTGATGGATCCGTGTACATTACGTATCGTAATGCAAGTAACTTCGTTCGCCTCTTCATTTTCATCATCAATAATGCCAACCTTTCAGCAAACAATACTGAGCGTAATCGGAGTACCCGGAGCACTACTAGCAGGTTACCTCGTCGAGCTCCCTCTTCTTGGTCGTCGTGGTACATTGTCAATATCAACAGGTCATCCCGCATCACGCTTCTCCGATTGACGGCCCACTAACCAGATCTCTAGTACTTACTGGCGTATTCATTCTCGCGTCGACTACCGCGCGAACCTCCGATGCCTTGCTCGGATGGAATTGTGCGTATAGCTTTACGAGCAACGTCATGTATGGTGTCCTCTACGCCCTTACTCCTGAGTTGTTTCCTACCAAGGATCGCGGTACAGGGAACGCGCTTGCGGCTGCAGCCAATAGGGTCTTTGGAGTTATGGTCAGTCAGGCTTGATACTTTGTATTCCTCGTGTTTCTGAAGTTTAATAGGCCCCGATCATCGCTTTGTACGCCGACCTGACGACATCGGTGCCGATGTTTGTTTCAGGCGCGCTGTTTTTGTTGGCAGGGATTATATCTTTGCTATTGCCCTTTGAGTCCAGGGGGAAAGCAGCGCTGTGAGCCTACGGATTGATTACGTCTTTTATTCTAGGGTGGCGGCTTGAAGTATTTTGTAAGCGCGCGACTGATTGCTGGTTCTTCCAGACACTTACGTCTTGCACTTTCTCAGACTGGCGTGGAAATGTTTTGACCTGCGTGATGATGCAAATCAATTTATTGTATAGCCAAGTCTTGGATCCTGAGCTTCTCTGCGTGATCATCGATCATTATTCACCATGTCATTGACTGGGGCAGGACAGAACGTTCCAGATGGTACTCGTAATCAACTGCTTGCAGACCGTTCATATATGCCCTTGCTAATGTGGTATTCGAGATTGACGCTCACTGACACGCAGTTTGCTACAAGGCTGAGTTGCCGTGAAATTTTCCCCATTTCATGCGCTAATGATGAACTAATTGGGTTACAGAAAAGAGATAGATAGCGAACTGTTTGAGCTCGGGTCGGAGCAAGGAGAGGAACGTGCGCAAGGCTCCGACCACCATCATCTTCGAACTATGTCTTCCTTGACCTGCGATAAGGAGAATATCACCGAGGACCCAGATATTCCCTTTAAAGGCCAGATCTCGGATAGTTGGACTGAAAATGTAGTCCCAATTCCGGGTCTTCAACTCATTTCGGCGTCCATGTACGTTTTGTGACATCTTACCCCCGGAAATCTGGCAATCTTGCGTAGAGGATTTTAGCTTCTCGGGTGCGCTATTTTCTCACTAGTTTATTTTTATCACCACCTTACGGCCCATGTAGCATGTGCAAACTTCGTATTGTCTCTATCTATTGAATTGATTGCGTGGCAATGTATTCTGACGCTTCGAGCCACAACCGTGCTGGAGCGGCCAAAGGACGTTATCAGGATTACAATCAGACTTTAAACGTTGTCTCTACCTATCATGACCATCGACGAACGCCCGGTTTCTAGCCACGGCAAGAAAGAGGAGCCTACCCAAGACGTGTACAGTGAAGGCACTATTGACCCGATATATCAGCGGAAGGCCCATATTCTCAACGATGCGATCCAGGACATTGGAATGGGGAAATATCAGGTATACACGCTGTAGAGCTACCATCGAGTGTTGTCTCATCGTTACTCAGTGGGCCCTATTCGTGGTGACTGGTTTTGGTTGGCTTGCGTGAGTTTGTCTCTCTTTCTGTACGACGCAGATACAATCTAATAACGTCTATAGGGATGATCTATGGCCGGTACGTCACTCTCGTCGTCATCAGAGTCGACACTTGAATCGTTTCTTGAAAGATTGTAACCGGACTCATCCTGCCACCAGTCGTACAAGAGTTTCAATTTCAAGGGCCCTTCCTTAACCTTGGACAGAGTATCGGTCTTCTTGTTGGCGCAGTATTTTGGGGTGTAGGGTCTGACATTTGGGGACGCAGGTTAGATTGGCTCTTTTTTTTGCATTTATCTCACAACTAAGTCTACCAGAATTTCTTTCAACATCACCCTACTGATTACAGGTGTTTTTGCGCTTGCAGCTGGCGGTTCACCAAATCATGTTGCGTTAACTTCGTTCGCCGCATTATGGTGCATTGGCGTAGGAGGCAACCTTCCTGTCGATTCGGCGATATTTTTAGGTATCACTCCCTCCATGTTACGTTGTGTGTATTAACACGGCCCGACGCTTAACAATGTTCGTAGAATTCATCCCAAAGTCTCACCAGTACCTCCTTACCGTCCTTTCTATATGGTGGGCACTTGGACAGCTGCTGGGAAGCGTAGTATGCGCAATCTTCGTCTGCGCATTTCCACGTACTGAACATAGTTTAGGTCGCCTGGCCTCTCATTGGTAAATTTTCATGCGAAATAAATCAGGTTCCATGCCCACGCTCGGCGAACCAAGGGTGGCGATATTTCCTGTTTGCGATGGGGGGATTATCAATGTTGATGTGGGTTATACGGTTTTTCGTCTTCAAGCTATATGAAAGTCCCAAGTTCCTAATGGGCCGGGGAAGAGATGCTGATGCTGTAGAGGTCGTGCATAAGGTTGCTAGGTATAACGGGAAGGAAAGCACCTTGACGGTTGAAGACCTGAGAAAGGCCGACGGAGAGAAGGAGAGCTCGGATTCGGAATCCGTAGTTATGGACACTTCCGTGAGGGCGGTTCTTCGAAGAAATCTGAGTGAACTTAGTGGGGAACATGTCCGCCCGCTCTTTGCCAGTGCAAAATTGGCGTGGTCGACCAGTTTGATCATCGTCTTGTGGGGTAGGCCATCGTCTTCGCGCTTCTATGCGTATCTCATACAGTTTTTCATAGCACTCATTGGGCTTGCCTTTCCTCTGTCTGTATCCCTTCACTATTCTCGAATCAACACTGACATTTTGAAGCTACAACGCCTTCGTAACTTACTAGTGAGCCTCTCCTTCTCTCTTTGAAATTTGCTGGATTCATGGTATTGTTCCTTAGTCTAGCTACACGAGGCGCTGATTTTGGTGATGGATCTGTGTACATCACGTATCGCAATGCAAGCGACCTTCTTCTCATCTCCAGGTTCATCATCAATAACACCCTTTCAGCAAACAATACTGAGCGTAATCGGAGTTCCTGGAGCACTACTAGCAGGATACCTCGTCGAGCTTCCTCTTCTTGGTCGTCGTGGTACATTGGCGATATCAACAGGTTATTGCGTATCGCGTTTCTCCGATTCCCGTATAACTCATGCGTTCCCTACAGTCCTTACAGGCGTGTTCATCCTCGCGTCGACCACAGCACGAAGCTCTGATGCCTTGCTTGGATGGAACTGTGCGTATAGTTTTACGAGCAACATCATGTATGGTGTCCTCTACGCTCTTACCCCCGAGTTGTTCCCTACCAAGGATCGCGGTACGGGAAACGCGCTTGCGGCTGCGGCCAATCGGGTCTTTGGTGTGATGGTTCGTTATTTTTGCTGTCTATCTTCCTCGTATTTCTGAATATCGGCAGGCTCCGATCATTGCTTTGTATGCAAACCTGACGACATCAGTGCCAATGTTTGTTTCGGGAGCATTGTTTCTGGTAGCAGGGGTCCTGTCATTGCTGTTACCGTTTGAGTCGAGGGGGAAGGCAGCTCTGTGAGCCTACCAGATTGATCGTGACTTTAGTTCTAGGGCGACAGCTTGAGATACTTCGTACGCACGGCTGATCTTTTTCTCTCGATTCTTACGTCTTGCAGTTCTTTAGACTGGTTTGGAAATGGTTTAGCCTACATGCTGATGCAAATTAAAATTTCCAAGTCATTTCCGAGACCTGAACCTCAGCAAATATTGTTCACCATAACGCACGGGCACTTGGCGCGTCCATTGTCGATGGATGCACACGGGCAGCATGTTCATACTTACCATCAAGCGCTCCAGTTTGTCTCACAGCTACCCAACGTATACACGCTGAGTAACTGTATCGGTGCCGCTTGGTCCCGCTCTCATGTTTACAGGTGCCACATGACAGAATCTGTACTCCCAAGTTGCATGAGCAACCGAAGCAACACTCGGTCAACATTAGGAGACTGCGCATCAGTGGTATTACACCGATGGCGATCTAGATATCTACACACTAAATCGCAGACGCTGTTGCACGTTTTCTCGATGTGCAGAACCTTTACTTTACGGTCGATATTCTTCATCATGTCTGGAGAAATTTGCTGCTGCCTGCCCTCGTTGATCGGTCTGTCTATGCCATATGGTAGGGAAGTCTTGTAATGCGTTATGGTTGGGACCCGCGGCACAGACTAGATCACGGTTGAAGTTGGGTCATCTATTGGATTTCTTCTCTCCCGCTGAAGCAGCTCCTAATTTTTAGTGATTACTCAGATCGATATGTAGAAGCATCAGCATTGGCTAATACAGCCAACGTTCCCTTCTCCCACTGTCCCTGCTTCTAGAAAACTGTAAAATAAGTGATATTAAAAATGTACATCGGTACCATCGGCAAGGACCTGCTCATCAAACGAGTCACGTTCCTTTGTTGCTTTGTTTCCTCCTCCATATGACATCCACTACCGACACTGCTGCTTCAAACCTAAGAGACTCGGATGTTCTGCGAAGAAGCCGACCATATCTTTTCCTCCAGTCCAAACCCCAGAAGTCGTCGCGAAAAACTTGGAAAATTTCTGTTCGTCTTCGTTCGTTGTTGGGGCCAGCCCGCAGAGGTACGGTGATCTTTCCTTGCGGGTGGATGTTACATGCTAAGGTTGTTCAATGTCAGCTTCAACGCATTTAGCTCGTCTCGATGAGAAAAATCTATCGCAGGGCCTGATCCAGCTTGAAGAGGCCATAGTTGGATTGTCAGAGACTACGAGGAAGATCGCAGAGGGTACGAGGTCAATGGTAGATAATACGACAGGGAGTACGAAGAAGATGATGGAGAGCTTTAAGTATATAGCGGAGAATACGGCCCAGAACATGAGGAATTTGGCAGAAAGTACGCGACGGAGGGCAGACAATACGACCGAAACGACCGAGAGCGTTAAAGAGTGTCTGGCCATAGTTCAAGAGCATGATGCTACCCTCCGAGTCCTATTGGATAAGATGGTTCCGTTTTTACCTCAGAAGGTCGACGGTGACCTCACAGAGAGCTTTGGAGATTTAGGATAAATGGAGCATTCGAAGGTACGAGATAACTTCTGTGCAGTTCATTCAAAGCTTGACGCAGCATATCTTCCTTGCAGGCTTGTTCAATTAGGGCTGATTCCAGATCTCTCAGACGGGATTTCTGCTGCCTCTCCGACTTGCCTCCCTCGCCCTTATACTCTTTGTATCCTGTCGATTCGTGTTCGTTGGTTTAAAAATGACGATAACTGATATCGAGTTCTGTTTTTAAATGCAACGGGTGAACATGTATCTCATACAATGCTGCGAGAGGTCTTCAGTTCTTTCGCTCGTTTGACATTGGGCTACGGAAATGCTGTTAAGTTACACGCTAGTGGGTTAAATTTGGATTAGATAGGATCGGTTAGGATGACATGCTTTTCTACCTTCCGCACTTGGACATCGAATAATTGACTTTGCGACACGTGGAATCTAAACAACAGCTGGCTGAAAATACTCTAAGTAATAACCTGTAATTAAGTTTTGAGGCTTGCGGATCGCTTGCCCATTCCACCAGCTGAAGAGCAAATTACATCCTTATATTCGACCCTTCGGAGTCGATGCTGGTAATCAACAGTGACAGTAGTAGGCAAGCCAGCTTTATAGATAGTACTTGCGGTACTCGTGACTGTTATGACAATGAAGTGTAAAACGTGGTCACGTGGTACGTGTGCCTTCCTTATTTTGGACTCAGAGCGGAACGTGGCATTTTTTTCCTTGAACTTTCTCCCCGATTTGCCATGAGGATTCTGGGGTTCATCACGCATTCCCATCTTTTCTGAGAATATAGATGTGCAATTCCTTTGTATATGCCACCCGGAACCCATTTCATCGGATAAGTACTAGTCCGAGCCCTACTCGAGCCTTCGACTCAACTTTGACTGCATTTCAGTAATGCTTGTACAAATACTATTACTAGGATGGAGATAGCGTCAACAAGCACGTCTCCGTATCTCGCTATACGTCTATTTTCCGGTTCACGCGGACGCGTTTAGTTCTCTATGGATATTCTACAGGGCTGATGCATTTTTAAGCCGCTCTTTGCGGACTCACGATATCCGTTCTTACTGGCTTACATTGTTTTGTACAAGGATGTCTTATTATTATGACTAGCGACTAGGGGTCGCGTCTTTGCTTCTAGTTCAAACTCTCTGAGCCCGCTCTGCCCATCGCTCCGCGCCAATGGTATGCAAACCCATTTCGTACTAGTCGAGTCTGACATCCTCATTTCAGAAAACCGTTCTGGTACTGCTGAGCTTTAATTCTGAGGTGTTTACTTTTGTCTTGGCTTTCTGTGCTCCGCCCTTTTCATATCTTGCCAATCGGCTCAGTACCACGGTTAACGAAATTATATTTTCCAAACACTCGGTACTGTTATATGTCGCTAGTTTTGCGCGCCCACCTTCTTCTAATCCTTGGTCATTTTTCATGGTCTAACCGCAATCGTGCGCCGTTTCACGCCTTTCTCATGTTGCTTATGAATTGGTTTATCAGTTCCGCTGTTGGGTGCATCTTAATCCGACGCTAGTCCTTAGTTGTACCTCCATCTTTCTGATAATTCCCGTTGATTTCGAGACTCTGAGGTTATAAAAGCACCAAATAACCTCTCCATATCATCATTCGATAACCCACAAGTCTTTCGAATACTCAACATTTTTACAATGTTCTCTCTCAAGCAATCTGTCTTCGCTGCATTGGCTTTTTCCATTGGCATGGTCAACGCGCTCACTGGAGAAGGTAAGCACTTCTGGTCCAGTTTCTTTTGCCGTCGTGCTCACAGTAGCTCCCAGCCACATGGTACACTCCCAATGGCGGTGTCGGGGCATGTGGTGCGCCCTTGCAGAATTCCGACCACATCGTCGCGCTCTCTAGTGATCAGTACGCTGGGGGAGCGCACTGCTGGAAGCACATTGGTGTACACTGTACGTCTAATCCCTTTGGTTTTGACACCGTGCTGAATATAATCCATTAGACAATGGAAAATTCGTAGACGCCACCATTGGGGACCTTTGTCCTGGCTGTGGTCATAACGGGCTTGATCTTTCGAGTTCTGCATTCAAGAAGCTTGCTCCTCTCGATGACGGGCGTATTAAGGTCACCTGGAACTACGAGTAGATTTTTCTATCTAGTTTAGTGGGATGATTGTTTTTCGTACAATTTCCGCTCGCTAGCAATGCAATAATAACCCCCAACTTTGCTTCAAATGCTGACGTACTTCCAGCAGTATACTCCTCCAGCGCACTGGTGGCCGGAGTGTGACGATGTGGTCGGGAGGGTTACCCATGGTCTGAGCGATCACGAAGCATTTGTAGAAAAAAAAATTGCAAGTAAATTATTTCCTGGCATTGGGCCCTAGTATTCTGCTAGACAGACATATTGCGTAGAGAAACAGATGATACACTTTCGTCACCAATATGAGGACTGCTGTTTCCGGCTCGGCGTACTACTGTGGGCACTATTCATTGACATATCGAGAGTTGCAAGGCAGCGATCAGTGAAGATATATAAATTATTCAAGTAATATAACCACAACTCCGTTTAATCTTGCTGGACCGGACGGAAACTGTTATGGATGTACTCCATCCGACGCTACCACCTTAGTAAGCCTCCTGACACCTAAACAAGTACTCAACGTTTCTCTTACCTTCTCCAAGATTCCGTATACATTTTTACTTCAAGTTACTTGAAAATACTAGAAAGACGAAGAAGATTCTTTAAAAAGCTGTAATACTACTGAACTATTTCCGTACCTACCCTTAGTATATAAACCTCAGTGTAGCTACGAAATCCTATCTATCTTTTGACCTATCTTACCTTATGTGAATTGAGAATCTAAGTCGACTACACTTAGTGATCCTTACCAGTTACGCTTAGCGCTTACTGGATTGATCAGGTCTCTTCTCGACTACGCTTAGCACTCGTCGAATTTCTATCTCAACTGAATTCCCTTCTCAGGTAAAGGAACTCGATTTTACATTGAATACTTAGTAGCTAGGTACAACTCTTACCCTGTCTATCGTATTCATAATAGAAACCTACACGTAGTTCCATGACCATGATAATTCCTTTTTCGAGGCTGTCAAGCGGCTGGAACGCGTCGGGGGCGAATTCTATCCCAGCATAGGAGGTCGGTACCACACTCGTCAAGGACTTTAACCGTTATGGTCCTTCCGTTGTCTGGAGAGGTATCCATCAATCTAGAACCAGAAAAACAGCAATTCAATGTAAATTGTACCTGAATCGACTCTCCACAATGCAAGCCACTGCCGTACAGGTTGGTAGAAAGCGAGACACCATTAGAGTCTGTGATTACGCCACAGGCACCCACAAATCTGTAGAGTGTAGAAATAAATTGGTAACAATTTCTAGAGGCAGAGAAACACATACCTGATCCTGTGAATGCGTTGACTGTGAGTGTGGACAAAAGAAGAGCAGTGCTGAGGGCGAATTGTTCGAGGGAGATTATGGTGATTTTGTAGAGAAATCAAAGGAAGCGATTTCTTGGTATAATAGACAAGAAACAGTGTCATTTTATAGGGATGAGCTACCCTCAAACAGAACTGACTCGGAACTTAAGTCAATAAAGGATGAAATACCTCTAGAGATGAGATTCCGAAGGGTTCCGCGGCTGACGATCAGATGGTTCAGGCTAAAAGGGACGGCATAAATATTCTTGGCAATAATGAAAGGCTCTCCAGGCGCCCTCGCAAAGGACGGATAGGCCCATGTTTTGTTTTCGTCTATCTGGAGGTATTATGAGGCGTTGTGCAGTCATACAAAGGTAAATAGGACGGGGCTTCTCAGTTGTAGCGATTTATTCCCGAGAACCTCTTGTATTCGTAGCGGTATTCTTCCCATTCTGGGGAGAATTATAAATGTCGAACGGTTTCACACCCATCGAGTAAATCCGCGCGTCACAAAGGCGATTTATACATCCGTCACAGAACTATATGATATGGTCTGACGAGAACAACCGGCAATTGATAAGCATATGTATACCCGTGAGATGGACGACATCCATTGTTGCCATGAGACGAAGCCCAGTCCTTCGATTGAGTCAATAAAGGCCCGGAATAGATTCATAGTAGGCGTAGCCAACTTTACCAGTGTTTTTTGTACAGTGCTAGACTGCGACGAGCACTGCGTACAGATGTCTCGTAAGTTCGAGCCTTGCATTCTGGAAGGAAGGGAGGATTACATAGGCGAAGTATCTGGGTTTAGCTAGATAACGGTGCCATGATGAAGATTGGATGAAGATGAGGCGGCCAGGGTCGTAGCAGCGGATCAGTTTAGCGGCTTTACCCGGGGTTAGAGCTCTTACGTCACCACCACCATCACCGCCGCCACAGGGTGAGAGCCCGAGTTTAATGCGATACGGAAATCTTTTGCGGTAAGTACATTCTGTTGCGCTTGAAGCATATAAAGAGTGAGATAAGGCCAGTATTCACTGAAGCCCTGATCTTTGAGGAGTCTTACGTCTAAGCTTTCTGTTATTCTAGGCTTCCTGCTTCTAGCGACTGGCGATCACCCATGTTCTATGCAGTAAAACATTCACCCTAACCGCAAGAGAACAAACGGCACGTAAGTATACTATTGTTCAGTTTTGACGATACCTCTCTAGTGTTCGTTCCGCACCGATATAGTCAATCATACCGGTCTCTGGTAAAACGGCAACAGTTTATAATAAGTCTATAATCTGACCAATACGTCGTTAAGTATGTGCTTTTGAACCATTTCGTGAAAATTCTTTTCATCCGTGTCTTCTTGCAGCCTCTTTCTGGCGCATTCCTTCGAACAATTGGTACAGTCCCTCGTTGCATCTTTACAGCTTGAGTGACATCGGCATGACAGATTTCCTCTGGAAAGAGGACCGCGTTTGGAAAGAGGACCGCGTTTGTGTCCGGGTTTCCAAGCTTTATCAATGACCCGTGAAAGTGCCGCAATCTGTTTCCCATGCGTGGGCTTTCGAAGTATAGGCGACGGATATTGCGTCCTTGCAGAACATTGCTATGTTTAGGTCGGCTCAGACGGCAAGTCCTGGATCCAGACAGTGGCCGTCAACATGTCGTAGTCTCATAGATTCTCACTGACTTCCCGTTAGCATCCACAATTTATGTTATTCCCAGCTCGCTGACTCTCGTCTCGTACAACGACGACCGGGTACCTCATCCTACGATATTGGTATATCGTTGCTGTCAGAAAATAACAGCATCCCAAATACCGAGATACGACGATACTGGCTGTACGGTACCGGTCAAGTGAACTGCAGCAAATCCGAATCATACTTGAAATCGCTGAGTTCCTCCATACAATTGTACAGCAGCGTGACAAACGCATTATCTACGGCAGATACACACTCTTCAAAGGGAGGGGTATATCAGCGGATCTGACGTTTTCAGATGGAAATGTTACGTGGTATCACACTCCCGATTTACCGGGATTGACGGGTAACCTACTTTCTTTCAGCACTTGTGTTTCTCCGGATTCGTTGGACGTTTTTAAGTTCAATGAAGCCGAGAGTTCGCATTCGCATAACCATCAACTTGGACAATTCCTTCAATAATTATGAAATCAGCTTCAAAACTTCTTTATAAGCGGTCAAATAAATAAGGGCTAGCCGAAGGAGCTGCCGGCTGCGAAAACACCGCATCCTACGTACTATCCGCTGCTTGGTTGGCAACGCCCTCCAGGAGCGTTTCCGTTTTTTTGATTCCGAGAAAATCAAAATCACGAAACGTCATAGTTGTTCCAAACATATACACGGTTAGTTTCACCATCAAGGTGAATAAAGAATCAAGATCCTTGTCAATGGAAACATGGATTTTCCCATTGCGTGAGTTATATGGAATTGCGCATATGCATACAATTAACTGACCATCTCGGCAATGACTTAGGTTTGATGGACTACCATGGGTCTCGGCATTTGCTATGATTGAAGGCAGTGGGAATTCAGAAAGGTCGCCGTTCGTTCTTGACCGCCTTCTTTCCTTGATACCCCGGTCAGTTCGACACCCTCGCCTTTCATGTGGGTACAACTTAGGGTTTGATACAGGTTTTATATTCATGGAACCAGCATTCTTAGAGACTCGAATCCTTCAGGTCGTTCACTCGGCTTCCAGGAATCGGCGTCCCTTCCGTGTCACAGGTCTCAAAGTGCATCCACTATCCCCGATATGCGTTAAATCCTTCAAATTCGCCCTGGCAATTGAACACTCTGGTCTTGTCAAACGAAGACTTTACATCCTGTTAAGGCGGTCATCTACATTACCCCAGACCCTCAATGACTCGCGGACGCAAAAAGGACCCCACTATCCCAATAACCCGCTCGTTGGCTCAGCAACGCGATTACCGTGCTCGTAGAGCACAATACATCGCCGACCTTGAGAAGAAGTGCCATCTTCTTGAGATGGAGAATTATGACCTCCGGCAAGAGCTGAGGTATCTGAATGCGCCAAGCCCATATGTCGTGAGTCGTAGAATCCGAGTTGCAAAGTGGACATATTCTCATTTGGTCCGCTGTTGTATTGATGCAGAACCCAGCATCCGGACACGACCTATCTCACCTGACAGATATGGAGCGGTTCGAAAAAGCGGCCACTCTCTCAGACGCAGCGCCGAGACCCCGACTCAGATTTCCTCCTTCCCTCCCTTCCTCTTCAACCCCTTCTCTGGCGCCGTCGTCTCCAGCAAATTCTCATACTACCGCTGAAGCCGAGGAGAGCGACGTGCCTCAGAAGTCAAAAGTATGTAGACGCGTGCCCAGATTCCCGAGAGACATTTTGCGTGATGAAGACGAATCGGAAGGCCGTGTATAGGTAGGTACGCGCGAGTTTCTCTTTCACTTTCGTGGATACCTATACTCTGCTACAGAATTTGCGGCAATGGATGGCAACATGTAGCGAACTCTTCATGACAGGATAATTACGCCCGACATCCCTCGTTCGACGACACCGCATGACATTATCTACCTGCCTACCATACATTACTTACCCTGTACTGTCATAAAGTTTAAATACCTACACGGTCTAATAATACGACCTGTCAAACAAAACACTCGAGCTCGCTCTATTACAAGTGCCGTACATCATCAAATTTGTTTATCAAAAAATATATACGTGTAGAAAAGAATGTAGATAGAATTGATGTTCAAGAGAGTAAACTGTAGACGTTAGACACATGCGGTTCGGGTGAGCCTGGTTCCTGATTCATGAGACTACCACTGCCTGGTGCTGAAATGCCTCCCAGGGCTCGGCGAGAAGGTGACCTCAATGTCCCTCCTCTCTGCGCGTCCACCTTCGCTATCTGTAGACGCTTCATGAGTACGTCGTAGTCTTTCTGAAGACGATTGTATCTCTTCAGGAGCGCCTCATAGGCCTTTTTCCACCCCGGGTTTTCTTCTGCGTTGCCATGATTTTCTTTGTTGGCTCGCATGCGACGCTTGGCCGGCGGGGACTTGGCCCAGGACGGAGTATTATATGCCGATGGCTTTGGTCGAGGGCGAAGTGAATATTTCTCACTGCGAGTTGGCGTCTGTAGGAGAGCCTGAGGTGAGCGGAGAGGACTATGGAAGATCCCCACCCAGTTGGTATCATCACTATCTTCATCTTCGTCCATGAACGCCGGTCCTGGCAGGAAGTTTGTTGACGAGAAATCGAAGAGATGAGAGACGTCGATAGCGCTAGTTGTCTGATAAGTCATCAGAACTAAAAATATGCGCGTGTTTCCAAGGACGACGCACGGTAGAACTCGCAAAGGCATCCTCATCATTCCGTGACGCGCAGATGTTCTGGGTGCGAGGAATTCAGATCGATGGATATTCCATGAAAAAAGGGGGAAACATAAATACTGGACATACCTCGTCGTCTGACTCAGAGCCTAATCCTGTCAAATCGATTATTTCTTGCTTCACGGGTTTCTTGGCCTGCAGATTTCCATCAGAACAATCATGTAGGGCAGTGCGCAGGGTCCACATACATCCAGCAGAGCATCTATGGTGATGTCGATCGCCTCTTGTTTCACTGGCGCATGCTTGATCTAGCACAGAACTCACGTCAAACTGACGAGCTTTATATTAGAGCTAAAGGCTATTCATACATCGCTGAAGCCGTCTCCGCTTGTATGTATCTCGATCTGCGATATTATAGGTGAGATGAGGTGTGAGGCGGCGGAGACAAACTACCTTGGTGGAGTCTTCCTTTGAACTAAGATCAAATATCTCGGTTCCAGTTCCGGTGGTCTCTTTGACCTGGTGTGGAAAGATCACAGAACCAGGCAAATTAACGCTCGGCGCGTAGTCCTTTGCAAGGTAGTCGTCGTCTAGGAGGAAGATTTCACAGATCTCCATTTTACTTGGAGATGGTCGTGGGGGGGAAGAAGGAAAGAGTACCGGTAGAGACGGCGCTACGCAGGTACTATTATATTATTCAAAGAAGCACACGAAGAAGTCAGTCTTATGTCAGGAAACGAAACAGAAAAAAACATGTCGTCGTTCTGCGAAGCCCAACCTAATACGGGAAAGAACTTGCCAAAGTCATCGTCTCTGGTCCTTCCAATATGATTACCGGAAATAGGTGCTTCTGGCTACATTCTTCAGCAGGCACGAATTTCGGAACACCAGTTTCATTGTGCGCGTAGATTGCGTTCCTACAGCAGGCAAACCGGTAGCGATGCAGCGAAATTCCTCAAGCGTCATTGAGATCTTTAGAAGGTCCAACTATCGTGATTGGTCGCTTGAGTTGTGAATCTGCCTCTCATCTGATGCGACCAAACACTAAGGTTCGATTATGTCATAGTCGGTGCCGGGAAAACCAACAGGTTTACATAGAAAGCTTTACGAACAAGAATAGAATTGCAGGTAGACGACATGTAGTCACCCATTGAGAACGACCATAAACTTCTAGAAACGTGAATGCACGGTCTTTTCATAGAATGTGGAGGAGGAACGAATGTCTGGTCAAACTGCCATTCTGTGATGGAAGATGCTGGCAGATAAGAACGTCAGTATTGCACTGCGCAAGTCCAGGATTTCCACCTACGAGAAGACGACGACTAGTCATAGAACTGCTCTTTCTGAAGGGGTGATCGATGGTGTATAAGAGGCGATTCGAAAAAAGAGTGGCGACAGGTTCACAGATCATCCTTCTTTTCGGTGACTGTCGCCTGACTGCAACCTGGGTTCCTAGGCGATAGTCATAACAACTATGCTACCGTCTTGGGTCATGTCGATGATAAGTGCTGAATCTGATACACGTAAGATTGTTTAACCAATGCCACGGATCGACCGCCTCGACACGATAGTGTTGTGATGCCCCTTCCTTGGATATACGAGTCGTAAGGGAGCCCAAGCCGTCGTTCAAGACCCTTTCAAGAACCCCAGCAGTTCACCATTAGCCAGTAAACCGATTCGTCCCTTATGGCCAGCGATATGTTGACAAGGTACGTTGATAGAACCACGAGTTCGTAGCCTATGACCACCAGAGATGACACACGTCGCGTATACCCTTCATAGCACATTCACCCTGCACGTTCCCAGTGGTGGACCCGAGACAATCTACGAAGACAGCCATGACCGTGGTCATCGCTCTGAGCAGGCCCGACGACCATTCAACGACCTGAAACCTATTAGAAGACAGGTCAATCGGCAAAAATTCCGGGAAAACGGTGTACCTTCCTCCAACATTTTATCGATCCCGTACTTAGGGATCCAGTGAGACATACAGTAACGACTTACGAGGCGATTCTTCCTACATATCCATAACTAATGTTGAGGAATCCTTAACGGCGGGCACCAGGCCATCTACCTTGGCGATAGCGGCGCTGGTTAGACCGATGTCTAATCCACGAGGATATGAAGAAAGGCATATTTCGAGGACTTCGGTGGTGGGAAGAGCAAGGGATGGCGATTACCCTTTATAGAAACTTCTGATTGAAATTTCGGATGAGTGATTGTTTAGCACCTTTGTCCCAGCGCAGACCTCAGATCTGCCTCAGATCTCAGCGACAATATTTAGACCAAGCCTTCCCCGAAAAATTTAGAGCAACAAATCAAGTCAAATCTGAAAAATCAATAAATAATTAGAGCCTAATTATTGACGCTCAGGCTATCTGTTTTATGTACCAACTGTCGGTCAACGATGATCCGTCCCTGTTCCTACGTTGGCTGCATGGCGTAGCAGGGTACTTACTTGGCGACCTCCTCTACATCTTAGTCGTCGTTCATGGCTCCGCTTCACCTGTGTGGAATGTTTGTCCGTGTCTCTCGTCACCGTCACCGGAGTCGTGCACAGTTCACCGTCGAGGGTTGGTCCGGTTACCGAGCGTTTCTACAGCAAAGCCCATCGATATCCGAGTCGGATCTTTGACCGGCAAACATCGCCTTGCAAGTCAGAGATATTAAAATGGATCTAAGGCAAGCTCTGGAGACTACACTACGTTGACGGGTTGATTAATCTCGTTCGACTTTCATCTACCTTCGATCCAACATCTCAAGATCTCATGCCTGGACTATGTATAGTCGACTTGTATGTGTCAGATTCATGAATATTCATGAATCAGTCTACTGGTTTTGAGTGACACACAGATACTACAAGCGTCATCACGGTCGTGAATGCCAGAATATCGAGGCCTACCATTTCAAGAGATGACAGGGAGGCAGTGGAGGTCGTATCCATAAGGATGGCGAGGACGATTCGGAGGGAACGTCAAACAGCAGATCGTTGAATAGATCGAGTGCTGGTGGCCGTGGTTGTACCATGGGAACCAGAGCGGGTGACTCCTTCCTTTTTTGGCCAGATCCTTCTTTGAAGTCGAACAAATATCTCGAACATTGATTTCTCGCCGGTCACGGTTCACCTCTTCTCTTTTGGTCGGTCCGAAATTCGGCACCACCCTGAGATATTTCTTTCTTTTGGGACCTAGCGAAGGCAGTTATCGAGCTCAGGGTCCGAACCTAAACATCGAATAAATAAAGCCCGTACAACGTCTGTACTGTGTTTTTTTTTTTTGCATTCATCCGACTCCATCGTCTTGTCATCAGTACCATTGAAGGAACCACGTAGCAAACGTGAGAACCGCAACGAATACACTCAAAAAGTATTGATCACTTTGGTCAAGTTTGTAATCCCACCAGCCTGGGCACAGTAAAAATGCCGGAAGGTCCGGATTCCGGGGATGCATAAGGTACACCAGTGGCATCTGTAGTGCAGATCCTGACTTAGCCTTAGAAACGTCGATATAAATCATGTATAATATGCTGAAAATCATCAAGACCGTTTTCCTACCTTGCGTGACTCGTCTGTACGGTTACCTACCGAGTTGGTTTGCCTCCCGTCTTGACAATGCAACTCCGAACATCTCGCGGTGTGCTTATCAGATAACACCGTCCCCGAACTTTACGGACACTGCAGGGCTCACTGCACACCAAGCCTGACACCCTCAAGGCTCCTGGAGTCTCAGTCCTTTCTCCTTATATATTTTCTCAACGAACCCTAGAAGTCACCTTGTTGTCCAGGCCACGTGGAACTGGTATGCGCTGGCATTTTTCCAGTCCCTGATTCATCTGTCACAATATAGCGAACGAAGATGCACACGGCTGTTGGCATGTCTGTATGATGCAACCATCTCCCTCGATTTTGTGCTCAGTTGAGATTGTGTTTTGAAGGAAATGAGCCACCTAGTCGCTGATATATGTCCATTCAATCGCTCCCTGCTGTATAGCACAGATATGGATTGACCTATAGGGCCCGGGGGCAATGATCGTCTCAGAGTAGTGGTTCTTATTTCATTCCTCCACGGAGTTTTGACTGGTGGTACAGTATATGACCGAAGGGTCTGGTATGTGGTTACACCGATAAACGATTTCGCCTTTTCTCCTATTTGCATTCAAATGTCCTTACAGGCCGGTTTCATAGTTCACTACTATTCCTGGTGGGACGCATCGGGTTTCCAACACTACATCAAGGTGGCGGACTTGGATAGAGCTATTGAACTTGCTCTATTGTACGGTGTGCACAGTGCTTGGCTCCACCAACCGTCGCTAACGTGTCATAGGCATATATACTGGCATCGTTTCTGTTGTGTTGTGGAACATATGTAGGTGGAATATTCTCGCTGTGTTCTCAAGATGCTTAAGGGAACTGCTTGACAAAGTTATCAGTAAATCTCGGCCCATCGGAGGAGCCATGGCAGTCATTATCATCCTTCTCTACACTACTACGACCATCAATTTCTTCTTGAATGGGCCATTTCTGACCGCGATCAATTCAGAGCTGGATTTCTATGACATACTAGCACTAGTTCCGAGTTGGGGGTGGACACCGAACACCGACATAGGAATTGGTGTGGCAGCAGTCGCGAGTACTGTCGTTGCAGACTGCACCATGGTATGTACAATTCTTGCAGCGAATGATGTATACTCATGCCAACTCTAGATCTGGCGTTGCTGGATGGTCTGGGGACGACATTGGCTCGTAGTTCTGCTTCCTATCCTTTGTATGGTTGCAGGATTGGGTAAGAATAAACCTGCCATTTCTATATATCCACTGACAAGCGGCTAATTTATACAGCTTTCAAAATCTTGGAAATCATAAACGCTTATTTGACCGAGATCGAATCTGTGTCCTATCTGGTATTTTACCTATCCTGCATCCTTGCCACGACTTTATGGTGCACCATTCTCATTGTTTTCCGCATCGTGACCGTTATATGGGTAAGTAACATGCCAAATAACAGGCTTGGAGATTATTGCCATGTTATTGAAGTCCTCGTCGAGTCCTCGGCTCTTCATTCTGTGACTTTCATCATATACCTTGCCCTGGGAGTGAACAATAAGCCTTCGAGCCTTTACTTAGACGCCCTAGCAGTATTCACCACAGTACGCACTGATTTACTCTTTTGTGAATATATATATCTGACAACATGCAGGGGATTGCACCCACTCTCCTCGTCGGACGTGTAGCAGCAGGCCATGCTCGTCCCGATGATTCCTGGGAGGGCGGCATCGTGTCGTCGCTTCACTTCGAAGACCTGGAGGCTGATGCTGGGGCATGCTCCCAAGCAAATTGTATGGTCGACAATGACCTAGAAGTCCAGTCAAACCAAGTGGACGAAAGCGAGGAGATTGGTGCTGAGAAGAATATTTAATGGAGGTGATAAAGTTATTCTCCTTCGATCGGTTACACAGATCTTCTCACTTGTTTTCCTTGTCTGATCAGGAAACCCCATCATCAATTTGTTTACTATAGCCTTTTTGCAGCCTTGCTCTATTCGGACTATGTGGAAAGTGGAGAGAATTGGAATATATGATTTTGGTTATAGCTGGGGACGATTGAACTTCACTCGTGGGCGGGCCTGCCCGGCATGAGGTGTTCGTATCGTTGTTTTACTTCCACAATCATAAAGGGGCTTGCATACAAGAGGACACCTCCGAGGCGAGCCTTCAATGATGAGCTCGATGCTCGTGGATCAGAGTAAACGAACCCACTCTCCAGCGAGAAGGTCGAAAGAGACAAATATCTGAGTCTATTTACCCAGCTCCTTCAAGTCCTTCACGTTTTTGTCTGGTTCTGTATTCGAAGGAGCATGGGTTAGATGTAAGTATGTAATAACTTCCTAGTTTTGCTGACTATCATCTTCAGTTCCTTCGTCGGAATGCATATGATTAGGCATTTACGTCAGCGTAAAATTTGGGGTCCCATGTGCGTCAAGGTATGAGCCTAGTCTAAGGGTAGTACTAGAGGAGGCATGGGCAGCTCAGTGAAGCTACGGCCTCTAGTTTAAGTCCACGTCTGCAGTGGTTCGACATTTCTTATGTCAGAAGAAGGGTTGCTTTTGGAATTGACTTTCTGATTCTTTGTTGGAGATGGAACATGACGGCCAGAACCGTCGTCTAACGACAAGCCAGTATTGGTGTGTCAAACAGCGCTCGACGGGCTGACGGTAAATCCGAAGGCGTCACGTTCTAGTCCTTCCTAACACTTCTAATTTCTGCCTCTCCCGTCTCTCTGCAACCACTGAGTCAGGCAATCTCGAGCAAAGAATTATCCACATGCAAAAACTCTCGGAACGTAACATAGAGTGAGATGTACATAACTGACGTCGGCTGGGCCCTGGCTGAGAATAATAGGTGAATCGCATGAACCTCAAGCTCCAATTTATACTGAAAACAGTTGAATACAGATTGAAGTCCTTCTGTCTGAAAGAGCAATTAAAAAACACCGAAATTCGACTAGACAGACACTCTCTCTGCGTTCTCATCCATCGTCTTGTCATCCACAGAGCCAGAACCAAATAGACATGATGAAGAGCACTGGGATTTATACGTCCAGATTTTATCGAAGGCTGCAGTCAGGTTTCCAGAAGTTCTGGGACTTACGAGGTGCGCCAATGGTATCTGTAGCTGGATACTGACCCGTCTCAGAAACCTGAATCATGTATAGTTTGTTGAGAAGCATCGATCCCGCGAGGATGAGTTTTTTTACCTTTCGTGATCATCTCGCATGGTTATACTACCGGGTTGTGTAACATACCGCGAGACACCAATCAAATTCAACATCCACCCATGGTCATTGCAGGGTTCACATGCCAAGCCTGACATTATTGATCTCCTATCTCTACTTTCTTCTTATTTGTTGTCTCTTGAACAAAGACCGAAAGTTACTTCGTCTTCCTTTCAAAGAGCCGGCATGCATCGGGCCTTCTCTGATCCCTTATTGATCTATCACAACAAAGATGTATACCGCTGTTGGCAGGTCTACGATGCAACACTTTCCCTTGATACTTTTCACTCTGGTATATGCTCACTTGAGATTGTGTTTCCAAGGAAATCCCTATTGCGAGTCATCACACACCACCATACACAATTAAATGGCTCATTGTTGTGTAGGAAACATAGTAGCTGGTCTATATGAGGCGAGATCACTTGTTTCATTTGTTGATGAATTTTTGATGTGCGAAGCCCTCTATATAATGGAAGGGTATCGTACGTGGTTGCGCCGATAAACAATCTCGCTGTTCTCTCATACTTGCATTCAGATGTCCTTAAAGTCCGCTTGTCTAGATGGTACCAGGGGCTCAGGTTCCACGGTATTCATGATAGATGCGGAGGTGAACAAAGCCATAGAGCTCGGTCTACTGCACGGTGCGCACATAATTAACGTTATTAGCATCTGGCTCTACTCATCACGGCTACATGTCTTATATATACTGGCGTCGTTTCTATCGCGCTGTGGAATATATGTGTATGGAGTGTTCTCACTGTAATTTCAACACCCCCAAGGGAACTGTCCCCCCACAGTTATCGACAAATCTCGGCCCATCAGACGAGCTATAGTAGCCATTAGCATGCTCCTCTACATTGCCATGACCGTCAATTTCGACTTGAATTAGGTAGCAACTTTCAATTCTGCAACTCTTCTCCTCCTGACAGGACCACCGCCTCCGATATTCTACATAGAGACAGGTATCGCAGCCGCGGTGAACTGTCGGCGCATTCTCTGCCATAGTACGTGACGGGTGCAACTCTTGTAGCAAACAATGATGTCAACTTAATGTTAAGTCAACTTTAGATTTGGCGCTGCTGGATGGTCTAGGGACGAAGTCGGCTCGTAGTCCTGTTTCCCATCTCTTGCCTTGTTGCCGGATTTCGTGAGATACGCTATAAACTTGCCATTTTGACAGACCCATTGACAGCCGGTAAATTCGGAAAGTTTTCAGTCTTAGAAGTTTTAATAGGGGCTTTATCTCTGGTCGAAAATGTGTGCTTTTTCGTGGTTTACTTATCCTGCATCCTTGCGACGACTCTACGGTGCACCATTCTCGTTATTCTCCGTATCGTAACCCGTTATACGGGCCCAGAATAGAATAAATAAACAGGCTTGGAGATTATCGCCATGTTATCTAATATCAGAGTCCTCGGCTCCTCATTCTGTGACTTTGATCATAATTCTCGCTCTGGAGGCAAATGGCAGATTTTCGAGTGATTATTTCGACGCTCTGGCAGTAATGACGACGGTATGCACGGATCTCGTCTTTCATGAATACCTATAAAAATCTAACAAATGCGGCATGCAGGGAATTGCTCCGACCCTCCTTGTCGGACGTGTAGCAGTAGCTCATGCCCGTCCGGATGATTCCTGGGAGGGCATCATCATATTGTCGTCGCTTCGCTTCGAAACTTACCCACGCACTGATGCTGAGACTCGCTCTCAAGTTGATTCCATCCATGGTCGACAATCATATGACCTAGGAGCTCATTTAATCCTGGTAGATGAGTCTGAGGAGATGGGTACTGAACAGTGGATTTAATGGGCATGATGAGTTCTTCTCCGCTACCTGGTTTCTCAACTCTTTTAACTTCTTCTCCTTGTCTGGTCGCTCAAGCTCATCTGTCTTTCGACGGTTTTTATTACCATATGTCTCTGTTATCACTCCATTCGTTTGTATCGACAGCTTTGATTTGCCGAAGGTGAACCTGAAACCCTTTGAGGTCGAAGTACACATCAGCGCCACAAAGGCTTCTGCCTTCTATCGCGCCAGTGTCCCCATGGCTGCTGCATCTGGCACCCCTACGCCTAGTACCAGCCACACAAACCCCTCCGCAACGTGCATCACCCCAAAAAATGAAGGTGCCCCAAGTGGACCGAGAAGAATACATTGTACCTCGTACCCAGACACGAGCATATTTGAAGCATCAGAAACAGTCAGAACACCCTTTTATCTCAGCGGTTGTCTATCCGCGGAGAGGCCCACAGCACACTATCCAACAAGCTCAGCTGGCATGCCTGAGAATCCGAGGCACAGATCTTTTCGAAAATGATTTTCCTTCGAGCCGAACCTTCGAGAAAGAGATTTTGAATGATGCTTTTTCTTTCGTCCCCAACACTCCACCCTGAGCTTCCGGCGCCGTTGGCATCGGGTTACTTGTAGTCATTGGGTCCGACTCCCAGGTCAGGTGAAGAGTTGCCTGAAAAAAACAACAACATGCAAACTGTCATCCGTTCTCTTCGTGAGTATCACAGGCGGCTTTCTATTCAATGATAACGAATTCGAGTTATTCAAGACTCCGAGTCGGAGTTATCGGTTTTTCTCACCGTGGCTTTAGCTCGAAGCCAAGAGATATGTCAAAATCAGGTTCAGGTCCGAAGAGAGCACTAAACTGTAAACGGTTTAGTCTGGTGTCAATCAACATGAAAATCAAAGCCGCAATCAATGACAGGCCGTATACGGCAATGACCGCCCACTCTAACTGTCGCAGCCGCACCTACCGGCATACTCATAACCGCGCCAAGCAGGCCTTAGATCCCCGAGGAAACAAGAACACGCGTATATGCCATAGTCTATGATATGTACAAGATATGATAGCAGGTGGTGAAAAGCACTGCAACAATACTAGGTTTAAAAAAATGACATGTTCTCAACGAAACGGATCATCAAGCAGGAGGAACCAGCACCGGGCTCGGAGACCTACGCCATGAGGACGATGGACTAAAAAATCCAAGATTTCTTCCATCCTCACAGCAGAGGCCGGTTCATTTTGGCTGGTAACAAATGCAACCTTAAAGGGTTTTGATTTAGCGAAGCCTTTGTCAGTCCTAAAAGGGCCAGTAAAACGGTATGAAAAACTTTTTCCCCTATAGAACAATGGACTTAAGGTACCTTTCGTTATACAGCGGGAAAAACCTACGCATCAAAACTGAAGCTGAAAATTGAAACCATTTAATGTCCCGTTTCTAGTCCATCAAAATATACCAGCCTCTGCAGTGCCTGAAACTCTGTCACTCCTGGCCCCCAACAATTTCGGCACAAAGGAAATGCGACGGAAATGTATTGTGGAGTTGAAAAAGTTTCTTCAACGCATTTCCATCTGTTAAAAATCAGATTTTGGCGGGGAGAATCCGTTTCTGACTAGATGGAAACTTTACAAGGAAATTCTTTCAGTGCCACTTTGGATTTCTTTTGGCCAGAAACTCAGGCATGACAGGAGTGTGTGCCAGCTGATCTACTGCTATCAGAAATTTTGAGTTTTCTGGTACATTTCTGGTCCCTGGACCTCAGAAAGAGACCAGATCAGGAAACCTAGAAAATCTCGTCGCCGTTTCTGACGAACCAATACTGTACAGAAATTTTACTTTCTTCGGAGTGACTAGATCCTCGAGGAAACAAGAACACACGTATATGTCATAGTCTATGATATGTACAAAATATGATAGCAGGTGGTCAAAAGCACTGCGACAATACATAATCGTAAGGTAAAAAATTGTCATGTTCTAAACATCAAGCAAGAGGAACCAGCACCGGGCTCGTCCGTGGGCTCGGAGACCTACGCCATGAAGACGATAGGGATACGAGATTACTTGGATTCGTATTATCCCTCGTTGCACGAACGACCTTTATAGGCGCGAACGGCGCGTTCGTTGCAGGCAGAGAACGGACAGAACGTGATTGTACAGGTGAGGAAGCGTGAATCTTGACGGGTGATAGCGATATGGGCGAGCTCGAGGGCGACGGAGCTTTCTGCAGTGTGGGTATGGGTGCTGCAATGGGTATAGGTGGCGGCGACGGCTTCTGCTGCAACGAAGCTTCGGATATCGATCGTGAGCGGCGAGAGCGAAAGGAACAAGAGACTAATTCTGGGCGGATTGTCTCTTCGGCAGCGGTTGTCTGCGGCTGCTCGTCTTCCTCTTCATCCAGGTCGATTTCCTGGCCATTTATGTACATGACATTCCGGCGTCGAATAGGCTTCGCCGAGCCCAGTATATTGGGGGCACTTCTTGAGCTCGAGGCGCGAGGAGAGTCTAGGAACAGTGGAGAAGGTGGGGGTAGCCCTGGTGAGCCCATGGCTTCTAGCTTGAAGGCCTTCCGGGCCGTGGATGGATTATTGCGATTCGGAGACGGTACATGGAAAAATGGCGCATGGCCGGTGTTGGCAGTAGATGGTGGTGTAGGAGGCGATGGCGGAGTTTCTAGTAATGGCAAAAAAGCGAATTTCTTCGTTTTATGGTTATTATTTGGAGGACTTGACGGGGGAAAATACGAGTTTCGCTCCTCGGATGGCTGCTGCCGTGTATATACAGGAGATGCAGGTGGTGGTGGTGAGCTCGTTGGAAGCAGTGGTAAAAGACCTATTGGTACTTTGGACAAAAACTGGGACGCGGGTTTGCCAGTGTACATATCAGGCAATTGATTTGCTCTTGGCAGTGTCCGCTGGATCGCCTTGAGCTCAAGCATGTCCCTTGGTAAAATGTCAGCACAGAGCACCAGCAACGGGTGGCATGGCGGTGAACGATATCCACGACATGTCGTACGACTACTCACTGGTATGACAAACTGCGAGCAGGCTCCGACGGCGTCCTATCCCATTCGTCTGCTATATGCACCTCTTCGCTCCCAGCATCGCAAAAGGCCACACATTTCCGCGACTGGCCGTGGTCCAGGCCTGGACTCCCTACGGGCGACTTGAGACATCCTCGTCTGCAGCGACTCGACATTTGCAGTAGTGGTAGTGGGTGGTAGTAGTGAACAGCAACGACAGCGGCGGTTCTTCAGGTGTAGCTGGGGACGAGACAACGAGCCTGGATGGCAGAGTGAAACAAAGGGAGAGAGAGATGACTGGGTCTTCTGCTATCCTATTGGGCGTCATCCCGATCTCTCCCGTCCTTGCCCGTTTTAGGAGCTCCGGCGTCTCCTGTTCCTCGTTCTAATTCTGGCGGTCCGGGATGGCGGTGTCCATGCACTGTATGTATTCTCCGTTGCGGTCTCCACGTCGCTATTCTTGAAACTACTATTTCAGACCGTTCGACTGGCCAAAATGTCTCGTAGAGATCCGAATACTTGGAGAATTGTGCGGAGCAGGGTTCCACTACCTGCGGTCTACGGTCAGAACAGAGATGCGCATGACCACCACTTTAGCGCCGGACAGTCCTCGTGAAATTAACCGAGTCGTAATTTTTAAATTCATTCAGAGGCCAAGACAACGCTCAAATAAAAAGGACGGGAAGGACGTCCTTTTCGTCTACCAACTTTGGGTCATATTAACCCGTAGTATAATTGGCATTAGACCTGAGTACACTCGGACAACAATCAAAATTCAACCGCCTAGATTCGACTCGGCGCACCAGTGACCAGTGTCTAATTCAACATACAGCCTCATGTACTGCAGCGTGCGAGTGCGAACCTGTTCCTCGTCAAATTCAAATTGACCCAGGTACCTCCCGCCTTTTTTTTCCAAAATGAGTGTAGGCTCGGCCTGACCAAGTATCTTGTCGCGTTCCATGGAACAGCCAAGAAGGGTGGGAGTATTTTGGAACGGTGAGAAAAATAGGATATATATTCAATCGGCCGAAGGTCTTTCGGCGACGACGGTATCGGACTGAACCAGAGCACAGAGAGATGGGTGATGTCGCGTGGGGCTTGAGACAAAACATTTTTTGAAGGGTTTCCACTGGTTGTCGCATGGCCATAGTGCGTTCCGAACTTGTTGGATACAAACTTAAATGAATGAGCCCGCAGAGGAGGAAAGAGCGTCTAAATATACTCATAGCATTCTACGAAAGCCAGGCTTAGTAGCTCGACTTTTGTAAACGTAAGTCTGGTGTTTGGGTGGCAACCCGGCATCGCTCTACGAGAATCACCATCTCAGGCACTATACAGCATCAGTGTTTTTGGTCTTCATAAGTCATTGAAAGCCTTAATTATGCTGCCGTATTAATACGCTGGGAGAACACAGATATGGAAAGCAGCCTGGAGGGAGGCACACTAGACCGAGCATCGAAGACTTTAAGTCTAAGATCAGCTTTCAGGACGGATGGCTGCAGGCGTAGTGTTCCAAGAGGCGGTTGATGCTTTTACTCAACAACAAGTATCCAGGCACCATGATCGCCGACCGCCAAAGACCGGTCGGTTCCTACCAGCTTCATTGAACCGCACAGAGCGCACCAAGGAAAGAACCAAAATGATAGCCAACGTGAGGGAAAGTGAAGTTCATCATCGTCAGTTTCAGAGGTTTTTGAAGTACCAGCCAATAGCTCACAATACGAGAGAATAAATCTGAAGAACTAGAGCAAAAACACCGATGTTGCAATACAGCGTCGGCTGATATAACATGTATACATGAGGAGGATTCAAGTGTAAGAGTCGTCGCAGGCAGGACTAACTTAGAAATACCGGACCCATGACACAACATAGGGATAACTTTTAATAGGAAATTCACATTTTCTCAAGTATTTCGCTAGGCAGCACGTTTGGTTCTCCGAAACTTCAACATACTATTGATCATTGTGTATAATATTTGCAGTCAAAATGTAGAGTTTGAAAATAGAGAAATGGTGCCAGGAAAAGCGTGGAATATTAATACCCGTGGTGGCAGATGCCGTGAAACCCAGCGAAACGGCGGTAAATCGAAAACTAGGAATTTTGGAACAGTGTGATACCGAAGGAACAGATAAGAGATATGTTCGGGCCGAGTTCTGTATCAGTTATTCGGTGACGATGGTGTCGGATTGAACCAGAGCATATTAGAGTGATCGGTAACGGTCGCACGGGGCTTGAGACAAAAACATTTTCGAAGGCTATTGCAGCGTGCGGCACCCGTTGAGCATCTAGAACAGAAGAAACGGAATGGAAAGTATTCATTTGAGGCGAAATTACTGAGAGTGCGTCTCGGAAATAAGTAGAGAGAACTTGGAAGCCTTCAAATGATTATATTTGGCGTGAGATGTCATCAAGGCGAAAAGTGACGCAGAGCTTGCGGCTCAGATGACTCACACTGAGGCTCCATGGGAAATGTTTGGATGCCCCGTGGGGCTTTTGAGATTGAGCCTAGGCGTCTAGACCTCATGTGTATAGCAACGAACGTTCATCATACTACTGCTAGCATGATAGATTAAGTTGGATAGACCAGGCCATATCAGTAACCTGTCCAGGCGCGCCTACCTCCCTGAGTGAACTTCACGATGTATTGAGAGGTGGAGCTAGAGAAAGAGTAATCAGTGGCTGTGTCGATACCAGCCTCGCGTAATTCATTTCTTTTTCTCCTTCTCACCAGCTGACTCGCTAATCCGTCTTAGCTCAGGCCGCCAAACATACTTACTAGACCTAGACCGGACCCTGTCTGGTTTTCTTTCCGTAGGGTTTCCGGCGAATACGAAGCAAGTACTCTACGAATCTTATCGGCAATCATCGGATCGCAGGCTCAATGTCATAATGACGTGTTGGCCAGGTAGCATTCATTTGCAGGTAATTAACGAGGAGCTAACGTCCTGTTATGAAATGAGATCTCGGCGTTGCAAAGCCTCCAAGAGGTCATCTGGACTCGGTTATCGCTCGCATCTCATTCATCAGACCGCGGGTGCAGTCATACAAATAGCACGTTTATCCTATCGTAACATCTCTGTGTCCACGTCCTACCAGATCGAACAAAGCTCGGAATTTAGGATCCCAATCTGCGCGGAGGCACCGGTCCAGACCTCCGTGGGAACTTCCTTATAATATGTCCTTTGGAAAAGATTTTCCTCCGGCTTTCATGGACGGTCCGACATCTTTAGATAACCGGCGCTAAGGTATGTAGAGTCCCTGACGTCGCAGCCAACCTGGTTGCGCACATGAATACATGTGTTGTACCTCATGCATTGCTGGTGTCAAATGGTCATCTTTGCTGGATGGAGGTGATAGTCTCAGGTGCCCCCATCAATTTGGAGCTCGGTTTCATCGATAGAACTCCCTTCATAAGAGATATGGCTCTCCGTCTGGTTGCAAATAACTAGGGTCGCCTAGGTGGCTTTATATTACATGCCTTCTGCAACTTTGATATTCAAAGCGCTAGTATCCTTGGCACCTCCCACGGTAACTCGGACTTGGTACGCGCGTTTGACTCGCTAAGTACCCCAATACCTGGTCTCTGGTGTTAAGGGATGGCGTCGTGAGAAAACGTCACGCAACTCAGACCGTACAATAAACCTGGTGCCCAAATATCATTCATCATCAACAGGGACAAGGAGTCGAGGGATTCGGGCGGTTTCTAGGCATGCTCGGCGAGCCGCTGGGCTCAACGATGGGACTTGGTTTTTCCCTATGTATCTCCTTTGGGGAGATGATGCGGAGTATCGTGGTGTTGGTGGTACGCGTTGCTGAATCGTAAAACGATGAATAGACCCGGCGTCCCCTTGCGACTGTTGATTGACCCTGGCGGTGAGCGCCCATCCGAGGTACGTCAACCATGGGTACCCGAACGGTGAGTGTACTGGCCTTGACCAATTGACGCTCAGAAGGAGGTCGATCAACGAGCCCAGTAGATGATCACTTGTAATGTATGATGATGTCGACATCTCAGAATCATGCGTCATTTCATGTCAACACTTCCGCATGAGCTTAGTTTAGTTGCACACTTCATCAGGCCGCCGATAGTCCGCTAGTGCACATATCGCAACCACCATGCTAATAGGTTGGAAGCATACGGTCCAGGCAAGCCTTTCTGCTGCGGAGAGACAATCATGAGGTACAGGGGAGAAGACCTGCTCCATCCCCAAAATCTTCGATTTCTCCTCGACAATCTCGAAAGTTCCTCTTTGCTATCGGATCAGTGATAACCGTTGGCCTTGCCTTTCAACCCCGGACATGTGATCCTGGAGCCGACCCGTCTAAAAGATACGACCGCGCGTGAACCATGGAGGATCAATGTGGGACAGCTAGGCCTTGCGGGGAAGTAGCGTCGACGTCGGGATCTGTGGACGAGGGATAGTCGGAGATTCCGGTAGGCAAGGTTGTCGGGCGGAAAATTGGCGACATAGGCCGTCTTTGAGGCCCCCCACCCACCTGCTAGTGGGAACTCAAGGACTGGAAGGGGTGTGCCTTGGCAAGATTGAGCCGGATATACGCAAACGCCACATAGGTCACTATCACATAAGTATGGCAAGCTCTGGAGCTTCCACCTAATCTTCGCCTGTACAGATATTGTATCCGATCTTGCGAGGCAGCGGAGTAGATTAGCAGTGATAAGTCATCATGGAAATAGACGTCCAAGATAATCGAGAGAGATCCGGTGGAAGGGGAAGGGTAACGAACGCGTATGGCTGGGAGTCTGGTTAGGTTAGGTTCGATGGCATGGCTTGTACGCTGCTGCCATGGAGAGTGAACAACGGTAGATCAGCACCATGTCCACACTGAGGACCCGCGACTATCGCTTGGACGAGTTTTCATCTAACTCTGATCATCGGCGGATACAAGGGACGTATTCTATGAATAACACCTATTAGCAAGGACGTATGGTTTCAGGTAAAGGGCTGCCTTTACATTGAGATCCTTCATCTGCTGAGAACATGCCAGCCAACGTTCAGTAGCCCGGGTTTCACACATTATCGAGTTCATGGACAAGTTCATCATTGTAGGATCATCTGCCAGTAGGATAGCCATGATGCATGAGGCCTGACGTCCGTGACGGCGTGTTGGATGTTTAGGAGAAGAATCAGGCTCCCGCCAAAACGTGAGAGTTTGAACCATGAATCAATGCATATGGAGGGCCTCAATCTTTTGATGGAAGATATTCGACGCATTAATGAAGGCATCATGGGTTCCAACAGAGGTATGACAGCAAGAAGGCGTTCGATAATACCAAGCGATCACTGGGAATCTGTACGAAGTGAGCTGACTGTTGCAAACTTGCAAAATTTGTCGAAAATACCGCATTGACGTCGGAGGGCTGTGGTCAACGACGGGCCAACCCTAACCCCAGACCAATCAGTCTTACATAAGCAATCTGGAAGGTCTGGTCGAAATATTGTTTCCGTTGTTGTCCCCGTCGTTGTCGACGTTGTCAACGAGCTTCACGTCCTTTTCGTCTGCACTGACGAGACCGAGCCAAGCCATTTATCCTCAATGCCTATCAAGCATTTTGACGGTAGGTCTTCCCGGGAAATTGAGCGTCGTGTGAACTGATATTTTCTCCTGAAGTATACCTACCCGAGCGAAAACAATTGACAACACTCCCGCTTGCAGCCCTTTCCGATTCGCGTCTAGGCATTGATGCGTCTTACTACCTTCAGCAGCTCACCGACAACCCGCCGTCGAGGGAGCCTCTTCTCGCAGCGACCGGCGGCCTACCTTTAGCGCTCACCCTGCGCATCGAGTCCGACCTTCGTAACCTCGAAAAATTGCGCATCAAGCCCGTTTTTGTGTTTCCAGGCCTCGTTCCCAACAGGAAATGGAAGCCCCAGCAACATTTGGAGAACACAGAAGCCTGCAAGGACCGGCGCGATGCATGGGAAAAATACGAAGCCGGTCTTGAAGACCAGGCGACAAAGCTGTTTGCTGGGCGGAGTAGTTTTCAACAGTGGGATCTCTGGAGAATGGTGCTCAGAATCTTCAAGCATCGGAATGTTGAGTTCATCATTGCCCCGTATCTGGCTTGGCCGCAGGTATGAGCACCTCTAGTTTTTATGTTATGTACAACAATTACTAACCGCGTCAACGATGTCTTCCAGTTAATTTATCTCCAGCGCCATACGAAATCCTACATTCACGCGATATATGGTCCCACCGACACGCTTCTGTATCCAGGGGTTGACAAGGTTATCACATCCTTGGATTTGCTCTCTGGCTCGCCATCATTCACGTTTGTTTCCAAACGTGCAATAATGGGGGATCTCGGTGTAAGCGAAGAACAATTTCTCGATATCGGCATTCTTGTTGGTTTCGACCATTCTGCGCCGTTCCCACCTACCATCCATGAGCAAGGACTAAAGGCAACCGTCGATATGATCAAATATTACAAGACTGGACATGGTGCCGTACAAGCCTTCGTGGACCATCCTGTTGTAAAGCCTATCCAATATCCCGAACATTTTGCCCGCACACGTTCCATGATCAAATTTTCGTTGATTCTGTCTTCTGAAGGAACTGTCCAACCGCTTCCCCTCGCTATCACCGCCCCTCCCAACCATGGTCATCCCAATCAACCCCACCACCCCACGGCAGCGGATATCCCACAGGATCTTCACGAAATATTCACAAATCGGCTCCCAGACGAAATCTATTTTTACCTCTCCCGTGGGCTCCTTGGGCCCCAGGCGCTTGTATGGCTGACCAGTGGACAGATCATTGAGACTCCACCACTGGATAACGGCGAAACAACGGAGTACAAACGATTCGTGAAGGAGGTTATCACCGACGGACAGACCGGCCCTCGTGCTACCGCCTTGGCACTGATCAGCAGTGTCGCCCACTCCTTCTGGTCCAACCGAAAAGTACACGGTTTCTTCTGGTTCGAACAGCCTGGACTCAACAACCAAAAAGCCGTACAGCACAATTCTCAACAGACGGCCCAGCTGGCGGACCGCGTCTCCGGTTGGAACGTCCCGTATGCCATCGTGGAAGAAGAGCTGAGACGACAGAATGTAAGGTTTTCATTTCTGATCCTAGGGAAAGTTGGACCATTCTTGGCTAAAGCGCGGTTGTTTCTGCTTTCTTCCTCGTGTCTTTAGTCCTCTACGATTGATTTCGCCCTGTGTTTGGGTGCGACGGCGACGGAACGGTTCGCCCTGCGTACCAAGCCCAAGGCTAACCCCTCCAGCGGTCCGCTTGAGAAAAAGGATGAAGTTGTGGCTAACGTAATTTGGCGATTCCTGGAGTTGCGAGGGTAAGAGTATTTTTAACTGATGTCTTCATTTCTCACCGATTATCAAACGTAGGTTCTTAATGAACTCGCACATACATTCCCCATTGGCCCGCGCCATGCACACCGCCATCAAACAAGCCAAGTTAAATGACAAATTTCAAGACCCGCTGTACTTGTTTTTGGAGTTAGTACGTGCGGGTGTAATGCATGGTCATTTATGGTCCAGCCGAGCATTCAGCGGCGGACCAAGTTTCGGCACAGGTTAGTCGATTCTTATCAAAGCTATGTTCGTGTTTTCCTGAACGGTGTGCGCCACCAGATGATGAGAAGACGTGCATGTTACTGGTGATGCGGGTCCTGAGCATTGTTCCCTTGAACTTTAAGGTGAAGCGTCAACGTGACTTTCCACCTTTTGATACATGTTTTAACGCGCTGCGTTTCGTCTAGTCCCAGCCCTGGTCTGCCCCTCTATCACGAGAGCTGCTTGTATTCAATTCGTTTGTGCGTTCTCTCACGCGAGCCCTACGTACCCTCCTTGAGGTGGTATCGCTGAATATGCTTCTCCGTGCGGATGCTCGACGCGCCCGAGATGATCTGCTGGACATAACGCTATCTCTGCCGTTCCAGACGGAGGTGAACACCGGATTTGGAGTTCTCGCCAAAGTATACCTCGACGCACTCACACACATCAACAACGGCACCAGGGTTCGTAACCCACAGGCTGAGGGCGTCAAGGAGGCGAAGACGCTCGCACTTGAAATCTGCGAAGAAACGTTCCCAGGCGTAAAAGATCCCAAGTTGGAGGTTGAGCGCGGATTCCGGTTCTGGGACGTAGTGGGTCACTCTTCTGGATCGTGATAGAGAGCGATCGCTGATTATTCCATGGGACAGGCGTTGACAGCGATGCGGCAATTGCATTCGGAAGGCGCAGTCCTAAGGGAGCTGATTGACCAATTTGAAGCAGCCGAGGCATGGCTAGCGCCGATGCGACCATGAACGATTTCTCACGGAGGGGCTGAGATAGCCATGGAGACCATCGCGAGGTGAAATGGATCCGGGGTTGTCGATTTTATACTATGATGGGTACATTGCTTTCGAAACATCGTTTTCTTTTTGCCTGATAATTTGCAACGACACAATGGTGGTGCAGCCGGCGTCAGAGAAGAAGCCGCGCAACGATAAATGTAGCGAGTCTAAATCGGGATGAGAAAATCGATGCGAGGCATTTGATGCTGGGAAAGGCTGGTAGTAGGAGTCTGGTGGAAATCATCCGATAAGCGGAGTTTCAAAATCACGTGTATTCCAAATGCGGCGAGACAGATCTGTGACCCGATCTTCTTTTGATCAAGCAGGAATTGTATACGTGATCGAATCCGCAAATCTGTTTCCGCCCAAATCTGTCGACTACAAAATGGCCCATCCGCCAAGTCGCGTGGCGCACGCTACCCCCCTTCAATTTAAACCTTGCCATATCGTCAACATCATGTTCGATTTTGCCCGCACAATGCTTGCCTCCTCCTCCCACAATGAGCTCGCCGTCCTTGACGACGTCAACAGCAAATCCAGGTTGTATTGCCGCCAACAGTACAGCGTCCAGATCATACAGCTCGTCGAGGGGCCGCCTCCGCCGCGCCAGGCAGTCACCGATGACAGCTATACCTCCTCATCCGAATCCTATGCCTCTGCCTCCGAGTCTGAGGGCTCGTCTATCTGTGACGATGGCGACGAGGAGTCAATAGGATCATCGTACTGCTCCTCCGATGACTATCAGGAGGATGCATCCAGCCGTGAACTGAGCGAGCCTGGACACGAACGGAGCGGGAGCCCAGGAGCTATCCGGATGAAACGAATCCTCGCCTGGAGGGCAAACTTTTCGACCCATTATCGCACGACGATGGCTGGTATGCGTCTCTATCTTTACGTCTCCCGACGCCGTACTGAGGATTCCGTTGCAGATTCAACTCTTTCTTCACCGCTCAAACGGAAATCCGACTCCGCACTGTATAGCAATGAGCATACCGTGAGTGGTTCCGTAATGGCGCTGGTCGATGCTTATATTTTCATTAGTTGCCGTATACATCTAAGCGGTCTCGCTCCTCGTCTCGCAGCGAGATGAGCACGAGTGCCATCTCGTGCGCCGCATGCGATTCGTTTTTCGACACCCAGCAGAGTCTGCGGCGACACGGCCAGGCCAAAGGAGCCAGCGAAGCGTGCTCGGTCGCCGTCCAATATGCATTTGAATAATTTACCATCGCATTCACAACCGCATCATTATCACTGCATCCTGTACAACCATCCATCTTGTTTTCTTGTCTTCAGCCTCCGACGGCTGCCGTTCCGATCCTTCGCATACTTTTCGACTCCCGCAATTTACCATTTTTCCCGATGCTTGGTCTCACACTACCCTTACCTCGCCGCATCATGCACCCACGATCGTAAATATTCTTATCTTCGACGACCCGTCGCCGCGCATCTCAGTAATGATTCTCCTTGTATTATAATCGAACCTACCCCCACACGTGTATTCCCACCATCAATCGCGCTCCTAGTCCCACCACTTATACCTATTGCCTTGCTTATAGTATACCTAATGGCTGCTGTTTATAATTCACATATACACACGAGTTTCCTCCGATTAACTTGCCCATGGTATGGTTCTTTGACTGACGTCCGCCACGTTCAAGGGCGTCTTCCTTCCTGCCAGCATAATTGGTGTCATCTGAACGGACGAAGCGCGGTAGTACCGGTTCTGGATCCGTAAAAGAAGAGCGGTTGGGGCGCTGAGGGCGAAAGAATTGGCACGCGGCGCAAAAGCACCTCAAGTTCCGTTGACAACCCAATTTCACGATATGCAACTGACCCAAGTAAGGATCCGATGGGAAAACACGATAGACGAGGTAACCCGTGAGAAATATTCCACTCGAGGTATGGGAATTTTCTTCCATTTGACGCCACGCTTTCAGCGGAACGGATGTTCCTTTCGTGTGGAGTTTCCTGTTCATTTCCGTGATGAACGACACCATCGCTGATTCCATAGATACGCGTCCGACCGAACCCGCCTGGAACCTGTGGTACGGCGGTGCTCTGTGGGATACGTTACAGACTCTGATTTTCTGATATTGGTTGTGGGAGTCTCCCACAGCGACACTGTGGGTGAAACCTCCATATGGCGGGGAAAATGAAATGTTGATCAGGGCATACATGATATCGCAACTGAGTACGGGGTCAACATGTCACCAATGTCCTCCGGAGGATGCAATTATAATTGAGGCAGGGGTATTGAAGGGCCGCGACGTAAGGCGTCCATGGGAACAACACGAAAGCAGGTTCGTAAAGCAAGATGCTAGGCATCTATGTCATCATGATGTATGGGGCTTCATGAAAGAGTGTCGGTGGGAAGCAGCGGGCAACGGTCACTAAAAAAAAACCAAAGGGTGGCACGGTCCGGACCTCGATCATGATCACAAAAATAGTTGTCGAGGAAGTACGGGTATCGGAGGTTGACATGAGAGCGTGAAATCCTTGGACAAACTGCGGTGGAATAGCTTACAGCAACAGACCGGTATTGAGGTAAGTACATGCCCCACTAGCCAGCGACATCATGGTACTCAAAACTCTCTCGGAGCAGACGCTGATTCTCCGACCGCGAGTGTTGAGTTCGTACCCACGACTATCAAGGAGGCGGTGAATGGCTGTTGCGAAGACGCTGATGGCATGGGACCATTCCATTCGCCAGAATGAACAACCCACATTGTAGTATCGAGGCTTGAGCGCACGGGAGAAGCAGCCTTCAAGGGAGGTCATTCGGACGATATGCCGAACATGCACCCACCCACGACTTGTCGCGTTCTAGTGCCCCTCCTCCCCCAACAGAAACGATCACAAGAAGGGGAAGGGGAAGCCGTATAACAAATTCCTCCCCCCTACAAACGTTGAGTAACCACTCTGTAGCTGGGAAAAGCAAAGGCGGCCAGGGATTTCTCACCGCAAACTTCGAATTTGTTCGTGTCTCCATTTATCGTTGCTGTGATATCTGCCTTGTTCGTATCCATCGGTTCGTAATCATATGGGGTAAGCCGCGTGGTGCACAAGCTGTAACGTGCGCTGAGACTATCTCACGAATACCCCAAGCGCCCTTGGAGATCGCAGTACATAGGTAACTGTAAGAGGTCTAGCGCAGGGTAACGCTTCCCTGGCATTCCGCTAGATGCGGTCTGTTTGCGTGGGTACCCAGCGGAAGAACGGAAGGAACAGTCACAGATTATCGATCACGGAGCAACAAAAAAAAAACCCCTTGGGTTTCCCCGTTATTTCCAGTCGTAGAAGACTACCAAGCCTTTTGTGCACCCTGGCAGAGAAGAGAAAACAGTGGGTAGATTACCGGGGCATACCGGGAGGAGTATTTTCGGTAATATAGCTGCTAAAGGAGGAAACTTCTTAGTGAACGGAAGCAATCAAATAACCTTTTAATTTTATCCGTTACGACTGAGTCTAAAACCATTAAACCAATCCCGAGCGCTGCGAGTCCCGCTCAGCGCAACAATTCTCAGCCGCTGCCTTTTTCCAAGTATTTGATCATAGCTGCGCAGTGAATTTGGAGTACTCTTGGGTTTTTACCTCAACCCGACATTCATCGCTGGTAGTGGATCAAAGCTTCCTCATTGATTGGGTCACATTATCATTATCCACCCTATCCCGCTCCGGCGTGGAATTTAGCGCTAGCTTCCAAAGTCAATCGTTCGTCCCAGCTCTTCTCGCCCTGCAGGGGCACGCACTCGGTTCAGATACAGACGGTATATGTCTTTTGCAATTACACCAAGAATATAATCCCCTCGTGCCTCCTTGCGTGAGAAGAGGGTGTGCGCAGCGCGTTATTCAAACCTTTTTTCATCCTTTATCTCCGCTGCTACTCGTACATATTCATGACGTCAAAGGCCTCGATGCAGGACTCTTGTACCAAAACTCCGTGCGTGGATAATACAAGTTATCACTCCGAAAAAAGTAAAATTTCTGTACAGTATTGGCTGGTGAGAAACGGCAGCGTGCTTTTCTCGGTTTCCTGAGTCTGGCAGAAGGAAATCAAGGATTTCCGGAGACCTGCAGAGTTTCGGAAGGTGTTTTGGAGGTCCCGAATTTGCCCTGAAATCTACTATTTCTGGCAACCTGGAATGTCGAGAAAATTCGTCAAATTTACAGAATACTTACGAAATCAGTTTGTAAGAAATTCGGGGCGAAATGACGCATTTCTTTATGAATTTCTGACCATCCTAAAGTAGCTTTACTTGGTACAATTTCGATGTCAAGAAATGTACCAAAAAATTCACAATTTCTTGCATCCTGAAACTCTATGCCAGCTGATCTGCCCCAATCAGAAATTTGAATTTTTTTGGCACATTTCTTGACTCTACTATTAGATGCAGTTTCTTGTCTCCGGAAACCCTTGTTTGCCTTCTGTCAGAGACCGGATCGGGTAACCCAGAAAAGCACGCCGCCGTTTCTCACCAACTAATACTGTACAGAATTCTTTTCGGAGCGAATCTTTTTCAACCTTTATCTCCGCTGCTACTTGTACATAATCATCAAAGGCCTCGTGCAGGACTCGTATTACAAGCTATGCGTACTGCTTGATCCTCATTTACAATATCTGTGCGGGTATCTTCATGCTTATTCGTCAATGTCGTAAATAAATTAATAAGAAAAGATACACAGAAGCCGCAAGCCCCACAAGAAACGAAATTCATCTAACGTTGATCACCAGAAGCGTGTATTTTGAGGATCTACGTTATTTGCCATGCGAAGTGTCACCACGTTGGATGTTAGACTCGAGAACTGATGAACAAGTCAGCGCCACACGCACGCACAGTAAAAAAAACCGAAACGTACCCCATTACCAACGAAGACTTCCGCCCGCTGTCCAATATACATGTCAAGCGATTGGGCGACGTACTTTTGCTCCCGGGTATACGTCATGTCCCTGCTCGTCGTGATGCTGTCCCATTCGCCTACCTCTCTCAACGCCGCCTTGAGCTCTTTCAGCCAACCACGTTCCCCATTCGACATGATGTATACCCGATTCAGGTGTCTCCCCTGTCGCGCATGTTTGACTTTCTCGACGACCTGCTCAATGGTAGGATAACAATGTTCAAGGTATACAGATACTTTCTGCTCGTCTGGTGCGTCGTATGGTGGCACGAACTTGTCTGGAAGCTCCGGGAAAGAGTTAAGGCCATTATAACGTGTATTCCAGCCGGCGAGGTTGGTACAATGTTCCTTAAAGTCGCCTCGGCGTATGTGCAGAGCAATGAGACCCGGTAACGGTGGGTAAGGAGGAGTCTGTTCGGTAGCAGGGGGCACTGGAGACAGGAAGGATGGAATTGTAAAACCAAGCAGTGTTCTTAAAGTCGTGTCCTCAAAGAACGCGCGATTGGTGTCATATGCGGATAGGATGAGTGGAGACCACCCAAAGTCCGTAATGATCGGGGTGTCTTTTATGTATGGGAATATAGAGAGCAGAAGCCTGTCTGAGAATAGCCTGTAGACGAGATCAGCACCGAATAAGTATTAAAGATACACCACAATGCATACCATACGTCGAAAACATGCGGTGTGTCCCTCTCAAACTCGATGCACCGATCTGGTATGGCGTCTATCTCGCTTATCCATGTCTGCAGGATATCTGACGCTTCTGCGTTCCCCAATCTGTCCTTCACCGCGTTTGTCGTTATCACGAGAGGTTCAGGACACTGCTCTCGAAAGAATTCTAGTGATACTGCACGCGGCACATCGCTTTCGGGGCCAAATGGAGCGCCTATTATAGGGCCTTTGGCGGTGGACCGGTAAGCGGGTGGGGTACAAATCATGATAAGCAAGACTTACCTGATATAATAGCAGACAACGGTATCCGGGATGGAATAATATTTCCATTAAAGTCTGCGTAGTCAGAAGGCTCTCGCGACCAGGTATAGTTATCGAACACAAAGCTGCGTGAAGACTGAGAAGAGGGCAAAAGTTTGATGATGCCATCACGTACGATCTTTTTGTCGAATAAGCGAGAAGCGCGTTCAGTAGCAGCTCCTGCATGATATTTCCCCATCCTGACGCTGCTGAGAGTCAGCAATAACACTACAAGATACCGTTAAGCGACGCACCATGGGCGTGGTTCCCAAAAAACAGATATTTGGCATATTTCCCCTCCGGTGGCGGCAATGATGCGTCGTGCTGCGGTAACCGTCGTTCGTATTCGTGATATTGTTCGTATAGAGGCGGTAAGTCCGACTCAAAAGGCATAGGTAATGGGAAATACGAAGCCGAATTCTCTGGTCTCTCTGCCCGAAAGAGAAAGAAAAGTATCGAAACAGAAACGATCCCTGCTATGAGCACGCGTGCATATCGCTTCGTTAGAAGGTTGTGGGAGCGACTTCGCCAGGAATCCGTTGTTGAGGGTGCTTTCGTCGGTAAAATGGAAGAGTCAGAGGTCCACATAAGCTGTTGGTGGTGGTGGAGGTAATGCAACAGCAGCGAGAGCCAGCCTGATTTTGGTGATGGATGCTTCATGAAACCTATCGGCAATTCCCAGGCTCAGATTCTTCCCTGCAGAACTTCCTTTTTGGGATGGGAATCGTCATCAATTTCATCATGGTGGATTGAAATGACGGTTTATATGACAGAAAGAATGAGCCAGCGGAAGATACGCGAGCATTATTGAATAATCGTCTTTTTCCTCGATTTTTTCCCGATTGGTTTGAGCTTGGTCATGCTTTTTGGGGCCGGTCGGACGGCTTGCGCAGTTCGTATGGGCCCCTTAAAAAATCAGGCCCCTTTCTCTAATTATAGACCCTCCTCACACGAACACCTTGGGTACTCAAGAAGAGGCCTTGTTCCGCTTCGTGGATGCGACTACTGGCACTTCAAACCTGCAAAAAACCAAAATTTCTTTTGAATTACCTGAATGCACACGGTCAGGGAAATATCTCATATCGGGTATTTAGAGTTGCGAAACTCTTTTTCGTCAGTACCCTAAAAATTATATATACAGGCCTGCAACTGAATGTTACGACGCATTGCATGCAGAAATATTCACGATAACGTAGACCGTGTCTTCGAGCATACTCCAAGACCATGTGAAAACGTTCAATAGCTTCCTATGCATTTATGGGCATATATAAGCTCTGATAATTGATTGGGTGCATCGGGAATCAGGCCGCTAATAGAGACGCTCGAGGCTGGCTACGGCTGGCCGCAGACCAAAGCTAGCTAGCCTTACATTGATGGGTGCAAGAATATAGACATCAACACCTCAAGTGTGTATCTTATTCGTTATTAATGTCCTTCTGACCATTCAAGTATACGGAAACTAAAACATCCGTTGGGTAGGGGCAGGCAATTTAATACGGCACAAACAGCATTGATAGAGTTCCTGTAGAGATAAATTGTATATCTCTAAGATCTGTAGAAATTAGGATAACAGGGCCATTGTGCCGATATGGGTAGCATGAAAATTCGATGTTTCGAGACTTGGGGGGGGGGGGGGGGCACGACATCGATTCTTACTATTTGTACAAATACGCAACAAATCTGTAAAGGCCAAGGACGAGTCATTGCACGGAGTGAAGCGTTAATGTTGACTGCATATCACTTCAGAATCCACGGGTCCGTTGTTAGCAGGTGGATTTTCCTGTCGAAGATGACTACTATGATTTTCATCTTCTGCAGAACTCCCTGGCGAGGCCTCGTTCCAGCAGCACCGTGACTGTCTCAGTCTGAGGTGCCCCGCCGAACCACACATTATCGGTGTCCAAGATTCTGTAGTAACTGGCTGTTGACACTGTTAAGAATCAGGGTATTGAGTAAAACAAGAGATAATGAATACTGGAGTAAAAACCCAAATTGTGAGCAAGGATGTCCGTAATCCGAATTCCAACCACCGAGAGGGATCGGTATGGGTGTTAATAAGCGCTAGGTGTAGTTAACGGGGGCGTCAGCAAGCGCTAGGCATGACTAACAAAGTTTCTGACAAGCGCCAGGCGTAGTCAGGGAGTAAGTGACTGGCAAGCGCACTGTGCCAGGCGTAACAGATGACTGGGGATGCTTGTATCACACAGTTAAGTGGATGTCGAAGTGTAGTAAAATTACCTTAAGATCTTCCTAATATAATTTATCTGCGCGTTTACATACTAAGGGAATGCTCGAGACACTAATATTCTACAGCGTTCCACAATATTCTAGTATTAGTACGAAGAATCGAGAAAGTAACAGAAAATGTGAGCGAGTCATTGTTAAGACCGAGAAGCCCGAGTACAGGTATGTGTTTGAAACTCATTGGTAGAGTCGGCCGCAAGTACCCGATATCCATAACAGACATATCTATGACGCGTTCCGATCAGCAGGTGCAGATCTCCCGCCCTGAGTCCCGACGCGCCATTACTAGGTCTCAGGGTAAACTTTCATCGTTCCTTTCTTTCCTCCACCTTGACGTCCGATGATCCTGCCACATGGATAGCTCGATTCTCAGTTTGCTCTGGCTAATGTGCCAAGTCTTTATGCTCTCCTCAATGCACAGGGGTATTGAAAACATCGGATATTTCTTAAACGACAAGGATTCATGATGGAGTAATACTAATACATCACGGTATTGGATTAGACTAGAGTGGAACAATATGGACGCTAATACGAGATATATACCGTTGCTTTGGCTTCGGAGTCGAGAGTTATCCATTGGTTTCTGATAGGCATCTACTAGGCGCGGAGAGATATCAATCACATTTTACTGTCGAGGTGTAGTGCCTGTCACCACGAAACCGGCTTCAAGCATTTTCCAACGCTTGACCCGATCCCCAATTGTGATCATTGCCAGACCCCCCTCCCAACGCACTACGTCTTTGGCAGCATCGGAACACCGAAGCGATGCCATCCACAGCCTTCTCGCACCCGTTCACGACTCCCGAACCGGAATTTTTAGCCCACTTCGGTGCCCGGGCCCATGCAGCACCTTTCTCGCTGCCCCAGACAGCTCTCCACCAGAGGTACCCGACGGCCACACCAACGAGAGCTTGAAAGACCGCTTCCCGGCCGCCGGTGAGTATCTCGATGAGCAGCATGGCGTGGGGCAAGTACCTCGCTGGGAGGGTGATGAAGTAACACGAGAGGCTCTCGCCTACGGGTGTGCGTGCGGACAAGAGGTAGGCGATGCAGTGCATGAGAGGGTGTAGGAATACCGTAGTAGCTAGGAAGTGACTGGGGACCTGTGGATGTTCAGGAGAGTTAAGTCGGGCAGAGAGAAGGAGTACCATTATGGCTGCGCAGGCGAAGAATAGCTGCCATGCAAGATCTGCAGAGTCGTAGCCGGACTCGAGTTGACTTGAGGTATTGCTGGACGACGTGAGTGTGGGAAGGGAATAGGCGCTAGGTAACTCACTAAAGCATCAGAAGCTCGAATAAAAAGAATAGATTCGAGTCTAGATAATAGACATGTTAAACAGGTGTCCTTGGAGCTGAGCAGATGAGCCTTACTTCCAACGAAGAAACTTGTATAGAAGCGCCATACCTTAAAAAAAAGTCGAGGGAGGCTCAAGACGATTTGCATATCACTCACTTGGTAACTCTGTAGCACAGTGTGAAAACGGTAGATCAATACATTACGCGAAACTATTTCAAGCATATAGAGCACTGAAACGCCTAGAAGCGAGCCCGACAGAAAACGGGTAACGGGAGGAATCCGGCGGATGTCCGAGAGTATAGAGGACATGGCTCTTAGAAGGTGTGTGCTCAAGACGCGCAAGATGAAGGGAGTGAAGAGGTGAAACGTGCGACCCTTATCCCACACTGATACAACAATCATCTGCCGCCTAACGACGACGTGATAGGGAGATCCGTTCCTATCCAGACTAGACAAATGCCGTAAGTAAGAGCGACTGTATTTCAGGCTTCTTGAAATTGGATTTCAAGGTATCGGTCAGGCTGTGCGAAGACGAGGGGGTAAGGGGACGACTCAGCCTCGGATGTACGGTATGAGGGAGTCAGTTAAGCTGAGATCAAGCCGGAAGTATTTGAATCAAATCAGGAAGTCCATAGGTGATAAATTGAGTGCTGAAACTATGATGAAAGCGGTATGGTCATTCATGCTTCTAGGGAAAGGACCAGGGTGGGGGAGATGAGATATTTTCGAGGTCTCCGGTACATTTCAGCGACTGACCCACGTCGTCTGGCTTGATTGCCGAAGCATTCATCCCCGGAGAAGGGCTGACCAGAGCCCCACACTCGTATACGCTGTCGCCGCTTGGGTAGCGGATTCCACCTTGTCTCCCATAGACAGACAACGATACAGACCTATTGATGAAGGACGTACTCCACCAACGTCACAGTAGACAATTCGAAAATGCGACGAAGTAAATAGCCTTAGATGACTGATGACGAAGGAGGTACGTAGACTTCGTTCGGCTACGGAATTTAAAGAGATTTGCATCCGAAACAGGGACCTCGAATGGGAAACATGAAATGCAGGAGATTGACAGAACGCGTCAAATTCGCCGGATCGGCATAGCGATGAAAATCGGCACTGACAAGAAATTGACCGGCATCTGCCAGGTGGTGCTTACTTGCACACTCCAAACATCCTCGTCACTTGCGCAACTATCTTTTTTCCTGCTTTGCGCACTAAAAGTCGCGATCGAGCACTTTAGCGCAGAATTCCAAATTGGGAGGCAGGAGCTTGGCCATCACTCGATCAGGCTCTGGGACGGGAATGTTTTCAGGGGCAAGCAACTGACGTCGACGACGGAGAGCTTCACCGATACCACCACTTTCCTTTCCTTTCCCGCTCTAGTCCAGACATTGCTCCCCTTCAATGTATTCCGGTAAGTCACGCTGTCTCGCAAGACAATGGGCGGTGTGCTGACCCGTTTCGTATAACCAGACCAGCCGTCGAGCGTAGCCTTTCCCTTGTCCGAATCGCCGGTCAAGGCCCAGCCGCAACCGCGTCCTACCCATCTCCCTTTTCGACGCATATCGCTGCCGACTGCACCAACATTGGGCCACAGAGAATCCGTAGTCAGCGTAGCGTCGTTCGACTCGCTGCCTGAAGACGGCTCGCTACCGATACCTGCAATGATGCGCAATGTCAACGCCGGGAAGAGGCCCAATGGACGGCCAATATCTACTGACGGACTGAGGAAGGGAAACAGGCGTAGTCTGCGTCCCGTTGACGACGTCTTGGAGTCGAAGCGACGGAAGGTCATCCAGGAGTTTTACGAGACGGAGCGTGCCTACGTTGACGGTCTCGAGCTAATTTATTCCGTGCGTGCCAAAATATTTCCCATTTTTCCAATTTCTGACGGATTTGCAGCATTTCCTTACTCCCATCATTGCATCTCTCGAGACTTCTCAGCCACTGCTCGACCGGTCCGGACTGACTTCTGTGTTCTCAAATTTCATCGATATTTGGAACTTTCACAGGTCCTTCTTCTCTGCGCTAACGTCCCATCTTTTCCCGAGCTCGGATTCCGCTTCCACCTCTTCACTCCCCCTCTCCGCTAACCAGCCGCTTTCCCCGATCCTACTCTCTCACTTTCCTTATTTGTCTCTATACACTCCATTCGTTACCGCGTTTCCGACCACTATTTCCTCCATTACCAATCTCATCTCCCCGCCTTCAGCAAATAGCTCTAATTCACACTATAGCGCCTCGTTTGCGACATTTCTAGCCACGCAGGAGTCGGATCCTCGCTGTGGCAGGCTAAAGCTACGAGATTGGCTCTTGACAATAGTCCAACGCTGCCCGCGATATCTTCTTCTTTTAAAGGATTTGATTGAACGCACAGCACCAGATGATCTCGAGCACGCTCAATTGACGGCAGTCCATACACTTGTTTCCAAAAGTATGTCATTTTGCATTCTTTCTGACCCCCTTTTACTTACATTCAATTGTTCTAGTTACCCAATCTCTCAACTCCTCGCTCCACACTCATGCGCAAACCCTCTCCCTTCTCGCCTTGCAAAAGACCACTCCAAATCTTCCATTTCAGCTCATAAGTCCCGGCCGTACACTCCTGAAACGCGGGAGTCTCCTCCAAATTGAACGGAGCGAGCCGCCGCGTGAACGTGAATTTCTCCTGTTCTCAGATTGTCTCATATGGCTCGCGAGCGAGGATTCGGAACGTGGATGGATGAAGACTGACTGGGGTATTCCCGGTTGGGCGCCACAAGAGCCCGCTTCTCCGTTACGACCACTCATGATACGAACAAGGAGCAAGAGTGAGGCGGAGCTGCCTAGTCTGCTTCGATCCCGCATAACTGGTTCCCCGGTGAAGAGTCGCAGTGCAATTCCGCCACCGACGAGAAAATCACAGTTGCCTGGGAGCGGCGTCCGGCGGCAAGCGAGTAGCGGGGATGAGAGATGGGTGTACAAGGCCCGAGCGGGGTTGGTAGACCTCGAGGTGGTGGTTACGTCTCCTAGGGAGGCTGGGGAGGAAAGGAGGTTCGAGGTTCTGAGCCCTGAGGGGAGTTTTGTGCTTTATGCGGATACGGAGGACGAGCGAAATGAGTGGTGCTCAACGATAAGACAGGCCAAGGCGCAGCTTTTGATGTCGTTGAATATCACGAATCCGAATTCGACACTTACGTCGTCGTCTTCGACGAACCACATACGGCTGTCGTTGCAGGCACTACCATTTGCGCCTTCGGACCATCCCTCCAAGTCTCCAGGTAAAGGGAAGAAGAAGAATGTGAAGGAACGAAGAGGGTGGGTGGAGCATTGGGTTCCGGCTATCTGGATACCAGACGAGAAAGCGGAGGGCTGTATGAGATGCGGCAGATCTTTTGGATGGAGGCGGCGAAGACATCATTGCAGGATATGCGGGCGATGCGTTTGTGCTACATGTTCAGATAGAGTAAGTTTCCATCCCAGCGCCCTTTCTGTTTGCTCATATATTTTTAACAGACATTCTTTATAACGGATCCTAATTCCAAACAAGACGCAAGTAAGCCTGCTCGAGCCTGCAACGCATGCTACGAAACCGTATTCCCGCTTCTCGATCCGCCGGAAGAAGAAGAGAATAACCACGTATCACCCGAAGCCAGCAACAACACGATAACCTCCCTTACGAACTTCCCATCTTGGCTCTCAATGCCATCACTTCCCTTAAGCTCGACGCCCGAAGCACTGATGGCCATCCACCGGAACACTCCCAAGCGGGGCTACACGACTACGACCATCGACGTCGATGAGCTTTCCCGCGACTGCGTTCGCGTCAAGTCGCCCGCTTCACGGCCGCGGAGTTACCACCAAATCCTGGAGGACTTCCAGGGCCACGATCATTCGCGGTTCGATTTGACGTCTCCCGTGGAGGAGGAGGGTACGACAGAGGAGGATTCCCTCGATACGGAGTCCTTTGCGTCGAGCAAGAGGCATACGGTGAATTTGACGGAGGAGCCCGAGCCAAGGAGGGAGGATACGGCGAGAAGGAATAAGAGGTTTTCCTTACCTGCTGTTGCGCTGCAGACGACCAGTGTCACGACGCGGACGATGGTTGGCGCTGTTGAGGGGAGTAAGTTGGCGCATGTGCAGCGGTCGACGAGGACACAGAGGTTTTCGTTGGTGCTTGGTGGGAAGGGGAGCCATGTACTCCATGGACATGGGAGTCGGCTTTCGCACAGCCAGCGTAGCGAGTTTGTGGCCAAGTCGAGGATGCAGGGTGATGAGGGACTGGGAAAGGGTGTCGCTGCTGGCAAGTTGAGCGAACTCTTAGGGAAGAAGGTCTATGCGGCGTAGATCTTGGAAGTTATGCCGATAACGGATTGGACTGCGAATGGTTTTCTATTTGATACCTTCCCGCTACCTATTTACGACTTCTTGATTTTTAAAGACGTAGATTTGACGGATCCATATGATGAACATCAATTGTGTATACCAGTGATAGTCTTATAAATTTTTTTGACGTGTGCACATGTCATTGACAACAATTAAAATGATTGCTTTTGAAGCAAGAAGACAGATGGAGATACATGTATGGAGAAGGGAATGTGGGCAACCCATTACGAAGGAGAAGAAAGGGTGGGTTGAATGGGACGATTATACAGTATGCTAAAACTAACCATGATCATAGTACAATACCAACAAGTGAAATCAAAGGAGTGTGGGAAGAAAGCGGTGCGGCGAAGTGAACCATTTCAAGACCTTAGCTTGTCCCATCCTTCAAGGATGGCGGTTGTAGCGATGATCCATGACTCCATCCACAAACCTCGCTCTGCAATGTAGATAGGATATGTCTCGTCCTGAAAAGTATGGAAACATCAGAACAACGACTTTTCCTATAGACGCCGCTTACGTTGTATTCACCGTCCCTCTGGACGAACCGCGCTGTTGTGGCGATGGGGTGCTTCGAGTCTTTGCAGTACAGCACACGGAAGGAGGAGTCTGGGAAGACGGGGTTTGAGCCTTCGAGGACGACTTTCCATTTGTACTCCAGGCCGTCGGGACCAACGAAGATACGGCTCGGTGTTCTAAGTAATGAGTGTGTTAACGGTTGGGTGGTGATCCGAAGTACAAGCGACCTACGCCGATGCACTAGGGCCTGGAAGTCAGTACCATGACACGAGGACGAACAATAAGAGGATAACGTACAACGACCCGCCCTTTTTGAGCATCTCCTTGAACATGCCTGACTTGGTGCCGATAGACATTCTGAGTAGATTGTTGGGGGTTGGATGGATGTATGTAGGGAGATGGGAAGGCGTACCTGCTCTTATCCACGTTCCGACCAGATTCCCAGAGGACACGGGCGACCTCCTCCGCACCCTTGGTGGCAGATCCGTTCCTGACAAGTAGCGCGCTCCCACGTTCTGTGACGGTGTACAGGATAGCACGGTCTACTGAGTCCTTGTTGATGAATTGGACCTACAGACAAGTTTTTTTCTACTCAGCGACGAAGGGAAGGGGGAAAAATCATGACGATTCACTGTTCGACCTTCGGGACCAGGAAGAGAGCGCGTCCTCCACAGGCGCTTCACATAGTGATCTGGCATGATGTTCGAGTCTGATTCCAGGTCGTATTCCTGGCCGTTGCCAAATTCCCTAGAGCGGATGACGAAGCTGCTGGGGGGAGTGAAAACCATCGTGGTAAGGGTATTGATGTTGGTGGATGGTGGTGGGTGGGTGGTGGAATGGAGAAGAAGAAGAATATTATGCACCAGGGTCAGCCATCACGTAACGTCATTGCAAATTTGCGAGGCGACAGGAGGCAGGAGGCGGATGATGGCCGGATGTGGTACAGGAGGCGGCGGACATTTGCCCTGTGCGGTTTGATGCCCACCTTACATACATTCTCTTGAATACCGAGTACGCAATCCCGGTGCTCGAACTCTCTGGTAAGTTTTATTTTATAAAGCGTCCGTTAGTTTTCTCAGCGGGCTTTTGATATCTCTCACGTACCACTTCAAACAATTGGAAATCCCTGAAATGCAAGTTGGGCGGCAAAATGAAGACTCGACTAAAACAGCGCTGAACCTGCCGGGTATTGTCTTAATGAAGACCATATGCAGCAAAGTCCTGACTCGTGAATACCGTCGCGGATTGAAAAGTGTGGAGTTCGTGTATCTTCCCTGTACTTCGACCTTGTCGCCGACCCGAGACCAATCCGAGAATGCGGCGACATTACATTTGCTTTGACACGTAGGCGCCGACCTGGGACACCCAAGTCAACCAATAGACAGTAACTGCCAGCTCACCGCGTCAAATTCCGGTCCGAAGAATACAGTCTCTGCCAAACACGTGCAGGTACTTGTGAGTATCCCGCCCTTTTGGTGGCCAGAAGGACACACGATCCACACAAAAACCGACGTCGGTCAAGGAGTTCTGATCACCCTGAGAAGAGAACAGGGTCAATTTAGACACGAGTTTGGCGCAGCCTGACAGAAGCGCCGAAAACACGTCAGGTTTGAGGTCTCGGTGACAGGGCGCATGGCCCGCTTCCGCGCTGGCATGGCAACTTGTAGAGTACTGAAGACTTTTGGTGAGAAATGGAAACGCACGAAAAGTTCTTTCGTCTCCAGGGTGTGCGAGTGTCGGGTCTCCGTCAGGTGAATATTCTAGATTGGCGTGAGGCCGTTGATGACAGTACGCAAACGTTGTCTTTCAAGTCTGTTGAACGTCGGGAAAAGAGGGCTTCTTGCACAGCGAATCGGACCCCATAGGTAAAAAGAGTAAAACGGAAGAAAATCGAATTTTCGACTGTCAGCGCCGAGTAGACAAGTGCTGCATGAATACTGTCAGTTAGACCGATAACGAAGGAAATCAGCTGAAGGTTGCTCACAAACACATGGTCAAATAACAAACTTGATGGCAGACTCGAAGTAGAAGTCTGACTTTCGATCCGGATTATGCCGGTACTGCATTTCAATCGAGCAACTCCCTCCTCCTTGTCCCAAAATCATGAGTCGACGACGATTAACAAATTAGTATCCACGTAATTGTCGTGCCAGACCTAAAGAGCCGCCGACTTGCCGACTTTTTGCCATTTGTCGCGGAGGCCCTACCTGCAGCAGCTTTAGCGCTCAGTTTTTGATAGTTGTCACACTTGACACTGGCACTGCGCGTCTTGTGGGTGGTGATTGCTGAATTTGGACAGGATCGGTGTGACTCTGCTGACACATGGTCTGATTTTGGACTCTAATCATTCCCAACTACGGCGTTTTCCCTCCGGTTCTGTAGTAACTGAGGTAACGTCTACAGGAACTCGACCGTCAAAGTTTGAAAGTGATGGCATTCGAACCTACAAGGATCACAGACTGAATTTACTACGAAACGGAGTCGCTATCGGTGGAGATCTTCGATAGAAGAGGTCCTCAAGTAAGGCAGTTCGTTTTGCTTCTTCTCATTTCATTTTCGTGTTGCATTGAAGTCTGCCTACAGCGTATCTCGTGATTATCGGTGGATTCGCCATTAGCAAAGGTCACATTGTCGCTCGGCAATCGCTGAAACGACTACTTTATGTTCAACTCTGTTCCAGACGTGTACTGAGGCGATGGTGACACATATCAGCACACTGCCCAGTTGGTAACGCAGGTCTCGTGTCTCAATTTCGGCCCATGTTCGTTTCGCTTCCAGTAATGCATATGCTGAGCTATACGACTGTACACTCGTTATTAAAATGGATAGCATTTTGGTTTATTGTTTCACAAGTTATTCCGAACGGTTCTTATACACTGAATTGATATCAGCGATACATGTGGTTTGAACGATTCGATCAAGGCATGTGAGTCATGGTTGCCTTCGAACTCTCACCTCTACTGAATACAAACGTCCAGAACTCATCTGAACGCATGCTGGTGGATATGGTAATCATGGGATATTGCAGCCACATTCACGTGTTCGGACGCTAAAAGCGCCATTGCATTCGCTGTGGCCCGACCAAATGACTAGTTGCTATTTAGCCAGCGAGAAAATGGCTGGCTTCAGGTCTATCTTTATGAGAACTTGCCTGTGGGAAAAAGAGGAAGTAAAAACCTGGAGGTAAGCTGCCGTCAACACGGCCATCAGTTACCATTGTGCCGAGTGATGTTGTCCTTACCCACCGTTTCGGGACCCGTGTAGAGTTAATCACTGTTGTAAGGGCTTGGGACTAGCCTCATGGCGGTTCTGTTTCATGCCTCGCTATAATTATAGCGCCTGTTAATCTTTTAGCAGCATCCCATCTTTTCTATCCCAATGCTTCAGAAGTTCATATATCTCAGCGTGGCGCTGGCCACTGTGGTTCAAGCCCAGGACTTAGGCGTTCCGCTGTCATGGAAGGTGTGTTCCAATTCGTGATAGCGTTGCTAGCTAAATTCAGAGGCTGTCAGAACTTTAGTAACTCACGACCGTACGACGAGCGTGTATCTATTGGCCAGAGTGCCATCGACGCAATTATGCCTCAGCTGAACAGCGCCACAGGAGAATTCAATGGTCAGTTATCCTGAATATCCGTCCTATGGTATCCGGCTCGATTTTTATCATCTTGATGTGATCCAGGTATCGGGTATTGGCAGTCTGGGAATGTCTTTTCTGTAATGGCCATTCAAGACTGGCTCGCACATACGACCAAGAACAAAGCTCACGTTGAGGACAATTTGGAGTTAGTTTGGGGTTTATGGAAAAATTACGATCAGTATGGGTGAGTTGGGGGTATCGATGTTGGTCCAGGCAATTGATCTGACTTGCATGTCCTTAGGGTGAGTACGACACGGTATGGACACAGAATCATTCTGACCGTTTGATTTAAGTACAATGACGATGCGATGTAAGTCTTCGGGCATTCGACATTCGTGAGACGCGTAATCATTGTGCCAGGTGGTGGGCCCAAGCCGCAATATACGCACACCGGGCTTACGGTGTATGTGACCTTTCTACCCTATTCAACAATCATGATTTGATTACGAGAGTTTAGAATAACGCGCTGCTTCAACATGCAATTGACACTTGGACGCACGTCACGAATTAGTGAGTAAACATTATGTCGCTCTGCCTCCTATTGCTACAGAACCTGACCACCATTCTTCCAGTGCTCTGACCGCTGGTCAGGCAAGCGCTGGGGCTAGTCCTTACAAGAGTGTTTCGTTAGTCGCGACCTGCGAGAACAGTGCGTACTTGATTTTTGCTACATTCCTTCATCGCAAATTAAGGTACTGGTATTTCAGAGTCCATGGTAGGAGGCGTTTTCTGGGTAAGATATATCCGGCATCTATATCTATGTCAGTACTTTATACCATCCCTTGGCATTAGCGACCGGTCGAGGACGATCCGGGCATGAACTCTATCACAACTGGGTATGCTTTGTTGCACTTCTACCTATAGTATTTATGCTAATGTTTTTAGCCTCTATATAACGTATGTTTCGTCTACCTCCAGCCAGTATCAGGGTTCAATAGTTCCCTAGCCTCTCGGCTTTCCTTGCTGACATAACAGGAGACTCCAAGTATACCAATGCGGCGATCCAGAGTGCTCGGTGGATGCAAACGCTCCAGATCAACAGCAACGGTATCCTCTTGGACAGCTTAAATGATCACGACTGTTCACGGAGCCCGTCAACGTGGTTGTTCACCTACAACAGCGGTAAATTTATCGAAGGACTGAGCATCCTGGCAAATGTGACCAATGACAATACTTGGAGTAGCTTGTGAGCGTTTCCACAGTTGTCGAGGGATGGCTAGAACTTATCTTGGTGCAGATTGGTGAACGTCGTGGCAAGTGCAGTGAAGTCGTCGGCATGGCAAGGAAGCGATGGCATCATCACTGAAGGCGCAAGCCCGTCGTCAAACAATGATGGTGTTGGATTCAAAGGTTCGGTCATTCAATCAATCGTTCTTCTTTGACTGAAAGCGCATACCTTCGTAGCGATCTTCATACGAGGATTACTGGAAGCATGGAATCGCAATCCTCTCTATGATGACTTACGCATACTAATACATAGCTATGTCGATGTCCAGGTGAGATAATGCTCGTCGTATTCTCCAGACGTCTTTTGACATAATTTGTCTTTTAGTACAACGCCCTTCTCACACAGGTGGCAAACGGAGGCTCGTATTCGTCGGACTGGCACGGCGCTGCACAAAACTTTACAACTTGGGGCCAGATGGCTGCGTTGGACCCTTTGACAGTTGCGGTTGCGACTAACTAAAGCGTTTGTCCTCTTGTCAAATTCAATAGGAAGGTTTTTCGAAGCTGATGTATCTTGTGGATGAGAATCAAGACTTACACCGAGTGCCGTAAATACATTTCATTGGCCGATAGTTGTCGCCGATACATATGCTTTGGGATATATCTATGTGGTATATACTACACCCGTTCCTAAATGCCTTGGACCAGTCCACCGTTGCCAAACAAGGTATCTTCAAAGTTCGTGTTTCTCGAAGGTGGAATAAGGGATGTAGATGTGAATCAGCAATTATCACTGGGTCAACAGGCTAGCGGTAGGAAACTACTACATGGAAGCGGGGTCTAGTGACCGAAGGCACACTATCAGACGTGGAAATTTGTGGTCTTCCAAGCGTTACACACTCTACTAGTCTTATCTCCAATACCGCACAGATTGACTATCGGGCTAGGAACGTGATGATTATCAAGGTCCATTCGGCCAAGTGGTTCGATTTCAAGCACTCGTTGTGGGTCGTCAGATTCGAGAAGACCCAAGGAGTGGGAATGGACTTTCGAGATGTAGAAACTGAGACCAGATGGGGACACTTAACAGAACCCGCGGCATCTCGCCTTCAATTGACAATTAGCATGGATGTTCTACTTCCTTTGACATCGATTGTTTGCCTAACTAGTAACAAGTATCTTACAGAAATGAAAGTATGGAACTTGTGCGAGATAGCCACTACATCTTGAAACTTCGCGTCTCCAAACTGTCCGATGCATCATCTCTCCCTCTAAGAATACATTTCTTAAAAGATAGAAGCGACTCAAATGTCAAAATGGTTTATTAAATCACAAGCCAGAACGATGCACAATTCTCCAAGATATCCTTGTTTGAGAGACGACTCGGTAGCAAAAATTCAACGTAATGCAAGGGTGAGAGAAATTCTATGGCGAGCTAAGCCCCCTCTATTCATAGTTCCAGTTGACCTGGATACGCCCGACACCAAGAGGGGCGAGCACCTGGAACGCAGACGACGAGAGGTCAATCCCGTTGGGACCGCAGCCAGGACAAAGGTCCCCAATGGTCGCGTCAATGAACTTGCCGTTATCTAAAGGACGACACAGTTAGTACTGCCCAGAGATTTGAGGGATGTAACCTACAGTTCACACCAATGTGCTTCCCGCAGTGTGTCCCTCCAGCATACTGGCCGCTGGAGAGTGCGACAATGTGGTCGGAGTTCTGCAGGGGTGTACCACAGGCTCCGAAGCCACCATTCGGAGTGTACCAAGTGGCTGAAATATGCTGTCAGTATGACCTCAGTAAAGAACTGCAGCAGGAGCGCATACCATCCCCGGTGAGCGCGTTGACCATGCTGATGGACAAAGCCAATGCAGTGATGACAGATTGCTTGAGAGAGAACATTATAGAATGCTGAGTATCCGAAAGACTTGTGGGTTATCGAATAAAGATATGGAGAGACCATTTGATGCTTTTATACCTACTTACTGACTCGAGAACGATGGAGTTATCAGAGAGCAGAGTTGCAATTGGGGACTAGTATGATGCGTCCACCATGGCGACAGTCACACCAATTTAAAAGCAACACAAGATACCTAGATGCGAAACTGTAAAGTCAGCTCGCCAAAACCGGCCGACTATTGTAAGACCGAGCGGGCAAAATATGATGGCGCCAAGCATTTGGAATCTGTATTATCCGAACGTAATAGGCCCGGGGTCGATTCTCTGAGTGCAGTCTCGTCCAGATAAAATAAAGACAAGGGCTTCGGACTTTGAGCTCAAGCTCAACACTAGCAGAAAGTCCGCCTAAAAAATTAAATGATGATAGTCCGACTCGACAACAAAATCGGTTCACACACTGCTGCCGACTCGAATGATGGTCAACGTGGACTCGCGGGATTGTACTAGAAAAAAGACCTGATGTGTAGGTATCAGTTACCGAAAAGGAGAAAAAGACACATCACTGAGCTAAACATATAATTTTACCTGGTCCAAGCAGATATCTGGAACCCGTGAGGGTCGGAGCGAAAAGATCCTTGCTTGACCGTTGCGATTTGGAAAGACCACACGGTGTATCGGCGTAAAGTGGAAACCAGATGGTGTGGTAGCGAGATCTACTGCCACAGAGCGAGTCTAGTAGTCCGTTTTCAGGAATCGACATACGAAGTTTAAGGGTAAGTTCTAGTCCGAGACTGCCCGACAATGAACCATGGGCTAATGACTCGGAATAACAAGACATTGACCACTGATTTCAGTCCTTCGAGAAAAGGAAGCCAGCTACAGAGTTTCGAAACTTCAGAAATAGCACCACAATACGGTCTAAATGGTAGCGTTACCATGACATGATGATGTCCCTTGGGAGCAAACATTCGTTGTCAAAATCGTTAGATAAGGAAGGCACACGTACCACGTGATAGATTCATTGTACGACTTTCATTTGGCAGTCCCAATTCCAGGCTTCACGAGAAGGCCTAAACGGAATATGGTTGGTCCATATGCTCGACAAGAGTCCGTTACGACCCCTTGCTTCCATCTTACTGGTACTTCCGAAGCCGGGAAACCCGCTGTTTGCCAACGCTCAGACTAAGCGCTGAACGGTAATAGATCATCGGCAAGCGACTTGTTGCGAGCATATTGACGGAACAAAGTTATGAATTGACGCAGATTCCAGCTAGAATTAAGGGCACAAACAACTTGATTACCGCCCAGTTAATTGTATCCCGAGTCCGCAGGAGGCAGGCATCGTGGAACAAAAAAAGTTACTGGTAGTCAGAATAAGGAAAGTGCATGTACGATGCGACACATCATATTGCCATGCTCAAACTATACGTGTCATCATGTTTGAACCAAAGCAAATATGAACTAAGCTCATCGGGCCCATTTCAAAACAATTGGCTTTGGAACTTTAAGGTACAGGACTTAATCATTACTATAAGGACTATCATAGTAGCAAGTGTAAAAGAAAGAAAGAACACGTACCATCGCCAGTCAAAGCCTTGGCCGTGCAAATAGACAAAGTCATAACAGCGATAACGGATCAGAGAGAAAACATTACTATCTACTGAGTATTTCGGAATGGATTGTGTGATGATACAACCTTGATCTAGCTCTTCTTTTTATGCGTTAGGAGCAAGGCATTTGCGAGGCGTCAAGGCCAAGCTGAGGGTGGCAACCGACTACGATATGTGCGAAAAGGAAACTGGGATGTCATCCGCATCTCCACAACGTACAAAGTGGCCGGTTACCTTGAAGTGGGTTCGGTGCAAAGGCAGTCCACAGACACGACCAGGTTGAACTTGGACGGGCAGGCCCTACCAGATGCCGAGTCGAATCCAAGGAAGCTGAGGCAATGAAGGGGAGCACTGAGATCCAAATATAGCAAACAGGGGAAGAGTCTACGCTGACGATAGGATGAATAGGCCAGCATTTTGAATGAGCACCGAGGCACATAGGCTTCTCAAAGGGTGGGCCTAGTGGGGGTGTCAAAGAGGGTAGAATGAAAGTCCATACATGTCTGACAAATGAGTAGACTTGATGATCGCTTAATGAAATTTGGTATTCCCGATCGTGAATCGTGATTAGCCATGCAGACCGTAACGGCCGACGGTAACGACCAAAGTTACTAAACTTTCCACGACCATATGGCGACTATTCCAGGCCACTTCCGAAGCCGGGAAACCCGCTGTTTGCTAAGCATATGGTCGCTAATCAGTATACACCGTCGGTGTTCGGAAAGCGACTTGTTGCGGGACAACTGATGTGAACGAGCTGGAATATATTGGCAGAACGGGAGTAGTAGATGAACACGGGTTTCAGCTAAGATTAGATAACAGTCTTGAACGGTCTGGCCAATTGCATCCCGAGACGGTAGGAGGCAGAAGGAATATATGTTGCTCCGAACTATAAGTTGGAGTACGGCTGAAATTGGAGTTTGGTTCGAGTCGCAAGGAAGTTCCGGTTCGATTAACGCAATAGTTTGAATAGACAAAGTGGCATGAAATATCCCTTGCCAGTGCTATGAGTCAGCAGCGTCGCCTAGACCTAGTCCTGAAGCTAGCTGACAAAGGGGAATGAGGTGAGATGACATCGTAGCCCAGGGCCTAGCTTTGAGGAAATGGTATCGACGATAGACCCAAGGTGCCACCTGTCTTCTGTGTGGCCCCCTTCCCCTGTAGTAGTCTGTTCAGTTTCTTTAGGCTTGTAAAAGTTGTATCCATACCCACCCCCCTTTCTCTTGAAAGCACGGTAAACTTGTGTTCATACATGAGCGCCTCGTCCTTATCTCCATGTAGACGCAAGTGCCCACTAGTCGATATAGCGTCACCTTGTACACCCTCCTCTTCCATTTCGGCGAGCATCTTCAATGTAGGGTTGAGCCAATCTCCTTCTGCATGCCGCATGCCTATAAATAATGAGACGAGAACAGGCTGAAGAATGAAACCCACTCGTTTTCGCATCGGGCTTCAAAGGATCCAGACACGCCACGCACATTTGAAATCATATACCGCAAGATTAGTTTGGCACTTCACAACAGAATTGAGGATGGCTCAATGTGCTTTCATGAGTTCCTCGCCTTCCTCGATATCACGCGCGGCGCGTATTTGCATAGAGAAGCTGTATTCTATTTACGGCAGATGTTAGGGGAGCAGCTGGGACGAAGAGGTAAGGTCGGGATCTGGGATGAGTGACGAAGAGGATGTAAGCCGGCAGCCCAGCAACGACAGTCGTGCTGAGTCAAAACCGTCCAAAACGATTCCTACGCCCTCATCGATATTGGTACGAGGAAATCTTGAAAATCAAAGCTTCTGCAGTCGATCTGCACATTTCTAATAGCAGTGCATCATGTTCAGCAACACGGGCAGAGAATTATAAGCAAAAGAACACACTAACATTGTTCTAGCCTTTTCCTACAGGCAGTTCTAGTTATAAGTGGCACCGCTACAGCACTTTCAACAATGCCCGAGACTCAGACACCTTCAACGGCACTCCTCAGAGGAAATATAATTCAGATTTGCATAGCGTCATCAAAATTCTACAGCAATCGCAAGGGAGCTGTGGGAACAAATCGGAAAGGTGTTCCAATGTAGGTAACTTAGCCAAAATCGACTCACAGTAAATCCTCTCTTCTCTTCGTCTTAACCATTTAGCATTGAATAAAAGATGGGTACTGGCAGTGGTGTGCAAGAGCAGTACAACTGAAGGCGGGAAATGTGGACCCAAGATGTGGGAAATGAGTATCGATGCGGCCAAGCGCATTCCAAGGACGAGCATGAGGAGTCATACGAGTCGGAGGGCAACGACGTCGGTTGTCACCGGGCCGGCCTTCAAGCCCCATAGCAATTGTCACGCTTTCTTGGCTTTACAATTTACATTTGCTTGGGCCACTTATACCCAACAGCTGTCAGTTTTGTGCCTACCAGCATCTGAAGCTTATGGTAACCGAAAGGAAGGTCAGGCTATATAAAGCGTGGTTCAATACTTATATCTCAGAGCATCCCAGATATCATCTGACAAAAACTGCAGTATTAACAGCTTCGACAAGAAGAAGATTCGATATAATTCTCCCAATTTTCATATCCTCGAACCTACATTTCCTTACGATTACTGTGCAAGATCTGAAATTATGTCAACTGGTATGACCGTTTCGCTGTCATAATTACCTTGGTAAATGGTTCCTGTTGTTGTACTGGATCCACCGTACAACCATAAAATGGTCGAGACGCAGCTCCAACGCTCTGGCAATTTTCCGTTAAGCGTATACATATATGTTGGGAGTTATGGTGAACACGTTCACAGAAGTTCAACCATCATTGACCACGTCATAGGCCTCTGCCATCGATGGTCAAAGCTTGAACTGCATGGAAATGGTCCGATAAGATCTCAGCACCAGTCGCCGTCTCTCTTTCTCCAACTTCGGACGTTGAAAATGCAAGGGACCTGGTCCAGACACATAATTTCCGTCCTCGATGCCCCCCTGCTCAAAACAATATGGCTGGATAACTTTGCGATGCAACCAGTCCCTCATCACGCCACCCATCTCGCTCTTTCTAGACTGTCTATCAAAGAAGTACCAGTGTTATCATCATCTCTAAATCTTGTCGAGCTCCATGATTTCACACCCAATGGCTTTCCGGAAGATGCGGCCCCTACGTCTACGATCACGCACCCACCATTCGTTTTCTCTCCGTATCTGGCGTCAGCACATTACCGTTTCTCACTCTGCCTGCATTAGAGTGCTTACAATATGATTTATACAGAAGTTCATACAGAACTCAGGATAACAGTGCGGTCTCTGCCTTCCTTTCGCGGTCGCGTTGCACCTTAAAACCATCTTAACCGGCTGTAGGCCAGATGGCGACTCATTCCTAGAACTGCTAGGGTCACTGCACTCACTGCGTAGACTTTCGGTATCACTCCGGGAAGATCGTCACCATCTGATATGCCAGGAATTATCCTCCCCTGATTTCCTCCCAGATTTGGAGCATCTCACTATTGCCTTGATCTGGAATGAAGGGTTTTGCGTAGTGGCGAAGATGATCCGGGCGCGATGGTATGCGCCTATGAGATGTATTCAAACATTTGTGATTGTGCGCAATGCCTGGAAAGACGGGGATATGGACGACATGCAGGTAATGCAGGATGGAGGTCTTAATTTCAAGGTCGTAGAAGGTCGGCCTGTAAAAGGGGGCCTGGATGGATCCCTCGATGATGGAATCTAAGGATGTATTGTAGCGAAGAGAGGACTGCAAGCAATAGTCGGCAATAAAGTACCTACCATCGAAGGCTTAGCTGCTGTGCAGCATTTTTTCGCGGACTCATTACAGCTTATTATAATTAAGTAGAAAATATAGCTTCACAAGTGATACCCCAGATTTGCATTGTATCAAGGTTTGTGCATTCTCATTCAATATCACTCCATGCAGACTGCAACTTTCTGTCGGTGTGTCTCTCAATAGATCTCAAGTCCCTACGACCAGTGGTCTTCGCATTCACATCAAAAATTGAGACACACCTGCATGTCTCTGACAAGGTGTTCTGCTCATGCTGGTACGAAATTAAGGGCGAAGTGGTCAACCTCGTATATTACCATTCCATGTTTTCTTATCTAGCAGGTACTTTATTTTATAGTTCTAACGATTAGTCGCATGTGGAGTATTTGATGCCCGAGTCCGAGACGAAAGAGAGACGATTTGTATGATACTAAAGTGTCAAGCGATAAGATACCATTTATGGACTGCATGTTCTGGAAGCAAGACTCCCTTCTATGACGTGTTGATGTGCCCGATATTAAGCAGAAACTCGAAGCTAACATGAAAATTCAGCTCTGATAACCGCATCAGAGAAAGCAAACAACGGTTGGAATGGCCAAAAGTACGAACAATCGCTTCAGGATTTCTGACCGGAAGACTCAGGCAAAGGGATGCAAGCATGGAACACGATAGGCTGAGACGAGGGTGGAACATGGAATAAAAATGAGGCCGACGTTCATGAACAGGAACAGTACCACAGCGGGAACGAGGTCGTGTCTAGCTTGGGTAACCATAGTTGCTGACGCACAACCTGGTGGGATGTAACACCCGTGGCGATTGCGACTAATATCGGTTCCTCCCTTGGTAAGTCGACACTGGGATGCGGAGAGACCTAAGAAGAGGAGGACATGGAGAAGGTCGTCGAAGCAGGCGCTTTGGATTCAGAAGCATCCCAGTCTGAGGCGAGAAGGTACAGTATCACTATGCAGCGCTGAAGAGGATATAGGGAGATCCTCATGTCTGAAGCTTTGGAGCAGGAGAAGCCGAAGTTATAGTGATTCAGAGAGGATCAATGATGTTGGTGTCAGTTTGGCAGTAGCAAGCTCGTATCTTTCTCCGTGACTGAGAAAAGGTCGTGATGGAAAGGACCACGACTAACCTTCCCCTTCAATTACGAAGACCGGCCCAACACTCGATTTTCACGAGCACTGACAGTGTGTCGTCGCAGATATTTTTGAAGGCTCGGTCTCCGTCAGTACAATTGGAGCAAGATTAAATGAGTGAAGGAGGCGTGACGATAATGATCGGAAACCTCAGAGCGAAAATGCTTATCTTATCTGCAAAGTTCCCACGCTCACCTAAAGGAGACAACTTTCCCACACTTTTTGAAAACCTCGTCACCATCGTCCGTCGTCGTCTGAAAGAACGCTGAACACCCTCAAGACTCGATAAAATGGTGGGTTATTTGCGTTCTGTGTATCTATGTGACGTTGTTGCTGGCAAATTTGGTGCGGAAGGATGGGTTATCAGGCTGGATGCACTGGATATGGCTCGGATGACGCTGCTGTGGATATGACTTGCATTCCTATCTTCCCCCGTTTCGAACATTAACTGACTATCCTTCTTCTTTAGACCAAAGGTTCGTTATAGTTCGTTTCGAAGATTCCTATTCTCATTGCGTCCTCGCAATAGGAACCTCGTCGTTCGGGTACTGGATACATATTTCTTTCACTCACGACCTCGCTCATTTTACCAATTTTACAGAAAACGGCACACCAAAAGTCATACCCTATGCCGCCGATGCGGTAACAGGGCCTTCCACAGGCAACACAAAAGTGCATTTGTTCTTTACTTTCGACTCGCAAATTCTGATTTTGTGACAACTAGCCTGTGCCCAGTGTGGATACCCGTCTGCAAAGCTTCGGTCATACGAATGGGGCCAGAAGGCCAAGCGGAGAAAGACTACGGGAACTGGAAGAATGCGTCATTTGAAGGATGTCTCCAGGAGGTTCAAAAACGGGTTCAGGTATGTGTTGAACGTGATTAAAAAGCTTACTTATCTAACAGGCACTTTCCAGGGAGAACACCGTTGCTAAGAAGAGGACCAAGACGACGGAGGCTTGAAGCTCCCAGTCAAAAGTCCGTAGCCTTACGTTGATATCTACCTATTCCTTCCTGTGCAAATTATCTCAATTTACACACATGCAGCATATGCCTGAATCCCTACAGAGTGTTCTTTCCATTTATCTTGCGATTATATATCGGTGACCCAAGTACGCCTTTCTACTTGCAACCTCGCATTTCAATGGGCTATAGGATATGTCGATCTCGGTTACGTGCTTTTCCTGCCAGGCCTATGATTATGATCATCGGAGACATGCCTTTGCGTGGCGATTTTTGTCCGTGTGTTTCCGCAGGTACAGGTGGTGCGTGCCTACGGATATACTTAGAGTGCTCAGTCGTTGCCATGATGCTACAGGCAGGGATTAGGCTTGGCAGCACTTGATTAGCTTCTCTTGAGAATGAAAGTTCACTAAAACTACGAAAGAAGGATGACTTGCAAAATTTGATATCGGTCTAAATTTTGAGGGCAAATTTGGTAACTCCCTACCTACGGTGAGCATTTCAATATACCAACTAACACTCTTGCTCACGTAGTGGTCAAGGTAGTGTACCCAAGAAGTTCCGTTTAGACTGCCGAGATATACGGAGCGTCCTTGACCATATTAAGGTTTCTGATAGGGTACTGTATCTCTATTCACGTTTCAAATAACGAAATAACTACTTAAGCATGCTCATCACAGGCCATCGACAATGCCTTGAAGGCCTCGTGGCTTCAGAACAGGGATAGTCCTTAGAACGACTGTGATCTACGTACACTGGTACGGCATCAATGCAACTCATATCGTCTTCTACGTAGATAACAAACTCGCTGCTGACGACCTCATCGGCAAAATTCTCGACAACATATTCTTGTAGATTTGCCAGCTCACCTTGGATCGTATCATACATGCACGAGTCTAGGACACGATTGAAGCGTCGTCAAACTTCAATCGTCTCAATTCCACAATCAACACGTTCACCGTGTGTCTATCTTCCATGAGCTCAAATCCGACGCGTTACTCCCTCTTTCGCCCTTCGTCATTTACTGCTACGGTCTCAATAGCACCCAGTATTCCTCGACGCGTCAGTCACACAGCATACAACGATCGAGGTAAGATCGGCAGGTATGTACCGGCCATGGATCGGGAAAACCAACATTACTTCCTCTTGACTTTGAACCACTACCATGGTATTTTTTATGGGTCTCTTACACTACTTGGTGTACTTCTCTATCCTCTCCGCGTCGGTATACCAGGCGACTATGCTCGCCACCGACATCAGTCGGAGGTGGGTAGATCCTGTCCTAGTCGTGGTCTTCACATACGGTTTACCTCCTGCCCACGTTACCTCAATCTCGCTGGGCGATGCTCCCGTCCAAAGTGCGGTCGGCTTCCTCGAGCCCATCGTCGTGGAGGCAGTCAGCCCGGTCGCTGTTCTGGATGTGGACGTTTACGCCTACGGGGTACCTCGCCATGCGGACAACGCCGACGCTACCGTGGCTTTACTGAACGGTCCTCCCACCCAAGGCGTTCTCATAGAACTTCTCAGGCCCATCGTTGTCGAGTCTATCTGCCCAGTGGCCACTCCCCAGCCGCTTATGACGCTTGCTACCATCGATGACCGGCCACCCACCCAAGCATTCATCCCACCGCCGCCTATTGGACTAGCACCCACAGTATCGCCAGCCCCATCGAATCTGACGAGGATGTTCGTATCGTTAGCCTTTGTTACGGTTGTCGCTGCTTTTGCATGGGTCCTTAGGCGGGCGTCCAGGTCATCCCAAGGAGGCGAGGTTGTAGAGGATATCCCGCTACCGGATTGGCAGACCGAGTGGGGCACGACTTCACTCTGGGTTTTGAGTGTTGAAGTAAGAGTCGTATATCATTTTTCCAGTCCATATTTCTCATGGTTACATTCAGCCGATGATTAATTCGGCATCACTCTCATCCGGACACTCCCCGTACAGCGATATTTTTCACTTGCCAAGGGAGCGCGTTTGTGTCCAGTGTACATTCGAGATATGTCAAGCGGAGGTAAGCCTGTCCATTTGATGCCTTTGATACATCGACTAACGCTGCGCGTCTCATAGGATACTTCTGTTCCTCGCGAATCAGTTTCCGCTCAGGATGTCCTCAGTCTTTATGTCAGGGTCCCGGAGCCGAGTTCGATACCGCAGATAATAGTTGAGGAATTGAACGGAATATATGACGTTTCGGAGAACATCGCCTTTGCCATGCGCTCAGTGATGAGAGAAGACGTGAGTGCACCATGGATCACATACGCAATGGTTACTTTAATGTCTTCTTTTCAGGATTTACGAACTATGGCATCTACAATTTCATTTCCTCCCGTTAATGATTTTGCACCGCCTACTGAATTTCTTAAATCATGTCAAGCAGTGTTTAACGAGCTCGCAGGGGGGACCAAGGTGAGTTTTCTCGATCTACTCTCTATGATGAACGTACTCAATGTGCTATGGCTTGTAGAGCATGGTACCCTCGTTGTCGTTATTGTCCGTGACCGATCTTGGGTCGATTCCCTTCGATTTGCGCTCGGCAAAACCTTTTGAGAGCACAGAAGGATTCGAAGGATTCGATTTCAATTGGTCTACGCTTACAAGGGTAGGTGCCCGATTAAAGCACGTCCGTATCTGTGAACGCTCATTGTCACTTTTAGGAAGCATGGGTCAGGGACTTCTGGTGTGGTTTCCTGTCTGATCCAGACCTCGTGAAGTTCGTCTATGGCGCGCTGCTCCCAGCCGATACTCCAAAAATTGTTAGTACGGAAAACGTCGCCGGGATGAGCGAGGCAATGGTGAGGCTTGTTTGATAGTTATTATGATACACCCGCTGACAATTGATCTTGTGTAGATCCTGTCCATCCCTCGGTTCTCGTCCGCACAGCCTTCGAATTCGGTTCTGCGGTTCTCTTCCGAAAATCTGTCTCCGGGTGATCTGGAGGGTGAACAGTCGTTCGAGTCATCGACTATTCCAAGAGATGAGCATTCGCCACGTCTCAACCCAATAACCCCCTCCTCTTTGTTTGCCCGGCCGTCGAACCCAGTCTTGCGATGCTCAGACCCAGACTCATACATTGATGATCTGGAGGTCGAAAAGTCGTTTGGATCCTCGGCGGCCGCGCCTATTCGGAGGGGTATGTCCTCACCTTCGCAAATTCCGGTAGCCTGCTGGCGAAGGCGGGCGTTCGTCCCCTTGATACAGGTCACGCGGAGTGTTCGCACTTGTGGACCGTCCTCGTCTCGAATCCCCATTCGGTCTGGAAGGGGTCTACGATTTCGAATGGATGTACCCCCATCCATCTCGTCGTTGAAGCCCAACCGAGCAAAACGCAGTACCCCGGCCCGTTTCCATACTGTAGTGCCGGTAATGCGCCGGCTGGAAGAAAGTGGGACTCCTGCACGTTCATCACGACATTGTGTAAGTTTTCCTTCCATTAGACGCGTTTTTAATCGTCCTGATTGTATTCTTAGCTCGCGTGTTCCAAATGCTCCCCTCGACGAAGCGACTAGGAAGAAACATCAGCTAATGCACGGAGATGACGAGGATGTCAACAACACACCTACTACGTCGCCGCGTTGGGATCTAAGGGACGACCAGCGGTGCGCCGGGGCCGACGGGCTCTGGTGCATGCGACTGGTCACTGGAGGAGGACTGGTTTGCTGACGAGCATTCCAGTCCTTCCCCTGTTCTTGGCAGATGAGGGACCTTGGAGACGGGGATGGTCGACGGACCATTATCGTTCTCTGGGGGATCTCGGAGGGACCGTTGACTGCTGACGGGCAGTTGACGAGTCCTGTGCTCCTTATATCCCGTCCCTTCGCGTGCACGACAGCCTATTACATCCTTTGACAACCTCGTCGTCTCCTGGATCTCTTCGTTTCTTGGTCCCTTCATCGTCATTGGAAGTTCGTACCGGACATGCGCCTGTGTTCATCGCTTTTGACTCTTCTCTCGACGTGCATATCTCTCTGTCGACACTCTATCCTCTCTCAGCACATCATCCTATCCCTCCCAGTCTATATCATTATTCCTATCTATCACTTTTCTACCCCATATACCTTTTCTCCTTGTCTTTTCGGGTTTCTCTGTTTCCTCAAGCACAACACAGTCTATGCCTCGTTAATTTGCATGTTTCTCCTTCGAGGTCAGCCTATCATATTCAGTTGCGTATTTCTTTGGGATTTTTGGATTTTCTTTTGGTGTCTGTACTTGGCGTTCTTGGGAATATCATACTTTTTGTCATCAAGAGTATGCTAAGCTGGATTACATGCAAGCTTGACACTCCGCCTCGACCAATAGCATCTTTGGCATTTGTCGTCTTTGGGCACAGCCACCGTCCCCTACTAGGTTTCAACCATTTCAGAGTTATCACGATGTTGGTCAGCTTTTTGCTGGAACGCAAACTCTACACCTTGACACTCATCCTAAAAAGCGCAAGGGTATCTGTACATAGTCCAGATTGCCGTTTCTCAAACGAAGTGTAGGCTGTGCTGTAACCGTTGCGCTGCGGTGAATTCTTCATGCTCTTACCCTGATTTAAGCTAGATCTGGTCCTTTGGATGCTGCAAACTGGGTTGCTGTTCTCTAAACGCATTAATCACGGTCCATGCTGTCAGGGTCCGTCGACCTTACTACCGGTCTACTCGACTCTTGTCAACCTCGGCACCGGTATCTCGTTTGATTTGAAACTTGACAGCGCTTCTAATGAGAAGGATATATTTGGATCTCACCATTGTTTCCCAATGATGAATATTTTTGCCAACGGTTGGTATCACTCTTTTCCGAGCCATCTAATAGTATTTGCCTGGTAGAAGTCTTCAATATTGTGCTTATATCCTTTATAAGTGCCACTATATTAGCATCTTCTGTGATCACGAACGCCACGACTTGGTGCAATAAAGTTCTGGCTATTGACAAGGTAAAAGATCCGGCACCCACTGCTCGGTTATACGTCCCATGCCGAGGTAGGAAATACCGCAACTTGCACAAGGCGCATCGTTGGATGGTTGGTCCAGTACGGGTAGTACAGGAAGCAGCTCGAGAGCTGGACAGGTGAAGAGGGCCCGGAGAAACATGAGGAGAAGGCCAAAGGGGTAGAACAGGGAAGCTCAGGACATCAGACGGTGACGCCGATGGCGATTGGTCTGGACTGATTATGCTTCGCCGTCATCTTCTTGACCATCGTAGAACTCCGGCTTAGATCTTCGTGTATTTTTCAATGAACCTAAAGTATCCCTTCCATGGTCGAAGAGATGCTCTTTCCGGAGTAGATTGGATCAACATAAGGCAGCTTCTTTATCTTGTAACACGGGGACCCTATATACATATATGGTTCTGGAATGCTTTCAAAGGATCCGTGATAACGGAATGATCTATCAGTGATCATGCTGATTTATCTGATAAGATGTCACTTGGGGCAAATGTTCCGCACCGAGCTCGTCGGGTTCCTTGTCTTATCTCTTCTTAGTATACTAAAGGCCCCTGACATCGTGTGAATATCTTATCCAGACGGACATACAAATCTGTCTAAGAAGACAACAGCTTTGACGTGTACGACAATGTGAGAAGGAGATGTCTGTGAGGTAAATGGCTGGAGCTGGCCCGACCACGCAACGTATACCGGCAGGTGCGCATATATAGATAATCATCCCGCGAAAGTGATTGATTTCGGCACGCCGGCCATGGTCAACTTTTCTCATTTTTAGTTCGAGGACCGTCTTTCGCATCTGCGTGATGTACCCACTAGATCTACGAAATTACTTGGCTGATCGGATCATGACAAGCGCCATATTAAAACGAGCAGTTTCGAGTTTGAAAGCTGTCGAGAAGGTTGTGCACGGGCAGCCAAGGGGGGAGGGCTGTGGCCGTCCTGGCTGCCCGATGTTGCCGTGAAGGAGGAAAGGATATAATAATAGAATATAATTTATTTATCAATTGGAAATTTGAGTAATCGAGACCGGGAGATAAGCGGCGATTAGTCTCGAACCGTTATCAATCGCGCAATAAAAGCGCTCCGATTGGCTGGGGCGTTATCTGGATTTATCTGCCCCTGCTGACACTTTTCCCCGGCCTGTTTATTTTCACATCTTGTTCACAAACCACCATCAACTGCGTGAAATTTTGCCTCTCTGTTGGGCCACTCGTTGTGCTCGCCGTTCTCTACTTTCTGTCCCCTCCGGTCGTCTATCAGGATCTTTCTGCACAGCCAAGACAACCGGAAACAGCCTCCAAAAGTAACCCAATAATGTCACCAGTTGTTCTAGAACCGCCCGCTCTGAACATGCATAATTCGCCTATTACTTCGACGATGTCTCGTACGTGGCGCTCTTGACGTGTCCGATGGACGGTATCAGTTGTATTGATGCTCATCATTATTAGATCTTGAATCAGCAGCGTCTAGCTTGCCTTCGGATCTGTACGACGCAATGAAGCGGTCAGGGCCTTCAGAGGAGTACAACTTTCCCAACGGCATAGGCCAAACACCGCGACTGACGTGCGTGAACTGTGGAACGTCGGATACCCCCCTCTGGAGAAGGGACGCAGACGGTAACTCTGTCTGCAATGCTTGTGGTGAGTCTGGCTTCTATACTACTTATCCTTCCTCTTCCATTGCACGCCCGTCGATCGTCTTCGTTCTCTGCACGTGTTGTAGAAGCTTACTGGCCGCCTACTGCATGTCCCCGGTCATTTATCACTCCAAAGCGCGCGTTGGCCGTGCTTTTGCATTTGTATTTTATGAGTCACTATCGTGTCACATCAGTCTCGCACCGTAGGGGCATGCTCGACAACGCGAACTGCTCTTACATTGTGCACCATCTGCGTTTCAGCGACTTGGAGATGACGCCGGCGCCAAGGTCGCATTTTCCACTTCGCTTACCCTAGTCCTGTCATTTATCTCATTCGTGGTCAACCCTTTCTATTACCTTACCTTCATCTGCTTGTAATCCTTCGTTTCAGACCGGTTTATTGACGCACTTCGTGGCCTTTCCCTCTCCTCCTTTCTTATGCTATCCTCTGTTGCGTCTTCGTCTCGTTCTCACTTTCTTACTCCTGCTTCCTCTGATATAGGTCTTTATCAAAAGTCTCGACATATGCCTCGGCCGTCGTCACTCGCTCGGACACCACCACCTCATCCACCACCGACCTCCTTCAATTCTGCTCCTACTAACGGAACGAATGCTACAGCATCAAGGCAAATGTCTACTTCACCGACTTTGTCCTCGTCCCAAAATCCGCGCAAACCCTCATCTCCCACGGAACACGCTGCCACCAACCCATCGTCAACTGCGCCAACAGCTTCGCATCATGCTGGAGGAACATGCCCCGGAGATGGAAGATGTGACGGCACAGGTGGGAGCTCAGCCTGCTCAGGCTGTCCCACTTATAACAATGCTGTATCAGTTTCATCCCGGTTGATGGAGATGGAGAAGAAGCCTAGCAGTAGTAACGATACCGCTGCCAGCGCGAAGGGCACCGTTGCCGAGTCACCCTCACAGCCAACCAACGCTGCTAATTCTCCTGCTGTGGGCGGTGCTGGCGACGATGTGGCACCGAGTTCACCGGGCCAAGGTGAAGGTGCTGGAAGCCCGGATACAAGTGGGGGACCTGGTGGGAGCGGTAACCCTTCGAGGAAGATGCCAAGAGGTGCCGTAGGAGCATTAAGCTGTGCGAACTGTGGGACAAGTACGACGCCCTTGTGGAGACGGGACGACGTCGGCAACAACATTTGTAATGCGTGCGGTGAGTGTTCTCTCCTTTCTGACATTTTCCTCTCGTTTCCTTTTTCGCAATCGTTTGCGTACGTGACCCTGCATCCACGTACACAATTGTCGCCATCGATTGTTTGGCCCGTGTGATGAGAATTTGATCTTATCAGATTAAAGAACCGATGACCCGGGTATCTTATCTTCCCACTTTTTTCAACAACTGCGAGGTGGTGAGTGTGCGCTGATGATATTATCGTCACCCGCACCTTATTCGCCTACCCTTCTTTTCTATGTTTGGTCTGATGATACAATTTTACTCATGGTCCCCCCTTTGCAGGCCTTTACTTCAAGCTTCACGGGACTCATCGTCCCAACTCGATGAAAAAAAGTGTTATCAAGCGCCGAAAACGTGTACCCGCTGCTGGTCCTGTTGGTCCTCCGTCGTTAGGTCGAATGTCTGATCAAGCCGCAGCCGAGGCCTTGGTGTCTGTAGGCCGGTTCGGCGGTGTGGGTGTGGGTGACGAGAGTGATGGAGAAGGGGCCGATCAACCGAAAAGGAAGAAGGCCCGGAAAAGTAAAGGTGACAAAAGGTCTGGCGATGATGATGTTACCATGGATTCTGGTACTGGAGGTGAGGAGGATGGAGGCTCACGGAAGCGCTGGGCCGGGGAGGGTTCTCATAGGCCACCATCGATTGGGCCTTACCCCCACATGCAACGCTCGTCACCGTTCATTGCCGGCCATGGAGGTTTCGAACTTCCTCCGTTAAACGCGATTGGTGGTGGTGTTCCGTCAGGTCCTGGCATGCCCTCCGGCTACATGAGGTCCGGATCGAATGCTCCAAGCAGAACACATTCGCCCATGGGACACGCAACGGCAGCGCCTCCGCAGGGCGGCTACATCCTTCCTCCTCCTCATGGAATGTCGCCGTTCTACACTGGTCCTTTAGCAACTCACTCCGGACATGAATCAGCCATGGGTATGATGGGAGGCGGCAGTATACCGACTTTGGCGGATTTGGAGAGGCATTACATGGAGCTGCATGACCAGAAACGGCGGATGGAGGAGATATTGGACCGCACAGACAGGTTGATGGGAGACGTAAAAAGGGGGATGGACGACATACGGAACGCGGCTGCTTCTAGTGGTGGCTCGCTGAGTGGCTCGCCGTCTATAAGTCAACAACAACAACAGACATCGTCTTCGTCTATGCCTGCACCAGGAGGTTCCTCTACTGGTGCTATTCCCCTGGCGCGCGCTTCCGATAAAGACCGAAGTCGGGGGGAAAATGTTTGGCCGACATCTATCAATTCTGAATCGAGGGATTGATTGAGTCGTAGTATCTCTTGCTTTCGAATTCTACTCCACTCTATTTTCTCTCGGCTATTACATATATTGCACCCCTTTCTTTAATTTCTTATCCACCTTCCAATTTATATCGGGCGGAGGGCTGTTTATATTCCAAAGGGACGTTGACTATATTTATGGGCGCCCCTTCATTAACATCGTTCCGTTGTATCTAACTTGTCGTTGAACTCGTTTTGGTGTTATGTTCGTAGTGCTTTGCGTATCTTACAGGTTGTGTAGAACACCGCCCTCTATTAATGTAAACATGTGTATCTCTAGGCAAGGCGAGAGTCGTCTGTCATTCTTGGCTCGCTTGGTCACGTCTTCGAATCGTAAGGCGGGATTCTTTAGTGTTTTGCGGAGCTCGTGAGCGCTTCTTTCGTTTTTATTGTCATTCTCGTAATGATGTTTTTTCTAGTTCCAGAACCATTTTCCTCGGTCATGGGGGAAAGTGACTTCAGGACGTCCGCTCTCCATGCCGAGTTTTCTTTTTTGTCGAAGACTGTCCTCTTACTCACCGGCGCCGCCTTCGATGCGAACATTCAAGAATTTCGGGGCATGCATTTCTATATACCGAGTTCAGAAGTGTGTTCGCTCGCCCAGCTACATGGAAGTACTGAAAATCCGCCAAATCCCGACCGCACTAGTCGATCGAATAGCGGGAGCTAGAAGACAATGCGGCACTAAAGTTGATAAATTACCGCATGCGCAGAAATTCGATTGCAACTATGACCCTGTTCTATTGAAAGTCTCGCTAGGGTATTTGACATTCCATTCAGAATGCAGAGAAAATTACAGTATGTAATGAGTCTACAAAGTGGCTCCAGCCTAAACAATTAAACAAATCCACATGCTCCTGCGCGCCACGTAGGCGGCGCTTCGTCTCTAATTCTATGGACGGCAGGCTGAGTCAGAACAAAAAACTGAGTACCAACTATTCATAGATGCTCGTACCTCTGATATAAATTAGCTTCGATAGGTTCCGACTGTGATTTACCGTGATTCAGAAGGCGTCATGGGTATACGGCCCCCCACAGCCTTCCAGGCATCCTGCTTTGCCTGAAGACCTTTGAGGAGCTTATACAGCACCTGCCGAACTTCTGGCATGTACATTGCCAGAGCTTGCGGTGAGGGGTCTTCGGCGAGACATTGCTCTAGAACTGTCCGAAGGTCTGTCGGTATGCTGTGAATGTCACTGTAATAGAAGCCGCAGAAGTCAGAACAGCATTTTGTTGAGGGGGGGCATTTGCTAACCTTAGGTCGATTTTGTGGTAGGCAAAGGCATGTATCGTGGTATTAAATTGTGTGCCTATTTGCACATATACGTCGCTGACTTGGGTTTCGGTAGCTTGGTTTAAACTCCATAGCCTGAGGGACTCTTGGAGCTGTTTTGTGGAGAGAAGGAGAGCGTGGACCGCTGATGGGACATCGCCTGGGACGCGCTGGGTGTATACGAACATTTTTGACGACATGATGAAAGGATAGCGGGGTAGATAGGATACAATGACGCGTTGTTTTGTGGGATGGAAGGTCGACGTAGTGAAGGTCGAGTTTTAAGGTCGAAAAATGCGGATGTAAATGGCGTTGATAGGATCTTTTTTATAAATCATGGGTTACTGTTTGAAGTCAGGGTACTTACCGAAAGTTGCCACCCGCTAGACAAGTTTGGGCTGATTGTCATGCTGCTATCTGAGCCGGAAACGGATAGTGATGGTTCTCGGTGAGAGGAAGAAGAATACGGATAACGTGGTTCCATGAACAGTGTCAAGGAACTGAGATGCCGTGATGGTGGATTGAGATCGTGAAACAAGTGCGGTCACTGCTCTGTTAGAAATATAGGACAAGTGTTTCGTGGAGAGTGTACGAACGGATTGATGATGATAGAGAAAGAGGCGCTCAATAGTACCGTGACAGAACTGCCGTACTATTTTGGTGCTGTATGTTATGGTGACGGTTTGACGCGATGACGACGTTGACTCGGACGAGACAAGGATCGCCCTCGCTTTCGGATCCGAGTTAAAGTATATGAAATACACCGGTGCGTAGGCATCCAGGTGGGCAATCCGCAAACATCTCCCCCGATTTTAATACGTTACAGATGAGTTTCACAGCCCTGGCGCTGCCGGCTGTGCACCATGTGGGTAAAGGTTTATCTGTGAAAAATGCTATGGCAAGATAGAAATCAGAACGTGTAGGTACTAGGCGCTCACCGGAAGAGAGGGCGGGGAAGAATTACGCTTGCATCTGTTGGTGCAAATCAGGAAGGTACAAGGGCCAAGGACCCACAAAGGCCGAGACAAAGGAGGAGTGGTTACATAATGTATCGTCATAGCCGACGTTTCACTGGCGGTTGCCAACACACGATCACCATGATCGCATACAGACTTTGCGTTGTGAGGATCAACCGATCATTGTGTCGGAGGACAGCTCCTTGACATTGCCTTCAACCTGCGCCCGACAAAGATATCGAGTCTCTACTGGTTGCAATCTGATAAACCATCAATGCGCAGTCAAATTTTGAATGTGTCTCTAGCAACCAGGAGAAGGGGGACGCCGCAAAGACGAGGATTGGCGTTCGATTCGTCTTCAGGGCAAAATGGCTCTGAAGAAGTTCGGACAAGTAAATCCGTTATTGGTTAAATGATGCGATCTTAATACTGCTTTGATCCTTCATAATTAGATGTTACGAAGACAGTGTTAGGATCACTAGCAGCCTAGTTTGGAATGCGTACCTTGGTTTGTGCCTATAAACCGTGCAAATTGCGGTGACATCTCCGTGGCTGCAAGTCTAGGAACTGAAGCTTGAACGCGGTGGATATCACCGCGAGACCTCGAAACTAAGTTTGGCACCGCAAGTATCCGTTTCATCGGTGGTTCCTCCACGCCAGAGCGCTGCTTTGAAGCCAACGAACTGAGACGCCACTTTGTAAGGACAGTAATTTTGGCTTGACATCTGTAGCACCGCCAGTCACAAACATCTTAGCTTGGGTCTCGGAAATTTATTTCTTAAACGTCGAGAAAGAATTCGATGATTGGCCGAATAATCCGAGCTCCTCGATGCAAGTGCCATCAGCACACCGACTGGGACTTAGATCGGGGTAGGGAAACACACGCCGCGGTACGTCTACTTCAGAGCATGATAAAAAACCCACTATGCCTATCCTTCCTACCGAATGTCGCCTGCACAATGTGCGTAACAGGCTAGGATAGCTTCGTTGTAATGCCAACTTAGAACTCACAGTAGAGGTAGGCAAGTATGAAACGGCATCTTTGTACGATTATCTCTGAAGTGGAAATGGGCAGTGTTCGTGTGATGTACTATAGTGTTCATCGGTGGATACAATCTACGGAACTACTGGCGTTTGCCGTGTTCAACAAAACCGTCAGAATATGAAAGAGTGGAAATAAATACCCTTCATCTTTTTGATCTTAGACAGGACCAAAACATGGCAGGTATCGATGCTGGGTCTGTGACTCCCGATGAATTGACGCCGCTATGGGAGACAGCAGGTATGGGACAATGACGGGCTTTCAGGAGACCTGAAATTAAATGATTTGGAGAAGGTGGAGATCTTAATGAGACAGACGTATCAGAACATTACCTCAACTCAGAGGGCTTGAGGTCGAGGTGTCCAACAAGGGGGGATTTGTGACAGTAAACAGTAGTGCCACTAGCCAGGTTCCGCCATGAATGAAGCCAATTTTGGAGCCGTTCCAGAGTCAGTGAGATGAAATCAAGTTTGACGCCGGTCCTCTTACATATGTAATGATGAAGCAGGCAATGCAGGTCTGATGTACATTAAGATAGGCGATGCATCCTCCCAAGAAAATAGGTTCCCAAAAAATCTGTAACGGGCGCGGGAGCTAGGTTATTATTGACAACACGGTACAAATCAAAGTTCGGCATTGGATGTGGTGAAAAGGTTTGCTGGAGAGAAGGATTATCACGGTATAATAGTTGATAAATTGCACAGAATTTTTGATGTTGGTCAATAATTTAGAGACGTAGGCTCGCCGTTCCTCTTTCAAACCACCGGTCAATCTCAGTCAATTGGTTTTCTACCGATTGTCCAAGTTTATCGAGAACTAGGCTGCCATTGAGCCAAAGGTGATATCATGGGCCCCGCAGATTCTCTGATGTTCTAGATGTTGCTATCCATCGGACTGTGAGATAAATGAAAGGCCGTGTTTCAGCGCTGAAATCGAATCCAAGGTGGCCGCCATCATAGTAGAAATTATGACGACCTGATGACGGCATATCGGCGCACGGCCCGACCCGGTTTGTTTAACCCTAATTCAGCAACAGTGACCGATCCAAACGTATCTTAATTTCAAAGTTTTTCCCTCAGGTTCCGACGTCCGTACATGTCGTTTCTCGAGCCCCGAGCCACCTTGCTTGCATCTCCAAGCCGAACACAACACGTATGAGCACCAGCTGCGATGATGAGTAGGTTACCGTCGACCCTTTTCAAACCGTGTTCACATTCTGATACAAACCGGAACCAAACTTGGATCACGAAATGAGCGCTAAAAATGCCGTTGAAGGAAGAGATTGTAAACTCAGGTTGACCCAAAGCCTGACGTCTAGGAGTGGGTGTTCCTCGAATATTTTTGTCGTTTGACGCTGAGATAGTGAAGAGACACAAATCGTCGAATTTCTACGGCACATCTGTCTGTTTGGATATCCCGTTATAGTTTTTTGCCTGGCTCTCCGTGTGACTGCATATCGGAACCTTTTGCGTCCACCAAGTGTCCAGCGAAAACAGCTGCACTTTTAGCCCGGCGAGAGCTCCTATTAGTATCAAGAGTGAGTCCACTTTTTCAGGAAGCGGCAAGCCGTACGTCCATAATCATGCTATCTGACAAGCGGAATGGCTCAAACCCTTGTAGGAGCCGCAAGGTGATCTTAAACATAAGGGCTGTGGTCCGAATTTTGTCTGACAGTGCGACTTCAGCCGTTGCAGTGGCGGCGTAAATCCCTCTGAGACGCGAAATTCCCGCCGTCACATCACGTGGAAGACCAATGCCATAGATAATGCAAGAAATGCAAGAATAGAGACACAAAGACCAGCTCAAACTTTTTCCTATGGCTTCTCGAATACCCAGCGAAAGGCCTCTTCAGTTCGACTTGGAATCTCTTAGTGGAAGTACTGAGAAAGAGACAGAATCTTCTCGTGTCCTTGTGGAAGCCCGCTCTCAGGTTCGTGGCAATGGTGCAACGCTGGATCGTAGTGCCAGTCACTATTCCCCTCGGGTCAATGTGGGAGCGAAGATACCAGGCGAGTTTAGGACTTTGAGGTTATTACTTCGCTGTGTATGGATCCCTTCTGCTGATACTCCGTGCATAGTATTCACGTTGAAGAGACAAAAGATGGTCGAGCGGACGCCAAAGCCAAATCAGTTGTCAAAGGTAGGCCAACTACAGCTCGTCGTCAAAACACAAGCTCACCCCTTTTCCCTAGAAATTGCGGATTTGGACTGGCACCAACTGGACACTCTCGAGGTCCTCACTCGCCTCGGAGTATCTGAGAAGGCTGGATTAGATGGTCCCATGGTTATCAGGCGTCTAGCGCAGAACGGCAAGAATGTCATCACCCCTCCGCCCAAGAATCTACCAAAACGTATATTCTTTTATATATTTGGAGGTGCGTAATAATATCTTTCGCCTTTTCCACCCTCTGACATGGTTGGGCCCCATTAAGGTTTCGGCGGTTTGTTATTCGTCGCATCTATCATCTGCTTTCTCTCTTGGTTTGTCTATATACTTTTTCCTGCAAGGGAAACGATGTTAACATCTACACAGGAGACCCCTCGGAGACCCGAATCCATCAACAGCCAACCTGGCCCTCGCAGTGGTGCTCCTGCTGGTTATCGTGATACAGGCCGTCTTCAATGCCTGGCAAGGTACGGAAATTACGTTAAGCATGGCCAGCAACTCACTCGGCTTGCGTCAGATTTCACTACAAGTCGCACAATGAACTCTATTGCAGCTATGTTACCTATAGATGTTTTAGTCACTCGGGACGGTAACACTGTCAAGTGAGTAGTAATGCGATGTCGTCTCTTCCGTCTGACGACCTAGCCAGGGTTCCAGGGCCTGAACTTGTCCTTGGAGATATCGTTCATATCAACATGGGATGCAAGGTCCCTGCGGATCTCAGGCTCATCGATGTATCCTCCGATCTCAAATTTGACAGATCCATCTTGACTGGGGAAAGTAATGCTATCCCTGCTACGGTCGAAAACACCAATCCCAACTGTGAGCACCAGCTCCAACCACCATCGATGCGGAAGCTGATGAGCTTTGTTGTTAGTCATGGAGTCTCGCAACATCGCACTCCAGGGGACGCTCTGCGTTGGTGGTGGTGGACTCGGCGTGTGCGTGTGCCTCGGCGACAAGACGGTATTTGGACGGATTGCCAAACAAGCAGCGTCAGAACGTCCCGGGCGAACTTCGCTGGAGTCTGAGATCCGCCGAATCGTCCTGATCATATGTAGCATGGCCCTCGCAATCGACATTATCTTCATCAGTAAGCCCCTACTTCCATGTCCGAGGTGTTTTTTCGGATTTTAATTTTGCATGCAGTTTTGTGGGCTGCCTGGCTTCGTCGCGATCATCCCAACTTCATACCTGTTCCGGTATTGCTTATAAATCTGGTCTCTGTCGCCGTTGCATTTATACCGGGTGAGAAGCGCGCTGTCCTCGTTGCATTTATTCTTAATTAACCTTAGTCTTCTTTTAGAGGGTCTTCCTGTTTGTGTTACGCTTTCTCTGACGGTGATGTGGGTGACCGCGTGCCTGGGTTGCCATCATTTTTAATACTTTTTCTATAGAGCCGGTGCCATGCGGAAAGCCAATATTCTGTGCAAGTCTCTCAGTACGGTCGAGAGTCTGGGATGCGTCAATTTCATAGCATCGGACAAGACGGGTACTTTGACCCAGAACAAAATGACTGTGGTTAACGTCGCTGTCGGGCACGAGCTTTTGACGGTCTCAGAAGCAAAAATAGCTGCACTCTCTAATGAACCCGCTGGGGAACGTATCAAGATTTTGGCTGCAATAGCAGGAATTTGTAACGATGCATGTTTCGACAAGGCAGACGAGGGGTTGCCTGTAGAGATTCGGAAGGTTCATGGCGATGCTACAGGTAAAGTGCCTGTGAAAAGGGCGTGACCTTATACTGAGAGATTGTGGTTAGATACTGGTCTACTTCGATTTTCCGAGAGTATCATTCCTGTTGAGAATAGCCGGGCAGCGTGGATAGAACGTGCGAAGGTTGCCTTCAACTCCAGTATGCGCTTCGTTCTGTTGTCGTGTCCGTCAAAATTTTTGACGATACACAGAGAACAAGTTTGCCATGAAACTACTACAATCGCTTCCCCAGGACAAGTCAGCCAGAGCAATGCCCATCTCTTCTACCGACGACTTCGACGTTTCCTCAGATTACGTTCTATTGGTCAAAGGAGTAGGTCATTGCCTGTTACCATCCCCGTTACATCTAAAATGCAATAGGCTCCTGAAATTATATCACGCCGGTGTAGCCATATAATGGATTCGAGGGGATCAATCAGGCCCATGGATGATACCCTTTCAGACCGTCTGTCGGCGATACAGGAGCAATTTGCTTCAAACGGCCAACGCGTTCTACTTATGGCCAAGAAGATCATTCATGGTGCAGAACTCCCGACAGACTTTTTCGTCGAATCCGGTTCTTTCCCCATGGAGGATCGTATTCTTGCCCTCAACTCTGACTTGACAGTGGTCGGTTTGGTAGCTTTGATAGACCCACCAAAAGACGACGTCAAGCACACCGTTACTACGGCGCGTCGGGCGGGTATCCGGTTTGCGATGGTTACAGGTCTGTCTTTTTTTCGTGACGTTCCTATCACTGACCCCAACTTTGAAGGTGATTTCTCTTCTACCGCTGCCGCCATCGCACAGCAGGTAGGAATTATCACTACGCCAATGAACGAAGTGAAATATGTCAAGGACCTTCCACACGACGCTTCTCTAGAGTCAGTGGCTGAGTACGAGCCCGAGATTGATAGGCGCTCCAGTCCAGAAATGCGAAGTCTGGTTTTAAGCGGTTCCGACTTGATCGGCATGACTGAGTCGCAATGGAAGCAAGCGCTTGCCTTCGATGAGATCGTTTTTGCTCGAACAACGCCCCAGCAGAAACTTCAAATTGTGAAAAAGTTGCAAGCGGAAGGATGTACCGTTGCAGTGACAGGCGATGGAGGTGAGCGTAAATGTTTTTGATATGCGTTTGGCGCCTGACATCTTTTTCCTCTTCAGTGAATGATTCCCCAGCTCTGAAACAAGCCGATGTTGGGGTAGCCATCGCCGGAGGCTCTGAAGTCGCCATGGAAGCCGCGGACCTGATTCTGCTCTCGGACTTTTCTGCCATTATCACTGGGATTCAGTATGGGCGCTTGTGCTTTGAGAATCTCCAGAAATCAATATTGTATCTCCTACCAGCTGGTATGTTTTACGTCATGATTTTGTCTTCTGAGACTGAAGGCTACTTTTTCAGGAAGTTTCTCCGAACTCATGCCTATCGTTCTCAATGTACTCACCGGGGTACCGCAAGCACTAAGCAATTTCCAGATGATCATTATCTGCGTTTTTACGGATGTTTCGCCTGCGCTGTCCATGGTGAACGAGAAGCCTGAAGCAGATCTATTATTACGCCGGCCTCGTGATCGCAAAAAAGACCGTTTGGTCAATTGGAAACTCCTGCTGCAAGCGTACTTCTTTCTGGGCTTGATAGAGACAGTCACATCCATGGTTGGGTGAGCTGTTCGTCATCTTCTGGCTCTCACTGAGTTAAATATGGAAATTAGGGCGTTCTATTTCGGATTTCAACGCAATGGCGTCCCTTTCTCCGCCCTGTGGCTGAAGTACGGAGATTATGACGCAGACCCCGCGCTGGTTCAGGAGCTCACGAACAAGGCACAGTCCATCTGTATGGAACAATTTGGTGTTCCTCACTTTCAACACACTAACGATAGCTTGTAGACTTCTTCAATTTGGTCATAATGCAATGGTTCAATTTACTTGCGACGCGTACTAGAAGGCTGTCGTTATTCCAACAAAATCCTCTTGGTTCCAAAACGCGCAATGTTTTCATTTTCCCTGCCATGGTGGCGGCACTCACTATAGCCTGGTCAGTTTCTTCACGGTGCCTCTGAGTCCATACTAATTGACCCAAATAGTTTCTTCTCCTACATCCCTTGGTTCCAAAAGGTTCTTTCGACACGTGGAGTTCAAGTCGAGTTCTACTTCTTGCCGATTGCGTAAGTCATGTTCATATGTCAAAGCCATGCGCCGTGACGTTCAATTATCTTGCTTCAGATATGGTGTCGGAATGCTTTTCCTTGATGAGACACGCAAATGGTGGAACAGGAGGCATCCATCGTCGTTCCTTGCACGAATCTCGTGGTAACGACCTCCCATATAACATTAGTGATATTTATTTTAGAGTGGTAGATGATTATATAGCAACAGGAATCGATCTGAATAGAATCCCGGGCCGGTGGCCTTTGCCTTGGAAACGAAAACTATAGCCATTGGGTCGAAGTGGCGAGACGTTATGCAAGGCTGTCTTATTGAGCATGCCCTAAGGACTCGTTTGGCCGTACTTTCCAGCGAATAGCGTCCTAGCTTTTGTCAAGCCCACTTATTCATACAAGGTGAAATCGATATTTTGCGCCGCGACTCTTTCTGACTTCTGATGCTTTCACAGTTATAAAAATGGAATGTCTTCCTCAATCATTGACTCGGGTACTATTGCACCTTCTGCCGCAATGGGCCAATCCATCTCCCATGCGGATGGCTATCTACCTTGCTACACCGAAATATATCGACGCTTGACAAGCCCGCCCCCCCCCCCCCAACGACAATGCACAGACTAATCGATATCACTCTGCCCTATATATGTATACGAATTTGGATCACTTCTTTGCGTGTATGGCTCTTGAATATCGCAAGAGCCATGCCGCGAAAGATGTGTCCAAGAAGAGAAACAGCACATCATTTCGTCTTTCACAGGATTCTCCAACGGCGTAAACATGACGGAACGCCTCTTCACCTACTTGAACCGTCAATGGATCAAGGCCAATATAGCGGCTGAGGTACCAGATTCGGAGACACTCAGTAAATGGAGCTATGATATGTCAATTAAGGAAGGGCGGATGAAAGCGACAAGGTGTGCTCGGGCTGCGGATCCATCCTCCGTTATACCGAGCCTCGCACTGCGTCGGTTTCGCACCGAACTTGTGGAGCCTCTCTTCAATTCGACCGAGTTTTTGAAGAAGCTTCACGGTGTTGTGGCCAGTGATGCCGTAATTCAAGATGAGGGTACCATTCGGAAACTGCTGGAGATATGCAGAAATATTAATGTTGAACCTTCTTATCCTGTTCTTCAGAACTTCAGGCTGTTCTTGGAAAAGTCTTCCGAAGCCAAAGGACAATTGGCGGACACGAAGATGAACCAAGAAGAGTTTCAGTGACTTTCAGATCAGATGAAAGACTGTCAGATTTTCAATGAAAATGCTGCAAGATGAGTACTTGACTGTCTCCTTTGTTAATATCATCCTGAGCTTATTTGCGTTTTCGTAGTCTTTATTTGTGTTGCATACTGATACCATACAATACGAACATAATATTAGATCGGTATTCAACCGAGGACTGATAGAGTGCGCCCCGTACACAATCCAACATCTCCCCCAGGCAATGGGGTCACGAGGGTCAAATTCATAAATAGAAACCCGTGGAAGTATCTTCGCAACTGACAATAACATAAACACAGGTCTGCTATTAGGCTCGTGCTTGCGTTATTCATACTGGACAGCCCGTCGTCAAGGACATCAAAATACTCCGCCGATCCGCCCGCCGCAGTGCCTATATACGAAACATGGGGGAGCTGGCAAAGTTCCGTAAGCTATTGTCAGTGTAGCATGGGAATGAGTCATGGGACACTTTGGGCTAAGACAATAGGTCCCAACCACGCAATGTTCTGGTATAAATTGTACGTATGGAGCCTCTCGTAGTCTTCACCTAATTTCATTTGCACAGGCCTGCACTCATAATTTTCATCTACGACCATCTTCAACGTTACCACTCATGGACGACTTTGTCGAATTGTCCTTCGGCCTTGCGCAAGATCGCACGCCGCAGAGTAAAGCAGCTGAGAGCTGGACCATGGATGGGGGATGCATAGTGTCCTAACATCTTTTCCCCTTTGCTTTTGCAAGTGAGTACTCATTTCACTCTTGCTAGCGATGCGCTTACCTGGTCTTCACCGATGCTCGTCCAGTCTTTCAAATTGAACTGGAGGAAACTTGGAGATCGGAGCTGTGATAGCTACGCGGTTAATGGATAGTATCAGACCGCTCCACGTTCCTTTATATCATTGTCTCTTTCATCTCGTGCTTCGCATACTCCAGTGCATACAATCAAACGTTGAAACGGTAAAGTTCCTCTTAAATAAATAAGAACAATATGTAGTAGAGGTAATTAGATCATATCGACGACTTAGCTTTACAGCATGAGCGGAACGCTTTGCATTGGCAGACTTTCCTGGCCGGAAGGGACCATGGATCCGATGCAAAATTCAGGCAGATCGACGGAAAATCACGAAGGTATTGAACGCAAGCTCACCACCAACAATGTAATGTACTGCGTGTATCGTTTGAGAAGCTACAAATGTCATGATATATGTTGCTTGCGTGTAAAATTCTTCACTGAAAGTGGATATGGTAAGATGCCAGATTTGGCAGGAAATTAGACGATAACTTCCGACATAGGGTATTGTTATTGTGATCATCTTTCTCCGGGTGTTCAAACCGAAAGCCCACAAAGTGAGGTGGTGACCCAAGTAGGTTTAGGAGTGTCGCAATATAGCACGTAGCCCTGACGTCCGTCCGGATAACGAAATGCAGACAAGGCAAGAAAAGGGAATATGGTGCCATATATGAAGAGACAACGAGTGGTGGGATGTGTGATCATAGATGTAGAGCATTTCTGTACCAAATAATGGGCATGTAAAATGGAACTGGACAAGGTTCAAAAACGGTGATAACACCAGCACCGCTTCAAGAGACGTGACTAGAAAGAACGAGATGGGTAATATATCTAGCCTCTAGGTACTAGCTTCACTGATTGCAGTGGTAAGTCGTTGCCCAGTCGCACTGCTCTAAGCGGTATCAAAGACAGGAAGGACATGGCTTGACCAGGCGCTCTTGACATCCAAATCCTGTGTCCACAGTGGAAAGAAAGATGGCAATTTCACAGAAAACCCACTGTAAAGTTCAAACCTAGACCATCAATGACAATCACCTCAATAGCGATCACTTTATGAGTATTGTCACCACTAGGCTGTATGTTACAGGACTCGGAGAGGCTAGGGTTGCATCGTAGATGAAGTCTAATAACTGACCATAGTGTCGGTGAGGAATGGTCAATATTTCTCCAAAAACAGATATGGCCTAGAATGCAGGTAATTTGTGGTACACCATCGGAAGCCACACCAGCCTGGATAACAATGAGAGAATATCTCAGGCAGAATATCTCGGGAAAGACATCGAATAGGGCGAGATATGGATTTAAGTCGCTGTCTTGTAGTGGCTATACCATCTATCTGAGTCCGAACAAGAGCAGTGAGGGATTCTAACTTCTAAGTAGCAGAGGCTCTGGCACAGTCACAGCAGCCGGTCATCCAAAGGAATGATGGTTTGGTGAACTCAATCATGGTTGTATTCAGGAATTGGTTGCCGTGCTCTAAGGATACCAAGAGCATTCTAGACATCGTCGTTCAAGTTTTCAAGATTCATGTTCAGGAGCCGGGCGATCGTCGTGCAGGGCAGTTAGAGGGCATACATCTGAGTATGGTTCTCCGGTGAATCCGTCGTTGGTAGTTTGTTGCTATTGCTAAGTACTGCAACGGTTTTCATCAGAAATTCTGGGTTGCAAGTATTGGATGCGTACATTGACCTAACTGTCCCTGATACTTCGAGATGTTGGTACGTTCAAGAAAGGCAACTATGTGAGTGTGTAATTAATGGCTTGCTGAGGAACGCCGTTCGAACAATATAAGCTGACTTTGCATCACTGACAGGCCTAGGCCCTATTGCCGGCGGCTATTAATACCGGCGCGGCCGTCCTTGGCCGGTTCAATATTAGTTTTCATCGTCTCGGGTCGCAATTCGCTTTCAATCGAACTGATCTTTATTTATGCTTTACAACTATAGACTCGTTTCACGCGTCACGCTCTGCCAGACTGTTCAACAGAAGAAAGAAGCGGTGTAAGGACCAAAGAGAGCAGACTTATCCAGCGCAGAGTTACGGTCGAATAGAAGATAAGAATCGCTGCCTTCGTTCAAATACTCAGGTATGCGCATCCTCCAGCTGCCGGACGCTAGCTACTCGTTTCTACCCTCATCCTGCAGCAAATGCCGTACCTGTAGATTTTAAGGAGGCCTGAGCATGGTAACTGAATGGACCATCGACGGCGCGGACACCAGCCGTAATGCTAGTACCCCGAACAGCGAAGTAAGCACGAGTTGCTATGCTTTTCTCGTATATCTCATATATTTTCTTACTCCAGGACCTCTGCGACATCTATTGGCTCTCGTGTAGGCTTTTAATCGGTGTTGCTGCTCCATTATTAATGGCGAGGAGACGGACATAAGATTGGGCAAATAAGGGTCTCACACTCGAAGATCCGCATTATAGCGAGCATGGAAGGGGAAGAAGGCAGCTTGCAGGGTTCTCATGCTATTACGCGAGGTCTTTTTACCGTCCGCATCTTTTTGTTCAAAGTTTACCCACTAGGTCTGAAGCCAGAAGAATCGCTCCGCACACAATATGAGCCTCCGACTAGGACCTGAATCTCAATCACGCAATCGCACCAGCTATCTCGCGCGTCGGATAAAGGTAACCAGCTTCATCGCAACTTCAGCGGAACATCGTTCTCTACATGGGTAGTTTGACATGTCATTCCGTCCCATTGCAACACCATTGCTACCCATGTGCAGCAATGGGACCCATCGTGAACCATCAAGACTCCAGAGCCTAATCTTATAATACGATACCCGCAGAAAGTCTGAGCTTTCGTCTTGAACGTGCGGGTGTGCTTATCGGATTGTTCAGTGGCTTCACCACAATAATAACTCATGTCGTACGTCCAACAGATGTGAATCGTGAAATTTGTACTAATAGTGACTATAGTTATGACATCGCCAACAATATGCTATCCATTCGCAGACGCCCAACGAACCATAACTCGTTACCGACAGCCACTGCTCCACAGCGTCATCACAGTGTTTCTCGCTGTCTACGACGACATCATGGGGAAAAAAAATTCGGGCTAAAAAAAAAAGACCCATCCGGCCTAGTCACGACATATAAGAATGCGCCTATGCGATGTTCCCGCAGTCTTCATCTCTTTATGGTCTGCACTAATAATCTTCTTTGACTACTTATGGACGACCTTGTCGAGCTCCTCGTAGGCAGGTTCGGACAGCTGAGATCTGTAACATGGACGCGGATGTATCATGTCGCGATGAATTTTCTTCTCTCCCTCTTGTAGTAAGTAGGGTTTTACTTTTGTTTCTGGAGACCTACTCACCCGGGACTCATTAAATGGGGCATGCATATGAAGGTTGACGCATTAAACTCAGAGACGTATTGCTGTAGTCTGACCGCTCGACAAGTTGGCGTTATCGATCTTTGCATAAAGTTTAAAGCACTCCTCGGTGGAAAAAATTTACGCAAGATTTCAGTCAGTTTTCCTGGGCCAGGCTCGGCGGTTTGTTGAAGAGCCGATGGCGACACAACCCCAGGTAGATAAGACCAACTGATCCGCCACCACTCGAATCTCCAACGAACATAAGAGCTTTCGTTGATCGTCAAGCTTCAATGGAAGAATATTACCCTGGAACCTAGGCACTACTATCTCGGTCCCTCCGTTCAAGACGTGTGTGTTCTATCTCCCCTTGTTTCTGTCCGACCTAGACCTCCTATTCACGAGCTATGCATAGATAAGCGCTCATGAACAGGTAATTTAGTCTCAGTCTCAATGGAGACTCCGGAAATGAATTCCCCATTATCTAGGCACCAGTAATGTCTACTAATATTCACTCCCTTATCTGGTCGTGCGCCGTAATTCGTCGAAGATCCGAAGACCAACGCAAAATGCGGGGAACCGGGGAAGCTAGCTATAAAGCTTGGTGTTATCATCCGAAGTCTGGCTCTTCACTGCAATGCTCGTGCCTCTGGCTTTATTACTCTCGTGGTTGCTTGTCGCGGTGAACGCCAGTTCAGACTCTAAGACGGTATTGATTCTTGGAGGCGGCGTGACTGGAATCATCGCTGCCAAAACTCTCCACGAAGCTGGCATAGACGACTTTATCATTATTGAAGCCCAAGATGAGTTGGGTGGAAGAATGAAAAGTCATCACTTTGGTGGGAAGACTGTAGAGCTCGGCGCCAATTGGATCCACGGTGCTGAGCCTGTGTCTGGACCCGTGAATCCTATTTATACTTTGGCCAAGAAGCATGATGTAAAGACGCAGTACAATGACTTCTATGGAAGTGTGTGTAAGTCCGTCTTATCTCTCTTATCTTTTCAGAACTGATGGATTGGTAGCGACGTTCGATTTGAATGGTACCACTGATTTCGTTGACATCTGTCGCAAGGCCTCTGAGAATCATGTTAAACTTACTATCGCCGGAGGTACTCTCCTTATACTCTACTCCAGGTATTATCGAAATGAGCTGAGTTCTAGTATTCACTAGGTGAAAGGCTCAGTAGATCGCTTGTCGATCTTTCTGCTCGAACTGGCTACGCTCTTGTGGGCTCTAAGCCTCAGAGTCACCATGAACAAGCCGCCGAGTACTTCCACGTAGTTCATTCACTCTTGCTGTCTAGGATTTTTGCTCATGAACGCCGTGCAGTTCGACATGGAATACGCGCAATCTCCGGAACAATCCTCGTGGATCGCTCAGGCTATGGTTGGCGCATTTATTCATATCCAGTTTCTCGAATTCACATTCGCTCTGTAGAATGCGAACTTTACCTATGACTTCTCTAGGAAAATGCCCTCGAAAGATACGCTTTTATCTATTGATGAACGAGGATTCAAGACTGTTGTCCAAGCGGAAGCGGCGGAATTTTTGAAGCCTTCCCAGGTCATGTTTAACTCGACCGTAATGGATATCTCGTATTCCAATAGTGAAGTAAGCGTAACCCTCGACGGTGAGCGTGTGATACACGGCGCATACGCTTTGTGTACATTCAGCTTGGGCGTGCTTCAGCATGACGATGTCCGGTTCCGCCCAAAGTTACCCGGTGAGTCGGATGCTTTACTAGAATGCCCGATGTGTGAATGACATATGTCGGAAAGCATACAAACAAGAAGCCATCCAAAGTATGGTGATGGCCACATATACCAAGATTTTCTTTAAGTTTCATCAAAAATTCTGGTTTGATACAGAGGTAAGAGCCTTCTCTCTGATGTTCTGCAAACTGCCACTGACAATAAAGTCTAATAGATGGGATTGTATGCAGATCCAGAACGGGGACGTTATTCCACTTGGCAGAGCTTAGATCACCCGAATTTCTTCCCCGGCTCGGGAATCATTTTCGTAACCGTGACCGTACGTTTCCCTATAGTACATGTTAGATATCGCCCATTTAACTCGATTATAGGGTATCTTTGCCGAACGGGTAGAGTCGTTGCCAGACTCACAAGTCAGGGAAGAGGCACTCGGGGTACTGAAGCGGATGTTCCCGAACATCGACGTCCCGCAGCCACTTAATATGTTCTTCTATCGATGGCATTCAGATCCTTTGTATCGGGGATCATACTCAAATTGGCCTCCTGCTTTCTTCCTTTCGCATTACTACAATTTGAGAGCTAACGTGGGAAGACTATACTTTGCTGGCGAAGCGACGAGCTTGAAATATGTCGGTAAGTGTGTTCTAATCCTTTCTGCGGCCTGAGTAGAACTTCTTCTCTAGGGTTTTTACACGGAGCTTACGATGAAGGTCTGAGTATCGCGAGAGAGATCATCGAATGTATCCAGGAGGATGAGTGTGCTCCGATGAAAAGGGTACCCGATATCACCAACGGAGATGAGGGGTTTTATGGTCACTTCAATATGCAGTACAATTTGTATTAATATTGTGATATTAAGCAACGTCTGCAAATTATTCTAGGCAGGCGAATAAATAATCTGATAATAGGGAATGGATAAACGGGCTAGTAGCTTTTACAACTAAGTACATGTGCGGGTGTCGCATGCTAACCATTTAATAGTTCGGTTCACCATGTTCCAGGTCAAACTCTCGTCTATTGATGCTTAGAATACCATCGGTATGGTTCTCTGTCCCTGAGCCAAACTGTAGCATGGACACGCCACTCGCTTGCCAGCTATCATTAGGACGTGTTTGTCCTGATGCAACGCGTGCTACAATAAGAGTAGGCGCGATCCCCTTCATGAACATCAACAATCACTCAATGAACTGCGGAAAAAGATGATATAACAACGGACCGTTATTGGGATGTAGATTATTTGCGAGTAGACACTCGTAGCCCCGCCGCGCGAAATCAGAATGATGAATATGATCAAGGTTACAGAATAAAGCAAGGCGGACACGACCAAAATTTCGACAATACCACGGTAGGTACGTGCTGCAGCGCTGATCCCACCTGGAAATCTCCTGACCGTAACGATACGGTAAATAATGAGAGTGGTGCATAACAGCGTTGTACCTAAAGAGAATGAAAGGTACATCGTCGTCCAACTGACTTTGGATTTTTCCGGTGTAGGGCCTAAGTTGAAAGTTTCGTATAGATCAACGTGTAAAGCAAAGCACCCGAAAACTGCGGAGGGGTTCAGCGATCGCAAAGATATAGATCATTGAGAACTGGACCTGCTTGGCCTAAAAATAGCAGTATCGGTATAATGACAGGCCTCCAACGACGGCCCCAGACTATCCAACAGCGCCAAATCTAATCGGAAATGATTTCTTTGATAGGTACAGAGTTTGTAAAATCACAACAGACCATGATGGTGCCGGCAATATCAGTGTTGACACCAGAAGTGATTCCTGATACCCAACGAAATGCCTGTGCCTGGGGAGAGCTTGAAAGAGCCTGCAGTACGGTGGCATACGCCTCCCCCTTCTTGCTGTAGGCGTAGATAACATAAGCCCAGTTGAATACCAAGAAGATTGTCGCTGAGATGTATAATAATATAATGATCAAGGCCATGAATTTTCGGGCTTTAGATCGTACTTGTTTGCTAGAGACTGTATAATTAGTCAAATTAGTCGAATGTGGGCGAATTATGATAGGCAATGACCAAACACTCGACGTACATATTGTCCATAAGGTGAATAACAGAATACATGTATAAATGCCTGGTCATGTGGCAACGACTAGGTTAGACAGTTTACACGGCATATCTCGATGAAGGTGCTTACCGTGTCCCAAGGCACCTAAGATCGCCTGATTCAAGACTGCCCCCAAATAATCGAAACTGGCCTGGTCTTCTGACATGATGGTGAAAGTGAAGGGACGACGAGTTGAACGGAAACTTAAGTTATGTACAACTAAGGACCCATACTCCAGTTTCATTAGTAATAGCTTTGACATGATCCATTGAATCCAGGAAGCACACCGTCATTCCGAACGTATGGAAAAGATGCAATCTTCATGATTGATGGCTGTGCGGTTACTGGTTAGGAGCTGGGATAAATGTTTGAGATAATCTATATTATCCGTGAAAACTACTAATTTATCTTTTCGATCTTCTCGACTTCGCTTACACGTAGGCGAGCCCGCTTGTGCACGCTGTGCACGAACGCGAAGCAGCTATATGACCGAGTATTTGTTTGGCTAGCCAGCCCGGTCTCGGAGCATCTCACGCCGATCGTCTCCGGAGTCCGAATTCCCTTTCTCTGTTTTGACATTAGCTTCCAGAATACAACAGCACGATAATAGAGCAAACGCTATAATGAACCACTACACCAAAATTGTCCGGGCACAGGTGAACTGAGCTTACCGCCCTGATCAGACAAACTGATGAATCTGAAAGGATGGAGAAGAATTTGCCATGCTCGTTAAATGTTCTTTTCAACAGTGATCTCCCCAGATATATCTACCTGCTCTGGCCGAGCTTCTAGGTCGACCACAGAATCCTCCTGAGAGCATGTGTCGGCATCTGCCTGTGGGCGAGCTTCGAAGCGAAGCGACGATATGATGCTACCTCTCCAAGAATCTTCGGGGCGAGCGTGACCTGCTGCTACACGTCCGGCAAGGAGAGTAGGAGCGACTCCCTGTACATCACCTTTGTCAAATATATATCCAGAAAAGAGTAAATTTGTCCATACTGTTCTGATTGCTGCCAACGTGTTAAAGTAATCGCTCGCGAAGTCACTTCTAGTTTCTAGCGCCACGAATATGATCAAAGTCACAGAATGAAGGGCCGCGGACTCGACAAGGACTTCAATAGTGTGGCGATAAACTCCGAGCCTGCTGTACGCTCCATTTTTTGCTTGTATAACGATTAGGATACGAAGGATAATGAAGAGGGTGCACCATAGAGTCGTAGCAAGGATGCAGGATATGTAAATCACTAGAAAGGAATCACGTTCCGTCCCATAGAGGAACGCTTCGGAAATCTCCCAAATTTTGAACACTGAACAGATTTATCATTTGTCAGTGGACATGAAAGCAGGAGTTAGCGGGTATCTCACCAAATCCGGTAACAAGACAAAGGATGGGACACACAATTACGATCCAACGTCGTCCCCAGACCTCCCAGCAACGCCAAATCTAAAGTTAGCATAACACCACTACCATACGGAGTGATATATCAATGTCTACGAGATACCGTTAACCATGATACATTAAAGGCCTATTCCTGCAGTCACTGATTGATATATTATCTACAGTCATGTCCAAAACGGGTACAAACGGGGCCTCAAATAAAAAAACCGTTGCTCACTATTGATGATGATGAGCTCTGCTCATCCACGCAGCAGCCTGACTGACAGTGGCCGATACGGTCCCAAAGTGGGTATTGGATCGCGCCAGGCCTTCTTAGATCGCGCCAGGGGAGTATTATGGATCGCCAATTGTTACTAATGATCTATAACTGTCCAAATTGGTTACATTTGGCCTGGTTCTCTTTCTGAATCTGCCACATACAGTGATTTGTTATATTATAGTATGACAATGAGAATAATATTTAACTGAAACATACAGAAATTATTCAGTCATTAAATGTCTTCATTGCTTGCCTCAGCTACAACCATTGTCCCAGAAAGCAGCATTTCTCCACAAAACATAATCAATTTGATTCTTGTGTTGCAGCCTGGTGTTGTGTGTATGCACCAGGACATTGATGAGAGCAACCCCTTCTGTGGTGCTCTACATGACAGTCACAGATTAACATCATGTTTGAGGATGTATTTGAGATGTTCTGGCATGTTAACATCCAGATCCGTGACATTGGGATATGGGAATGGTTTGGCTCATGGCGGCCATTGTTTTGGGTTTGTTCCGTCGTTTTGCTTGGACAAAAATGGCATCAAATTGATTCAATCCGTGGCCGGCTACTGTACCAGTTTACGAGTACCGCTCACATAGTTCGGACTATACGGCCCGTTCACTCAGTGATGTCATCAACATTATGCCGTTACAAAAGTTTACCACTTGTTTAAGGCCAGTTTGCACCAATAAGCCTGAAAAACTTTGCAGAAACACTCAGAACACCCATAGCTTTCATCGGTATATGCTTTCCCCAGCCAAATTGTGCCTTGGAATTTCCATCAGACAAAGCATAATTTGGACCCGATGGTTAATCAAAATGTGCATGTTGACCTGTATTCTCGATGGCCCTGCATCCATAAGCCGTTCCCCAAAACATCAATCTCAGCAAGGGCAGCATTAAATGTATGCTCAAAGCAGTGCTAGATTAGTGAGTACATTGCATCTCTAGGCTACTTCAAATCTGCTGAATATTTTTCAGGCATAAAAGCGAAATCGATAAACCCCGCTGACAACGTATTAGGTAGTACATCCACATGTGCTCTGGAACGTGACAGTGGGGAACAGGCATGCCTGTATCGTTCTGTACCTCACTGCCGCTGCTCATGGAAGCGGACTAGTCCCTTCGCTTTATGATTACTCTTCTGCATCATTCTGTTTTTATTTTTCACAATATGTTTTATTATATTTGAGGTTATATGTGTGCTAGCAATAGACCATCTACCTGTAATAAAACAGTAGAGATTTGTCCTTGATTTGTTCTGATTATGCATGTCCAAGGAAACAAATTGCTGTAACATAAGGAATAACAAACATGAGGTGTGTTGAGTTTCTGCTGTGATCCGGGTTTAGCACAACCATTGATTGCAGATCCAGGTACGCATGCAGCAAAGAGAGCGAAGACGACGTCCATCAATCAATTCTGATCCCAGGTTTGCAGTATTTATAGACAGTTAGCGGAACATATTTTTAGACAGAGAAGCGCACTGTCGGGAGCGCTCGTCGATGGATATGGGCGGGGAACCGACGTCCAGCGAGCAAGAGACTTTGACTATGTATGAAGGCACGTGATGTCCATGTGCAGCTGATATATCGTAACCATGACTGCAGGATCAGTGCATTGATGTATCATGGCCATGTATATTGACCAGTCTTTGATATATCATTTCGTTAGGTGGCCTTGAGCATAACGCTAAGTTGATTTCAATGTTGGCCAGAAGAATTTTACCCACCATGGCGGAATCTGCCACAACGGTGCTCATAACGGCTGTGATACCGATCCCCATATTGGGCATCCGAACCTTCGGGATAAGATCTCGGAGGAGCTCAACATAGTCTTTGACGAAGAAGACAACCCTTCCAATAGAAACGAGAAGTGCCCAATTTAAGGAGAAATTGATAGTCGTAGTGATGTAAAGGAGGATGATAATGGCTACCATGGCTCGTCCTATGGGCCGAGTTTTGTTGATGACTGCCATGGGAGACGGAAGTTCCCTTGAGTACATTGGAAGACAGAGAATATTCTACTCACAAATATTCCACAACGTGATGGAAACGATGCCAGTATATATGCCTATAAGCGTTGACCACGATCAATAGAATAAATCATCAATATTAATATTGTACGCACCGTACAACAGAGCCAATTCAATGACTTCGTTCACTTTACTGTCACGCAAGTGATATAAGATGTCTTTTTGGTCCGTGCCGTGGACAAGATCTCCCCCACCAGACTTTAAGGACATCACGATTCACGAATGAACAAGCAAAATCGTTTGGGGGGTCATCCAAATATCAGAGCCTCCCGTTATATGTCGCACATCGCCTGTGAAAAGTTCATCAAAACGATACCAGAACCACTAAGTACTCCGGAGCCGTGTTGTAAGGAGCACAGACTAGGCAACATTTTTGCTACATAGTTGTGAGCGATTGGTGTTCCTTAGAAAGATAACATTGTGCAGCGGACCCCGAACCTATCGGGGGAAAGAAATGAATCATACGGACATGCGAATGACCACATCCAGTTTGCTTCATATTTTGTGATAAACCAATCAAGGACTATAAGATGGCCCGCGGACACCGGTTCTTCGAAGGTTGCCATGGATAACTTCAAAATTTTGTTCAAGAGAGAAATATGCAAGTAGATGGATCATAAGAGATCGCTGTAACTGTGAGGTTTGAGCTGAGGGGGTGTTCAATTTTATGTAGACATTCAAGACTCGAGGCAATGCGTACCATCACCGATTGATCATCACGAGCGATCAAATTTCTGAAAACTCCCTCAAGGTTTGGATGATTTTTTAACAGAATATGATCAAAGTTTATCTATATGGCAGACTCGGCGTCAGAATTGCTTGTACATGTTCCATTGGCACACCTTGTAAGTCCCAGTTCTTCCAGCAACTCCATTATTCTCCAAGCCGTTGTCATAATCATGAATTTGGCCAAAACCTTCGATAATCTCTGAGATATCCGTCTGGGTCCCGATGCTCTTCATCACATTTGCTACATTGTTCTTGGCAGGCATTGATGACAAGATGATGGAGTTGGGCGAATGCAAAAAAGTACGGGTGTAAATTCGTTTGAGTATACATCAGTGCTTCTCCAGAGTCCCAGAATTTATAGTTGCCTTCATCAATCACGAAAAGAAAGACATCCCCGAGTCGTGCTAAAGTTCTGCTCCACTGACTCGGAGGCATAAGAAGCGACTAGCAAGAAATCAACACGATGACTCAGTTTTGATGTCGAAGAACCGAAAAAGGAAGCTTCGACCGGAGTCACCCCGGGCCTCCGATCAATCAAGATTTAACCTTGCTCCCCATACACCAAACCAAAACCAAAACCAAACCAAACCATGGCTGGAGGTATAGTTATCGTGATTGAAGGCCTATACGGACTCGAAAAACTGTTACTTCCTAGATGCTAGTGTATTTTCGAGCAATATTGGTGATTTCGGGGAACACTGCTAAATTTCCTGGTGGGTATATGCTCGAATTTACATGTTTCCCCCGTCTTGATACCCCTTAAACAGGGCCACTGCTGAATCAGGGATGTCTCAGATTCCTGTCCTTGGTATAGTTTGGAGCTTCGGACGACAATACAATTCACCCATCATCAAGTCAATCTATGGGAGACTTTATACGTGTCTCACTTTGGCACTCCAACACGTTATATCCAGTTTACGTTGATGCAAATGCCTGGATCATGAGATCTGAGAGCCGGCAACAATACCAGCTTTCCGTCAGACGAAGGTTGTTGTTTTTCCCTCCCATGCTGGTCGAGACTCGGCTTCACCTAAGACCTAAAAGGTCCAATTTTAAAAACAGTCACACTTCGGACATCACCTCTTGCGCTTCACAGAATGCTAAAATTGAGAATTAATTAACATCTGCTTTTCAGCACGGTCTGAAGATAGCAAAAAACACCTCCGACGAAATATGGAGAATAGCCGGGACCTAGGTAGTGAAACATAAGAGGTCGGGTACATCTCTCGATGACGGCCAATTATCGAATTTGGCCTTCTTATGTTCATCTATTCTGCTTGAATGGTCTTCGGTTGCATTATTAAGAGTGACACTCGCCCTCTGAGTTCCTCTTGGGAGCATGGCTGTCCGCCCGCTCGACAGAATGAAGGGTTGAAGACTCGCAGACTTCAGCAACGAGGAGAAGAGCTCCGAGCTCCACCCATTCCATTGTTCCCCTGTATAACGAACAACAATAACTGCGATGTACCAGAGAGTCGTGGCTCGGATGCAGGAACCGCAAGAAGGTATTTACATTTTGCTTCCTTGAGCATGCCTGACTGGGTAGGAGGCGTTTCGGTATGCTTTGGAATGATACCCAGAGAGTTCGGTTTTGGCCATCCTTGTTAAATGTCAATTCGCTCCACCCTCGTTTTGACACCCGCTCCCGCGAACGAAACACGAATGGCATGATAATAGTTTATGATAATAGGTTACATGGGAAATTGTCCAAGATAGGCGAGATTTACTGATTCATTTTGGAGAAGTTGACAGAATCGAGACACCGGAAAGAAGAGAAGAATTCATCGCGCCCATTAATTCCGCTTTTCAACGCTAATTTCCTCAGACTCGTCTACCTGTTCTGACTGAGCTTCTAGGTCGCTTATGGAACCCTCTTGGAAGCATTTCTCAGCATTCGCCGGCGGGTGAGCATTGAAGCGAAGCGACGATACTATGATCCTACCCTCCCAGGAATCATTGGGACGGGTGCTACCTGCTGCCACACGTCCGGCAAGGAGAGTCGGCGCTACTCCCTGTAAGTGACTTCTGTCAGATATGTGTATTCAGGAGAGACAGTAGATCTGTATATGTACCGTTGTGATCGCTGCCAGGGTGTCAAAATAGCTCGTCGCCGGGTTATTTCTCGCCTCCAGGGCAACGTATACGATTAAAGCCACGGCATGAAGAGCCAATGACTCAACAAGGACTTCAATAACATGGTGATAGTCTCCAAGCCTGCTATCCGCTCTTTTGTTTGCCCGCATTACGGTCACGATGCGGAAAACAATGAAAATGGTGCACCATAAGGTCGTAGCGAGGATGCAGGATAGGTAGGCCAATAGAAAGAACACATTTTCCTTGCTGGTTAAAGACCCTACGATAATTTCCAAGATTTTGAAAACTGTACAAAATTTCCGGCTGTCAATGGCTGGAAAAACGGTAGGTTCATCAAGGCGCCTCACCAAATCCGGTGACAAGACAAATGATAGAAACCAATACTACGCGCCAACGCCGTCCCCAGACCAACCAGCAACGCCAAATCTATAACACTAAATAGACATCAAAGATATTCGATGCCACAAAAGTTGCACGTACCATGCAAGAGTCTGCCACAACTGTGCTCATAGCGGCTGTGATACCAATTCCCATGTCAGGTATCCGAATCTTCAGGTTGAGATCTCGGATAAGTTCAAAATAGTTTTCGATGCAGAAAGTATCTCTTCCTGCAGAATGGAGAAGTGCCCAATTCAAGGAGACGTTGATGGTCGTAGTGATGTAGAGGAGGACGATAATGGCTACCATGGCTCGTCCGATGGGCCGATATTTGTTGATAACTGTGTGGGACACTCTTGGGTAAATCGAAACCACGGTGAGAATGTTTCACTCACATATATTCCACAACGTGACAGAGACAATGCCAGTATATACACCTATGATATGTTAGCTTCAATTAGTGGAGCCGATACCATGCCCACCGTGCAACAGAGCGAGTTCAATGGCTTCGTTCACTTTACCATCATGGAAGTGAAACACGAAGCCTTCCAAGTCTGGGCCGTGGAAAAGATCTTCCCCACCGGACTTTAGGGACATGGTTTATGATACATCGAGATACTATATCCTCCCTTTATATGGTGCGCTTTGCCTATGAAAGGGTTCATGAGGGATGAAACAACAACCACAAGTCCGAGGAGGCTCTGTTACGTTATATATATTAGCGCAAGCCCACCAACATCTTTGCTATACAGCAGCAGCGAGAGATTGAATGGGTTTCCTTGTAGAGATCTCAATTGAGTGGCGGACGAAAATGTGGACCCGTCGGGAAGAGAGATGAATCACAGTTGATCATAACGGACTTGTAATCGGCCACATCTAAATTTTCATCACGATAAATCAATCATGAGCTATAAAATGGTCGAACAACAGTCCTTTCAATGCGATACCGACTCCCGACGTAACCTCCAGCTTCCATTCAAGAATATGTACGTCGAAAGCCAAGATTTGAAGAAATCGCAGCGACTGTGAGGTTTAAGCCCGAGAATTTGATGGGCACCTCGTAATATGTTCGAAATTTCATTGCAAAAGAGGAAAGGCAATGCAACCCGGTAGTAGTATCATCGTACGAGATGATCAATCATCACAGAAGACAAAACTCCCGTGCAGATCTGGTGATTTTCGAAAGAAAAAAAAGCCATACATCGAAGCTTCTAAGGCCGGGTCAGAATCAGCACTGGCACAGATGCCATTGGCACACCTTCAAGTAAACCCCAAGGACTTCTGGTAACTTTTATCTTCCCCAGCCGTTGTGATTGGCGATCGCGAACTTTGCTAAAGCCTTCCATAAGTCGTATCTATATCGGTGCTTTTGATCATGTTTGCTACGCAATTCTTAGGTGGAGCTGACAAGAAGATGACAAAGTCATTGACTGTCAGATAGATGCAAAAAAAGAAGTAGTACGGCCGTGGAAGTGTGCGTTAGTGCTGGTTCTAATACTCGCTTCAGGCTCTAAGCTCTTCAACAGGCCCATCAAGAAAGACAACCCAGAAGCGTGCCGAACTTTTTGATCTACCCAAGTATACAAGTATACGAGGGGTTAGCAAGAATCAAAATTCGAGATGGCTGTTCGACGTCAAGGGGGGATCTAACCAAAAAAGGAAGTCACCCTCCGATCGCTCTTGCTCCCGTACACCATGGCCCGCGGTGCGTTCATCGTAATTGAAGGCCTCGACAGATCCGGAAAAACGACGCAGACAGCGGATCTTCGAGAAAAATTAGCAGCTTCCGGGAACGCGGTGAAACTGCACAAATTTCCCGGTATGCGTTCAGTCGAATTTACGCGTTTCCCTCATCGTGACGCTCCTCTCACCCCCCCCAGACAGGACCACCTCGATCGGCAAGATGATAGATTCTTACCTTCAGTCAAAATCGGACCTTGATGACCATGCGATTCACTTATTATTCTCGGCTAACCGATGGGAGCTTGCGTGAGGATTCTTAACTATAGTTGCGCCAGAGCTGGGAGATGAATTGACCTAGGTCCACTATTGAAGACATTCTTGAGTCGGGGACGACAGTGCTATGTGATCGATACGCGTTCTCTGGCATCGCGTTCAGCGCGTCAAAAGGCCTGCCTTACGAGTGGTGTCGATCGCCAGATATTGGATTACCAGCACCGGACCTCGTTCTCTTTCTTGACATCACACCTGAAAAAGCGAGAGAACGTGGAGGGTATGGTAATGAGCGGTATGAAAAAGAGGAAATGCAACGGAAGGTGCGAGAGCAGTATAAAAGAATTGAATCGGAAAACGTCGTCCAGTGGGCAACAATTGACGCGGGAAGGGAAAGAGAGCAGGTTGCCGCTGATATCTGGGCACACGTTAAGCCACTGGTTGACAGAATTGATCATGCAATTGCGAAGCTCTGGGTTTGAGGCGCGTATATATATATGTCATTATACAGAGTTATCCAATGTTCCATGAAATCTTAGGTGGAAGATAAAAATGAAGAATACAGTGAAACAAGAACAAGAATGAGCGTGGCCTAGATTAATTAATCTCTGGAGGATATCTTCGAAACTATAACGGCAAGGGCAATAAGGATACCCCAGCGCCACTTCTGCCAGAACAACTGACTCCACCCACTTGCCCACCCTGCAGGATTAACAGTTTCGTCGGGTTTACCTATTGAGCCACGAGGTGCGTTATTAGCCGATACCGTCGACGCTGCTGGTGTGATCGCGAAAGTGGGCAAAGGGGTTGTCTTTGTTACGGCTTGGGGTACCGTCGGCTGAGGCGCCGAAGGGAAGAGAATCACAGGTGGCTTGATGATACCTCGTTCCCGCTCACCCATATTTGGCAAGTCCCGGGGTTGCGGGGTACAATACTGCGATGCGAGAACAATCAGTAAGCGCATCATGATGGTAGGGACGAAAATCTCCGTCACGGAATAACTTACATCTGGAAAGGCCTCCTTAAACCGCGCCTGTGTGAGATTCCAGCCATGACTTCGCTGGGCATAGCTCTGTTTGTGGTCATCAGAAGATGTCACAGAGCCAGTTGTCATCTCGTCCGATAGCATGAAGGAGAGTAGGCCGGTCAAACTGGAGAAAAAGCGTAAGCAAGGAGCAGGAACAAGCATAGCAATAATCGGCAAAGCAGATGTCACTCGGAGAAAATGAAAAGATTGATTACGGTGCTCGCTTGCACTTGATGGCCGGAAACAATGATAAATGATGGCCGATGGAAAGACTGGACGCACATTGTCGCTACACTCCAGGCGGGATTCCACTATTGCGATATGAGTGGCAGGAAGGCAAAATGAAGTGGCAGACGCACAGATCCGGGGTGAAAATCCGACATCGAGAAGCATATCTTCTTGTCGGGGTGAAATCGTCCGGAGGGAGTAAGCATCTGGCCAGCACTTCAGAACGAGATATGGATCGATAAGAATAGCAAACGCACCTTGATACCTGGAGGCTTAAACGGATACTCTGAAGGAAAGAGCAAGAGGCCATGGTATTCTCCGTTGGCGAAAGGTGAATCGGGTGGGCCACGCTAGACATTTTCCGTGAGAACGGCACAACTCAGTACAGCAGTTCCACAAACGATTATGTAGTTCCCTATCAAGAAATGTGAGTTCAATAGATACAGCGCCGGGCAAGAAGAAGAAGCAGCGCTCACAAGTCAAGATGTTCTTTTCGTCGGGTACAGCCCAAACGAACGGTGGTGGATCTCTTTGCATGGTAACATATTCCTTGGACAGCTGCGGTGGGGATGAGCGGTGGCTTTCGGAAGAAAACGGACGACGTACGCGCTTGCTGGCAGCTTTGGTGGCCATGGAGGACGAGATAGAAAAGGAGAGCGTTACAGTCAGGTCGTGGTTATTTGTAATGAGTGCCGTGAGAAAATAATGCCCGTTCTCGTATTCCGGTTTGGGTCAAAGGAACGGCCGTCCCGTTTCGGCCCCGAAACCGGATGCCTAGAATATCCAGAATTCCGTGCGAAGACGGGTTACGCTCCCAATGGCCTGGATATTTCTTTTTCTTTCTAACGTGGTTTACTCGAGCGAGCTTCAAAGCAACATATCGGACAAGCATCATTGCTTCGTGGCGCCGTTGCCATGCGGTCCATCAACGCCTCGATTATATGTAAGCGATGATGACTCTGCTACCCTTCTGCTGTAATGACGAGATCGCTCATCTAGCCATATAGAAATAGGGTGGCGATTCATCACATAACTTTCCGACCCTAGGAAGAGGCAGAAACGTCGATTCAATGGAACAGGACGAGTTCCAGAACAACACGCCTCACTTCATGGAGGTATCGGAAATTGAGTTATAGCGGAAATTTTCTACAAAGGGATCCGCGGGGAGTTGTGATAGGGATAGTTATCCTATGGAACTTTCCAGATGCTGATGCCGAAGGTGTCCAAGGGCAACGAGCCCTCATTGACATCGACATCAAGAGCTGTAGTGGCTATACAATCAATGGCAGATAGACTTATGTCACGACACCAACAAAGCTTAAGAGGCTTGAACCTTTGTTTAACATTCAAGTTTGATTGGACGCGCTAGCTCAATGACAAATCATTCAACTGTAATGGTGTCTGAAACGAGACTACGCACATTCACCAGTCTGTTTGACGACACTTCAAAGCTTGATTGCGAGTGACACAGATGAGCTACAGTGGTGATAGATATCTCTGATGAGCGTCAGGGACCCACTGGGACCCTCCAACTTCCCCAGATTTCGCTACCGAAGTATCCATCAGTAGGGAGAATTTCTCCGGGAAAAGCGCCGCGGCGGGCGGGAGGTTTCACCTCACTTCTGACAGATTGGTCTGACCCGCATATGGACTCAAGGTCAGCGCCTGAGGAGAAAGTACTTGGGGTACAAATGGTTGCATTGATCTTGACGGAGAGCTAGCAGGGGACAGCGTGCGTGCTATTTAATCAGCCGACGGCACGTATTCTTAGAAACGCCCTGCTTACGATCGACCCTAGACGATGTATGTAGCAGGTACTACACTCCTGCCTTTGCGGCGCGGAAGAGTGACAGGTTCACGAAGCCGAAAGGGTCCAAAGCTAACTTTTTCACGGGAACGGAGCGGTCATTTGAACTCGGACTCTTTCACATTCGCAACAATACAAACCGTATGTCCAGACCTCAGGCCTCAGGGTTCGACACGAAAAGGAAAAAAAGTGGCAGCGTTGTCTGGTCTCAAACAAATTACAGCAACCTACTTGTGCATAAGCAAGCGAAGACAAGAAATACCAGAGCACATACATTATCGTCTCCTCCCTCCACGCCCTCCTTTCGCTTTCATAGCCCTCTTCCTCTCTCGTTCTTCTTCTTTAGCCCGGGCATTCCGTTGTCGTGGGTCAATGACCTCGTAATCCCGCTCTGCCTTCCTACTCTCCTCGCCATCATCCTTCGGGAAACGCAGCGCGTGTCCCAAAAATCCACGATCGTCATCAACTTCCATGCCAGGGTCGTCCTCAATAGGCACAGGAGCGCCCTCCGCATCATCCGGCTCGGTGGCATCGTCCAGAGTGTCTGGTTCATCCAACATTGTGCTCTGCAGCTTTCCGCGGAAAGAATCCAAAGCAGCAAGGATGTCTCCTTCATCCCGCCGTTTTCCCTTCTTGTGTATACCACGTCCCTTGGAATACTTGGATAGCTCTTCCTCGAGGTACGACTTCTTGGTGCGTTTCGCTGCATGTTCATCATCGCTGTCGTTGCCTTCGCGCCGCTTCGTGAGTTTACGAATGTCGGCTTCCATCTTTTCAATTTCGGCTTTGCGGGCATTTTCTCCAGCAGCCTGTCCTTGAGCGTGTTGTTCCCGGATCTTGGTTAAATCGGAGGCATCTTTCTTCTTCTTGCTGGTCTGAAACTTGGTGAGACGACTACGACTTTGACAGCGTGGAACGTACTTTCGACTCTGTCGTCTCTTCAGGTGTCTTCACGCTTGGCTTTGGAGGATTGTTCACGAAGTCAGGAATTGATACTGAAGGCTGGGGATCCTCCGCCACTACACTCTCTGGTAAGGTAGATGACAAGCTAAAGAATGTGGGACATACAATCTGGTCGGACAATCCCCTTCTTTTTGAATGAGACGACTTCCTCTTCAGCATTGTCGTCGTCAAAACTCAGCAGTTTGACGTTCCTACAAATACAGCTCAGAACAGGGAAGGAATGAGAACAAAGCACTCACTTCTTTGCTCCCTTACGTCGTTCCATTTCTTCCCTCTCATGCTGCGCTTGCTCTCTTGCCCGAGCCTGAGCGCGTCTCTCCTCTGATGTTATTCGGGGGACGATATCCTCAAAAGGATTGTCGACTATGCGGATGCCTTTGATTTTCGGCGGACTAGTGATAATGAGGTCAAAGATGAGGCTAGATAGATTATGCTGCTTACTACACTGGTCGTCCATCGCTACCGAGCTCTAAAGGCCCTGGTGAACGCCTAGTACCACACATGGACGCAGGACATACCCATTTCGCCTATTTTCATAACATCTGCGAGTACGTGTGTTATGGAGAATGCTTATTACTATGTTGAAGCACTCACTGTAAACCGTGTCCCCGACAAGTCGTCCGAACAACGTATGCTTTCCGTGCAACTCGTCCGCTCTGTCTATGGCACGTTCAGTTATAGAACGAGAAACATACACCAACTTACCGAGAGTGATTATGAATTGTGAATCATTCGAATTCTTCTTCCCGTTGTTGGCCATGGCCACGAGCCCACGATGAGCGAACCGTAGCCGTGGGTGAATCTCATCCTCGAAAACGTCTGGAAGGAGGGAGCAGTGAAACTTTTGCCAGCGCAGCAGCTATTGTGGGGCGTACCGCCATATATTGACTCTCCACCACCACCGGTACCCGTTTTATCACCAGTTTGCACCAAGAACCCGGGTACTACGCTGTAAACAGGATATGTCAGAAGGTACCGCAGGTAAGGATCACAAGGCTTCCACACCGGTGAAATATTACTCCGTCGTAGTATCCTGCACAAAGAACGATATTATGCCACGGGTCCGCGGACTACAAAGAACTCACAAACCCTCCATAGCCAACGTCAAAAAGTTGCGACATGTCTTGGGAGTTTCCTTGCACAAATTGTTCAGTTCGAGATAATGAGTGGGTAATCTCAAATAAGATACCTTGGACCATAGTTCGATGTCAATCTCGCCGACAGTGGTGTCAATGATAACGCGTCCCTTGGTCGGTAATGCCATGGAAGGGAGAGAGAGATCGGTTATGCCGAACCCTGCCGGACCTCCAAACTGGGTCGTGACGCAGAGCACATGATGTGACTTTTCACGCGTTACAAGAACGCGCTTTCTTTGTCTTTTCTTTTATCACTTCCACCATGTACGGGAAGGACAAGGACGACGACGCGAATGGTACTTTCTCTGGTCTGCTACGCGTGTCACTTTGCTAACTTTTGCCAGATAACGACCCCGGTTTCGTTACATTTTTCGGCAAGCTGCCTCCAAAATCCCCAGAGACTGGGACCTTGCGACTGTTCCATCGGACAGCGCCGGACGAGTTCTACTCTGCGTATGGACCAGATGCGCTCTATGCAGCTACGCATGTCTTTCATACTAATTCGGTCATCAAATACCTCGGGGCTGGAGGTCGAACAGTCGGACTTCCCTATGTCTCTCTTAAAATCAGCATAGCCCAAATGCTGCTCAGGGAAGTCCTCACGACCAAACAACTCCGTGTCGAGATCTGGGAACCGGAAAGTCAAGGGAAGAAATGCTCTAAATACAGACTGGAGAAGGAGGTGCGGCGCAGCTTAGATTTATTTCCCAGAGAAGGGTCCTAACAGATACGACAGGCATCTCCTGGGAATCTCCAGGCAGTGGAGGATTTACTTTTTGTTTCGTCTGACTTACTCTCGGCGCCAATTGTCATGGCCATCAAGGTTAATACTACCTCAGCTACTGGAGGGGGCAAAGATAAAGTCAAGTCTGTTGGCATTGCCTTTGCAGATACAAGCATAAGGCAGTTGGGTGTAGCGGACTTTGTGGACAATGATCTATTCTCAAATACTGAAGTGGGATTCCTTTCTATTATGATGGTATCTTGGTGCTCATTTACGTGTAGTCGCTCATCATACAACTCTCTGTCAAAGAGGCCATCCTTCCGACAGGAACTTCCTCAGGAAATACGGATCGGGATCTTGACCTTAACAAACTAAAAGCTGTCTTCGACCGTTGTGGTGTGGTAATTACTGAACGAAAGCCTAGTAGGACTTTTGCGTTGGTTTTTGCTTTACTCATCTAATCACGGTATGCAGGCGAGTTCATGGCCAAAAACATAGCCGATGATCTACCGCGTCTGCTGTCAAAGACTCCAGCAGCAGCGGCTGGATCTGCTGACGCATCCGTTTCCATCCGTACGTCCACAGATTATAGATCAACCACGTTGACTGACATCGAGTTAGCCCAACTTTCGCTTCCTGTTGCACCGTCTGCGCTCTCTGCACTAATAGCGTATCTCTCGCTCCTCGCAGATCCGACTAACCATGAAGCATATTCCATTCGGACCCATGACTTGTCGCAATATATGAAACTTGATGCAAGTGCGCTGCGCGCTCTAAACTTGACAGAAGCTCCTGGAAACGCTGTAAGTCTCAATCCACGTACGATTGGCGTTCGCTTTAACTTCGGATGTAGGGTACTACAACACGTAATACGACGCTTCTCGGCCTCCTCAACAAATGCAAAACGGCTCAAGGCACGCGTCTTCTCGCTACGTGGCTCAAACAGCCATTAGTCAATCTCCATGAAATTCGTATGTTCTCTGGTATCACATCTGTCTCATAAAATGAATTCTGATCAACAGGGAGACGCCAAAACTTGGTGGAAATATTTGTTGATGACTCAAATTCGCGTCGTAGTCTTCAGGTCAGAATCCCTTGCTTAGATGAGCCAATTCATTCTTATTTAATTCAATGATGCAGGATGATTACATGAAGGTGATGCCGGACTTGCACCGGCTGTCAAAGCGATTCCAGAAGTCATTAGCATCCCTCGAAGACGTCGTTCGCGTGTATCAAGTTGTCTTAAAGGTAAAGTGCTTCCGATTCACGGAGCGATATAGAGCTGATTGAAACACTGTAGCTGCCTGGCATGATTGAAACCCTGAACGATGTGCAAACGAAAGAGGAGCACGCGTCTTTGATAAACGAAGCTTACCTCACCACTTTGCGAGTAAGACACTTGGTGCCTAATCCACTGTTCGCGTTAACATTATTTTCAGGAACACGAGTCCAACCTTTCAAAGTATAGCGAGATGGTGGAACAAACACTTGATTTGGATCAGCTCGATCATCATAGCTATGTCATCAAACCAGACTTCGATCCTCGGTTGAAAGAGTTCGCCGACGAGCTGGGCAAGGTTTGCCTTTGTTTTTTTCGGTCTTGCAAATGTGTTTTGAACAACTATTAATTAGATTCGTGACGGCCTAGACGAAGAGCACCAATCCGCCGGGGACGATCTGAACATGGAACTAGACAAGAAACTCCACTTAGAGAACAGTCAAGTATATGGATATTGTTTCCGTCTGACGAAAAACGTTCGTGGTCGTCGCTTAGTCATTTCCGCTTCAGCTGACGTGGGATAATAGGATGCCAAGGGCCTTTCAACGAAGAAGTATACCGAGCTAGGAACCAATAAAAGCGGCGTCTACTTCACCACGAAGACCTTAAAAAACCTTGCCGAAGATTTTAAGGACATATCGGACAAGTACACCCGGACCCAGAGTGGTTTGGTTAAAGAAGTCGTTAACATAGCATGTGAGGACAAGTATCTTACTTCTTTCCCTCATCCTCTCATGTTCCTGGATGTAGCCACATACACACCAGTCCTGGAATCACTGGATAATATCATTGCACATCTCGACGTAATTCTCAGGTGCGTCCGTGATATGAAGATTGGACAGACAGCTCATTTGTAACAAAGCTTCGCACATGTGTCTGTGAATGCTCCTGAACCCTATGTCAAACCGACGGTCTTTGAAATGGGCACGTCAAGACCTTCCTTCTCTAGTCGCCTTAACCTTATTTAATTTCATAGGTGGCGGAAGCCTAGTCCTCAAGGATGCGAGGCATCCCTGCCTTGAAGTTCAAGACGACGTTCATTTCATTGCCAATGATATTGAAATGATCAAAGGTGTGTTGGTTCCTTTCCGCTCGTATGCATCGTCTCACATCACCTTCAGGCGAAAGCGAGTTTCAAATCATCAGTAAGTGTCTATTCATTTATGTCGATCACCTTTCTCAAGAGTTATGTAGCCGGACCCAACATGGGCGGAAAATCAACGTACATTCGACAAGTTTGTTTTTCTATCTTCCCCTTTTTGAACTTAGGTCTAAAGAAATATTGTTAGACGGGTGTGATTGCACTTATGGCCCAGACAGGGTGCTTTGTGCCTTGTTCTGAAGCAAAGCTCCCTGTCTTCGATTCGGTGTTATGCCGCGTGGGGGCAGGGGATAGTCAACTGAAGGGCGTGTCCACTTTCATGGCGGAAATGCTGGAAACCGCAATTATCCTTCGTGTCAGTGGAGTCTCGACATTCATTCTACGTGTGAGCTCACTTAAGTTTAGTCGGCGACTCCGAACTCTCTCATCATCATCGATGAACTTGGAAGAGGTAGGACAGCTCTGATATATTTAACACCAATATTCACCTTTGGCAGGCACTTCGACGTACGATGGATTTGGCTTAGCTTGGGCGATCTCTGAGTCAGCCCGCTATACTTATTTGTTGACTCTTCTGATATCAGCTCCTAGACATATTGCCTCCAAGATACACGCCTTTTGCCTCTTCGCGACACACTTCCATGAACTAACGGCGCTCGACCAACAAATTTCTCATGTAAAGAACCTGCATGTAGTGGCCCATGTTGCTGATACTCCGGATGAGAATCAACGACGTGATATTACGCTACTTTATAAGGTTGAGCCGGGTCAGTATCTTTGTTCGAGCCAGTATCTCCAGCTCATCGAAATTGGTCCACGTAGGTATTTCTGACCAAAGTTTTGGTATACACGTCGCCGAGTTGGCGAATTTCCCCGAGAGTGTTGTTAAGGTGTGCTTTCTTTCCCATGTCTACCAAATGCGTGCAACTTAAAGGTCTTCCTAAGCTTGCACGTCGGAAGGCGGATGAACTGGAAGACTTTGGTGGTGGTTAGTGACCTTTGGTTTTCATTTGAGAACGTGGCCCTGATACTGATCCTCTAGCAGATGATTCGACCGACAATGGCATGCCCGTCGATGTGACGAATGAAGGGATTGCCATTGTCCAAGAGCTACTCTCCACTTGGGCTGCGTCACTGACGCAGGACGATGAAGACGTCGTTATGGAAGACGCTGATGGTGTGTCTCCGGAAGTTCAACTAGAAGAACTGAAGCGGTGCTTCAATGACTTCAGACCAAAAATAGAGGGCAATGCGTGGCTTCAATCCTTGCTTGCGACGCTCTAGTCCTTCAGTTCTCTCTAAATGCTTGGTAATCTGTAAAAATTGTATTAATAGTTTGCTTTGTCGTTTGTATACAATGCTCTGTGTAAATAGGTGGATGATTAACTACTTTTTCCTGTGGATATTGTTGATCTTAAGAATGCCACCTCTGAAGGTGATACCTAAATTGGGAACCATTGCGGCCGATCAGTTCCGTTTTAGGACATGACCATTGACCAACCTTGACTTTGTTCGCTCGCTGGCTAGTAGACTCTAGTCTGCTACTCTGTAGCACTCAACCCAACAAGATAGCTCCGATTCTCCTTTGTTTTTTCTGAGGATATATAGCGTAACGATGGTGTACCATTCCCTGGCATCCTCATCTTCGAGCTCCTCGTCGACCTACTCTTCCTGGTCAACATCGGCGAGCGGTTCAAATTACAGCAATACCTTTTTCTATGGTAAATCTGCTCACAAATTCTTAAAAGATATGTCTGGTACGCCAACCAAGCAGCGCACCAAGGATCGCAAGTCCGACGGTACGAAACAGAATGTCAAATTGCAGATAGGCGCAAAGATAGTTTCGGACATCGACATCCGCGAGCAGGTCGAAAATGTGTGGAACATCGATAACGATGCTATCACTGCTGTCCTCGATCGCACTTGGATTTTGGACCTGGCAGCTCTCCGAGAATTCCAGGAAGCTATGCTCCAACCAGATAAAGTCGAACGTCACCTCTATGATCCCTTTACCAAATTATGCATTCCTTCTTGGAAGACATTGCTCGATGATGAGGTCCATTCACCGTCAGACCAGTCAAAATCTGGAAGCCTACAAACCAAGTTGTGGCATCGAGAGGGCGACTTCAACATTTATGCTGGGGATGACAGCAAGAGTCTAAGGCGCCCAGACTTCCTCGCCCTTTCATCCCAAACCTTATCGTGGCTTGATAAAGAGTCCAATCGCCGACCGGACTGGTCTATGACTGTCTTTCCAATGGAAGTACAGAAAACACGCGTGTCCAAACTTCGCAAAAAGCGACATCCTTTGGCAGCTCAACCCGCAACACACGTTTCTGAAGCCTCCCCACAACTGCCAAATGAAGAAAATCGCCGTCACAGCATGCCTCCCATTGACGAAGAACCGTCGCATACCTCGTCTTCGAAGCGTGGCGGTGCTAAACGCAAACTGGTGCAGGACCCAGAGAATGGTTCCCAACATTCTAACAAGCGACCCCGCTGGTACCAGACGAACAAGGAGTCTCAGCTCGCCGCTTACGCCTTGGAATGTTTCGTTGCCACTCCGCGACTCTATGTAGTAGGGATCGCTCAAAGAGATAGTCAAATTATCTTGTCATATTTCGACGCCACTTGCGTACTGAAGATGGCGTCGTTTGATTTTGTGGAGAATCCTCAATATATTGCGCTCGTGCTCTTTGGGATGCTCAAATGCACGCCCCGGGATGCTGGTTTTAACCCATTTTTTCATCCTGGACCTGCGGAAGAAGGCGAAGAAGGCAGTACGGCGAGGCGATGGAAAGGTTCCCTATTCGTCTTTCCCGGAGAGAAGAATGGCTCTGATTTGTCGTTCACCGTCGAGGACAAACCTTGGTTCATCGCTCCGGAAGTTAATGGGCGAATGACTTGTGTTATTCCGGTCATCGATGAACAAGGGCAATCTCTCGTTATTAAGGCTGCTTACAAGGATGGCGCACGTTCCCTCGAAACAAACTTGGTTCGGAAGCTACTCAGCAAGGCACCCAAACTGAAGAAGTATCTTCCAGACATTACGTGGAATCGCCTCTACGACTCTGAGAAAGATCTTCACCTCCCACGTTTCAAGTTCGCTCTAGACGTTCTTTCCACGTTTCCCGTCCGCCATCTCTTATATTTTGCCTGTAAACGTTACGAAAAACTTTGGCAAGTTCATAGTCTTGAAGAATTCAAGGCAGTCTTCATTGATTACGTCGAATGTACGCTCTATCTCCAAAGACACAACGTATGCTGCTGATGGGAAAGTACAGGTCATTACTGGGCCTACAAAGAGGGAAAAGTTCTTCATCGCGATATTAGCGACAATAACCTCATGGTACACAGAAACGGAGACACGGTCATTGGTATACTGAACGACTGGGATAATGCATCTGAAGTCGAAGAAGATGGCACTGTGATGTCATCCAAAGCTCTCCAACGTACAGGAACAAGACCATTTATGGCCCTTGACTTACTCGTTACTAACACGCTGCCGCATTTACACCGTCACGATCTGGAGTCCTTCCTTTATATTCTCGTATGGGCTGGACTTCATTACAACCTCAAAAACGGTCTGCGCGATACCAAGGACCACCAGGCAGTTATGAACTGGGACGCACAAGACCTCGATCGGGCTCACGATGCCAAGAATTCCTTTCTTACAAGGTGGCCCTACTACCAGCGTGTTATCACAGGGTTCAACGACGAGTTTCGACCGCTCATACCTGCTTGGATAGACCCATTGCGCCAAATGTTTGGCCGTGCAGTCAGGGAAAAGGACGATGCAGAGGCGAAAGCGATGGTATTTGGTCAGCAAGATACCTACGACAACGCAACATGCAATGGGCAGATCACATTCGAGAAATTCATGGCTATCCTCCACGCCCAGCCGCGTGCGCTGTCAAATGAAGATAGCGACAGTCGACAGGGCAGCACCCTACAGCGTGAATAAGTATATGTACAGGATAGATGTTATAGGGTTCCTGGAGTAAAAAAACATACGATCTATATTGAAAAATGAAAAATGAAAAATAGTGGTGAGTCGTGCTTGCCTGGCTGTTGGAGGGAGCATAGTGGCTCGCTATCAATAATACATCCAATTACCGTGCTCAGCTGCTCTGCGGATCTACCGACACTTGCTGAATGCGGAGGTAAGAAATGAATAACTACCCCTCTGTCGGATTTGCACACCTCAGTGTATGGACGCTTTTTTAGTATCTTCTGTTCAACCACTCTGCACTGATCAATGCCAAACTCCTCTAGCCATTTTACCCTTACTCTGCCTCAGTCTTTGATTGAAAAATCCGGCAGAGCGTGTCAGAGTATCACAATTCACCAGAACCATAACTGATGATAGCTGTAAAGAATTAATGAGTAGCAGACCCGGACTGAAGCGTGAGTTTGGACCTAGTGGGACCCCAAGTCTTTCTGATCTCACTCTTTTTGATCGCATTTACCCATACTCACATAGCCAGCTTTGGTGCTGACCGGCATCCTGGAAGCTTGTACTCACAAGGACAGTTAGGTTAATGCGCGTGGTAATACCTACATCTTAGAGCATCTCAAAAATCGCCATCTGACGAGAACCATTGTAGTCCTGACACAATTCGGTCTAACAGTGTGGTATCTACCTTTCTTTCCCGGTCGCGCTGCACCTTAAAAACCTTAGTAGCCAACATGCGATACAGCAACAACTGGTTCCTAAAACTGCTAGAGTCGCAACCCTCAGTGTGTAGCCTGTTGGTCGACCCCATAGGAGATTTCAATCATGCGTTGATCCGGAAACTATCGTCTCCAGAATTCCTACCAAATCTAAAGCATCTTTCCTCTAGGAAAGAGGAGGAAAGAGAAGCCGGTTGATACCGGGACGGCCGCGTGCCGAGATATGCCGAAGCGACGTCAACAATCGTCTTTTATGAGTTTACGCATTGTTCATATGCTCACATAGCTGTCTTTTTGTGCCCATCACGACAATGCGATTAAAAGTGCGCTATAAATTCCTGCATCTCAGAATCTCTGACGGAAACTGTTGCAGCTGCATCAGGAAACACATTCGCGCAAGAACTATACTCTTGAACTTCAAATTTTCTTGCGCAAGATCTGAGATCATGCCGACTGGTGTATCCATTCGACATTATTGGCCCCGTCCTGTCTCACTGCAGGCCCTTATCTACCAGAAAACTGCCTTACATGCGGTTCTCGGCCTCGTGAACTTAAACTACGATATCCAGAGAGCCATTGGATATTCTCAGATCAGAGTATCTTCTCGTAGAAAACGACAACAGCTGAGCTCACTAGACTATCACTACTGTGGATGACAGCCTGTTGTTACTGCGCCAGGGCCTCTCCTCCTCGGTACTCTTATTCGAACCCAGATAGATACCGGCTGAAAACACAGTGGCTTGAATCCATATCTGTCCCCTTTCGATGGCTTCCCTGAAATGTCTTGCCTGATACTCTCCCTCTATATCATCCAGACCCCAATGTCTGCGCTCTGGGACATATCAGTCATTGATGGAGAGACATTGTCCATTCCTCTCCAACACTGTGGTCAGAAATTCTGTTGTATTTGATGTACACTCTAGAAATCATCGAGACGCATCTTCAATGCTCGGACTACGTCCCGTTAATGGTGTACTTGCTTGTGGTCAATAAGCGCAAATCAGTTGCCCCTGATCAGGACATTGGTGTGCGCCATCGATGGTCGCAGCTTGAACGTCATGGCGTACCATACGTTGGCTTGCATTATTTTCCCTGACTGTGGACATTGAAGGGCTATATAATCGAGCCAGGCGGCACAGTGCTAGTCCTTCATGTCTCCCTACTTATAAATGGTTTCCACTGCAATCAGTTCCCGGTCATATCACCCACCTTGTCGTTTACCTGCATACTGAAGATCTGCCGACGTTATTATCATTGAGTCCGAATCCCGCCGAATTCCACTTCTCATCCAGATATTCTATGCAAGATGATGCCCCTAGCTCTGCAATCGCCCACTAGTCGTTTTCTCCGCACATACGGCATCAGCGTGTTGCCGTTTCTTGCCCTACTTGCGTTTGAACACCTTCAATACAATGGCTTCCCTGGAGACCCCGTGCGTTCCTCCTACGTTCACGCTGCACTTTAAAAACCTATCAACATTGACATGACATATGGCCTAGACTTGCAGCCGTCACTTTGTAGGCTTTCAATAGCGCTCGTAGGGGATGTTCACGATGCGATATACCAGAAATTATCCTCTCCCGACTCTCCTGACTTCTTACCAAATCTGGAGCATTACACCGTCACTTATTTTGATGTAGAATTCCCCAAGATCCCCCTCAATATCATATCATCGGCGGCGGCTTTGTACCATCTGTATATAGCTATCACAGCTCCGATCTCCAAGAAGCCTCCGAAGCAAGATGCTCTCTCTTACAGACGTTTATTACTCCTCTCGCAGCATATGCCCGAAGGTTCAGAGACTGGTGCGTGCAGTCCAATGCGACGATCATCGTTATCATCTCATTTATCTTACATCCGGTTCATGTCTTGCTCCTTTTTTCTCCGACGTCGTTGTTTTACCTCTGCACTCAACTGCAATGTTGAATGTTCTGCGAGTAGGCTTTTCTCATCCATATGGCTACGCTCATCGTTGAGAAATTGGAAATTTTATTTGCTAGAGCTAGCTCTCGATACTTCGTACGTACAATGTTCCTGTCTTCCTTTGCGACTTGGGTCTACATATTTCCTATCACCAATTCGCACCTGCATTGGTAGACGCTCCATCCCACGCTTCCTGATCGTCAGCTACGAACAATCCGTTGACGGTAGCTTGTCGCGGGGTATTGTTCTCCTCGTACTGATAGTACAACTGCAGTGTAGCTTCTTGGGCTTGGTGATAATTATCAAGGCCATTGGTGAACGGAGTGAAACTAAGGCCTCGCGGGACTGAGTCGACATACTGGGGCGCGTATTGATAGCCGAAAGATTGGCTATTAGTAACGTTGTCAAGCACATTGGAACTGCTGGTGTATGCCACCGTGTCTGGACTGGGGTCCAATTGGTAGACCCCGCTGGAAGATAGTGCTGAGTCACTGCTCCAGAAATTGTAGGGAGGCGACATAATTTCTCCGCCATCTACTTGAGGCAGAACAGCACCAAAGGTGCCATCGGGAGACTGCGCCGGGTTTGCATCGAAGTGCTGTTGTTCAGTCATTTGGGGGTAGTGGGGATACGGGTTTGATTGCGGGAAAGTGATGAAACTGGACTCGGAAGAGGGAGCCCAAAGAGGGTGTTCAGTACCAGCAGGAATGTTTCTGGATGGCGACCGGGAATAAATACCATCTAGATAGACATCTGGGTCATAGCTAGGCGTGTTTGACGAAGAAGATAGCTCATTGAGATGAAAGTAAACCGGCGTTACAGGTGGAAGGGTAGAGATGGTGGAAGATTCAGTGGCAGGAGGGAGCGTTGGGGGCGTGTACTGCGAGCTTGGCGGTTCACGCTCCTCCCCCTCCATCCTCGCCTCGTAAGTCGTGCGCGTAAGGGCACTAGGAGTAAAGGAATAGTGGTTTGGAGATGTCATGGGCTCGTCATGAGAAAGAGTGGCAGGAGGTTTGACGACGTCCGGTTGCTGCAAAGAGGCTCCTGTTGGCACTTCCATCCCACTCTCACTTGCAGATGAGGTGGCTGAATAGGATACAGGCTCCGCGGTGCTTTTTGTGACCACGGAAGACAAACTTGTTGAATTCGCATGATAAGTCTTCAAGTGGCGCCTGAGAACCTTCTTGGTGTTGGCACCCCAAGTACATTTGGTACATTGAAACACATTTCTTCTACAACTACGAGCTTCACATGAGATTCCTTGTGCATGAATAATGTATATCAATTCGATGGACGTACTGATGATGTAGTAAATGTCGAATGAGTCTGATTTTTGACGAGAGCTTTGCGCAACAGGGCAACCTATCCCAAACCACGAGCATGAGTTGTGTAAACGAGAGAATAGCAAAGAGCCGCACATTTCGCCCTTGGTGTGCACCGTCAATATGTGTCGAAAGAGCTTGTTCCTCCCAGAAACGCGCTCCTTGCATCCATGGAGGCCACATGCAATTCTAGGGTGGAATAATTTCATCATGTTCAGGATATGTGGGGGGTGGAGAGGAAACCGGGGTGGTGGAGGTAGAAAGAAAGGCAACCTTGTGACCCTTTTAAACACCCTCTGATGTCGCGTGGAAGTCTAGAGTTAACTTTTTTTTTCCTGTCAAGTTAACTGTTCGGCCGGGTGGCATCCAATTGGAAGGAATAGCTGTTACGACGAAGGTGGAGTGATTTGTATCTGGATTTAGTAGTCGAGTTTTTCTCTCCCGACAACGGGCAACAATGTAGCTGCTGAATCCTGATAAGGGCCGTGAGACTACGCATAGTCATGACCTGAGAGAAATCAGCAAAATCTTATGACTGCTGGTCCTTTTCTATAGATCCACAGCTATGCCCACGTGTTATTGACGAGGGACAAGAGATAAATAAACCTCCGGCTTTCCTGGGCTGGAACCGAATTATCAATTTTGGTTAGGATCGGACAAGACGCAATTTTCAAGCCGGACTAAAACCGAATAGATAATCAAAAGCTTACAGATTGGCTGTTTAGGGGAGACAAGGGTTGAAAGTTAGTTTATATGGCTGCCATCAAATACGCACCGACACCTACATGGCAGGAACTTTGCCAAAAAAAAAAATAATCAAAATTCAACGGTGAAGATAGGGGTAGTTGCCTGACGTAATTTACGCGACGCGTTATTTGGCAAATTCGTTGCTTGTAAACTTCGCTGCTCGGGATCTGTGATAGAGGCGAACTTTATTCATTTTTGCTACTAAGTATCTTAAGACTGCATAGGAGTGTAACTTACGATGCCAGACCGTAGATTACGGATAATTCCTCCTCATCTCATAATGTGAGATATCGTCTCGGCCATCTTAATTGCCTCGTAGATGTGAAACGTTCGGACATGGGAAGGCTCGTATCTGGAGTATTCTGGTGGAACTGCTGAACCCGCAGGGGGAAGAGTTGTAAAACTGGGCAACGACACGATGCTCGGAGCTCCTGTCTCTACTACTGACGGTATAAACGACACTGAATCCGATGCGTCGGAGTCTACCGAAAGTGATTGATGGTGCAGACGCGCGCTGCAGGAAATGTTGTGAGTAGTGATTACAGGGACGCAGACTTTACTTGCCATTGGTAGTCGGGGACATCGCTCCAGCTTTCAGAAGGAACAGACGCGACAGAGTAGACCGAGTTAAGTGTACTTCCGGTGTCTGAGGTCTCTGGAATGAAAGGAGAGACGTCACGCGGGTTGAAGCGTTCGTGTAGAAACCCTTCATAATCCCACAATGCGTCTTCCACCCCTTCTCCTGCAAAATCCGTCAGCGTATCTTTGAGAGACAGCAGTAATCTTGGGTGCTTCAGCGCATGGACCTCAATCTCCGTCCGAGAGAGCGGAATGAAGGTAGACGGCCAGAGCACAAGCCCGGGCGAATGTGTGAGTTGATGACTCTCATCAGTGAAACCTAAATGCGGCGGAGCCAGCATAAGATGCATAGTCCGAAGTTCTCTCGCATGCCCAAATATCCTTTGTGCTGTATCCGCGAAAAACTGGCTTGGATGGAGGTGGATCCCAAATTGACTATCGTTTAACTGCTCGAATAGGGACTCAAGTTCTTTTGTTGCGGTGGCTTGTTCCGTCCAGGGATCAGAGGTGGTAGAAGGGACTGGAGTTGGGGATCTGCTATTCAAGGTAGTTGTGTCTGAAGCACGTTCTTCGGTGTTGTCCGACTCATTGTCAGTAGCTGTGGTAGTCCCTTGAGGTGACTCTAGGTCGCTGTTTGGGTCGGTGCAAGAGCCCTGTATTGCTGGGATTTTGCCATACGGGAAGAATACATGGTCGTCGATGATCTCCAGTCGGCCACCGACTGCCAATACGCGGCAGACTTCTTTGAGGACGAATTCCCATTTCTCAAAGGGTATCGCATACGTTAAATTTGCCATTCGGACTAGATTGAAGGAGTTGTTGGGAAATGGCAGTTTGTTCGTTATACTGCAATGAACCCGAAAACCATCAGTGTGGATTTGAGAAGACCATGATTCATGACATACAAATTCCCCTCAACGAACGATATGTTATCGACGACCCCATGCTGTACAGCCAGATCGTGTAATGGTTGTGTAAGATCGACCATGTCAAGCCCGGTAATCTTGGCACCGTGGCTCTTCCAAGCGATTGCTGCATGGAGCATCCAATAGCCTTGGCCGCAGCCCAAGTCAAGAATCGTCGCCGGTGGATTGGTATCATATTTATGGAAGGAGGGACTGCCAATCAACTCTTGCAGCAGATCCGTCGTTAGACGATCCCTGGATACAGAGTATCATTACAATGACGGAGTGCCAGGACATAGGAAACGTACTGCTCTAGAAGTATCGGGTCATAAGGGTCCAATGGATACGCCTCTCCCATGCGTGAGGAAGATGGAAGGCTTCGAGTAAGAGCATGATCCCCGTTTGGAGAAGCCTGCAAACGTCTTGATTTCTTCAACTGCCTTCGGAGCCTTGGGCGCGGTTCGCTAGGGTGCGCTCGAGATCTCGCTAAGGGGAAAAAGAAGTCTCCAGCCTGGTGCAGATGGAATGGTTCCGGCCGCGCTACCGACCGTTCAGTAACGTCGGACGTCGACACCTTGTTTGCCGTCGATTTTATCTTGACTTTTGCCATAGCAGGGACCACGTTCGGTCGCGCCCTGGATCTAGATGAAGGAAGTACAAATGCGGGTGGTGGTGGCGGGAGTGATTCGGAGGAATGAGTGAACAAAGAGGCTGGCGGATTGACATCCAAGGAAGAGAACGAGTCATCGCTTGAAGCAGAATCTGAGCGAAACCGTGCGAAGGGCGGAGGAGATGGTGCTGGGGTCCGTACTGGAGTCGATTCCGCACTGTTTGGAGGGGACAGGACGTACAAAGTACCACGTTTAGACTGGCGTTGGAGCAATGGGGGTGGAACAGTCGATTCGAGGTCAATCGAGTCCATTAGAAATGGTGAAACGTAGGTAGGGAAAGGAGACACGGCTCCTGAGCATATTGATCTATGTGCGTCGAGCGGTAAAGTTGGACAAGCTGCATCAGACTCCTGCCCTGGCTGGTGAGTTGACTCGGAGACATAGAATGGTGAGACTGTCAGATCGACCTAAACAAGAAGACAACAATATCAGGAAGATAATTAAGGAGAAGGAGGAGGAGAGCACACTCACCTGTGGTCTACGCAGGTTGTTTAGAATTTGCTGCGCTGGTGTTTTTTTTGCTGGTATTCGCTTCCGGCCCGAGGCGGCTCTTGACATCTAGAATTTCAACACTTTTGGAAACTGAACATGTAGAGCTCAAGATAAAGACATAATTTAAAACAGACAGATACCCTGAGAGGGCGTAGAAAATTGCAAATTCAAGTGGTCGTGCTTGGAACGTGAGGTTAAGCTGAGAGTTGGATGTTTATATATCCTCTACTTGGAAGACAAAGAAGGCGCCTGGCTGGTTCCGCGTGTTTCCCTGCTTGAATGGGGTCCGAGGCATTTAAATCTTGTTCTTCTCGAAGAGCTGATCATTCTAGTGCTATCGTAAAATGATTGTCGAAGGTCATCAGAAGTCGGCGGTGATGGTATTAACCAGCTGATCCACAGAAGACGGAAAAGCTGTCCAACGACCACATCTACTGGATGCGTCCCCAAAACACGGTCGCGCCTTTCAGTTTCGAAAAAAAATGAACTAAGAAACAAGAGATTGATCACAGTTTGGATCGACTTAACCGTTAATGTTCAAGGAAGCGTACAAGAGTAAAAAAGCACACATTAAGGACATCACCGAGGGAATCGAGAATGATAAGATGTGGGATACTTTAACCTGCCAATGGGACAAGAAGCCTTATCAAGCGCCAGCGAGGCTGTTTTACGGCGTTCAGTTTCATGCGAGAAAGATTGCCAGGACCGTCTCGATTCCGTAAGATTCCCGCGCTGACAGACACAATGAGCCAAAAAAAGCAAGTCTATATAGATAAGGGAAGGAACCAACAGATTCTAGAGCATGTGACACAAGAGGTAGTTCGCACGACCGTGAAAATGACGACGTAGCTCCAGTTTTAACTCTTTCGGTCGCCGATCAACTTGAGTGATAGAGAATGCCGCCTCTTCGGCCATGAGGAAGCGGCAGTGTTTTCCTCCCGCCCGCACAGATATCGATTTGCATTAGAAGTGACTTTGCTGTCGGATTTAAGACGGTTGATACTGGCATCACTCACCAGTAAAACGACAGAAGTGCCTGATATCACCAGTTAGTTCCTTCGGTAGCAGATGCTGCGGGTTGAGATGTGGTCTGTGCTTTGACTCAGTATTTGTAACGGCAATGACAGCCTGAAGGCAAGTGCCAGACCGAGAAAGCCATACCTCAAACCAACTGTAATCTCGAATATCGGTTCTGGAAGTCGGGGCCCGCAATATACAGCTGACACGATCTCGAGAGGATAAGCAGGGTTGAATCAATTATCTGACGACAAATTAATAGTAATACCTGTATCAACCGACATCTACAAGGGTAGAAATGGACAACGCAGAAAAAAGAATTTCAGGTTGCACGCACTTGTAGAGATCATGACTTGCAGTGCACAGCAAACAAGAACCAGTCTGGCAATTTACACGCTGTCGTACGTGGAATGAGGAAGGACCCTGTTCGAAATGAGCCACTGCAGCTCAATCTGACCCGCCTTCAAACTGCGTCGGGCTGATGCTGATATGCTGATATGAATAGTAAGTGTTCGTTTTTCTGTTACCAATTGACGAATCATGATATCCCCTGATTGTTCCAACTTTCCTCAAAACCGTGAAACAGCCCCATTTGAATCGCAATACATGCATGCCTTACGCCCAAACGAGTCTACCGGGGATGTCGGCAGGCGAGAAACTCGCCGATCGTGTGCTTTGCTTGCCGACGACATCCCTGATATGGCAGATCAGTTCGCCAAGGAAAGTGCGCGTTGTGCTGAATGGTCCATTGCCGCCAGGTTCCAAGATGGTGTATGACTTGGATACAACGCGGGTAGCATTTTTCGACCCGCAAAATGGTGGCGTTATCGGGTGGGTTATAAAGTATATGCCGAATGTAACGATGGTAGTATTAGGGATAGCCTGCACTTGATATTTGTGGGTGACTTCTCTATCGAGCGACATAATTCTGCATTCCAGTATCGTCTGTGCATTCTCGCATTGTACCTTATGCACAAGGCCCATCCCGTTCGCTCTGTCTGGTGGTGAACTAGCCCCAACGGCGAGGTGAGTCTGCTGTAAGGCGGCTCTGAACGCTGTGATACGAAGTGTTTAGTCTCACAGGGCCAACCGGGAAAGATATTTCTGACCATTACATTTCCCGCGTTTTATAAATCGATAAAAACCGCCCGTCTTTTTCTGGAGAAAATTTTTATTGGGAGATGCGATGCGATCAAGATAGGCGCAGCCCAAACCGACGAGCCCCAAAGACGCATATACATCTCTGTTCTGATGACACAGCTGGTAGTTGCCATATGCAATTCTTAACAGCATTTGAATTTTCTCTCTAGGTTTCATCGAAAATTTCCGAAGGCAGGAAATATCAATAATATCTCGCTGCATAGGTATTCGAGTGGGTCCCTGGATCTGAACCAATCGTCCTTCTCTCCGAAGCGGAGAAAGCTACGAGCTCGTCGCCGCCAGCCGCTTTGACGTGAACATTACTCCGTTGAACTATTCTCTGTCATTTGGCTCAACTCCAGGAGCGGCCCACGATAAGCAATTGAGCGGTCGTCGAAAACCACTTAACATTGAGAAATTTCCCAAATGCCGCAAGATCCTAGCGCCGTCCACCGTCTTTCGTCGCTTTCAAGTGCTGTTGAAATACTAGAAAGAAAGTCATATGGGCACTTCACCTACAAGTCTACCTTGAGTCTACCAGCTATTTGATATCCTAGAACCGACGGCACGGGGAACACTGTCTAGCTCGCGACCGCGGTTCGCCTTATTCACGTGAGTTGGCTTGAGTGCGATAATGATGATGCTGGCGTCTGAAGAGCAAATTAAATACGTCTAATGCTCAAAGAAAAAGGCCTCCAATACCAGAACTTCGAGTCGTCGACCGCTAGTCTCGTAGTTTCCAGTGTCGTGAGACAGCTCCAGTTCAGAAATGACGGGAAATAACAGATTTTGAAGGATGGTCGTAGCAAGGAAAACAACCTATAAAGGTGGGCGGGACGGTGGTTTGGTTTTGGTTTTGGTTTTGTGGCGAAGAGCAATTCGTTACACAGCCACAGCAGCTTCTCTTTATCCACGTCCATGTCGGTTCACACCTTCTTGACATTGTAAAGTCAGGTCTAGTTCAATAATTCTCCGAATTTTATGAATTCTGGAAATAGTAAAATATTTCTACTTTTCCTGCTCTAAATCACGACAGCTCACTTCACAATTATTTAACAGGCCACACATTTTCTCTGCCATTGCCCGACCGTCAAACTTCTCAACACCAGTGCATATCGTACCTAAGATTGGAACTCCGGTCTCTAAATGAACGAAGTTATACGCCCAGATCAACGTCCTTTAGGGTACTGTCAAAGCATCATTGATTTCGGGAATGGAACTGATTGTCTATGCGAATGGTGAGTGTCGCCAGACTCGCCACCGCATTTATTCGACACCCTTTATTAACACTACCGCTAAGCTTACGATATCGTCGATACACAGCTCCGGTACGATTCCCGCGCCAGAGGCTAAGAAGTTGAACTGTGCTATCTCTGCTCTGGATTGATATATGGACTGGGGTTGGTGCTTGGACGAAATCAGGTGAGGCCGTTACTTCCTACTCTTACATGGGGCTCACAAGTCTCTATAAGCCCTTTCCTATCGAACGAGAATAAATAGTGGACCTTTTTTCCATCTTCGAAGTTCAAGGCAGCCGAATTCTATGGAGTAGGCCTAGTTTGCACCGGTGTCCTTGGATGAATTCGGTTGAATACCACCGTCTGTACCAGAAGGGCACCTGGAGTATCTAAAGAGTCGATGTGATGGCGAAGCAAACTTGAAACAAGGTTGACATGGTTTATTGACACCATTTATCTCAGCTCACGATGTTTCTGTCTCTTCCATGACAGGTGCCAGTTACTCGAAGTGATATGAACGACGTGCAAAGTACCGGAGAAGGGCTCAAACTTGCGTTTCTTCGAAATTTCGCCATTACCAGTCGACATTTCCCCCAACATTCGCTTTGACCTATCGTCTCTGACCTGCGAAGCATATCAAAGCCTCGACGTGTCCTCCATATATCATGCGTGATGCTCAGTATCCTTTCCACCGATGCCAGATCGAGCCAAACCAACATACCACCTCTTGGGCAAGGATCATCACTGGCTTCTTGACCTTCTCTACAGCACTCACCGTCTTCTCCCTCTCTCTTCTCCACTCACTCTTCCATGTTCTCGGTGCCGACGTTCTGTGGGAGGAGTCAGTGCTGTTTGATAAACGGATAAACTTTGTTAAGACACGTGCACTACGTGTCTAGCCGAGTCGCCCGGGCCAACCTCGTTTTCATTATGACGCTGATTCTATTCACGTCCTCACGATTTACCGCTGTGGCATCGGGCAGGTGGCATCTTCAGTGTTCCGTTCAATCCACTTTCCGTTTGAATATCGTATGCTGTCATCATCCTTATGTATCATGCCTAGATCCGCCTTTTGTCAGAAACATGCACTTGAATGTTCGGATCCTCTCAGCAGGACTGTCTCTACATGCTGTTTCTCCTACTGGAATAGTACTACCACTGTATTGTTCCTCTGCTGTTGGAGCGCCATAAAATCAGGGGACGAACATGATCCGGGGCTGGTTCTGTTATCGATTCCGAGTTCCAGTTTTGCAGGTACGAATAAACCAGTGTAGCGACTACCTCTCAGAACAATAATCTTCCCCGCATGTAGGGCGCGACAACTAATACCACCTAGCGATCCTGATGAGAAGGCACAGCCGTCCCCGAGAAGACCAAATACACGACCCACCTATATGTGCCGATATAACTATGTATTCAAGCGCAATGTTCCGTACCCGACTAGTGGCAACTGTCGCCGAAGCGACATGCCTCAAAGCGTAGCTATCTTATTGTCTACGGCAAAAAAAGCGGTTGCGCTTTGGGACGAGACAATAAGACCCCGCCGCGCAATGTCCACGTATAAAAAGCTGCTATAGCTCTTTTCGATGTCTTCACCTACCTACTACAGCTGCACTGGTTTGCGCTCCTAATTTTCTACGAACATCCTCATTAATATTCATGGACAACTTCGTCGAGTTCGTCCTTGACGTCCTCGGGCTTGCGCCTGATAACGCTCCGCAGAATGAAGCATCTGAGATGTGCGCTACGAATGGTGGTTGCGTTGTGACATGATAAGCACAGATAATTTATGCAGTGAGGCATTCGTTCTTTCTCTCTTTCGTTGATCTCACTGGAAATCGTCATAGCTCTAGGACCAGACGTGGAAGGCCTCTGACTTGGATAGCAGGACTCCAAATGATTTTGTCACGCTGTGCCGCATAATACGCTCCCTTATTGTTTTATTTTCATCAGCAACGTTACGACTACCGCATCATAGCATCAATGCAATCACATTGGACTCCATATCATATTTTCTTTTTATGCTCATGCGATGATGGAATGGAAGCTCTTCGTTATACATATTCAGTTTAGCTTTTCTCTGCCCTGTAATAAGATGGACTGTCCCCTGTAACAGCCTGCAATTTCCCATCAACAATATGAATTGTGTCTTTGGAGCTACAAGGTACATTCGACATGATTAATTCGAAGAATGTCTTGTGTTTTTTATACAAGCATTGAAGCCAAAGATAAGAGGCGGCGGACTGAAACGTGATCGGCGGATTTGGAATTTCAAATATCGCGCCTTATTTACGACCATCACTACCTACCTGCGGCCGTCTCCATGGACAGTGACTGGGATGAAGAAGTGACCTCAAATTTACATGTGGGTGAAGCAGAATGGACAAAGGTGTTTTCCGAATCCGCGAATGTGAGTATGGAGACTTTCTACCGAATTAAATGCGAACGCCTGATCGCATCGCAGACCGGGTACCGTGAGGGTATCACAGGAGGAAAACAGGCCGTTTTACAAGAGGCATCCAGCGCTAGATTTGCTCTGGTCGGTGCGCCCATAGGACACGAACTGGGACTCCTCTGAGGTACTGCATTCGTCCTTGCTGTGTTTCTCATTTCTGCGTCAGACTCCGACTGTGAAGGACTCGGGGTCTTTTCTCTGTGATATAGAGCATACGATTGTCCTATATCGACGTTGAGGCAGAGGGGCATCTCGAGGTTGGCACGATACCCGGACTGGAGAAGATCGACGAGATAAGAAATTTGATGATCTCGAGGATACGTTGAATAGGCTGTCCACTGCAAAGACCATCAAAAATGGACAAGGACGGCCTGACCTGGAGGATTTCAGCAGATAATACGCCCCTTGAAGAATCTGATGGAAAGACTGAGCTGGACGTGGAGAGATGCAAACGTCTCTGTTAAGATCTCTTTACCCAATGGTGACCTCCCAGGATCCTATTATTACGTGGTAAGCGCGTAAAATAGCATGTTCCGTAACTTTTCTGAATCCACCGTTTTACAGAAATGTTACAGTTGGGAACGGGAAAACTTTGGCCATCAAAGGCAAACGGTCTAACCCTGGGACCAGACAGTACAAGGGTCATCCTTGATGAAGATTAACGACACTCCGTGGGGTAAGCACATATCTAGTGTTTCTATTGCATCTTCATGTGACTAACTTGTTCGTGAAGCACACGAAGTAGAGCTGACTAGCTTTGAACATTCTCAACGATGATGTCTTCGCAACCGTGAACTCAAGGTATCTCTCAAAAATTGGCTCTGAGCTGCATACACTGTCTACGGGCGGATATAAGTATGGTGTCGGTGCGATGGTGGCGGTTCTCCCACCAGACGGCGAACGTAAAATATCAAGCTCATCGACCTGAGGCCTAGGGGGAAATTATCCTACTTTTACAATCACGCCTTGGCCCGATTTCAGGACGCGATCGAAACCCTGTAATATCTAAATTGGCTGAAAAAGGCGAGGGACACGCTCAATGCGCGTCTGTCTTTCACGGCTTCAATTCCGAGATATTATCTCATCCATCGCCTTTTATCGCATTTCTTCTCTGCTCTTTAGGACGCGTGAAATCCTTCGAGGTGTCGGTCTTGGAGCAATCAGCGATCGAGGGAAGATCGGGGAGTATTAACCAGTCATGGATCGGGAAATCCAACATTAGTTGAACTTGATCTTACACCACAAGCATGTTTCCTTACGCAAGCTTCTCGCTCAGCAGCTTTCTCTACGTGCTCGTGTACTCCATGTACCGTGCATCCACGCCCTCCACCGACGTCAGTCGGAGGGGGGAGGTGCTTGTCCCTGCGGTCGTCTTCGACTGCAGGGTACTTGCGACCACCAACGGGGACCTCGACCTTTCCGTATGTGACGCAACGGCCGCAGGCGCAATCAGTGGGCTCCTCGAGCCCATCGTCTTCACGACGACTCGCCTGGATAGCTCAACCGGCTTGCTCGACGAGCTAGAAATCGCTGTAGACGATGCTCCCCAAGGTATCATCCGGCAGCTCCTGGAACCCACCATCTTCGAGGCGGTCAGCGCGGTTGCCGTCGTCCTGGTACCTGCAGCGACGACGTCTATCGATGACACGCCCAGGTCGGTTTCTGTCCCACACCAGCCCACGCAGCCGTCGCTCAGGGTCGCTCGGGCTCAGTCGAACCTAAGAACGTTCAAATCGCTGGCGGTATCTGTGTTCGTGGTCGTTGTGGTCGCCTCGCTTACCGTGGTCTTCAAGCAAGCATTCCGGTTAATCGATCGTCGATTTTTCCGGTCCATCCTCATTCCTGCCTCTCGCCCGTGGCGCTCTTCCTTCCCTGACTCAAGTGCACAAGTATCGGTGTTCACGATGTTTATCATGGTCTTTATAAGCTTTGTTATGGGTTTCCTCGCCCGAGGTGTTTCGTTTGAGCAGCTTTCCGCCGTCTTGGACACGCTTCACCCTCTGTTCATCGACCTGTGCAGCTGCTTGGGAGCGATGGCATCCTGTACTATCGAATCTGCCGTATGCAAGATGGTCGATGCATGTGTGGGAAGCGGGAGTGGACAGGGCGAGGTGGTGATGGAGAATATCTTAGTTTTGGAAGAAGCGGAGCATGTCGAGGTGAGTGTTATGTATCATTTTCCAGATCGTATTTTCTCATCGTTGTACCTGCAGGCATCGGCCGATACGGCATCATTGTTATCTGAAAGTGTCTGCATCGATACCGTTGAGCCCTCGAGGACGTCCGTCAGTATTCAAGCCATGCCTGAGGTAGAAGAGTTCAAGGTGAGGTCACACATCTTGTGTATTTGATGTTGCGACTGACATTGTGATTTTCAGGACGTTTCCATTGGTACCGACCCGGTCTCAAGGACGTCCATTGGTGTTCAGTGTGAACCGGCACCTGTAGATTCAAAGGTAAGCATGGCTATCCCTCTCTATTCATGCCACAACTAACATTGCGCTTTTCAGGACGTTTCCATTGGTACCGACCCGGTTTCAAGGACGTCTATTGGTGTTCAGTGTGAATCGGCACCTGTAGAATCAAAGGTAAGCATAGTTAATCCTCTCTATTCATGCAACGACTAACATTGCGCGTTTCAGGACATTTCTATTGGTACTGACCCAGTCTTAAGGACGTCTATTGGTATTCAGGGTGAATCGGCACCTGTAGAATTACAGGTAAGCATGTCAATTCCACACCTTTGGTACACCGACTAACATGACATGTCTCATAGACCGTTTGCGCTCCTGGCGAGAGTCGGGGCAGTGTTTCCGCCCCATCCACCGAGGGGAATTCCCCACCCCAGACGATGGCTGCTCCCGATGTCTTTTCTGTCCCGGCAGTCACTAGTATTTACGTAAGTGCACCCCAGAATACATCCATGGCCGCCACTAAGTTATGCGTTCTTAGAATCTGTATACGATGGCCCCGATGATCACGTTCCCTTCAGTTGAAGATCTTGCCCGCACACCCGAGTTCGAGCGCCTGCGGCGAGAAATCCAGATGTTAGGAGAGACTGAGAGTGTAAGGATTTCGAACCGTTTGGGGGAATGAGTATACTCATATGTGACGGCTTACAGGTGAATCCAGCATCGCTTTCTGCGTCGGCATTGGGGCCACCGCCTCCATCACTATCAGAATCGACCTCGACTTCGATTCCGACTCCACGAAGGAAGGACGGGTTCGAATACTTTGATCCTTCTTTTGGCCCAGATGCAAGGGTAAGTGCAGATACGAACGTTGTCGGTGTCCATGAATTCTGATCATTCAATTTCTAGCACCTGTGGTCAAGGGAGTTCTGGTATCTGTTCCTCAGGAACAAGGAGCTGACACAGACGGTATACGATGCGCTGCTACCCGTTCAGTGGGCCAAGGAAGCAACAGATGAGGACAAGTCGAAGATGGAGATGGGTCTGGAACTGGTACGGATTGTCATTTACTTTCTGTGGTGTCCTTACTGACGATCGATGTTGTGTAGGTGCGCTCGTATGCTCGGCAATTGTCGGAGCACGCGACGAATCCGATCTTACTACTTCCAGGCAATATCCTCCCGGAGGAGGATGAAGATGACGATGAATCGTCGGTCGTGTCGGCAGAGGACCAGCCTACTATTGACACATCAGGATCGTTGACATCCTCGAGTTCAATGCGGTCCCCGTCTCCGTTCGTGCGCCCATCGAATCCGCAGTCGCGGTTCTTAGACTCGTCAGAGGCATCAGTGGCTGCGCCTTCTATCCGACAGCGGATCTCTTCGCCATCGAGGAGAAGGCCAGGATTGGCTCAGATCACCAATGCTCCTCGTACCGTCCGACCCTTGCCATCGCGGACACCAATGAAGATCAGAGGAATTCGAGGATCGGAGCAAGGCGTACCCACACCGCCTCCCTCTTTGCGACCGAAGCTGGCCAGACGTACGAATCGTTTCCCTCTCGCGGTTCCGACAACGGGCCGGAAGGATGAAAGCGATTCTCCTAGCCGTCCAGCCCGGATCGTTGTGAGTTTTCATTTCACTGACTGTATTTTCCGAGTTCTGATTTGCTCTCAGCCTCCTTCCTCCTCCAAATTACCTCGATGGAGAGGCTAGACTGATATTTAGCAAACGCACGGAGACGACGAGGATGTCAACACACACACCTACTACGTTGCCGCGTTGGGACCCAAGGGAAGATCAGCGGTGCATCGGGGTCGACGGGCTCTGGTGCATGCAACTGGTCACCGGGGAAGGATTGGTTCGCTGACGAGCTTACTGGTCCTTCCTCTATCCCTGCTAGATGAGGAACATCGGAGACGGTGGTGGTCGACGGGCGATCACCGTTCTCTGATGGACCTATGAGGGACCGTTGGCTGCCGACGGGTAGTTGACGAGTCCTGTTGCGTTTTACCCTTTCCCTTCGTGTGCACGACAAACTATTACATCCTTCGGCATCCTCGTTGTCTCCAGCGTCTCCTTGGTATTCGGTTTCGCGTCGTCATCATCGGTTTTTGGTTCATCTCTCAGGACATCCGCACGGCATAGCTCTCGGTCGACATTCGATCCTCCTCCAGCCTATATCATTATTCTTATTTATTGCATTCCTACCCCGTATACCCCTTTTCTCCTCGATCTTCTCGATCTTCTCTCTTTCTTTTTCCTCCGACATCACAGCCTATACCTCGCAAATTTGCATCCTTCTCCTTCGAGGTCAGCCTACCATCATCACATTCCTGTATCCATATTTCTTTTGGATTTTCTTTGTATATCTTTCTCCTCGATCTTGTCACTGCAGTCTTTTTCCGATCATCTCCTTCTCTCTTTCCTCGAACATATCCGAATATCCTATACCTCGCCAACTTGCATTTTTTTCTTTGAGGTCAGCCTATCATGATCACATTTCTATTCCCATCGTTCTTTTGCATCTCTCGATTTTCTTATTGTGTTTACCTTGGGTTCTTGGAATATAATCTTTCTTTTTACCATAGATCATCTACCGAGTTGAGTTGCGTTCGCGCCGTACTCAACGCTCCGCATCGAGTAAGTAGTAACATTTCAGGCTACATTGTTTGCGTGCGTCTATCTGCAAAGCCGCCCGTCGCTTCTAGATCTTTCGTTCTAAGTCGTAACAATGTTTTCACTCAGTCCGACAATAGTGAAATTTCTGGAGAGCTTCTGATTCTCAGAATGGTTTTCCGTCCATTTCACTGGGTATCGCACGTCCCAAAAGGAGAAAAAGAATAAAAAAAGAAAGATTTCGGACCAAGTTCGCTCCCCAAAATTGGTGAACCCGACTCGTATTTATTCATGTTAAATCTTGAAATAACTTCATTCAAACAGCCTTACCACCTCAATCAAACTAAGAGCACCTTTGTTTTGGTGTACGCAAGTCTTGTTGCAGTCATAGCTATGTCATCTCGTTAGCCTTCTGTATGGACTGCATCACCGGAAAAATGTATTTGAAGCACAGTTTTTGATTCAAAGTGCTCCCATACCAAGCAGGTAGAGTCACAATTCATCGATTGATTGATGAAAGCCCACGGGGACATTGGGAGGCAGTACGGCGAAGTGCTGGAGCATATCTGACTGAAGGATTGATTTTTTAAAAGTAGATTTTGTCGTTTTGAGTCCCAATAGTCCACTTTCGGGGCTCAGGCCTTACTTTCATGCATACAATATGTACTTAATCCTTTGCTTTCCTCCGAAGTGCCATGCTGTCAAGAGAGGGAATCACAATACAAAGACAACTTCACTGGTCTCAGTGAATAATGGGTTCAATTGGATTGGTCAACACATTTTGCATGGCAGAGTTTGAAGATTGTGCACCAAAGGAAGATATGAGTAAAGATTGAATTTTGGGAATTGAACCATGCATGTAGAAACACAATACCCAAGGGGGTGGCAGAATGGAAATGACCAATGTGACCTACATTAACATGTTTAAGGCAAGCTGGACCCCCCCCTCCCTCCCCCTTCCTTCCCTTTATGGTAATGATATAGCTATATTTGGTAATAATATTTCAAGTGCTACTAGCCAAGGGTTACATCATCCAGGGGAATGTTTCGATTGGGTTGTTCCTGGCATAATTTTGGCTGGAGAATTGGGTGGAAAGCATGGATTTCAATAAAAGTAGCCCTATTCATAGTATAATATGGTGAAAATACACCATTCTCTCATTATATGATAGCTAATATAGGTATGTCAGTTACATGTTTAAGGTCCCTACCCCTCCCCCCCCATTGCCCCCCTACGTTACGTCCCGGATTTACCCGATGCCACCCCCTTGACAATACCGTAGGCAAGGAGCAACGGCGAGAAATGTCGTGGCAAATAACTCCGGGTTGATTCCGGGCCGATGGCAGATAACTATAGGGGCTATTGGCAGATAACTTTGGCGGGGACCTACTCTTACATGATTATCTGCATGCATACTTTTTTTTCGTTTCCATAATTGACTATGCTATAAAACACATTCTATTCATCCTATGTACTGAATATCCTGGATGAAAGTGAAGAAACAGACCCATGAAAAATCTGTGAAAGTGTGGGAACCTAATACCAAATATGGGCATGGCAGATAACATGGCAGATAACTACCGTGGAAACCCAGTGAAACCGGCGGTAAACCCTCAGAATCTAATTCTGAAACTAACAGTATACCATTTATAGCTACGCGCCCTGTCCCGAAATAGGGCGGGATATGCCCGTTTCATGATTAGTTTCTGGGAGTCAGAAAATTTCCTTTTCAAGTTTTCCGAGTGACTCGCTTGCTCGAGTTGTATTCGTCTATCGTTACCATGTCAAGCAGGACAACGTGAAACTCGGGCCTGCCACATCCGTATACAAAATTAGCGCAATATCGATAGCCTACTGTTTTCCAAACCAAGCCCGGTGACTTGGTACCTGTTAAAATGTGAGGAATTCTTGGCATAAGAATTCCTCACATTTTAACAGGTACCACTAGCGCTACATGTTGTAGTTCTGTAATGCGTTAATCAGAATCGTTTGACTCAATTACACGACATCGGGAATCAAATATTAAATCCGTTTCTAGACTTGACAGCACTGAAGCATAAAATCAGATCTCCCGTTTTCTAGTTGTTCTGCAATAATGACCATGGTTCTCGAGAAGACCTAAACCGCAGATACCTACCCTCGAAGTGGGGAATTGCTACATCTGAGAATCTTAGAAAACGATATAGTTGCAAACCTTCAATATATGTACAGTAGTGGGTAAACAACAAAGGAAGATCATTAGCAGAAAGCAATTGAACGCGATAGCAGGGCCGACAGCGATGGATAACACGAAAGCAAATGAAAGCAACAATCAAGAGGGAAGAAAGCAAACTAGACTGCATTAGCAGCACGATTGGGGCGCTCAAAAGCTTCTAACCTCTTCTCAAGCTCACGCACCCGAGTTTCTGCGTCCTGGCAAGCAATTTCTGCTTGACGACGACCCTCTTCAGCCTCACGACGACGATCTTCTGCCGCTAATTCTGGAGCATGAAGGGCCTGGGTGTACCATCAGAAACATATATTCGTCTAAAGTCATGAACATGCCCACCCGTTTCAGTTCAGCCCATTCCTCGTCCTCCGTAACCTGTTCCGACTCCCACTGTGTCTTGACTGTCTCTGGGGACCTCGCCGCATTCACCGACTTGCCTTTCCCCAAAACCAGCCTATTTCCATACCCCGTTAGTCGATGCGAGCATTGGCGTTTAGCTAATTCCGGGCTCTGCGTGTAGACGCGCGGCTGTGTCGCCATCTCCAGGACCCTCCAAATCGTGTAAGCATACCAATAACACTGAGCAAAAATCAAGTGGTATTGTGGCGTGTTCTTCGAGGTGGTCCGGAGAAGGTGCGCAAAACGTTCGAGAGTCACCTTTTGTGACTGGGTGAGGTCCATCGTCATGAGAACGTCGAATTGTGCCGCGACATCACGTCTATTAGGCAAAATGATGAGTCTGTCGAGAGCATCAGAAGCGTCTCCCTTGATGGTTATCTTGACTTTGGCGATAGAACGATGGGTACAACTTGGAGTCTGCCACGTTGGCGTAGGGTCCGTCTTCGAGGACTCTGAAGTGGACGATGATGAGGAAGAATGTGAATCTGTCTCCGCTATTCCATTCATTTCCTCGTTCTGATGTTTAGCCAAATCAGCCCGCAGCTCATCCTCTCCTCTGTACTTCTTCGTGTCGTCATTCAACCGGTCCACCAGGAGAAACGCGGTCCGCCTCGCTCCCCCCGATTCCTTCAACGTCACAAGCAAAAACTCGTGCTCTCCGGGATTATCTTGGCTGAAAGGGCATTTGCAGTACTCGACTTTGGTGACAAGGATGTTTCCAAGACCGTGGTCGAGGAAATGGTGATTTTCTTTGAGAGAACTGAGAAGCGATGAGGTGTTGGTTATATCCTTTACTCTCGAGAAGACGCGCATCTCGTCTGGACGTCGAGGAGGCATGATGAAACGAAGAATGGACTGGAAGAATTGGGAGAGCTGTAGAAATGGCATCGTGTTGGTAGGTCGTCCTTAAAGCAGAGGCAAAGGCAGAGGCAGCGAGCGCTAATCCGGGGCATACCAAGCTGCATATTCGTTCCCACGACAATGCCGGGCCTCGAAAGGGAAAGTTTGAACCACTGAAAGTCGACTAGCAGGTGGTCACCCGTTGCACCATCTACACGCCCCCGATCCAGTGAGATAAAAATGACGCCTAAAAGTAGCAGTGAAATCGAAAGGGTTCTGATAATCAATACGTGGTCCTTACTGCATCTGATTCGTTCTGGGCTCTGGAAGCTTTCACAGCATCGCCTTCGACTTGTTTTCACTTCATACCTTGAGCCAAAACGAGAAAATACCAAGTTCAAATGCTACACGTGCTTTTAATAGCATGCCGAAGCCTTGCCGGCTGATACAAGTGCGGCGGCAGTGGTTGAGGGCTACCAGGACAAAAGTAGCCCCGTGTGCAGAATTGAAGAAGGACAAGGTGGAAAATCAGAGCAAGGTGCAGCAGCAGGTTGACTGGTATTTTTTTCTGACTCTCTACGTCTCAAAACTTTGAGAGTGCAGAAACCGGAGGAAGTACTATGCTGCGAAGAGGGTCCAAGAAGCGGTACACTCCGGGCCAGTTCGTCCCCCCCAGAACTGTAGGACTGCCAGAACTCGGAGTGCTTCTTCCACTCGTTCCTCCAAAGCCAAAATGTATGCAAGGGAACGGACCGCCGAGGCCGTGATTCATCAGCCATAGCAGACCAAGCGCTTGCGCGAGTAGAAACGAGGGAGAGAAATACGGCAAAAGTGTGTGTCGTCGCTGGCTCACTAGACTACCCCTTCCTTGACGCCTGTGGAGGAAAGGGGCAAAATACAAGAGTCCCGACTGCGCAGAAGTTGACGCGGGAGATTAGTATCAGATCCCCATCTATGTTTTAATTTCACACCGGCCTAACAAGGCCTCAAAGACCCCCGCGACATAAGTACACTTATATAACGCAAAGAAGGCATCTTGCCCGGCTGCCAGGATGCTATCATCGATACCCCTTAAGGAGGCCGCATATTGAATTAATATTGCTCGAACTCAGTATAAACATTTCTGCGTAACGTTCTCTTCCTCCTACTCAAAGGCGGTAATCAGCTATATAGAGAAACTGAGTGAGGTATTTTCGATCACGAAAGAAGGAATAGACTAGATCGGGCAAAATGATTTGGACCTGTTGGCGGCTATCGAACAGGTAAAAAAAGTGTGGTGGTCCTTAGTAGCGAAGTACCGAAATTAACGAGAAGACCTGACACATAATCGATGAACACTCAAGCGGCGGTGGCTTGATAGACACATCCACACTATATCAGCCATTACCAGCAATGGACGGGCGCTAACTGAAATAGTCCTCGAGTAGCTTTCGTTTCAATGATGCTGATTTGGGCTATACGTACACTTGGGTGTACAGTATGATTAGCGAACCACTGTGGGCGTTCTAGATTATCAAAGACGTCATTTGCCAGGTCAGGTCTATTTTAAAAGCTGGAACCGCGCACTTAAATAGGATACTCGTGTATGTTGGCCACCCTTTGGGTTCTAATCGCCGAGGGAGGGGCTTGGCATGCTTCTGGCGTCGAGAAGAGTAGACACAAGAGCTTATTTGGGTCTGAGTCAACGCAAATCGGTTTGTTCAACGAGCGCTATCGAGGAAAAAGAGTTGGTTAGCCTTAATCGATTGGTCGCGTCTGTCGCCATATTTCTTATTTCTAGGACTACAAATGAATGACTGCCATGAAAGGAATTGGTCTATTGCACCGACCGATACTCTCCACCTTGGTGACATAAACTATCATCAGTGTACGGGACTGGCGAGGCAGTGTATCGATAAATGTGGGCTCAGTGGGATGTTGATCAAACCTTGACAATGATGGTGTGGCGTCAATGGAATACCCCTTTTCACCGCCGAGGCAGTGAAACAACACACGAATCATTGTGACAGGCATCGCTACACTTTGGCAATATCGACAAGCCGGAGACTGGAGTATCAGGCGGAAGTTGATCGCTACCTAGGGTATATGTATTGGAACAGTGCTCACCACCGACTGGTTGTCGTTCTTCGTAAGTAGAGGGGGGAAGGGACACCATGGTCTGATTTACTTGCATGTATTTGAAAATTCAAAACTTCAGCATACGTTGTGTATTTTATCTAGCAGACCCTAAGGCTCGTCAAGTCACTGGAGCAGTGAAAACACCCACCCTAGGATGGAACGGACTAGCTCCTTGAATGACTTCGTAGATAGGCTCTGCCAATATGTAATCATGATCTATAATTCCGTCTACGCTTGACTAGCGTCAGTATCCATATCATAGACCATGGTTTCTAAAACGAGGTGGGCTGCATTGGTAGGACCTTGGGAGATAGAGCTGACTAACTGAGGTAGCAAGGGATTGAGGAAGGTATCTGGAGGAAAAGTAGGGCTTTGCCTGCTTCCGTCGGCCAGAATCCTTGGATATACACCCAAAAGGAATTAGGGGATAGCATATAGCGGATGTGGTGTGGGTTCAACATCAGCGAGAGATAACTGTACTTGCTCAGGACTTTGGGCGGATATGTGGGCGCCAACCGGCACAGATATAAAAATCCTGCCGTGTTTGATGGTTGGATGTCGTTCAAGTCGTCGGTGGTTCTTTGAATATCCTCAGTTTTGTCTTGGCGGATGCCCAACTCTGTTTGCCAGTGAAGGCAGCATACGACGCGCTGCGTGCTAGGTATAGACACCATTTTACAGACGTGTCTATAACCAACTCTGTTAATGTTTGAAATGGGACTGTTGTCTGGTTATACTCCTACGAGACAATGGTGTACTCACATCTGGACGAGCTCATCGAGGTTACGAGTTAAGTGGCTGCAGCCACAGGGACCGGGTATCAAAGTTAAGTTGCCGGACTTGTGGCACTACGTTTTTCTCACCCAACGCTCACTTGCCGGCAGCTCCCTCTCAACCACATTCCCTCCTTCCTTCAAGAAATTGTAGAAGAGTAAGGCTATGCTCATATTGAACTCTTTTGCTTTCCTCTTGGGTCTACGACTGTGCAAAGTCTGCCTTGAGTCGGCTCGATTGCTACAGGAAGAGATTCTTGGCCTTGGCATCAAAGTTCGCGCCTGCGTGGCATTGATACCTGAAAAGATTCGACTTCTGTGTGTTCTTCTTCCGTTGGAAATGAGGCCTTGGCAGCCTTAGCCTGAGATCAGCACTGTAAAGCTACGACCAATCTTTGGGAAGTTTCTCAAAAAGGTGAGCATATTCTTGATGCGCCTGATACTAAAATTGGTTCCTGTGCCGTATTTTTCGTTCAATGTGATTTACTAGCTGTCTGGGACAGCAGAAAGCATCGGTTTGTGTGTCGTCCAGTAACTACGATGTAGTCTTGAACCTTTCATGGGCTGTCGACATGTGAACACATAGTACTGTCGTGATTGAACTTGAAATTTGTTTTTACAGATCCATGACCTCTCAACATTGACGCGGGACGGAAAGTGTAGGTGGCTGCTCCAGTGAAGAATGGTAAGGTACGCATGTGTAATAAAACCCTCCATAACATAACTGAATCCTCCCTGTGCCAGAAATGCTGCTGTATGCGGTACCAAAGTTCTCGCTGTTACAAGCTATCGAGGCCTACAACATGGAAATATTGTGATACGATGGTATGGATTGAGTAAAGAGAGCTACCCTTTACAGAGATTAAAACTACATAGGGTAAGCACATCCCTACATTCGATATTCCTTTTTCCACGGGAATAATTTTTTTGATAAAGGGTGTGAGCCGGCCATGGAAACATTCCTGGCGAGGATGTATCTGCGATGTCAGGCGTGACCTTGAGTGGAGCGTGAGTTACACACACTGCAACATGTCAGTATAGCATTCAATACGAGGACCAACGGTGACCGTGCTGCTCGAACGTATCCTGCTAATCGCCTAGGTGATATTTTTTCCAGTTCTGTAGGCACGCCCTTGGTCCAATTTGAGGACGTGATCGGAATACTGTAATATTTCAATCGCCTCAAAAACTGGAGTAACACGCTCAATGCGCGTCTGTCTTTCACGGCTTCAATTCCGACCTATTCTCTCATCCATCGCCTTTTATCGCATTTCTTCTCTGCTCTTTAGGACGCGTGAAATCCTTCGAGGTGTCGGTCTTGGAGCAATCAGCGATCGAGGGAAGATCGGGGAGTATTAACCAGTCATGGATCGGGAAATCCAACATTAGTTGAACTTGATCTTACACCACAAGCATGTTTCCTTACGCAAGCTTCTCGCTCAGCAGCTTTCTCTACGTGCTCGTGTACTCCATGTACCGTGCATCCACGCCCTCCACCGACGTCAGTCGGAGGGGGGAGGTGCTTGTCCCTGCGGTCGTCTTCGACTGCAGGGTACTTGCGACCACCAACGGGGACCTCGACCTTTCCGTATGTGACGCAACGGCCGCAGGCGCAATCAGTGGGCTCCTCGAGCCCATCGTCTTCACGACGACTCGCCTGGATAGCTCAACCGGCTTGCTCGACGAGCTAGAAATCGCTGTAGACGATGCTCCCCAAGGTATCATCCGGCAGCTCCTGGAACCCACCATCTTCGAGGCGGTCAGCGCGGTTGCCGTCGTCCTGGTACCTGCAGCGACGACGTCTATCGATGACACGCCCAGGTCGGTTTCTGTCCCACACCAGCCCACGCAGCCGTCGCTCAGGGTCGCTCGGGCTCAGTCGAACCTAAGAACGTTCAAATCGCTGGCGGTATCTGTGTTCGTGGTCGTTGTGGTCGCCTCGCTTACCGTGGTCTTCAAGCAAGCATTCCGGTTAATCGATCGTCGATTTTTCCGGTCCATCCTCATTCCTGCCTCTCGCCCGTGGCGCTCTTCCTTCCCTGACTCAAGTGCACAAGTATCGGTGTTCACGATGTTTATCATGGTCTTTATAAGCTTTGTTATGGGTTTCCTTGCCCGGGGTGTTTCGTTTGAGCTGCTTTCCGCCGTCTTGGACACGCTTCACCCTCTGTTCATCGACCTGTGCAGCTGCTTGGGAGCGATGGCATCCTGTACTATCGAATCTGCCGTATGCAAGATAGTCGATGCATGTGTGGGAAGCGGGAGTGGACAGGGCGAGGTGGTGATGGAGAATATCTTAGTTTTGGAAGAAGCGGAGCATGTCGAGGTGAGTGTTATGTATCATTTTCCAGATCGTATTTTCTCATCGTTGTACCTGCAGGCATCGGCCGATACGGCATCATTGTTATCTGAAAGTGTCTGCATCGATACCGTTGAGCCCTCGAGGACGTCCGTCAGTATTCAAGCCATGCCTGAGGTAGAAGAGTTCAAGGTGAGGTCACACATCTTGTGTATTTGATGTTGCGACTAAGATTGTGCTTTTCAGGACGTTTCCGTTCGTACGGACCCAGTCTCAAGGACATCTATTAGTGTTCAGTGTGAATTGGTACTCAAAGAATCAAAGGTACGCATGGCTAATCCACTCTATTCATGCAACAACTAACATTTCGCGTTTCAGGACGCTTCCATTGGTACCGACCCGGTTTCAAGGACGTCCATTGGTGTTCAGTGTGAACCGGCACCTGTAGAATCAAAGGTAAGCATGGCTAATCCACTCTATTCATGCAACGACCAACATTGCGCGTTTCAGGACATTTTTATTGGTACCGACCCAGTCTCAAGGATGTCTATCGGTGTTCAGTGTGAATTGGCATCCGAGGCATCCAAGGTAAGCATGGCTAGTCCACTCTATTCATGCCACAACTAACATTGCGCGTTCCAGGATGTTTCTATCGGTACCGACCGAGTCTCAAGGACGTCTATTGGTATTCAGTGTGAATCGGCACCTGTAGGATTACAGGTAAGCATGTCAATTCCACACCTTTAGTACACCGACTAACATGACATGTCTCATAGACCGTTTGCGCTCCTGGCGAGAGTCAGGGCTGTCTTTCCGCCCCATCCGCCGACTGGAATTCCCCACCCCAGACGATGGCTGCTCCCGATGCCTTTTCTGTCCCGGCAGTCACTAGTATTTACGTAAGTGCACCCCAGAATACATCCATGGCCGCCACTAAGTTATGCGTTCTTAGAATCTGTATACGATGGCCCCGACGATCACGTTCCCTTCGGTTGAAGATCTTGCCCGCACACCCGAGTTCGAGCGCCTGCGGCGAGAAATCCAGATGTTAGGAGAGACTGAGAGTGTAAGGATTTCGAACTGTTTGGAGGAATGAGTGTACTCATATGTGACGGCTTACAGGTGAATCCAGCGTCGCTTTCTGCGTCGGCATTGGGGCCACCGCCTCCATCACTATCAGAATCTACCTCGACTTCGATTCCGACTCCGCGAAGGAAGGACGGGTTCGAATACTTTGATCCTTCTTTTGGCCCAGATGCACGGGTGAGTGCAGATACGAACGTTGTCGGTGTCCATGAATTCTGATCATTCAATTTCTAGCACCTGTGGTCAAGGGAGTTCTGGTATCTGTTCCTCAGGAACAAGGAGCTGACACAGACGGTATACGATGCGCTGCTACCCGTTCAGTGGGCCAAGGAAGCAACAGATGAGGACAAGTCGAAGATGGAGATGGGTCTGGAACTGGTACGGATTGTCAGTTACTTTCGGTGGTGTCCTTACTGACGATCGATGTTGTGTAGGTGCGCTCGTATGCTCGGCAATTGTCGGAGCACGCGACGAATCCGATCTTGCTACTTCCAGGCAATATCCTCCCGGAGGAGGATGAAGATGACGATGAATCGTCGGTCGCGTCAGCGGAGGACGAGCCTACTATTGATACATCAGGATCGTCGACATTCTCGAGTTCAATTCGGTCCCCGTCTCCGTTCGTGCGCCCATCGAATCCGCAGTCGCGGTTCTTGGACTCGTCAGAGGCATCAGTGGCTGCGCCTTCTATCCGACAGCGGATCTCTTCGCCATCGAGGAGAAGGCCAGGATTGGCTCAGATCACCAATGCTCCTCGTACCGTCCGAACCCCGCCACAGATGAAGACTAGAGGAATTCGAGGATCGGAGCAAGGCGTACCCACACCGCCTCCCTCTTTGCGACCGAAGCTGGCCAGACGTACGAATCGTTTCCCTCTCGCGGTTCCGACAACGGGCCGCAAGGATGAAAGCGATTCTCCTAGCCGTCCAGCCCGGATCGTTGTGAGTCTCCATTTCACTGACTGTATTTTCGGAGTTCTGATTTGTTCTCAGCCTCCTTCCTCTTCTAAGTTACCTCGATGGAGAGGCTAGACTGATACTTTAGCGAACGCATGGAGATGACGAGGATGTCAACACACACTACTACGTTGTCGCGTTGGGACCCAAGGGACGATCAGCGCTGCATCGGGGTCGACGGGCTCTGGTGCATGCGGCTGGTCACTGGGGAAGGATTGGTTCGCTGACGAGCTTACCGGTCCTTCCTCTATCCCTGCTAGATGAGCAACATCAGAGACGGTGGTGGTCGACGGGCGATCACTGTTCTCTGATGGACCTCTGAGGGACCGTTGACTGCCGACGGGTAGTTGATGAGTCCTGTTGCCCTATACCCTTTCCCTTCGTGTGCACGACAGACTATTACATCCTTCGGCATCCTCGTTGTCTCCAGCGTCTCATTGGTATTCGGTTTCGCATCGTCATCATCGGTATTTGGTTCATCTCTCAAGACATCCGCACGGCATAGCTCTCGGTCAACATTCGATCCTCCTCCAGCCTATATCATTATTCTTATTTATTGCATTCCTACCCCGTATACCCTTTTCTCCTTGATCTTCTCGGTCTTCTCTCTTCCTTTTTCCTCCGACATCACAGCCTATACCTCGCCAATTTGCATACTTCTCCTTCGAGGTCAGCCTACCATCATCACATTCCTATACCCATATTTTTTCTGGATTTCCTTTCTATATCTTTCTCTTCGATCTTGTCACTGGCAGTCTTTTTCCGATCTTCTCCTTCTCTCTTTCCTCGAACATATCCGAACATCCTATACCTCGCCAACTTGCATTTTTTTCTTTGAGGTCAGCCTATCATGATCACATTCATATTCCCATATATCTTCGGCGTCTTTGGATTTTCTTTTGGTCTTTACTTGTGGCTCTTGCGAATATTATCTTTCTTTGTCATCAACTGTCTGCTGAGTTCAAATTTTCATTCAAGATCAATCTCAGGTTTGAACATTTGGGCATTTGTAACACCTTTTGTCTTGTAATATCAGTCCAGAATACGACAAATCGTTCTTCGAGGTTTAAGGTGACTGAGCTGAGAGCCCGGTAATCAAAATTTAATCAAGTGGCCGGACTTGTAACACAGCCACTGCGTCTTTTTTTGTCTTCACCCGCTCATTTCCGCAGTTTCACAATTTTCACTGACCTGTAGGAAAGGCAGAATCAATAGCAATTACACGCCCAAAGTCTCCAGTGGTGAATCCTGACGTCTTTCTCCTAATTCCACACCAGCATTCGACTGTTTGCTAGACGACTCAGCCACTCTTTTTATACGGGACGGCGCTGCGCGCAATTTGCTTCTGCTTGCCCGGGCACTGACAGGAGATTCCCAGACAACTGGAGATTCAGCGCCTCTTGTCAAGTTGTACTCCCGAAAGGCTATGCACGGTTCTCTCTGCTCGATAAGGACTATCCAGCCCGGGTAAAGCACTACAAAACGTCGATGCTTTGCTCCTCTTCTATATCTACAGTTCCTATCTTTAATTTGTTCAGCATGACGAATCATCGCTCGAAGGACCTTTCGAATATAGCAGGAACTACGACCCTCATGCCGTAGGATCGTCCGGGAATCCTCGCAGCGCAAATACAATAAGCGTGAATCAAAGATCGGACAGCTTCCAGGTGGGAGTGGTCACTCAGTACACACATGCTTCGGGCCTATCATCTTCTTCTATGGGCGTTTGAATTTGTGGAAGAAATCCCCGTTGGGTTTTTGCTTTTTCGGAACAGCGAGGCGTCGTCTGTGCCCTGACATGATCCTTGAAGTTCTGCTTTTCTCACCATTCCCCTCCTGGGCCCCGTATATAAGATTTTGTCAAATAATTCTCGTGGCGACCCGGAATACTGTATGCATACCTGATCCCTATTGCCGCAACGGTTTGCACGGTACTAGACCCTCAGTATCAACTGCCTCGCAAGGCCTCATGGAGACCGTTACCTTACGCGCCACCCATGGGCCACGTCCGGAGTTTCGCGAGCCAGGCTCCATCCCTCAATCACTTCTGCTAGAATGCAACTTTGTACGTAATGATTGCGCGTTGAAAGCTGACTCGATTCAAGTTCACATCATACTCTTTTCACACCGCCACTGTCTGAGGCTCGCTGATATCCGGTAATTGTCGGTATTATCCAGGCCTGCCGGTCCGTAAAAGGCGGTTTAACGCTTCATGGAATAAGTGTCCACCTAACGAGTGGTCGATCTGGCTCGTTAGGGGACGCCAATGAATTCCTCTTAGGCTCGGAGAATATCTTCCGTTGATATCGTACATCTGTCTACTTGGGAAGGCCCGGGTGTTTGCGAGCCAGGGGGACCGGTCGACAGCTCGAGGGTCGAGCTATGACGCTGCAATAGCGCGGGTTAATTTACATACGGGTGATTGCCGTTGTTGATGCGATGATGAGGCGTGGGACGTGATGCGATCAGTGGCATCATGTGGAGAACTTAGCATCCGTTAGTACGCCACCTCGGACATGGAGATAAATATGTGTTATATTTACGCTAGCAATTCAGTACCTTTGCGGGGATTTCGACTCGATGGTGTTATTTCTGGTGAAGAAGCCGGTTATCCAGTCGAGTACAAGGCTACGTGTATGGTCTGGTCTACGGGATGGTATTCAAGGTATCGTGGTACTTCATTATCTACAAGATGGAGTATTATACGAAGCATAGGTAAAAGAGGGGCATACGCTAGCAGCGGCAGATAACAGATGTGTATGGTATATACATTTTCCTACTTGAAAATCAAAGTCAAGGAAGGCAGATTATACAGAATTAGCGAAGAAATTATATTAAAGTGCCCCAAAAGGCTGACGAAGGACGAAATGACCGCAGGCAGAACTCAAAGTCCTAGATCGCTATACGAAGGGGAATACTGTTCCCCAAACCCAGGAAGTATGCACTCTTGCAGCGAATAATGCGGATCCGTACTATTCAAGACCACCTTACGATGATCCACATCCCAAGCCGACGCGTGAGGTTGAGACACACACGCAGTTGGCCAATGGGAAAAGTTCCGATCAGAACACGCGTTGAGGGGTGGCGATATGACGCCGTTGCATGCTGGTGTCTCCGCAAAATGGGGTGGGAGGTCAGGTCCGGTCGATGAGTGAGAGTAGAGGACGGGCGAGGGCGTTGCGTATGTATGCGAAAACTCGTATATCAGGGATAAAAGCACGACTTTATCTGTCGGTCTGGGCTCGATAATGTCTTGGGTCACGATACATTGCGCTAAATCTGGGTGTGCTGTTAAAGAAGGTTATTACATAAAAGAAGGGTATAACAACGTACCGTATCCTTCACAAAGATGTGTCCAATACTCGGGTAGGAACCTGGCTCGGTAGGCATAATAGAGAGCAGTATTTGTTTCCTCCACGTGTGGGAGCAAAGGGGATACCTCGGAGTGCACGGGTACGTTGTTGACGTAGACGGTGAAGGAGGAAAACGTAGAGGCCAGAGTGGGCCTCGAAGAGGTGAACGTCACGGTCGGGGAAAGGGTCCCAAGAGGACGGTCCGCTGAGAGAATGATACGGCGATGATAAGAAGGCTTAGATGGCACTGGTTCAAAAGAATGTCGTAAAGGAGAGTGGCCACGCCGGGTGGATTCTTGGTGACAGATCTCGATGCGAACGACGACGTTGCGAGGTATAGAGGGGAGCACTTGATGTCCAGATTCATCTGAGGAGACGCTGCTCAGTGGGCTCAGACGAGACGACCCGGAAGATGCTTCTGACGACGACGAGGTAGTAACCTCTGATAAAGGCGAGGCCATAGCATAGTCGTTTGTTTCTGTGTCAGGAGAATCGGCGGAGGTGTCCGTCGAGGACGACTCTGGCTCGGGGGAGTAATCCTTCCGTGTGAGTAAGTCGAGGACTAAGTATTGTTGTCGTAAATGGAAACGAACATTCAGAATGATCAAATCACTCGCCTCTGTCATCTTCGCATGTATCCCGAAGTTGCTGAAGGCGACTCCCCACTTGCTTCGCCGTCCTCTTCTTACCCGTCTTCCTGAATATTTCGTTGGATATAAAAATATTCCGTTTGGGAAAGCGACGAAGATCTTTAGGATTCTTGATGTTTGCAGAATGGGGCCGATATTTTTCCAACGCTAGAGGTTTCAAAGCGTGAGTCGCAAAGAATGTATATCTAATTATTAAGATACCTTCAATCAAGGCCGCTTCAATGCGTGGTGGCCAGACAGGTTCGTTCTGCTGACCTTTCATCGTCTTCCATGATTTCCTGCCGGTGATTATGGCTTCGGCGCGAACGTTAGAAGAGCGAGCAGAGCGTCGACTGGAGATAAGACGAAGGTTTCCTTCCATTGTCGGGTATAGGCTGTTGATGACAGGAGAGAATTCAAGTTCATTGCCCATGGGCGGGTGAAAGCAATAAGTAACAGAGGCCGGGCCATATAAACCGCCCAGTCAAGGTGGCAGAGTTCCCACAATAGCTCCGGTGAGATCCAGATTGCCTGCCAAGTACCCGTCTTTAGCAGGTGGATCGAATGCAAACGGCGACTTTATATTCAACAAAGCCATTATGCCGTCACTTCGATACCATGTCGCCCTATGCAGAAAAAGACGGCCTTGAATAAGAATGATCGGGGAACAAAAACAGTAAGGCCAAACAAGTTCCTGGAACCTGATACTACGCACATAGCTGGCCCCAGTTTAACCGGATGCAGAATAAAAAGGACATTACGGGATTTTCGTTGGAGACCGCCATTCAATTACACGTACAGATCGCCCAAGGGGCCGTGGAATGCCGGAGAGTTGGAAAACCGTAGCACGGACACAATGCAAATTTGCCCCTTTAGAGCGATTTTTTCGCTTCCTGAGCGGGCAGGAAAGGCAACAAAGGCTAAAAGCCACAAGGGGATGCTTGGCAAGCTCAAAGAGACCCGAAAAAAAAACAATGTTAGAAAGATATTTAATAGCTTAAAATAATGCAGATCCACGCATCTCATCTGCGAGATGATCAAAGCGCAGATTTGTTGGGAGCCGGCAAACCTGATGGTCCAAGCTCCGTGTGTGAACTTGGTTCGAGCTTCAATTTCAAATTGACCCTGCATGATTGGCCTTGTTTGCATTGAAGGCTCTTGCGGCTCCGAAAATCAAAGCAATAGTTTTGACTTTTTGCTTCCACCATCGCGCCCAATGGATCCCCATGCATCGGACGACTCGTCAACAGAAGACGACGCTGCGTCGCAGACGACCGAAGACGATCCCCAAGTCCCAGAGCTCAATGGGCAATCTGCTCCGCCACCGCCCACGCGAACTGCTCCCGTAGCCTCTTCAACAGCGAGAGAAAGACCGCACTACGAGCTACGGCATACGATGAGAGGCCATACAAAGTCAATTTCAGCTGTAAAATTTAGTCCAGACGGGACGCTCTTAGCTTCTTGTGGTAAGTTCAAGGCGTTTCTTTTGTTACCGGTGTTGGTTGAAAGCTTTCTCTGTCAGGTGCAGAAAATATGGTCAAGATCTGGTCCCCCTTTACCGGAGAACTAATCCGAAATCTAAATGGACATACCGCCGGGCTCTCTGATATCTCCTGGACCACAGATAGCGTCTATTTGGCCTCGGCGTCCGACGATAAAACTATTCGAATATGGGAGGTCGATACTGTATGTACTGATAGTGTTAGAATGATTCCAATATATCCTGATGGCTTTGGAACCAAGGGTCTGACCGCAAAAGTCCTTAAAGGCCACACCAAAGAAGTGTTCTGCCTGAACTACAACGCCACGTCGAATCTTCTCGTCTCCGGGTGCTGTGATGGTGATGTGAAGATCTGGAATACTGCCAGAGGTTTTATGCGTTGCTATACTGCCTCTCCTGACCTTGATTGAACTTCGGTACCGCAGGCAAATGCATGAAGACGCTCCATGCGCACTTGGATTATGTGACCGCAGTGCATTTTAATCGGGATGCCTCTCTGATCGTGTCTTGTTCCTTGGATGGCCTAATGTACGTTCAGGAGTTCGCCGTGATCAACGCTAACTCGTTCCTTGATACCAGACGCATATGGAATACAAGCGATGGTCAGTGTCTGAAAACCCTTGCCGAGTCGCAGGATGCAATATGGTCGGTCATGTCCCGTCGGGTTTCCCCCCAGTTTCTGACCCCACCGATAGCCAACACGTGCAGTTTTCGCCCAATTCAAAGTATATTCTCTCTACTGCGCACGACAGTGCAATCCGGCTCTGGGATTACCAGACTAATCGCTGCCTAAAAACTTACGTTGGCCATTCTAATTCCAAGTATTGCATATCGGCTTGCTTCAGTGTTACCGGTGGGAAATGGATCGTAGCAGGCAGCGAAGATCATAAAACCTACATTTGGGACCTGCAAACACGAGAGATCGTTCAAATTCTCGAAGGGCATACCGGTATGTTTCTCATTCACCTGACGTGGCTAGCACCAACACTGTATTGTTTCAGACGTCGTTGTGGCAGTCGCTGTGAGTGTGGTGTCGTCTGTACTCTTTCTTGCCCAGGAACTAACATACCCCTTCCAGACACACCCCTCGCAGAATATGATTGCAACGGGCTCCATTGATAGCGATCTTACCATCCGGATATGGTCTGATCGCACTGGCGAAGCCTGACGCCGACTTTGTACTTTTTTTAACGGTTTTCATGGCGACAGTGTGAGGTTTACTTCCAGATCATCAATAGCATGTACAACTTGGTGTAGAAGAGGGGTTTCACTGAAAGGTACTCAGTGTTGATACTAATACATGGTCCATTTAAATGCGACAGGAAATCGTTGTAAGCAGAAAAAGAAAGCATTGTCGACAGTCGTAACGATTATGATGCGCGTGGCTTACTTAACAGGTTCGGCATTCAACAAATCTACCGCAGCGAGAAGTTAATTAACATTGGACCAAGTAAGAGTGATAACCTCACCTTTAGCCACCTCTTTATCCGCATCAGTCAATCCGGAATCATGCGCTTCCAAGAAAGCGTCAACCTATACGCTGTTTCAGCCGGCAGCTATACAATGGAGGCAATAGCCGACCAACCTCGTCCATGACATTGTCGCCTCCGTCTAGCGTATCATCACCAAAATCTTCATCTTCATCGTCATCGTCCTTGGCATCGTCAATAGCAAATGCAGTGCGTTCCATAAGCGCAGCATTGGCCGCTTGTACCATAGGCATCGGCGAGAACACAGAATTGTTTGCCTTGGTACTCGCTGTGTCCACACTGAGCGTCGAGGACGAAGTTGCGAGCGTCGAAGTGCTCTCGCTCGACTTGAGACTTGCTTTCGACGAAGAGTGCCGCATAGATGGCGTGAGAAGCGACTCTCGAGCCTTAGGTTCCTCGAGTTTCGTGTAACGTCCGATAGATGGCCGATGAATCACCTTCGGGGATGTCATGGTCAACATACCGGCTTCAATACTGAACTCCGCCGCGACTTACTTGATGTTTCCCAATCGTCTTTCCAATCTCATCTGTGAACATGTTGAATATCTTCTTGTTACTATCCGTTGCAATCGTAGACCAAATGTCGCCTAATAGGCCACTGTTAGACGTCGGCAATTCCATGTCAGGCAGGGGGTCTAGTCTGAACGACGCTGACAGGTCGGTCTCGAAGAAGGACTCAAGCACCTCGTCGGCGAGTACGACCATTCTGAACCTATGCGCACAAGTATGAGCATCATTCACAAAGTTAGGAGGAGTTTGCATGCATACGTTGCCAAGTTCAGATACGGCTGATTAGAAGCGATAGGCGGCGGCGACGATGGCTCGCCATCCTCTCCTGTTTCGTCTTCTGGTCGGGGTAAGAGGGCATCGCCATATTCGAATGCATTAGTCATGAATCGACTGACGGCTCCGAGGTACGCATCCCCAATCTCATATCGAAATATAAACTAAGCAATGGTATCTTTAGAGGGCCAAAACATACTATCAGAGGGAAACTTGACACACCAGGAATGATTCCGAAAGGGTCAGCACCTCGTCCTTGGTAAGATAGCCATCTTTGTTCTTGTCGTGAAGATTAAAGAACCATTCGATGTTCTCCATTAGATCATTGAACATGACGCCATCTAATCCAGAGACCAGATCCTGTTAACGCCGATTCAGACGTGATCTAAAGATAAAACCAAGGGGCAAAAGTACCTGGAACGACAGGGCGCCGCGGCACGACGTATCCCAAAAGAAGAAAAGGCGATCAATGAATTCGTGCTCTGCCATTTCGCGATCAATACGTTGCTGAAACAATTAGTGAGAAAGAAAGCTAGGAGGAATGGTGCTAGGGCAAACCTGGAAGCCGTTGCGGACAATTCGCTCGTCCCTTGCCCATGTCGCAATTTCGCTGAGGAAATACTGGAACGTCTTCAAACCGATCCTGGTCTCCGGTTTCTCTTCTGTCCCGTCGGCGGGGGTCAAAAGAGTGGGTAGAGGAGGGGCGGTTGGAGGCGGTGGGTAGATGCACATTGACATATACAGCGAATCATAAATGAGCCCAGCCTGTTCTTTATTGAATCTGCCAAGGCTTTTGAGGTTCCGCACAGCAGAACGCTTAGAAAAAGACTCTATACTGTGGATGATCTCGCTCCTGAACCGCTTGCGTTCGGAAAGGATCATGTCATCTGTTATGACCGAGAATTCACGGAATGAGACCAGAAGGAGCTCTTGGAAGCGTGTTATTGCGCGCGCACGAGGATCGGTTGAGTCCGGATGTGCAGAATCTCCCAAAGATGCGAAATAATCTCGCATAAGACTAAGATATGAAGATCAGATTACAAGCGACAAGAGGAAGGACGGAATGTACTTGAGAAATTGGCCGTCATCTTGGATCTGGAGGAGCTTCTCCCCATTGATCTTGAGGATGGCTATTGACAGAATATGAGTCGACATTCAGCAAGTCATCAAAACGTTCTAACCCAGTCTAAAATAAGGAGCAAAATTGAGTCGCTAAAACAGGGATATTTATGGCCGTCACTTACCCCACTTGGAATAGTACTTTCGGGCCCATGCAGAAGAAACAGTCCACAACCCGAAAAGCGAAAATCATGGGCATACTGTTAATATATCTGTGGCGACATTAACATAAACCAAAGAACACAACAGCCGACATGCACCCACAGACTCAAGAACCAGGGCAACGACGCAACCGAAAGTTGAACATCTACCTCTTGGAAATGATCGTGAATTATCGGCAAACACCGTTGGACTAATGACTCGAATACACGTTGATCTAGTAGCGTTCCGTGCATGGAAGGGCTGGAAAGAATTTGAGATCACTACTTTCCCAAGACATCAAGATGGCATACGCATAGTAACCAGGAAGTAGGCGGTCACATAAAACTTCTAACAGCCAAAATGCTTGCTCTTCTGACATATATCTAGAGCAGTTCAGACGGATGAAACACTTGGAAACTTGGCCACTCACATGAGAATGGCTGCAGCCAAGATATTCATTGCCTATCGTTTTCAAGTCAGGGCTTGAATACAACTGCAAACGAGCTACAGACCTGACAATAACCAAGTTCGGGATTCTTGAACGAATAAGCCTGCAACACGCGTCGGAGGGCGCCGATTCCTTCTTCAGACTGGTAGCCAGCGTACTCGGGCAAACTCCTGTGGAGGTCCTTCTCAATATCCTCCGTGCTGGTGCTTGTTCGTCCCTTGTTTTCCTCCAATATCCGATCATAGTATCCCGGGTTCGAGAAGCGCAGAAATATGGAGCCAGATAAGGTTTCCCACATCTCCCCACGAAGTCGGTTAGGTAGACCAACTTGTACGAGTCGAGTACATTGAGGGTACCGTAAAAGGGTGAGATTACGCCCGTGTGCTTCCAAGATGAGTTAGTCAAACACGTTGAACGTGCACCGACGTTTAACACATACTTCGCAGGTAATTTGTCCATAGTTTAATCTTGGAAGCTTCCCGGAGCCTATGTTTCTTCATATTAGTATGCTTTATGCAAGGATAAGATACACACTTCTTTGGATCTCCAGGAAACTTGAAACGTAGCCCCAGACCACCGTGATAAGTCGTCTCCCTCGGTTCCGGGTGTTCCTTCTCCTGGCTAATAAGGCTCCCATCCTCCCTCTCCTGATCTGCGACCGACGATGTCGTAGGCACGAGCGCTTCCGAATAGCACGTCTTCACGAACCCCTTGACAGCCTTCATCTGCCCACGCTGCAGCTCTATCTTCAATGCGTCACGCAGCAACGAACAAAACTGGTCCGCCGTCGGTCGGAGGGACGTCAATTGGACAATCTACAGCGATTCAACGCATGAACTGCCACCACAAGGATTAGAAACTTACTATTTTGCCCCCGTGAAACAGAGCAAGACTCAGTGCATAGATACCTGCTCGAGCATTGAGCCGTTCGACGCGCCGTATCGTCGACAGCGGGATGGTGAAGCGCACAGACTTGCGGTCGAGCGACGTAAAGGCCAAGTACGGAGCGATGAGGTGCAGTTTGCCCGCCTAAGACGCCATCTGTCAAGGGTCTCGATGCAACACCGTCATTGTACTCACATACGAATCTTCTTCTCCCTGTACCCCAAGACTCAACACGGCATTGATATCCATCTTTTCCACCTCCTCTTCAGGCGCCTTTTCGATTGGTGAACCATTGAGCACTGGTGTCGCAGGCAAGGAGAAGAATATCTCCGTCAACTGTTCCTTTGTGGGCTCCTTGAAATTCCGCAGCGCGGTGGAAATCGTCGACATCGTTACCCGTCGCTAGGAGCTGAAGAGAGCGAGGACGAGGCTGGTGGCCACCTCCAATTCCCAGACGATGAAGGGTGACGGAACTGAGCAAAGGCGAAGGTGGCTGTGTAGTAATATCAATGCTTTGATTCGAAACATATCTACATAGCGGCGTAAATTCTCTATAATCACATTCCTCGCTTGCAATTGGGGTCTAGTTCGAAAATATTTTAATTTATTCTCCTCCCCGTTATCCTTGAATTTTTGATTGCATTATGTATACAAATCAGCCAACTTTCCTTGAACTTGTGTTTAACAGAGTCGATCAGTAATTTCCTGCAATGGCTTGTAAAGGACCCCCGGGCGCACTCGCTTTCTCTTTCCGTCTGCGGTTTCTGGCCCTTCTGTCACCAAATACTCCTTCGACCAGTGCAGTGTTCCCGGACTGTTTAGGCCGTTATTGTATCTGTCTGCGACGCAAATCGCTAGAGAAGGAAGTAACGGGGTTGCTTACTAGATCCTTGCATGTTCTCACCACGGAGGTTTTACGCTTGACGGAGCGCTACCGTCCACCAGTTCGGTATTCATGCCTTTCTCGTGCAGCCCTTACCTCTCTTTAGCCTTACCTTTTGATCCCCTTTGTCACAGAATGTTATCCTGACGGAATCAGCCAGCACGCCTGTTTCAACTTTTCAATGAACTGACATTCCTACTAAGTTCGTCAGAAATCGTTGACCAGATCGTCTTTGTAGCCATTGAATTGACGTGGGAACGGCCTTCGATTACGTTCTGGGCTGGCAGTTCAAGATATATCAGCGGTGACTTGACCCGGATTTCCTTATGAAGTTGAGCACTTTCTATACTCATTGGTTATAAGAGCTAAGCAGTACCATGCGGAACTACTCTATGCGAAATCGAACGGATCCCTGTAGAAAAGGAAAATCATAAGAAACTATTACTAGGCGCCAAGACGAAAAGCCTACCTAGGCGAAGGTCTGCGAATCTCATACCTCACGTTATCAAGCTCTTCTCCTTCCTCCCGAAGAATCGCGATTTTCGCATACGCGTTCCGCTTTGGATCGTACTTGTAATGGTCCAATTCCCTCAAATTGGGACATAACAAGAGTACTTGCATGATCGCTTCGTGCATCTTGTCCAGGTCCCCATCTACAGCTTTCCACAGCGACAGGCCTTCGATTACTTCTAGATCGGGTAGAAGGGAAAATAGTTGTAGCCAGTCGTCCTGAAGACGTTTTAGCGAGGGAACAAAAAATAATAGTAAAACTACTCACCAGTTTCGTATGATATTCAGGAAAAGACAAACGAGTGATATTCGGACATTTTACGGCCAAAGCAAGCAGTGCGTCGTAAGTGTTACCAACGGAAAAGGTAAATCTAATATCGCGAAGACAGTTTCCATCGATCTCTTCCATACAAACAAATATCGCCGGCTCGATCATGGTTTCAACGCACTCAATAGACCGCGGTGATGTGTAAAGCGCCTTTAGGAGCAGCTCGCTTCCAGATACGCGCCGGATATGAGGTAGGGAGCTTGGGCCTAGGCCACCAATCAGAGGACCCAAAGGAAACCATGATAGTTCCTCGATGGTTGGGTTCTTCTCTAAGAATCGAACCCAACATTTGTCGAGGGAAAGCGTCCCTCCTGATTGGAGAAATATATTTACTTTCTTCAGGTGCGGAAATACGCAGTCGGACAGAATAGTCAACTCCATCGGCAACTTTAGAACCTAGTTGATGATTAATCAGAAAGCTGAAATTAGGTCGCGTCCGAAAGGAAGTACCTCAATAGTGGGGCAGGCCTTCATCATCGACCTCAGAAAAGGCCCGATCTGAGGTCTAACCCACACACGACCCACTAACGACAGATGCGTCAACTTTGCCAACTTCCAGAGCTGCATAAATTAACATCATCAGCAACAACTTAGCATTGTGACGGTCCGGAACACTCACGGGATATATTGAATTATGACACCCAGGCCTAGCTTCAAACGCTCCAGCCAGCGCCACCTTGCTCAACGACGATTTCCTAAGCAGAGTACCCAGAATCTCCGCCTCCTGCGAGGGGGTGGCCGTTGGCTCTGGAAACGGATTATATGTACAGGACCAAGTAAAGACCCGCAGACGATCCATATTCTGGAGGGCCGTGCACATGTTCTGGACCCGTATATCCTCGCTTCCGGCGTCGCCCACTTTACACGGGGGGACCAACGTGGTGGGGGAATGGTCCGAAGCCGAGTAGTTGTGCCTTTCACAGATATGCACCTCGCGTATGTTGCGTGCCAGGTCAGCACGTTTCGCGAGGTGCGCCCACATGGTGGGAAGCTTGTGACGAATGCGAACTATGCGGTATTCGCTGTGTCTGGGTATGACAAGTCGAGTGTATGCCCGAGATACCAAAGCAATAGAAATGAGGTCGCGGTGAAGATCAATTTCAGCCAATATTTCGTCCAAAATTTCTTGTGGAAGGAGCAAAAGTGGGAAAGGCTTGGCCCGGAGCATCACAAGAAGAGAAAAGGGAAGGAATGCGTCTGCAGGTCGAACTCGTCACTGGGAAGAAGTGGTTCCAGAGCAAGTGATCTCATGGTGGGTGTCAGTTGTTTAAATACACTGCTGCGCTACTACCGGGGACAACTGCTTCCTCTTTAGGGGAGCTCCACTGTTCATCTTATCTCGGAATGATCCGGACCTTTGGGCGCGCCGAGAACCTTGATGTGAAGAAACTTCTTAATGAATAGGATGCCTCGACATGCCTAGAAGTGGGGACAGGAGAGAAACATATCTGTACGTTGAAAAATATGACAGTTCTCAGGAATCTCGAGCTGATTTTCAAGTTATTCTACTCTACTCCCGGGCCGTACACGAGAAAAAGAAGACTTATCTCCCCAGAGCGCGGTACGTGGCGCAGGGAGGATGAAACAGGGAATCGCAACCAAGGATGTGCTGGAGCCAATCGAACGGATGAAGAATCGGACACTCGTGCTTCGTATTCAGGGCTGATGTCGGATTGTAAAGATGCTTTAACTGTTGAGACTACTTCAAGGGCATTCCATTTGGCACTGGAGACAATCACGGCGGTAGAATCATGGATGCCAGTGAAAGATATCGACATGTATAATGAAGATGTCAGGAGGAGCACAATAGCGACGAGTACAGATAAACTCTGAGCTGAAGCTCCGGCTAAACTGAACATCATTTCCAGTTGCACATCCATTGCGGCCGGCTTCTCGGACAAATGTGAAGACTGATCAATAGGAAAGAACCTCTGTCACTCCTATGAATTCTCCAACCAACGCTGTTCAATCAGAAAGTTGGATGGAAATGAAAACTACGTTCCGTTATTCCTCATGATCGTAGCGCCGAGTCAATGAAATATAACTTGAACCTCTTTGTCATTACAACCTGGACTCGGTCGTGTTTTTATTGTGGGACGTTTAGAGGTAGTTTCGCGCACCCTGCCTTGCAGGGGTCCCTCCAGCCAGTGGAGCGGCACGCCATTGACGTTGCGCTAGGCCTGTTGGTGAGTCCGGGTCTTCCAACCCCGGGAGCGTATTCTTGTATCTCAAACGTGTTATGATCGTGCGAAAAGCAGTTGGAGACCTCTCTCAGCTTCTTCCATGATTCATTTCCGGAGTCTGACTGCATTTCACCTATTTCAGCAAACTGAACAGGCGTAGGATGAACATTCAGTGTCGTTCGGGCTGTATTGTTCCTTGAATGTGATCCGATGAGGATGTTGCTAAAAACGACATCGGAGCCGCAGAAATCGAACAAGTCTGGCAGTATTTCGGATCATTGTACTTACTGCAAAACTAATGATGATAGAGAGAGATCACAGTATGCATTTGATCGCTTCTGATACATAGATATGTGGAATTAGAGGGCTTTTCACCGGGGATGTAACAAGGTGGATGGAATGTACCAAACAAATGCAGAAATGCTCAAACTTGGAGTCAGTGTTGAACCAATGGCGAACGCGGTCAAACTTATCATAGTTGATGACAAAAAGAAGGATAATATTCGCAAGAGCCAGAAGTAACGACCACAAGATAATCCAAAGACCAGAAGGAGATATGGGGATAGAAATGTTATCACGATAGGTTGACCTCGAAGAAGAAATAAGCAAGTTGGCGAGGTATAGACTGGTGTGTCGGATGAAAGGGAAAAGGAGAAGACAAGAAAGACCAAAGAACAAAAGATGATAAGAAAAGGGGATATCAAGAGAATCGTGAAAAAATACGGGGATAGGAATGTGATGATAGGCTGACCTCGAAGGAGAAATATGCAAATTCGCGAGGTATAGGCTGTGACGATTCAGGAAAAAGAAAAAGAGAAGACCAAGAAGAGAAGGGTATACGAGGTAGAAATGTAATAAATAAGAATAATGATATAGACTGGGGGGGATAGAATGTCGACCGAAAGCCATGGCACGCGGATGTCCTGAAAGATGAACCAAAAATCGATGATGATGATGCGAAACCGAATGCCAAGGAGGCGCTGGAGACAACGAGGATGTCATAGTCTGTCGTGCACGCGAAGGGAAAGGGTATAGGGCAACAGGACTCGTCAACTACCCGTCGGCAGTCAACGGTCCCTCAGAGGTCCATCAGAGAACAGTGATCGCCCGTCGACCACCACCGTCTCCAATGTTCCTCATCTAGCAGGGATAGAGGAAGGACTGGTAAGCTCGTCAGCGAACCAATCCTTCCCCGGTAACCAGCCGCATGCACAAGAGCCCGTTGACCCCGATGCACCGCTGATCGTCCCTTGGGTCCCAATGCGGCAACGTAGTAGCTGTGTGTGTTGACATCCTCGTCATCTCCGTGCGTTCGCTAAAGTATTGATTTAGCCTCTCCATCGAGGAAGCTTGGAGGAGGAAGGAGGCTAAGAGCAAGATCAGAATGGCGAAAATATGGTCAGCGAAACGAAGACTCACATCACGGCGGGCTGGACGAGTGGGTGACGTGTTTTCGTCCTCGAAGCGCATTCTCGGCGCCACTGGAGGGGAAACAAGTCTCTCGTTTTGCCAGCTTCGGTCGCGAAGTGGGAGGCGGTGTGGGTATCACATTCTGTGCTCCGAGGACGCGTCTAACCTTGACTGGGGTCAGGACAGCGCGGGGTGTGTTCGTCACCTGAGCCAATGCTGGCCTTCTCCTGCAGGGGGTCGGAGACCCCGACGACGAAGCGAAAGCCCTGCGGGTAGGAGGTGCGGCCACCGATCCCTCACTCGACGATTCTAAGAACCGCGACTGGGGGTTCGAAGGGCGAACGAATGGGGAAGGAGAGCGATGGGCTATTGAGGCCGTCGAAGACACTGCTGTCTGAATAGTAGGCTTGGCCTCCTCCGTCGACACGAACAACGAATCCTTGTCGTCGCCATCCTCTGGAAGAGCATTATACGGAAGCCGCTGGATTGGATTCGTCGCGTGCTCCGACAAACGCAATGCAGATATCTGTGCCTATACGATATTGACTGTCAGCAGGGAAACCGCATATTGTAACTGACAATGCTCACCATTCCTATGCCCAACTCCATCGCGTACTTGTCATTGTCAGTGGCAGCCTCATCAAGAGGCAGCATGGCCTGATAAACAATCTTGACCAGCTCCTCGCTCCTCAGCACCCGGTACCAGAATTCCCTGGACCATAAGTGCTAGACATTGAACAGTAAGCATTCGTGGATATCGATGTGCTTCGTATCGGCACTTACTTTGGTATCGGTCCCCCAACGCTCACAGAAGTATTCGAAGGGCTTGGGCTGAACTGGTCTTGGCGAGGTCGAGGGCAAATTCCGCGGTGGTCCCAGCTCCGTGACAGGGAGTAATGGTGCCGTCCTCGATAAACCGTACCATGTTAAACTCATCCCCAAAAGGAGGTTCAAAAAACCTTACCCCATCAGCCTCTGATTCATAACCAAATCCCCGGACGTCTTGGCGTAACCGCTCAAAGTCAGTCGGTTCCTGGAGATCGTCAACGGACGCGAACGAAATTGTTTCAGCCATCGTGTATATGTTCTGTAAACAGCGAGCTGAGTGACCGCCACAGATGCATTCTGTGGTACACTTACATGTTCACTACTGACCGTTGGAACCGAAAAGACATTTGGATGCTCCATCGTCTGGGATAGCGAATTTCCCTCTGCCGCTGTGGCGTACAGACTGCTCCGACTCTCATCGGGAGCAAAGACGTCCTGCGAGACGTGCCATGTTAGTCGGTGCACCAAAAGTGTGGGATGGACACGTTTACCTTGGATTCCTTGGGTGCCAATTCGCACTGAATATCAACAGACGTCTTTGAAATCGGCTCGGTACGAATGGAAGCGTCCTGAGACAGCAATGTTAGTCGTTGCATGAATAGAATGGGCTAACCTGCTTACCTTTGATTCACCGGGTGCCAATTCACACTGAACGCCAACAGACATCTTTGAAATCAGCTCGGTACCAATGGGAACATCCTGAGACAGCAATGTTGGTTGTTGCATGAATAGAGTGGGCTAGCCTGCCTACCTTTAATTCACCGGGTGCCAATTCACACTGAACACCAACAGACATCTTTGAAAACGGCTCCGTACCAATGGAAACGTGCTGAAGCGCGCGATGTTAGTATTTGCATCAAAGGTGCTGGATATACGTCCTTACATTGACTTCGTGTACTTCAAGCGTAGCTTGGATGCTGACGGACGCCGTTGATGGCTGAACGGCATCGGTACAGACACTTTCAGATGACAGGGATGCCATATTGACCAATGTCTGCGGGTACAACAATAAGAAAACGTGCTCCTGAAAATAATATACGAAACGCACTTCGAGGTTATCGCCATGTTCTTCTGATAGGATATCCTCCATGATCACCTCACCCTGTCTAATAACACCTCCCAGATGCCCCTCAACTATGCTGGACACGGCGGATTCGATAACACAGGAAGCCATCATTCCGAAGTAGCTACACAAGTCGACGAACAGAGAGTGGAGATTGTCCAAGACGTGGAAAAGTTTCCCGAAAGTAATACTCCGGGCGAGGAAACCCATAGCAAAGCTTACCAAGACAATCATCACCATCGTAAAGACCGACACTTGTGCGCTTAATCGGAGGAAAGACGAACGCCACGGGCGAAAGGCGGGGATGGGGATGGACTGGAAGAATGGACGATATAATGACCGCGATGCTTGCTGGAAGACTATGACAACCGAGGCGACCACAACGACCATGAACGCGGATAACACCAGTGACTTGAACACCCTCAAACGAGACTGAGCACGAGCGACTCTCAACGACACGTATCAGATTACCACTGGGTGGGCCTTGGATCGGCAAAAAAAAAATCACTGCGACAATGCCCTCAGTCCGCATATTAATAGCACATGTAAGACGTTCAAGGTCGTATTAGAGTGAAGCGATTCGACAAAAATTCCCTTGGGCATGACATCCTTGATTAATTAGACCTACAAGATGACTACGATAAACAGGGCAAATTTAGGAAGGTATATTGGAAAATAGGCTCACCTTTGTCAGAAATTTCCCAAAAATTTCAGTACTTTGGCGCATGCGAGCGAGATCGAATTCTGAAGAATTTCCGCTCTAAAGTGCCGCTATTTCAACGGGAGAAGGACGCATGCAGACTGAATTGGTTCCCAGGTCTTAAGACGCGACGAGTTTCCAGCAGTCTTTCGTCTGGTAACATTGATGAAACGACTGATCGTTTCTGGGTGCTAGCCGTGGAAAAAAGTGGACTCAAGGTCGAGTTCTGGTGTATCGAAGCACAATAGCCGCCTGGTGAAAGAGTTCAGCATAAATATAGCATTGCTCTTCCGGTTACGATAGGTGAGGCGACAGCCAGATGACGGTCGCGAAAGAAAAGACATGGTGGCTGTGCTGTACATCCGGCAATCAGTGGAACTTTGATGTCCGGTCACTGCTCGCCAGCCACCAGTACCTCGATGAACTCATGACGAAGGCACAAGGACCAAGTCGCCGCCGAAGCTGTGGCTAATCCTTGCATCCTTGCGAACTCTTGTATGGAGAACTGTCGTGTTTGCTGCGAAGACACCCGGAGAGGCTCGTCGACGGAGGAAACGTGAAGAAGAGCTCGGGAGTCGCCGAGACTGAGGTGCACGATAATTTACGTCGAAGGAGGGCAAGGTGCGAGGATTCTAGGTTGCATTCGGGAAATTACTCGGAATGTAATCGTCGTACTGGCAAATGGAAAGAGAGCTGGGACCAAGTACGTGTGTAGTCATCCTTGTGTATGTAATTTGAACATGAAGGTGATGTCCATATTCGGAACACCACGCGAGTCCTTCGATTTGCTCCTCACCAAAGACAGCCTCCGAAATGCCGCCGGTGCGCTACCCATTGTCCCAATACGAAGCTAAAGAAACTCGGCAGACGCCTTATCGATGCCTCACGAAGATGACGATACGTCGCGAAATCATCTTAAAATCTAAAACGTCTATTCTATGATAAGTTGCTTCAAAATACCAACGTCGTCTGATGCTCCGGCATGTCGATATCGCCAATGTGTAGCGAAGCCTGTAACAATGAAGATATTGGATTGTGTTATGTTTCTCTACTTCGACGGCGAGAAGGGGTATTCAATGGACGCCAATTATGCTACAGGTGTTCTCAGCATCCGCCTGAGCTCCACAGTTCTCGATCGATTGTCCTTGCAGGTTCTCCTTTTCCGTATATGATGGCAATCTATGTCACTGAGGTCAGAAATATTGATCAGTGCGATAACCAACTTCTTTTCATCTTATGTTCCTCTGTAGTCCTAGAAATAACCGGCGCGCGACAGACGCTGCAATTGATTAATCGAAACGAACCCCTTTCCTCCGTCAGAGCGTTGTGCGTCACTGGTCACTGAAATTCTCTCTCTCGCTCTCTGAGAAGACTGCCATCATGCATGTATACTGGCCAAGATTTTTGGTCAGGGACCCGTACATATAATCTCTTCTCTGCACCCCACAGCCCATATTTGTTTAGGACCCTGACGGACCTCTCTCGATGATCGGAACCAAAGAGTTGGTCAGCCTACAATATGTGAGTGTTCAAGCGTGTGCGTCCTGTTCTGTTTTCACACCATTCTGGATTGATAATAGATTTGATTATCCATACCATCCGATCACGACATTGTCCGGATTCAGACTTTTGGCGCCTCGTCTGGGACGCTACGCAACGTCTGTGGCCCTATACAATTTTAGGCGTCATACTATTACTCGCGAGTCGCATAACAATGACCGAAGTCCCATTGTGTGCGCCTAACCCACACCACCGCTGTTAGAAACCAAACATGCCATATGACAACATTAATGCCAGGCGCTTACCCACTGCTGGTAATCTGATATTGTGTGCCTATCAAGTTGGCGTCAAGGGTACTTTCACAGAGGTCCAGCTTTAGATTTGTATCGCTTCCCGGATCCCTTGACTTCGTATCTCTACTTCTCCTTCCCCTGGATTTTTTCTGTCCCTTTCCACTGCCGCCCTTGAGAATCCTTGGGATCCAAATTGTTCATCAGAGCACTGTTCTCTTACACGCGTTGATCTCTTATTCAGGACTGCGTCTGACTGGCTAGTGTTCGAGTCAGTAGACCTTTCCAATGATCCGAAGTTCTTCAAGTTTGAGATAACATCTTTACATTGCTACGCTTCCCTCAGGGTCGATGTAGGTTCACAAAGATTTTCTTGTATTCACGCAGGAGATGTTGAATGTGCTTGGTTAGAATAGAAACCTCCTAACGGGCATTGCATATGGTGGGAGGACCCCGGAGTATAGACCAAGAACAGCGGCCACATCGACAAATAACCCATGCCTGACATCCTCAAAAAACCCTCCAAAATCCAGACATTCGGGTCCCCCTGGCCCGAATACAGGTGAAGGTTGGGCTTTTCCCTCAGTCATTGAGTCACTCTTTCACATCCTTCATTCACATCGACAAAATATAGCACGACGATAACCCAACTTGTTGCTTTGCTATTCTTAAATTTCCGGTGCATACTTACTACTGTCTACTATCGGCCCTTGTCTTTGTCCTCGGCGCTCAGTCCGCTTGAAATTAAGATCCCACTATACAATGTAAGTTTCTATCTTTGCTGCCACGTATCACAAGAGAAACCAACAGTCCCGGACGTAGTATCCACTTCTCGGACACTTTGTAGGAGCACAGATATCTAGTTCCGCATTCTCAAGGATCTAGAGAGTCTGAAAATCGATAACAACTAGCTGCCAGTGCCCTATCTCCCACCGTCTGGCTCCCATCGATCTTTGATTTCTCACCTTGTCCTTGCTTCGGACCGCTGTTCGTGACCACACATGGCTTGCCAGTCCAACTCTTTTATCGCGTAGCTGGTTGCCACATCTGTGGCCATTTACGACAACCCAGTGGTGACCATTCTGGGCCAGTCAAAATAAAATCAAAATCCCAGATGCGGAACTTCGCCCTAGTCAAGATCTGAGAATCCCCAATGAGGAAATGCTGAAGGAGTATGCATTTGATACACGAGGCAAAATGCAGCGGCATCTGATAGGGGTTTTTTTTTTTTTGTTCTGAGCTCATAGTCACCGTGAGTGCCGCTTACATAAGCGATTATGGGCGCCTTGGAGCATAGCAAAATGAGTGCAAGCAAGACCAAGTCGGGATTTCTGATTTTATTTAATGATAAAGCCGACAGATCTTCCTGTGGTCGAAAGCCTGGATCAAAATATAATCTGTGATCTAATTGTTTCCCTCGCAATTTCGAGAGTCACCGGTCCCACTGCGGTTCAACGTTGTATTCATATCGCTGTATCGAATGGAGCCTCCTTTCGAGTTGCTCATCAATCTGAATCGAGATGACTCTATGAAATTTTCAGTTCCAATGCTTTGGTACTAACGGATCAAAGGCGTTAATTTCTTCTTTTGCTCCACATTCTATAACAGTACTAAATTGGGGACTTGTTCCAGATACGCGGCTTCACATTGACGTTCGCTGTCTCCACTGTTAATGAAACCGAACTTCAACTAGAGTCCACTGTTTCCGTTTCATATTGGCAGGGAAGTTTAAAGTTATCGAGCTATATTGAATTAACCTCGACGGTGCCACATGCCAGCCGCCTTTCTGCCTCAAGGATACATTCACTACCTCTGCCTCTGCTTTAAAGACGACCCAGCGACACAATGCCCTTCCAGTGGCTAACCCGACCATTCTATGCCCTTCTTCGCTTCATCATGCCAAGAGACAGCCCAGAGATGCGCGTCTTTTCAAAGGCCACGGATGTAACCAGCGCCTCGTCCCTGCTTAACTCTCTGAAAGAGAATCTCCCATTCCTCAAAGACGGCCTCGGCAACATCCTCATTACCCAGATTGAATATTGCAAATGCAATAAAAGTAGTGTCTGGGAGCACGAATTTCTGCTCGTAACGTTGAAGGAGTCGGTGGGATCCAGGCGATCCTCACTGCTTCTAGTGGATCGGATGATGGACAATACGAAGGAATACGCTGGAGGTCAGGATGAGCTGCTGACCGATATAGCCAAGCATCAGAAGGAGGAAACTATTGACATGGCGACTGACTCGAGTTCAAGTACAGAGTCCGAGTCCGGAGCCTTGCCTGCTGCACAGCAGTGGGACACACCGAGCCGTAGCCAACGCTCTAGTGCCAAGCTCAAGAAGGGTGGCCCTCCCGACGCTCTCGACGAGCTCATCATCTTGCCAAACAGAAACGCTATCGTAAGAGTGTTGGGGAATAGCCCATTCGACATTCTCATGACGATGGATCTCACCCAGTCACGCGTTACCCTCGAGCGATTTGCCCATCTCCTCCGAACTACTTCGAGAAACACCCCACAGTACCACTTCATCTTCGCGCAGTGTTATTGGTACGCCTACACGATCTGGAGGGTCCTTGAAACGGAGACGCAGCCCGGTAGTATACGCAAATCTGACCGGGCCGATCACCAGTGCTCGTATTCTGGAGGACCCGGACGCCTGGTTCTCGGGAAAGGCAAATTTGTACATATTGCGAGGGCCCCAGAAACGGTAAAGACTCAGTGGGAGGCGGAAAGACCTGCCGAGGACCAAGAATGGGCTGAAAGGAGGCAGGTGAGCATTATTACGATTTCCGACAAACAGATGTCTCTGACACCCTCAGGCGCTTTATGAAGAGGCTGAGCGAGCTGAGGAATGTCGCCGTGAAACCGAGGCTGCTCTCCAGGCAGCACAGGCTGAGGTGCACGAGCTTAGGAGGGAGTTGGAACGTTATAAGCGCGCTTCTCATTCTGCTAATGCAGTCTAAGCTCTCGTTCTATTTTCTTTTCTTTCTCTTTGTCGTTCCTATCGTTTGCTTTCGTACGTCTATGTTCTTTTGCTCTATCTACTGCCGCACCTATATGTCGCAAGTATGTAAAGGGGTTATTTTTGATAGAAGGCTTGATTGTCGTGCGACAAGGGTCGATCGGGTATGTCTAGACTGGCTGAAGTGATTACCTGCCATATTTTTGGAATACGAATACGATAGTGGACCATTTAAACATAGCTCAGAACCATGATCACCTGACCGATACCACGATGATGAATCTGAGTCCAAAATCTGCTTGGAGACTATAGCTGATGGTAGGGATGGGATAATAAATGGTCTATCCATAGGTTCATACAATGCTGAGGGGGGTATATCAAGAGAATCATGAAGAAATATGGGGATAAGAATGTGATGATGGTAGGCTGACTTCAAAGGAGAAATATGCAAATTCGCGATGTATAGGCTGTGATGTTTCAGGGAAAAGAGAAAGAGACAACCGAGAAGACCACAAAGACGATTGGGTCGGGGAGCGCGCTGACGATGCCGGTGGCGATTGGACTGCCTACGGAAAGGTCGAGGTCCTCGTTGGTAAACGTATGTAGCCTGTAGTCGAAGATGGCCGTAGGGACAGGCGCCTCCCACCTCCGACTGACGTCAGTGGAGGGCATCGATGTCTAGTAATCAGAGACACCGAGGGCAAGAAGGGGGCTCCCCCTGCTCCCCCCTTCTTTCCCTCGATCGCTCCGAAGCCGACGCATAAAAGGATTGTACATGAGAATTAGAGAGAATGTGATCAAAGGCGGGATATGGAAGAATTGGCTGGAATTCAACCCGTGAAAAACGGACACGCACCAAACATCGTGTATATGAGATGATTTAGATCTCACATTGTTTCCATCATGTCCCGAAACCGGGCCAAGGCGTGTCTGTAAAAGTAAGATAATTTTCTTCGGGCCAAGAGAATTCTGCGTTGTCTACTTGCGTGGATGCATTCAACTGCGTTCGGCTGCGTTTGCGTGAGTTCAACTTGTGTCCGATTGGTGGGCATTGATGCGCTTAGAGGCAGGACATCCTGATAGCCAGTGTCATTTCAATGGTACCGGTTTATTATGTTTTCTGTTGAAACTGACTTAATTTTTTGAGTTTGCTGGAGATATCTCCGGGACTTTCTAGGGCTCAAGAATGAAGGGGAATCATTTTGAAGGGTCTAAATACATGCATGTTAGCTAGTTCTAGTATCACAAAGAATATAGTACCATTTGATGTCGAAAAACTTATAATCTCTTCACTGTCCTCGACTTTGAAACTAAGTGAGTGAATCAGGCACCTCTGAAAACAACGCAAACTTCAAATATGTCACATATCTTGATAAATAAGTCATGCATGCATCTAAACACTGAACGCAGATGTTACCATAATTCACGCATGCGTTACTTTCGAAAGCGCGTGCGTTCGAGATTAAACGCAGGTGTGTGACAGAGTTGTGACACATCTGCGTTCGGTGCATTTTACGCGTTCAGGTCCGAGTTGAACTCGTTGACTTAAGATCATCAAATTTCCCGCACCCATTTTTGCTTCTAGATGCTCACTTTAGATAGGAATCTCAGTGCTACAATGTATTCCAGCTGTAATACTCAGGCATTTAACTTGTAGCTTCAAATTGGTAACAATTTTGGCTCAATATCTTCAGCTTGTTCCTTGATGAAATCCCAATGGATGCGACATATTTGACACAATTTATCTTACCTCATTGTTTATAGCATTTCTAAATGACTTTGGGTGGTCTTAAATGTAGAATCTCAGCTCAAACATCGGTGTATTCCACCATAGGGTCTGTGCAGAGACTCTATGACAACAAGAGGGTCAATTATGGGTAATAATTTTATACACAGGAAGTTTTACTTACACCATAGCTAAGGAAGCCATGCCCTGAGCGTTTTTGAACCCAAAGAGGAAACACAACAAAGAAACGCACCTCTGTCACGCTCCCGCAGGTATGACAACGCATGCATCAAAAACGCAAACGCACTCACGCATCTGGACCACGCAGAATTCTATGTGCCCATTTTCTTCTAGGCGTCGGGTCGATGAGCCAGATATCATAGGCCGTCTGATGAGAGAATTACCAGCATCACATCTGTATCACATTAACATCCAACCATCGACGATGGATGTGCCTCGCACTCAATTTGAAGGACACCTTGTGTTCGCGATCGTAAAGACATCGCCGTTCAGAATAGTCAACCTAGTCCTACTTGGTTTGCTTCATGAATAAATAAGTCGCATGAAAAAGCAATACAAGCACCAGAGATATGCTTACCCGATGGAATGTCGTTGATCTTCGTCAAGGATAACCCTCGCACTGTCTCGTTCCAGGGCTGCACCGTTTGCTTCTGATAGCCAACGCTCCCATATACCTAGCTGTACTAAGATTCACGACGTATATTGCTTAGGCTTACCTCGCAATGCTAGGATCCTGAGACGTCACCATTTGGTGAAGAGATCATAACGGAGACCTCTGCTTCTTACCACGTATAGGTTCAATATTTCCATCGGATTCCACAAGCGCAGCTTTAGTTGCTGGAAATCCTTCAGGGTATGCCATCCCTTCGTCAGCTTTGATACTCTTTCTAGTCGTCATATCCTCGAGATCTTCAATCTCTCTCTTCTCGTTGATCTCCTCCAGTTTAGTTCTGCCGTATCATATCAAGACCGGGAGGCTAACGAACTTTTATAATCTTTTCAATTGCTGCAACGACATCGTGGGATCGTACATCGACAGCGCAAGGAACTGAGGTTCGAGCCTATATCGTGGACAATCTATTCATCGACAGACTTTTTGGTGTATGATGTCCTCGATAATGAAGCCTGTGAGGGGAAAACAGTAAGAAGGAAATCCTTGGGAAGATATATTGGAAAACAAGCACATCTTTGTCAGAAATTCCCTGTTGCGTTACACCACCGAAGTCAGTCTGCTCAACGAATGTAGGGCTAACTGTAAGACGCGATTTTGACGAGGAAAAGTCGTGAGAATGTCAAGCCGGTTCCTAAGTATTAGTGTCACGAAGGAGTGAATGATTCTCAGCAGACCTTAGTCCTATAACATTGATGACATGACTGGGCATTTCTAGCTACCCCGTGTGAAAGAAAGTCGGTCGAGGTCTTGTGGATTGAATTGCAGCGGCTGTCTAGGAGGAGATAAAAGGAGTTCAGATTAACATAACATTGCTCTCCACTCTACGAGGGGTGAAGTGGCAGGTAAGTGAACGTCGGGCCGTCGGGAAAGAAAAACGTCGTGGCTGTGCCACATCCGGCAACCTGAACTTTGATGCCCGGTCCCTCCCAACCACCGCGATGAGTGCAGATGTAAGTGCAGCCTTGCCTGGCGCCTTCTGAGTCTGATACACGGACAGCCCCGTTTCCTGATTCCACCAATACGAAGCTCAGGAGTCTCAACGCAACAGCGACGTGTCTCACCAAACGTTACAGTACTTTTTGAAAGCGCGTACAGGCAGTCTAATATCTGCGCGAAATTCTTGGGAAAGTAAGTGAGTCTAATCTGTTAACCATATTTCCGTTATTCCATGGTGCGACGCGTATCCGGAATCCCGCTAGCCATGACGCATCACGACCACATCGGTGATGCCTATCCGTATCAGTCAAGGTGCTAATCCATCTAGGCATAGGATATATGGCGGTGAGCGTTTTGGCAGCGCTTGCTGTGTGGTTCGATCCTCATAATGTCAAGTCTGCTATATGACTTGCACAATATTTGTGCTGCGATCACATATATTGTCATGCTCGTAAATTAGACCATGGGGATCATGCCTGCGCGATTGGTCTCATCTCCCGGGGACAATTTTTATTTAATCGTGAGCACTGTTCTAATACATACACATTCTAGGTTTTGCCTTCTTGAATCGACATTCTGGCTTGCCGATATCACCAAAGTGTAGCGATACATGCAACGATGACGACGTTCATTCGTGTGCTATTTCTTCGCTTCAGTGGCAAAGAGGAGTATTCAGTTAATACCACATCGTCCTAAGGTTTGATCATTTATAGCAGCCGCAATGTATTGTCCTGGCAGATTCGTCTGCTCCGACGTCCGTGTCCTGACGGCAGTTTATATCATCGAGGTAGAGAATACCGGTCAGCTCAGCAGACCGCATCCTTTAATCTCCTATTGATCTGATATCCTAGAAATGGGGTGTGTGGTGATAGGTTCAAATGATTAATCGAAAGCAACGCCTTGTCCTCGACAGAGCTTTAGCCTCCCTCACACATCTGCATTGGACAAAACTCGTGGGCAGGTAAATCCGTATATATTCTTCTCTGCGCCCTCGACCCATCGATGCTGTACACTTTGACGATCCTCATTCGATGATCGGAACCAAAGGGGTGGCCAGCCTGACGAGTGTTTAAGCGCACGTTTCCGGTTCTGTCTTCACAACATTCTAGATATCGATTCTAATCTGACCACATCTTCTGGATTGTCTGATTCTTTGGCAATGGTTGTCTAGGACGCCACGCAATGTCTGGGGTATACAATACTATCCGTCATGTATCACGTACATTTGTGTGGGCGTAGCTTGGACTACCACTGTCCAAAACCGAATTTACTACAATAGGGCTTCAACGGTGCTTACCCGTCATTGGTGCACACAGTGTGCCTATATTAAGCAATTGCAACAAGCGTTTCATTGATTTTCAGATCTAGGTTTGTATCGCTTCCCTGGCCTCGTATGTCTACTTCCCGTTTCAGCAATTCATTCCCACTGGCACCTACGCTCGACCTATCTACGTCCTCTAAGCTGAGAGATAAACTATCGTTTCAGCATTCATTCGACCTGACGTAGGCATCAACACCAACACCATCGGATGGTACTTTCTTTATTTATTTGATCTTTTCCGCGACAATTGAGAATCCTTCGCGCCGAAGTCGTTTGTGCTCGTCTAGGCCTTGATCTTTCATTTCCGCATGGCTGGTCCTTCTGACAACCTGTGGCCTCGTCGGCTGTTCTAATCAGTGTTTTGAGAAGACATATTTACACCAGAATGCCTCCTCGTGTCAAGTATCATACAGTTCGTGGAGCGTCTTTTGTCTTCACGCACGAAATGCTCAACGCGCTGTCAGGTTTAAAATAGAAAATGGTAAGGGTATTGAGTATTGTGAAGCCACTGAGAAGTCACCGCAAAAATATACTCGTCTCCTTCTGTGGCGTTAAGATTTTTATCTTTCTTTCTTTCTTTCACATCCTTCACTAAGATCGACAAAGATATAGTGCCATGTTGACGAGGAAACTTCAGGTCTGGCGCTTTTCTGCCCTGGTGCATACTACAGCCTCCTTGTTCTTGTCTTTGGCGCCTGGTGCGATCAAGATCCTGCTATACAAAGAAGTCTCTGTCCTGCTTCTCCCACGTAGCTTTTTTCGGTCGCACAACACATCGAAAAGTCCCAGCTATACCCGGCTTCTTGGTTACTTTTTGGTGCGCAGCTTCCAGTTTCAGTATTCTCAAGGACCTGTAGACTTATGATAATCGATAGCAGCTGCCTTCTAGTAGCATGTCTTCCATGAGCTAGTTAAGCCCGACTCATACCCTCATCGATTGACCTTGAGCGGCCGTCGGACCAGTAACCCCGGACAACAGCCAAATGGCAATTAAAAGAAGATTGCTCTTAAGTGAATCGGGATTTGCTGTGGTCGAAAGTCTGGATCGAATAATACTCTCCATTCCAAATTTTGTTCCTTTGTAACTGTAGATAGTTACCGATTCAACACAAGTTATCGACCAATGATTGTATGTCTGTTCATTTAAAGGCCGCATCAATGCAAAACAATTCTCTTCTGAAACCTTGGTAACGAATCAAACGTACTTTTCTTAGCTCCACGATAGTATACAATTGAAGGCGTGTACTGAACGTGCGGCAAGGAGCCTTTGCATTTTCACTATTAACGAAATCAAACTAGGCATTCAACGCTATTGATGTAATAGCAAGGAGGTCAGAATGGTGGTATGTAAATCGTTGATCCTCCAGTGGTCGGTGCCGCTGGCAATCGCCTCTTGCCTCAAGGACATGCTCACCATCACCTCTGCCTCTGACTTAAAGACGACACAGCGACATGATGCCCTTCCAGTGGTTCACCCAGTTATTCTACTATACTCTTTGTAGCTTCACCATGTCGCAATATTCTGGAGGACAGGATGAGCTGCTGGCTGATATCACTAAGGATCAGAGAGAGGAGATTATTGACACGGTGACTGACTCGAATTCAAGCGCAGAGTCCGAGTCCGGAACGTTACCTGTTGCACAACAGTGGGACACACTGAGTGGTATCCAACGCTCTGACGCCAAGTTCATACATTGCCAACTTGAAAATCTCTTCTTCGAGGTCAGCCTACCATGATCACGTCTCTATACCCGTATTTCATTGTGGTCTTTGCATTTTGTTTTTGGTCTTTACTTCTGGCTGTTCAAGCGAATATTATCTTTCTTTTTGTCGTCAACCGTCTGATAAGTTCATATATGCGCTAGATTGGTCCAAGTTCAAGCGATTTTGCAGTTTCTCAGTCGCAAGACTTCGAGTACAGCTACGCTTTCCCTTCTTTTGTGACTTGTCCCTCCCTGGATCCGTACCTGACCATATTTTTAACCCTTTCAAGGAGCTACAGTGATGTTGACCACGCTCTCGCCTATCTTGCTCGTATTCCGAAGGTACGCCGTGCCATCACTATGCGCTTTACAGTTCAGCAAGTCTCACCCAACCGACCCCGGAGTCACTTGATAAGCAAGCCCTCTCTCAAGGAGAGCCTCTCCTCACATACTTGTGTTAGATAAGTCTTGGAAAACGGATTATATGTAGGTGCGATGGTCCGTACCAGATCCATAGACTATTCATATATGTTCTGTATTTGCTAGAATATAGCAAAAGAAGATAGTTGACCGAAAACAATGGGACACAACAGAAAAATATGTTAATTAGCAGTTCCAATCAATATAACAATGCTCTGAAGCGGCAGGCAAGCAAGCGTCCGAAAAGAAAAAACGTAGTGGCTGTGCTATCTGTCCGGCAACTTGAACTTTGATGTCCGGTCTCCTCACCGACCCACCACGATGAGCTCATCCAGATGTAAGTGCACCCTTGTCTGGTACTGACAGGGTCCAAACTAATTCACCGACAAACTCGCTCCCAGATGCTGTCAATGCGAAGCTCAGGATTCTCAGAGCAACAGCGACATCTTACCAAACGTTATTCTTGAAAGCGCGTACAATATCTGCGCGAAATTACTAAGAAAATAAGTGTATCCAATCTGTTAGCCATATCTTCAACATCCAATGGTCATAGTTTCGTTTGACTTGGTGGCAAGCGAACCCCCAGCTGCAGATTTCCTCCGGATAGCTTCTTCGATCCCTTCGTCGCAATCAATTGCTAGCTCATACAAGGTCTACAACGGGCGACTCTCTCGCTGCTGATACAGCTCAAGTTCTACTCTGAAGCTTCAACCTCAACTACAGCTGCCGTTAGTTATGTGTACGCGGAATTCCGCTTGCGCATCACGACCACATATCGGTCATGCCTATCCATATCAGTCAAGGTGCTAATCCATTTAAGCATAGGATATATGGCGGTGAACATTTTGGCAGCGCTTGCTGTGTGGTTCCATCCTCATAATGTCAAGTCTGCTAAATGACTTGCGTAATATTTGTGCTGCTATCGCTCAGGTAAAGTTCCTACTTATATCGTCGTGCACGTAAGGCAGACCGTGACGCCCGTGCCTGCACGCTTTGTTTCATCTCCCCTGAGAACGAATACCTTTAATCGTGAGCATTGTTCTAATACATACGCATTTTAGGTTATGCCTTGGGAAATCAGTGTCGTCTGATCCTCCGGCTTGTCGATACCAAAGTGTAGCGATACGTGCATCGATGACGACGTTCATTCAGTTAACGCCACATCGTCCTAAGGTTTGATCAGCTATAGCAGCCACAATGTATGGTCCTCGCAGATTTGTCTGCTCCGACGTCTGTACGCCGGCGGCAGTTTATGTCACCAAGGTAGAGAATAGCAGTCAGCTCAGCAGACCGCGTCCTTTAATCTTCTATTAATTTGATATCCTAGAACTAGGAACCCTGTAATTGTTTAACCGAAAGAACGTCTCGCCCTCGACAGAACTCTGTGCGTCATCAAAAAGACCTCCCACACACATCTGCAGTGAACAGAACTTGTGGTCAGAAAAATCCATATGCATTCTTCTCTGCACCCCGCGACTCATGGATGCTGTATTCCCCAACGGTTCTCACTCAGTCGTCGGAACCAAAGAGGTAGCCAGCCTAACGTGAGCGTTTAAGCGCGCGCTTGTCTTCCCGACATTCTGGATATCAGATCTAATCTCACAACGTCTTCTGGATTGTCTGATTCTTTGGTAATATTTTCTCGGCTAGGACGCCACCGTGACGCGACGTGTGGGATATACAATACTACGCGTCATGATACACGCGTAGCACGAGCCACCACTGTCCAAAACCAAAACTACTATAAGGCGGCTTCAACGGGTGTTTACCCGTCATTGGTACACCGATATAGCGTACCTACATCAAGCCACCGCCACAAGCGTTTCACTGATTTTCAGATTTAGATTTGTACCGCTTCCCTGGCCTCGTATCTCTAGTCCCATCGTTTCCACTGCACCTACGCTCAACCTATTCATGTCCCCTAATATGGGATATCAGCTATCGTACTTTCTTCAGTTTACACTCACTGTTCATTTGACCTGGCGTAGTCATCGACATGAATATCACTGGATGATACTTCTCTTTCCACCGCCGCAATTGAGAATCCTCCGGGCCGAAGTCGTTTGTACTCATGTAGGCCTTGATCTCTCATTTCTGCTTGGCTAGTCCTTGTGGCTGCCTGTGACCCCGTCGACCGTTCCAATCAGTGTCCGGAGCAGATACATTTATATCGCAATGCCTCCTTGTGTCGGGTATAGCTCGTAAAGCGTCTTTTGTCTTCACGCACGAAATGTTAATGTACTAGAAGGTTTAAAATAGAACCATCGTAAGCGTATGGCGTATCGTGGAGTCACTGCAAAAACATACTTCTCTCTCCTTGCGGCGTTGGGGCTTTTCTCCTTCTTTCTTTCACATCCTTCACTAAGACCGGCAAAGATATAGTACAGTGTTGACCACAACCAGACTTCAAGTTGGCGCTTTTCTGCCCTGGCCCCTGCTACAGCCTTGTCTTTAGCTCGCGTACTGCTCTCTGCCTATATGAAGAAGTCTCATCTCTGGTTCTCCCATGCAGCTTTATTGGATCGCACAACACTTCGAACAATTCCAGTTGTACACGGCTTCTTGGGCAATTTTTTTAGCCTTTAGTTTCTGTGTTCTCAAGCTCCTTCTCTGCCAGCGGTCCGTTTCCTATTGTCTAGCTAACGACTCATACTCCCCTTTGACTCCCATCGATTAATATCTGATGTACAACCTTGAGCGGCTATACCGGACCGGTGACTCCTGCAGGTATAAGTGCCTCCGACCACAGCCAAATGTCAAAAAAATGGGTCTTGGCTGAATCGGATTTACTGTGGTCGAGTCTGGATCAAATGATACACTCTATTCTAATTTTTTCCCTTGTAACTTTTGAGAGTCACCGGTTCAACACTTATCGACCAATGACTGCCATATGGTCTGTTCATATACTGTGTTCAAGTGGGAGGGCCCGAACTTCCTTTCAAGTACTCATGAATCAACTTGGGTACCTGCTTTAAACAAAAACGATTCTTCTATGAAATCTTCTCAAGCTCTGGTAATGAATTAAACGTGCTGATTTCAATTCTTTGTAAAGGCCTCAGAATAGCGCGCAGCTTCTTCAATGGAGGCGTGTACGGAACGCGAGGCAAGTAGCCTTTACATTTTCGCTATTGATGAAACCAAACTAGGGACTCGACGTTGTTGGAGTGGCAATGAGGTTAGAAGGTTAAAACCTTGACCATCGTCCTCGTGGCCGGCACCGGCAGTCGCCCCTTGCCTCAAGGACACGCTCACCAACATCTCTGCCTCTGCTTTAAAGAAGACACAGCAACATGATGCCCTTCCGGTTGCTTACCCAGCTGTTTCATAGCCTTCGTCGCCTCATCATGCCGCAAGACAAGCCAGAAATGCGTGTCTTTTCAAAGGCCAAGGACGCAACCAACGCCTCGCTGCTGCTCAGTGCTCTCAAAGAGAACCACCCATTCCTCAAAGACGGCCTCGGCAACATCATCGTTACAAAAATCGAATACTGCAAATGCCACCACACCAAAGGTAGTCCCTGGGAGCACGAGTTTTTGTTTGTGACGTTAGGGGAGGCAGTGGAAGATAAGCGGACGGCATTTCTCATGGTGGAGCGATTGATGGACGATGCGGAGGAATACACTGGAGCACAGAATGCACAGCTAGCTGATATAGCTAGGCACCTGAATGAGGAAGCGAACGGCACTGAAGGGACCGGTTCGAATCCATCTTCAGCCCCGCTTCCTAGAGTACTTCGTGTTCCAAAGGGGTTCAGTTCGAGCTCTGTCCATTCCTCTGCCACTGTGGTCAAGGACCTCACCAAGGGCGACCCTCCCGACGCGCTTGATAGGCTCGTCATCTTCCCGAACAAAGAGGCCTTTGAAAGAGAGATGGCGAGATATCCATACGACGTTATCCTGAGTATGGACCTCACCCACTCACAATCCGAAAAGCTCACCCTTGAGCGATTTGCGCATCTCCTCCAAACTACTTCGAGAAACACCCCGCAGTACCATGTCATGTTCTCGCAGTGTTACTGGTATGCCTACACCATCTGGCGAATCCTCGAATTAGAGATGCAGCCACGTATAGACAGAAAAGTGGGGGCTGAACGCCAGTGCTTGTATGCGGGAACCTTGGTCGTAGGGAAGGGTGAATCTGTAGATACGGTGAGATCCCCAGAGACGATAAAGAGACAATGGGAGGCAGGAAGACCTGCTGAGGACCGAGAATGGGATGAAAAGAAAAAGGTGAGCATAATTATTGTTTCGGGCGAACGACTCTGGTTGATACGACATTTAGGCGCTGAATAAAGATGTTTCGGAGCTGGAGGCTCGTGTACACGAGCTTGAGAGGAAGGTGGAAAGCCTCCGGCGCTCCGCTCGTTCTGCCAATGCAGTCTAAACCCTCTTGTTTGATTTTCTTTCTTCGCTCTCGATTGTTGCTATCATTTGCTTTCGTGTTATCCATCGCTATCGATCTTGCTGTCGTGCTCAATTACTTTCGGTCAGATATCTTGCTGTGTGCTAACTGCTGTATATATTTAATAGTTTGCAGTCCTGGTACCAACTATAGTACTTTGTTGCTCCTAAATATACTTCACGTTTCAGACTTTCTAACGCCAGCATGTAATATTCGAAGGTTTGAAGATTACCACCGACCAGGCTAATAGAGGTCAAGTATGTCTAGAGCGAAGTATTTTGCATGTCAATTGTCTATCGTACTTTTGGAATACGAGCAAGATGTCATTCAAACGTAGCTTAGTAGGAAACTAGAGTGATGGGAACCACGATCATCACTGTTAGTACGATAGTGGATCTGAATAGAAAATCTGCTTATAGCTGACAAGATTTGGATAATAAATGGACTATATGTGGGTCCTTACCCGATGATACGGCACCGCATGACTGGCAGGAACTTTTGATAGACTCAGAGTTGGAGTGATGACTAGGACACTGTCAATAAACCATGAGCAATGAGCATACCGACCCGTTGCCGAAGTGGTGACCGTTAAGAAAGAGCACTTATGTCCTGGAGTTCAGAAAGCAGCTCACAGTAGCCAGACAAGGTTAGGTGAACGTTCCGTGGGCTTCTGTCGCTGATTTGATTTATGTCCGATTCCTGGCATTGCCATGGTAAGTCGTCGCGCTGGTGACTACACAAGAAATTGAAAACATCCTCCAGGCGAATACAAGATAAATCGGAACATATCTCAGGCTGGTACTGGAAAAAGCACCATTGTTAGGAAACAAAGGGGAGGTCCGACAGTTTACACGCGCCGTGAAGCTTATACTTAATTAGATGAGTTGCACATCGTAGTTATCAAATTCGAGTAGAACCGTCGCAAGGTAAGAGTTTGACAAATCCTCTTCGTTACTCGAAGTCTTGAACAAACGTAAACATGGTCCAGCGGTGAACTTATCAGACGGTTGATGACAAAAGAAAGATAATATTCGCAACAGCCAGAAGTAAAGACCAAAAGAAAACCCAAAGACCACAAGGAGATACGGGTATAGAGATGTGATCATCATAGGCTGACCTCGAAGAAAAAGTATGCAAGTTGGCGAGGTATAGACTGTGGGGTGTTGCAGGAAAGATAGAAAGAGAAAAAGAGAAGACCGAAAAGACCAAGCGGACGAAAGGAAAAGGGAATATCAAGAGAATTGTAAAGAACTATGGGGATAGGAATATCAGGATAGGTTGACCTCGAAGGAGAAATATGCAGATTCGCAAGGTATAGACCGTGATGACTCTGGAAAAAGAAAAAGAAAAAACAAACAAGATCGAGAAGAGAAGGGTATACGGAGTAGAAATGCGATAAATATGAATAATGATATAGGCTGGGGGGGGGATAGAACGTGGATCGAAAGCCATGCCGCGCGGATGTCCTGAAAGATGAACCAAAAACCGATGATGACGATGCGAAACCGAATACCAAGGAGACGCTGGAGACAACGAGGATGTCGAAGGATGTAATAGTCTGTCGTGCACACGAAGGGAAAGGGTATAACGCAACAGAACTCGTCAACTACCCGTCGGCAGTCAACGGTCGCTCAGAGGTCCATTCATCAGAGAACGATGATGGCCCGTCGACCACCCCCGTCTCCGATGTTCCTCGTCTAGCAGGGATAGAGGAAGGACCGGTAAGCTCGTCAGCGAACCAATTCTTCCCCGGTGACCAGGCGCATGCACCAGAGCCCGTCGACTCCGCTGATCGTCCCTTGGGTCCCAATGCGGCAGCGTAGTAGGTGTGTGTGTTGACATCCTCGCCATCTCCGTGCGTTCGCTAAAGTATCGATTTAGCCTCTCCATCTAGGGAGCTTGGAAGAGGAAGGAGACTGAGAACAACATCAGAAGGGCAAACATATAGTCAGTGAAATGAAGACTCACACCACGACGTGCTGGACGGGTAGGAGAGTCGCTTTCATCCTTCCTGCGCGATGACGGCGCCACTGGGGGGAAACGACTCCCATCTTTCGCCAGCTTCGGTCGCACAGAGGGAGGCGGTGTGGATATACCGATCTGAGCTCCTCGAACTCGTACGGCGTTCATAGGGGTCCAGGTCCGGGAGGGTGTGGTTTCGACAAAGCGGGGAGTGTTCGTCACTTCAGCCAAGGCTGGCCTACTCCTGCAGGCGGTCGGGATCCTGGATAGCGAAGGGAGACCATTGCGAGGGGTAGGCGCGGCCACCGAGGCCTCAGATGATGACGATTCCAACAACCGCGATTGGGGGTTCGAAGGACGCACGAACGGAGAAGGGGAACGACTGCCGACTGAGTCTGACGAAGACACCATCGTCTCGTTGGCCTCCGCTGACACGAACAACGAATCCGTGGGGTCGGCATCCTCTGGGAGAACATTATACTGAAGCAGCAAGATAGGATTTGTCGCATGCTTCGACAAACGCAATGCAGATATCCGTACCTACACAATGTTGACTGTCAGAGGGAAACCACAGATTGTAACTGACAATACTCACCAGTCCTTCCCCCAACTCCATGTCGTACTTGTCCTTGTCAGTGGAAGCATTGTCAACAGGAAATACCTCCTCATAGAGAATCTTTATAAGCTCCTCGCTCCTCAATGCACGATGCCAGAATTCACGGGCCCAGAGATGCTGTACATTGAATGGTAAGCAATTGTGCATATGGATGTGCTTCGTGACCGCAATCACCTTGGTATCTCCCCCCCCCAACAATCACGAAAAGATTCCAAAGGCTTCGCCTGAACTGGTCTTGGTGAAGCTGGAGCCGAGGGTGTGGTCGAGGGTGATACTCCAAGCTCCGTCGCTGGAAGGGTCGGTGCCATGCTCTGTAAATCATATAACATTAGTATATTCATATGAAGAAGTTCAAAAAAAACACTTACCCCTTCTGCCTCTGACTCATCACCAAGTCTTCGGATGTCCTGCCGCAAACACTCAAACTCACTTATGTTCGCCAAATCATCAACCGACGGAAACGACATCGTGGCCCCCAGGATATAGGTATTCTGAGAACACAGAAGTGAGCGAACGCCACAGAAATATTCTGTAGTGCACTCACGTTAAGGCTAGAGACCGTTGGGACCGTAAAACGTCTGGACCGTCTGTTGTCTGCGATGGCAAAGTCCCCTCTGCGGCGGTCATGAAAAGACTGGCCCGACTCTCGCCAGGAGTGAATTCATCCTATGAGACATTCAATGTCAGTCGGTGATTCAAAGATGAGGAATGGACATCCTTACCATTTGTTCATCCGTTGCCACCGAACACTGAATGCCGACCGATATCTTTGAGAATGGCTGACTGGTGCCAACGGAAATGTCCTTTTGAGACATGTAATGTCAGTCGGTGCACCAAATGTGTGGAATGGGCATCCTCACCGTTTGTTCATCCTTTGCCATTGAACACTGAATACCGACAGACGTCTTGGAGGCCGGTTCCGTACCAACAGAAACGTCCTTTGAGATGCCTGACGTCAGTCGCTGCATCAAGAGCAGTAAATATCCAAGCTCACCTTAATTTCACATACATCTGATGTAAACTGCACACCGATGGATGTCCTCAAGGGTTGAACGGCATCACTAGATGAAACACTTCCACACGGGATTGATGCCATACTGTCCGTTGCCTGCAGCGAGAACAATGAGGAGACATGGTCTGCAAAATGATATACCAAACTCACCTCAAAGGGTATGCTATGCTCTGCCTTTTCCGGAACTAGGACTTCCTCTACGACCACCTCGTTAATCTTCTCTCCCGAATCAGCTTCCACTGCGCTTGCAGCAATAGAATCCATGACACAGGACTTGATCGTTTCGGAAGGGTCGCAAACTTCGACGAAAAGAGTAGGGAGACCATCCCAACCGGTGGAAAGGGAAACGCTACGGGCGAAGAAACCTATAACAAAGCCTACCAAGACGGCGATGGCGATGGCGATGGCGAAGAGCGATACCGGTGCAATTAGACTAGACGACGAAGACGACGAAACGCGAGAGCGAACTCGAGTGACACTAGCAGGAAACTGCGTCGGCTGGGGATGAACAGAAACCAGCGGGACTGTATCGTCCACGGACGGCGTTGCTGAAAGCATGACTTCCACAACGGCGACTGCAGGTTCGATAAGCTGCCAGATGACGCCTTGAGGAGGAGTGTCGTCTGCGCGAACGTCCATGTCACTGAGTTCATTCGCCGGGCTGTCCGCCATCAGGACCGTGACCACCTCGACAACCTGTAATGCACTGGAGTCGGCGGGGGTAGCCAAGGCTTGGAAGAAGGTATCGCCTATCTCTGTCAACGTCGTGTTGGGCTTGGGCAACCCGACGTTGACCAGAGGAGTGTCCAGCCACCTCCAACTGATGCCGGTGGTGGTGGCGAAGAGCTCGCTGACAGATGGTGATAGCCAAACAACGAAAAGGGTTTGAATTATGCAAGCTGTGATGACGAATAACATGGTGGTGTTATGGGTTCAAGATGAAGTAAGGTTGGATTTCCCGATCCGTGGCTCGTTACATACCCCCGATCTTCACTCGATCGTTGACCCCTCCAAGACCGACATGTCGAAGAGTTTCACGCGTCCTAGAGAGCGCAGAAGAAAGGCAACGATAGGCGGGAGACGAAAGAACAGGTCAGAATTGAGCCCGTGGCAGACAGACGCGCATTGAGTGTGTCAGTCATGTACTGGCGACGATTTAGATCTCAGTGTTTCGATCACTTGTTAAAATCGGGCCAAAGCGCGGTTGTTAAACCGGAAGAATATTCGCCGAGGCGACGGGTTGGTGAGCCAGATATTCGCAGTGTGTGCATTCACCATTTCACACATACCATATTGAAATCCGACCCTCGATGGTGCAAGTAGCTCACGCTCGATTGATATCTCGTCGCAGTCGTAAAGACATCGTTGTTCGGAGGGCTTGACCCAGCTTCACGAACAAATCAGTTGCATGAAAAACGCAATACAGGTACTAAATATGCGCTTACACGATCGAATATCGCTAATCTTTATTAGGAATAGCCCTTATCATTCTGACTCAAAAGCTTGGCGGTTTGCCTCTGACAGCTAGTGTCAATATTCCCAATTTTAATATTCCTGTAAAGACAACACTTAGAATAGCACCCAGCCGCCCATCTTCGGCCTTCATAGTCTTTCCAGTCGACAGTCTATTCAGCATATCCTCGAGATGTTTGCTCTTCCTCTTATTGTCTAGTCGTATCTGATTGACGCCAGGAGGCGAAGGATCTATATATATCTTTTTAGTCACTGTTACAATACATATCGACGGCGCATGAATGAGGTTCGAGGCCGTGGCAGGGGCCACTGCTCCACAAAGATCCCTCCTTGCGCATGACATCCTCGGCATTTAGAGCTGTAAAAGAAATAAAATAAACAGGATGAATCTCAGAAGGTATACTGGAATATAGGCCCACTCTTGTCGAAATTCTCCCAAATCTTACACGTAGGGTTATACTCCATTTCGAAAAATTTCCCGGGATAAGTTCAAAGACGGGATTTTAAGGAGCGAAGGACGCGTGCAGACCTGGTCTGTTCCCAGCTCCTAAGACACGAAGAGTTTCCAGCAGTCTTTCGTTCGGTAACATCGAGGAAACGACTGAGCGTTTCCGGGTGCTGTATGTGGAAAAAAAGTGGACTCAAGGTCGAGTTCTTGTGTATCGAAGCACAATAGCCGCTCAGGAGGAGAGAAAAGGAGTTCAGCATGAATATAGCATTGCTCTTCTGGTTACGATAGGTGAAGGCCAGGTGACCGTCGCGAAAGAAAAGCCATGGTGGCTGTTCTGGGTGGCTGTGCCCCACATCCGGCAATTTGGACTTTGATGCCCGTTCACCAGTCAGTCATCAACCGCCACCTTGATGAACTTGGACAGATGTAAATGCCTCGTCGTTTGTTACCGACAGAGTTTAATCTATCAATAGTCTCATTCCCAGACGCTGACATGTCCATATACTCGTCCGACACGGGTTACACCGTATCACAATTCTCATATCCAGCTCCCCCTTCGAGTCGATCATCTTCCTGAATGGCCCAGGATAACTTTTGTTCATATGCCTCGTGCAATTTCTCTCTTTTCCAACGAAATCGTATGGTCGCTCGATGCTGCATATCCAACATCTTGGCTGACTCAGCGTATAGCCTACAATCGTTACTCACGAGCTCCAGATCTTGTGCTACCACTCTTGGATGACCACCCTCTCTGCGGTTATGCAGTGACTTAACCACTTCTCTCTTCCTTGAGAAGGCACAAAGACCAAGTCGGTGCCAAAGCTGTGACTAATCCTTGTGAACTTTTGTCTGGAGAACTCTCATGTTCGCCACGAAGACACCCGGAGAAGCTCGTTGACGGAGGAAGTGTATGAAGAAGACCTCGAGAGTCGCTGAGACTGAGGTGCACGTCAGGGACGCCTGCTTGGATCCTTGGGAGTCTGAATTCACGTCGAAGGTGGGCGAAGTGTCAGGATTCTGGGTTGCATTCGGGAAATTACTCGGAATGTGATCGCCGTAGTGGCAAACGGAAAGAGAGCTAGGACCAAGTACGTGACAACTTTCCTCCAGATGTCTTTCTCGCAGCCTCACTTAATTGACTATATCACACAAGATCCACAATGGCTGTCTACTTGCTATCCATATGACTCACGTTCGATACTGAAGCTACAATATCAAATGTGGACCCTGTCATTAGTACTAGGGATTGTTGTTGCTCTGATGGATCGCGACTACGTATGCTTATCTGCATATACGAAGCAGTCAGGCCCCTAGATCAAGCCTCGGGTGAATATTTTTCTGTTATTGCTCATGCTTCGAGTCTCACGACGTCAAGATCTCCTAGAAATACTCGACACCTGTGCAATTGCCACCGAGGTTGAATTTCTGGGAACATGCACGTAAAGGGACCCCAACGATCGTGTGCACGATCTGCTTCATCTGCCCTTGGGATCTGTCCACCCTTCTGAAACGTATATTCTAGGTTTTAATTCAAAACACCAGTGCCGCCTGATAATCCGGCATGTCGATGTCGCCAATGTGTAGCGAAGCCTCTAATAATGACAATATTTGTTTGTTTCTCTACTTCAACGGTGAGAAAGAATATTTCACTTGACGCCAATTATGCTACAGTCGCTCTCAAGGTGTTCTTAGCATCCGCCTGAGCCCCAAGTTCTCGATTAATTGTCCTCGCAGATTCGCCTGTTCCGTATATGATGGCAATCTATGTCACTGAAGTCGAAAGCATTGATCAATACGATCATCGACTTCCTTCTATCTCATGTTTCATCTGTAATCCTAGAAATAAGCGGCGCGTGACAGACGCTGCAATTGAATCATCGGAACGAACCCCTTCCCTTGCCTTTGATGGAGCGGTGCGCCACTGAGAAGACTCCCATCGTACATCTGTACCGGCCAAGATCTTTGGTCAGGGGGCCCGTACATATAATCTCTTCTCTGCACCCCACAGCCCACGTCTGCTTAGCACCCTGACCGGATCTCTCTCGATGATGGGAACCGAAGAGTTTGTTAGCCTACAATAAGAAAGTGAGTGCCCAAGCGCATGCATCCGACGGTTCTGTTTCCACGTCATTCTGGATTGATAATAGATCTGATTATCCGTACCATCCGATCACGACATTGTCCATATTCCGACTTCTGGCATCTCGTCTAGGACGCTACGTATCGTCTGCGGCCCTATACAACTTTATGCATCATATTGCTCGCGAGTCGCGTAACACATCCAAGTCTCATTGTGTGGGCGTAACCCGCGGTACCGCTGTTAAAAACCAAAGTTGCCATATGACGGCTTTAATGGCGCTTATCCGTTGTTGACACTCTGATATAGTGTGCCTATCAAGTTGTCGCTAAGGGTGCTTTCACAGAGGTCCTGATTTAGATTTATATAGCTTTCCGGATCCATTGTCTTCGTATCTCTACTTCTCCCTCACTGGATTTGTTCTGTTCCCTCCCACCGCCCCACTTCAAGTTGAAAATCCTTGGGATCCAAATTGCTCATCGGAGCACTGTTCTCTTACACGCGTTGATTCTTTATTTAGGACTGCGTCTGACTGGCTAGTGTTCGAGCCAGTTGCCTCATCGACCGTTCCAATGATCCGAAGTTCTTTGAGAGAACGTCTTTATGCTGTAATACCAAAGGGTCGACTATAGGTTTGCAAAGGGTTTCCTGTCTTCACGCATGAGATGTTGAATTTGTTTGTTTGAGATAGAAAACTCCTGATGGGTATTGCATACTGTAAGGGGTCCCCGGAGTATAGACTAAGAATCACGACTTCGGTTGACCACCACGATCGGCATGAGGTGGGCGCCTCGAGAGGCCTGTCGGACGAACCGTTGGACTGAAAATTTTGGGTCTTAACCTAGTGCGAATTCAGACAAAGTTATACGGAAATTGGAGATCTGAAGTTTCCTATGATAGGCGCCAAAGATATATCAGCATCTGCTTCCGGCGTTAGGGCTTTCGCCTCAGTTATCTCACTCTTTCACGTCATATCGACAAAATATAGCACAGCGTTGACAACGACCGAAGTTGTCGCTTTCTATTATTTGAATCCCTGGTGCATACTACTGTCTACTATCGGCCCTTGTCTTTGTCCTCAGCGCTCAGTCTGCTTGAATTATGCAATGTAAGCTTCGATCTTTGCTTCTCCCGCGTAGTATAGCATTTTGGGACGACATATCCTTGAAGGAGAACCGACAGCCACGGGTGTCGTATCCATGTTTCTGCATCCTCGAGGACTTCAGGACTCAGGCTCTGCCCGTAGCCTATCTCCCAGCTCCCATCGATCTATCGATTTCTCACCTTGACCTTGCTTCGAAATGCCGGGCCTTCGTGGCCACAACACATGGCTTGCCAGTCAACATGGCCGTGGTTACCACGAGACGGCCCTGCCTGATTGGAACGTAACAACAATTCGGTGGCGTCCATTTTAGGTGAGTTAATAAAATCATGATCGGGAAATTCTTCAATAAAGATATGGTGTAGAATTAAGTATTATGCGCGAGGCAGAATCCGGGGGCATGTAACGATAAAGCCAACAGATCTTGCTGAGGTCGAAAGCCTGGGTCGAAATATAATATGTATTCCAATTGTTTCCTTCGCGATTTCGAGAGTCCGAACCGGGCCAACTGCAGGAGATTGCATGCCCATTCCCATTCGCATCGTCGTATTGAATGGAATCCGGTCCATTCATTTGCTCATGAATCTAAATCAGGGTGATTCTATGAAGCCTTCAGGCCGTTCCAAGACTCTGGTTATGGACTCGGATCAGATGTATTAATTTACTCTTTGCCTTCACAACACGCAGCTTCATTTCGCCGTTTCTGCTATTGGTGAAAGCAAACTTCAACTGGGGTCCAAATTTTCCATTTTTATATTGGCAAGTGAGTTTCAAGTTTTTCATGTCAGTGATTTATAGTAAACTCATCGATCGGGTTGCCCACATGGCTACCTCTCTGCTTCACGGACACGCTCACTACCACCTCTGCCTCTGCTTTAAAGACGGCTGAACTGCTCCACGATGCCCTTCCAGTGGCTCATCCGACCATTCTATGCTCTTCTTCGCTTCATCATGCAGGAGGACCACCCCGGGATGTGTGTCTTTTCAAAGACTACAGCCTCAAGCAACGCTTCGTTACTTCTCATTTCTCTAAAAGAGAATTACTTCTTCCTCAAAGACGGTTTCCGCAACATCATCATTACCAAAGTCGACTACTGCAAATGCCACCGTGGCAAAGGTAGTCCCTGGGAGCACGAGTTTCTGCTTGTCACGTTGAAGGAGACGGTTGGAGCTGGGCGAACGGCGGGGCTCCTAGTGGACCGGTTGATGGACGATGCGAAGGAATACACTGGTGGGCCGGACGAGATGCTGGCTGATATAGCTATGCACCAGAGTGAGGAGATCGTCGACGTGGAGCCGACCGAATCGACGGACACAATTTCAATCGCAGAGTCCGAGCCCACATCCCTACCCTCTGCGCAACAGTGGGCCACTTCCAGTCCTTCCCAACGCGTTGGTGCCAAGTTCAAGAGAATCAGCAAGGGCGATCCTCCCAACGCTCTTGACAGACTGATAATCTTACCAAACTTGAACAGAAATACTGTCGCAAGAGAGCTGGGGAACTACTCCTACGATGTTCTCATGACGATGGACCTCACCAAGTCGCGAAACCACAGGTCTGTCGTCCTCGAGCGTTTTACGCACCTCCTCCGGACTGCTTCGAAAAACACCCCACAGTACCACTACATCTTTGCGCAGTGTTATTGGTACGCCTACACCATTTGGAGAATCCTTGAAATAGAGGCGCAGCCACTTATAATACCCAAATCCGGGCTGGCTGAACGCCAGTGCTCATATTCGGGCTACAGGAAGAAGGTGGTTCTGGGGAAAGGCGAGTTTGTGAACATGGTGAGATCCCCAGAGACGATAAAAGCACAGTGGGAGGCGGAAAGAAGTGCTGAGGACAAAGAGTGGACCAAAAGGAAGCAGGTGGGCATAATTATGACTTCAAGCAACCAGATCTCTCTGATCGTTCCTTCAGGCAATTCACCAAGATGCTGAAGGTCGGCGTCAAGCAGAAGTTGCTCTCCAGGAATCACAGGCCCGTGAGCGCGAACTTCTGAGGAGGGTGGAAAGTCTCGAGCGCGCCGCTCGTCCTGCCAATGCAGTCTAAGCCCTCTTGTTTTGTTTCTTCTCTCTTGATTGTGGCTATCATTTGCTTTCGTGTTATCCATCGCTATCGGTCTTGCTGTTATTTTCAATTGCTTTCGGTCAGCTAGCTTGCTTTACTGTTTGTTAGTAACTATTGTACATATTACGGTTCTGGTACCGACTACCGCACCTAAATATCATTCATTTTCAACAATCTAATGAAAGTATGTAAGGAGAGTTTCTCCTTGTTAAAGGGATTCAAGGTTACCACTGACAGTTGGAAGAGGAATTACCTGGTTAAGTAGCAATTCCTATCTGAACAAAATGTCTGACTGAGCAAGCTAATAGCGCCAGGTATATCCAGAGCAAAGCGTTTTTCGGGATGGTTGCCTGTTGTACTTTCGGGATCCGAACAGGATACACGAACAATCAAAATAGCTTCCAGAGTGATGAGAACCATGATCGTGGTATCACCAGGAAGGAAGGAAAGAAGAAAGTTTTATTACTACCCGACGGTCACTACTCCTCAACAAAAGCGTGCCGGCGTCTGTGCTACAGCCCCCATCTGTACATCGAAACTAGCTACTTTGCATGTACCGTACCTAGTAAGAAGTACGACCGCTATGGTAACGAAAGGAGAACAAATATATGGGCAGGGATGGAGCAAAAAAAGGGAAAGCGTACATATACTTGAAGTCTCGAAAAACGTAAAAATACCCCAACCAGACCCAATCTAACACGCTTTTGAACGTATCAGGCGGTTGATGACAAAAGAAAAATAATATTCGCAACAGCCAGAAGTAAAGAGCAAAAGAAAATCCAAAGACTACAAGGAGATACGGGTATAGAAATGTGATCATGATAAGCTGACCTCGAAGAAAAAATATGCAAGTTGGCGAGGTATACTGTGGTGTGTTGGAGGTAAGACAGAACGAGAAGACTGGAAAAACCGAAAAGACAAAAAAGGCGGAAAGAAAAGGGCATATCGAGACAATCGTGAAGAAATATGGAGATAGGAATGTCATGATAGGTTGACCTCGAAGGGGAAAGATGCAAAATCGCGAGGTCTAGGCTGCGATGACCCAGGAAAATGAAAAAGGGAAGATCGAGAAGACCAAGAAGACCAAGAAGAGAAGGGTATACGGCATAGAAGTATGATAAATAAGAATAATGATATAGGCTGGGGGGGATAGGACGTGGACCCAAATCCATGCTGCGCGGACGTCCTGAAAGATGAACCAAAAACCGATGATGACGATGCGAAACCGAATACCAAGGAGACGCTGGAGACAACGAGGACGTCGAAGGATGTAATAGTCTGTCGTGCACGCGAAGGAAAAGGGTATAGGGCAATAGGACTCGTCAACTACCCGTCAGCAGTCAACGGTCCCTCAGAGGTCCATCAGAGAACGGTGATGGCCCGTCGACCACCCCCGTCTCCGATGTTCCTCGTCTAGCAGGGATAGAAGAAGGACTGGTAAGCTCGTCAGCGAACCAATCCTTCCCCAGTGACCAGCCGCATGCATCAGAGCCCGTCGACCCTGATGCACCGCTGGTCGTCCCTTAGGTCCCAATGCGGCAGCGTAGTAGGTGTGTGTGTTGACATCTTCGTCATCTCTGTACGTTCGCTAAAGCACTGATTTAGCCTCTCCATCTAGGGAGCTTGGAGGAGGAAGGAGACTGAGAACAAGATCAGAATGGGAAACATATAGTTAGTGAAATGAAGACTCACACTACGGCGTGCTGGACGGGTGGGAGAGTCACTTTCATCCTTCCTGCGCGTTGACGGCGTCACTGGGGGGGAAACGACTCCCATCTTTTGCCAGCTTCGGTCGCACAGAGGGAGGCGGTGTGGGTATACCGATCTGAGCTCCTCGAACTCGTACAGCGTCCATAGGGGTCCAGGTCCGGGATGGTGTGATTTCGACACCGCGGGGAGTGTTCGTCACTTGAGCCAATGCTGGCCTACTCCTGCAGGCAGTCGGGATCCTGGATGGCGAAGGGAGACCATTGCGGGGGGTAGGCATGGCCACCGAGGCCTCAGATGATGACGATTCCAAAAACCGCGATTGGGGGTTCGAAGGGCGCACGAGTGGGGAAGGGGAGCGACTGTCGACTGAGTCTGACGAAGACACCATCGTCTCGTTGGCCTCCGCTGACATGAACAAGGAATCCTTGGGGTCGGCATCTTCTGGGAGAATATTATACGGAAGCAGTAGGGTAGGATTTGTCGCATGCTTCGACAAACGCAATGCAGATATCCGTACCTACACAATGTTGACTGTCAGAGGGAAACCAAATATTGTAACTGACAATACTCACCAGTCCTTCCCCCAACTCCATGTCGTACTTGTCCTTGTCAGTGGCAGCATTGTCAAGAGGAAATACCTCCTCATAGAGAATCTTTATCAGCTCCTCGCTCCTCAATACATGATGCCAGAATTCACGGGCCCAGACATGCTGTAGAGTCAATGGTAAGCAATGGTGCATATGGATGTCCTTCGTGATCGCAATCACCTTAGTATTCGGTCCCCAACAATCACGAAAAGACTCCAGCGGCTTTGCCTGAACTGGTCTTGGTGAAGCTGGGGCCGAGGGTGTGGTCGAGGGTGTTACTCCGAGCTCCGTCGTTGGAAGGGTCGGTGCCATGCTCTGTGAACCATACAACATCAGTATATTCATCCCGAAGAAGCTCGAAAAAAAAATACTGACCCCTTCTGCTTCTGACTCATCACCAAGTCCTCGGATGTCCTCCCGCAGACGCTCAGACTCGCTTATGTTCGCCAGATCATCAACCGACGGGAACGACATTGTCGCAGCTAAAATATGAATGTTCTGAGAACACAGAGGTGAGCGAATGCCACAGAAATATTCTGTGGTGCACTCACGTTATGACTAGAAACCGTTGGGACCGTAAAATCGTCTGGACCATCCGTTGTCTGTGATGGCAAAGTCCCCTCTGCGGCGGTGGTGAAAAGACTGGCCCGACTCTCGCCAGGAGTGAATTTGTCCTATAATACATGCAATGTCAGTCAATGAATTGAAGATGAGGAAAAGACATCCTTACCATTTGTTCATCCGTTGCCACCGAACACCGAATGCCGACAGATATCTTTGATACTGGATCAGTACCAACTGAAGTGTCCTTTTGAGGCGAGCAATATCAGGCAGTGAACCAAAATTGTGCAATTGGCATCCTTACCGTTCGTTCATCCTTTGCCATTCAACACTGGATACCGACAGACGTCTTTCAGACAGGGTCTGTAGCAACAGAAACGTTCTTTGAGACACCCAATGTCAGTCGCCGCATCAAGAGCAGTCAATATCTAAGCTCACCTTAGTTTCACATACATCTGATGTAAATTGAACGCCCATGGATGTCCTCAAGGGTTCAACGGCATCGCTGGATGAAACACTTCCTGACGGGATTGATGCCATATCGTCCACTGCCTGCAGCACGAAAAATGAGAAAACATGGTCTGCAAAATGATATACGAAACTCAACTTGAGGGGCTTTCCATGCTCTGCCTTTTCCTGGACTGGGACTTCCTCTACGACCACCTGGCGAATCTGCGCTCCCAAATCTGCTTCCACTGCCCTTGAAGCAATAGAATCCAGGACACGGGACCTGATCGTCTCGGAGGGGTCGCAAACTTCGACGAAGAGGGTAGGGAGACTGTCCCAGCCGGTGGAAAGGGAAACGCTATGGGCGAAGAAACCCATAACAAAGCCTACCAAGGCAGCGATGGCGATGGCGAAGAACGATGCCAGTGTAGTCAAACCAAACGACGAAGACGACCAAACGCGAGGGCGAACTCGGGCGACACTTGCAGGAAACTGCATCGGCTGGGGATGAACAGAAACCAGCGACACCACATCGTCCACGGGCATCGTTGCTAAAAGTGTGACTTCGACAACGACGACTGAGGGTTCGAGAAGCCGTCAGATGATGCCTTGAGGAGGAGTGTCGTCTGCGAGCCCGTCCATGTCACCGGGTTCGTTCTGAGAGTTGTCCGCCGTCAGGACCATGACCATGTTGACAACATGAAATGCACTAGGCTCGACGGGGATGACCAAGGATTTAAAGAAGGTATCGTCCATCTCTGCCAAGGCCGTGTTGGGCTCGGGTAACCCGACATCGACCACGGGAGCGTCCAGCTACCTCCAACTGATGCCGGTGGTGGTGGCTAAGAGCTCGCTGACAGATAGCGGTAGCCAAACAACGAAAAGGGTTTGAATTATGCAAGCTGTGATGGCGAATAACATTGTGGTGCTATGGGTTCAAAGATGAAGTAAGGTTGGATTTCCCGATCCATCACTGGTTATATACTCCTGATCTTCCCTCGATCGTTGATTCCTCCAAGACTGACATGCCGAAGGGTTTCACGCGTCCTATAGAGCTCGGAAGAAAGGCAACGAAAGGCGGGAGACAAAAGAACAGGTCGGAATTGAACCCGTGGAAGACAGACGCGCATTGAGCCTGTCAGTCATGTGCTGGCGACGATTTAGATCTCAGTGTTCTGATCACTGCTTAAAATCGGGCCAAAGCGTGGTTGCAAAACCGGAAGCATATTTTTCTAGGCATCGGGTTGATGAGCTAGATATTCGCAGTCTGTGCATTCACCTTTTCACACATACCAAATTGAAATCCGACCCTCGATGGTGCAAGTAGCTCACACTCGATTGATATCTCGTGTTCGTACTCGTCAAGACATCGTTGTTCAGAAATTTTGACGCAACCTTACAAACAAATCAGTCACATAAAAAACGTCATGGGAGTCCTAAAAATGAGCTTACCCTATGGAATGTCGCCAATCTTTTTTAGGAATAGCCCGTATCATTCTGACTCAAGAGCTTGGCGGTTTGCCTCTGACAGCTAGTGTCCATATTCCCAATTTTAATATTCCTGTAAAGACAACACTTAGAACATGTACAGGACAGGCGATCGTACGTGCTTACCTTGCGGATTCTGGAACGTCCCATTGGGAAGGAGGCCTCAACAGAGACGCCTGCATCTCGGCACATCGCAGCTCAATATTGTCACTAAGCTCTTCACAGACTGAGGGAGCTGCAGGAGAGTGCCGAGCCGCCCATCTTCGGCCTTCATAGTCTTTCCGGCTGACAGTCTATTCAGCATATCCTCGAGATGTCTGCTCTTCCTCTTATTGTCTGGTCATATCCGATTGACGCTAGGAAGCAAAGGATCTGTATCTATCTTTTCAGCCACCGTTACAATACATATCGACGGCGCATGAATGAGATTCGAGGCCGTGGCGTAGTCCATTGCTCCACAAAGAACCTTCCTTGCGCATGACATCCTCGGCATTTAAAGCTGTAAAATAAATAAAATAAACAGGATGAATCTCAGAAAGCATACCGGAATATAGGCCCACTCATCGAAATCCTCCCAAATCTTCCATGTAGGGTTATACTCCATTCCGAAGAATTTCCCAGGTTAAGTCGAAAGACACGATTTTAAGGGGCGAAGGACGCATGCGGACCGCGTCTGTTCCCGGTTCCTAAGACGGAAAGAGTTTCCAGCAGTCTTTCGTTCCGTAACATTGATGAAACGACTGAGTGTTTCTGGGTGTTGTGTGTCGAGTTCTTGTGTAGGTGAGAGAAGGAGTTCAGCATGGATATAGCATTCCTCTTGTGGTTGCGATAGGTGAAGCGACAGCCAGGTGACCGTCGCAAAAGAAAGGCATGGTGGCTGTGCCCCACATCCGGCAATTTGGACTTTGATGCCCGCTCACCAGTCACTCATCAACCGCCACCTTGATGAACTTGTACAGATGTAAGTGCCTCGTCGTTTGTTACCGACCGAGTTTAATCAGTCGATATTTTCGTTCCCAGACGCTGACACGTCCATATACTCGTCCGAGGGTTACACTGCATCTGCCATCGACATCACCCTCAATTCTCATATCCCCCTTCAAATCGATCCTCTTCCTGAATGGCCCGGGATACTCGAACTTTTGTTCATATTCTCCGTGCAATTTCTCTCTTTTCCAACGAAATCGTACGGTCGCTCGACGCTGCATATCCAGCATCTTGGCCGAATCGTATAGCCGACAATCGTTACTCACGAGCTCCAGATCCTATGCTACAACTCTTGGATGTCCGCCCTCTCTGCGATTATGCAGTGTCTTGACCCCTTCTCTCGTCACTGAGAAGGCACAAAGACCAAGTCGGCGCCAAAGTTGTGGCTAATCCTTCAAGTTCGAAGTCTTGTCTGGAGAACTCTCGTGTTCCCCGCAAAGACACCCGGAGAAGCTCGCCAATAGAGGAAGTGTATGAAGAAGACCTCGACAGTCGCTGAGACTGGGGTGCACGTCAGGGACGCCTGCTTGGATCCTTGTGGGTCTAAATTCATGTCGAAGGTGGGCGAAGTGTCAAGATTCTGGGTTGCATTCGGGAAATTACTTGGAATGTGGTCGCCGTAGTGGCAAACGGAAGGAGAGCTAAGACCAAGTACGTGACAACTTTCCTCCGGATGTCTTTCTTGCGGCCTCACTTGATTGACTATATCACGCAAGGTTCACAATGGTTGTCTACTTGCTATCCATATGACTCACGCTCGATACTGATGGATTGCGACTACGTATGCTTATCCGCATATGCAAAGCAGTCAGGCCCCCAGATCAAGCCTCGGGTGGATATTTTTCTGTTATTGCTCATGTTTCGAGTCCCACGACGTCAAGATCTCCTAGAAATACTCGACACCTGTGCAATTGCCACCGAGGTTGAATTTCTGGGAACATGCACGTAAAGGGACCACAACGATCGTGCGCACGATCTGCTTCATCCGCCCTTGGGAGTAGCAGATCTGTCCACGGTTCTAAAACGTCTATTCTAGTATTTACTTCAATACACCAGCGTCGCCTGATACTCCGGCATGTCGATATCGCCAATGTGTAGCGAAGCCTCTAATAATGACAATATTCGATTGTATTATGTTTCTCTACTTCGACGGCGAGAAGGAGCATTTCAATGGGCGCCAAGTATGTTACAGTCATTCTCAAGGTGTTCTCCGCATCCGCCTGAGCTCCGCAGTTCTCGATTAATTGTCCTCGCGGATTCGCCTGTTCCGTACATGATGGCAATCTATGTCACTGAGGTCGAAAGCATTGATCAGTACGATCATCGACTTCCTTCTATCTCATGTTCATCTGTAATCCTACAAATAAGTGGCGCGTGACCGACGCTACAATTGAACAATCAAAGCGAACCCCTTGCCTTCGATAGAGCGTTGTGTGCCACTGAGAAGACTGTCATCACACATCTGTACTGCCCAAGATTTTTGGTCAGGGACCTGTACGTATAATCTCTTATCCGCACCCCACAGCCCATGTCTGTTTAGGACCCTGCCCGACCTCTCTCGATGATGGGAACCAAAGAGTTGGCCAGCGTACAATATGTGAGCGTTCAAGTGCATGCATCCTGTTCTGCTTCCGAGCCATTCTGGATTGATAATAGTAGATCTGACAATTATCCATACCATCCAATCACATTGTCCGGACTCCCCGACTTTTGGCGACGCTATACAACTTTATGCGTCATGTTACTCACGAGTGGCGGTACATGTCATCCAAGTCCCAGTGTATGCGCGTAACCTGAGCTACCGCCGTTCAAAACCAAAGTTGCTTTATGTCAGCTTTAATGGGCGCTTACTCGCTATTGGTACTCTGATATAATGTGCCTACCAAGCTGCCGCTAAGGGTACGTCTACAGAGGCCCAGATTTAGATTTGTATCGTTTCCCGAATCTCTTGGCTTCATATCTCTACTGATTCCCCCGGCTCACATGGATCTGTTCTATTCTTTTCCACTGCACCAGTTGAAGTCCTTCGGTTCGAAGTTACTCGTCTAAGCATTATTCTTCGAGTACATGCTTTAATCGCTTATCTAGGACTCCGTCTGATTAGCGATTATAGGCTTACAGAGGTTTTCATTCCTTCATGCAGGAGATGTTGAATATATTTATTCAAAAAAGACAGTCTTGGGTATCGTCGCAGTCGTGCTTCTCACTAGGTGCAGTAGACACAGAACAGCTAGTTTGGATGTACAGCCGGGGGACTGTAGTACGAATGCCGGCACGCTTCCGTTGAGGAGCACCGTCAGATACAACTTCCTTCCTTCCTTCTTTCCTGATGGGCATGCATGTCGTAGGAGGACCCCGAAGTCCTCTCACGCGAACACCCTTAGGCCGATCTTTTTTTCTTTTGACTTTATATTTTGAAACTGCTACCCGTAGACTATGTACAGAGATGCGGCGGCGGCGCTTGCTTACAGCCAGCCTGAGTAGCTAAAGTGGTTAGACGTAGGGGTGATTACTGCTTTAATGGCATAGTTTTCTCGTATTTTTGTGCGTTGAGTCCGACTTAATGCCTGCGGGGTTCGACGCCACCATAACCAGGGGGCTACGGCGCGGCACGACTCGGAGATGACATGAAACTGTTTCCTTCCTCCATCTCTTCCGCTTTTCAGCCTCTGGTCTGAGAATCTTCCTCTACCTCCAGGTCCGAATCTCCCAGCCAGTCTTCCAGCGCAAGTTCCTCTTCATCGAACAATGGGGCGTTTAGGGTTTCCAGGCTTTGTAAGTGCGCCTGATTTCTCCAGAAACGATGCCAAGGTACCTATGCCGTCCGTTGTACCCAGAATATCCCTCAAGGCCTTGTGTAGGCCTTCAAGGTGTCCATCATAGCGGATTGAACATTCTCAGATGATATGCCCAGCTAAACGACTGCAGGCTGCGACTCGAGGCCGGAGCAGTGGGGCAGCGTGTATATCAGGATTCAGCGACTGGAGCGTTGCGACGTGAACTTTGCTTTGTCTTCCTTTGGATCTGCTTCTGTGGTTTGGAGGCGACCATTACAGTCATTCGTTGGTTCGTGCCATGGTGGCTGGTAGAATGGGAATACGCTGGGAGCTCATCCACCTCTCCACCAGTTGTCGTGTCGTTCGATGAAGGACTTGGCTTGTTGAACCAGATTTCACGACGTCTCGTGCACATGCCAAGCTACACGCCGAGAGGGGGAATCGATGCGTCTAGCTCTAGCGCTGGGATTGGTGTTGTCTTGATGGCAAAGCGGTGGCGCATATTGGCCGGAGTGCACTGGGAGTGCACGGTGTTGGACTTTTCCTGTCCACCGTACTGACCTAGCGTATTCCAGGACTTGGATTACACACGCCTTGTACAATTGTCGAAGCTGGACTTGTGACAGGCCTGGAACTGTATTTGCCACCACTCACATCGACAAGATATGGCACAGTGTTGACGGTGACCAAACGTGTCGCTTTTCTATTCTTTGAGTCCTTAACGCCTACTACCGTCTACTACTGGCCCTCGTATTTGTCCTCGGCGCTCAGTCTGCCACTCGAATCAAGATCCCCTATACAATGAAGTTTCTATTCCTACTTCTCCCATGTAGCATTTTTGGACGACACGACCTTGAAGGAGACATAACAGTCCCGAGCATAGTATCCATGGCTTCTGGAACGCTTTGTGGGAGCACAGGCATCTAGTTTCCGTGTCCTCGAGGACTTTAGGAGGACTCTGTCAGTGGCCTATCTCCCGGCTCCCATCGTCTATCTCCCATCGACCGATTTATTTCTCAACTTGTCCTTGCTTCGAACTGCCGGGCCTTCGTGACCACAGCACATGGCTTGCCTGGTGGCGAGACTCCCGTTCCGGATTGGAACGTAACGTTAATTCAGCGGCGACCATTTTAGGTGAGTTGAAATAAAATCAAAATCCAGAAAGTTCCTCAGTAAGGATATGCTATAGGATTAAGCCTTTATGCGCGAGGCAGAATCCGGCGTCATGTACGATTTTGATTTCATCCCAAAATAACCGTCGTGAACCACTCATGCGGCTATCTCCGGCAGCGATCTTGATCAATCACGTTTTTTTGGCAGAGGTGGCCAATAAATCCAGTTTTATCAGCTTTTGGAGGACAGCAAAATGAGTGCAGGTCTTGACTAGGTCGGCGACATCATTTGACGATAAAACCGATGGATCTTGCTGTGGTCGAAAGCCTGGGTAAAAAGATAATCTGTAATCCAATTGTTTCCCTCGCAATTTCGAGAGTCACCGCCGGTTTGACTGCGATATTAACTCATATCGTTGCATTGAATGGAGCGCGGTCCTTTCAGTTGCCCATGAATCTAAATCAGGACGGTTCTATGAAAGCTGAAGGTCTTCATGTCAGGTCCCAAGACTCTAGTAACGGATCGGACATTAATTTACTCTTAGGCTTCCCAATACATCAGTACTGAATTGGTGGCATCGCAAGCTTCATATTAGCCTTCGCCGTTTCCACTATTGGTGAAATCAAACTTCAACTGGGGTTCAAGGTTTCCGTTTTTATACTATTGGCAAGTAAGTTTCCAAGGGTTTCACGCCAGTGCCACATGGTTAGCTCTCTGCTTCACGGACACGCTCACTACCACCTCTGCCTCTGCTTTAAAGACGGCTGAACCGCTCCACGATGCCCTTCCAGTGGCTCATCCGACCATTCTATGCCCTTCTTCGGTGCTTCACCATGCCGCAAGAAAACGACCCCCGGATGTATGTCTTTTCAAATACCAGGGTCGAACTCGACGCCTCGTTACTTCTCAGTTATCTAAAAGAGAATCGCCACTTCCCCGAACACGGCCTCCGAAAAATCATCGTTACCAAGGTCGACTACTGCAAATGTCACCCCGGCAAAGGTAGTCCCTGGGAGCACGAGTTTCTGCTTGTCACGTTGAAGGAAACGGTTGGAGCTGGACGTACGGCGTGGCTCCTGGTGGACCGGTTGATGGACGATGCGATGGAATACACTGGTGGGCTAGATGAGGTGCTGGCTGATAGAGCTAGGCACCAGAGTGAGGAGATGGTCGACATGGAGCCGACCGAATCGACGGGCACGATTTCAATCGCAGAGTCCGAGTCCACATCCCTACCCTCTGCGCAACAGTGGGCCACTTCGAGTCCTTCCCAACGCGCTGGTGCCAAATTCAAGAAAATCAGCAGGGGCCATCCTCCCAACGCTCTTGACAGACTGATAATCTTACCAAACTTGGACGGAAACACTGTCGCAAGAGAGTTGGGGAATTGCCTCTTCGACATTCTTCTGACGATGGTCCTCACCAAGTCGAAGAACCACAGGTCTGTCCCCCTCGAGCATTTTGCCCTCCTCCTCCGTACTACTTCGAAAAACACCCCGCAGTATCACTGCATCTTTGCACAGTGTTATTGGTACGCCTACACCATATGGAGAATCCTTGAAATAGAGACGCAGCCACGGATAGTACAGCACACCCCCGGAATGGCTGAACGCCAGTGCGCGTATTCGGGCTACGGGAGAAAGATAGTTCTGGGGAAAGGCGAATGTGTGAATTCGACAAGGTCCCCAGAGACGATAAAGGCGCAGTGGGAGGCAGAAAGACTTGTTGAGGACGAAGAGTGGACTAAACGGGAGCAGGCGAGCATAATTATGCCTTCAGGCAACCGGATCTCTCTGATAGCACCTTCAGGAAGTTCTTGAAAAAAATCGTCGAGTTGATCGAGCTGAGGAAGGTCGCCGTGAAGCAGAGGCTCGTGCGCTCGAGCTCCAAAGGAGGGTGGAAAGTCTCGAGCACGCTGCTCCTTCTGCTAATACTGTGTAGTATAAGCCCTCGCTTTGTCTTCTTTGCTCTCTTGATTGTTGTTATCAGTCGCTTTCGTGTTATTCTTCACAATCTGTTATGCTATCGTGTTCAGTTACTTTCGGTCAACTATCTTCTTTTACCATATGCTAGTAGTAGTTACAGTACATGTATCAATAATTTACGCATCTGGTACCGACTATCGCACCTATATATAATTGGATTTCCAAGACTTATCTAACGCAAGTATGTACGGAGAGGTTCTCCTTGAAAGTTAATGCAGAGCTTGATTAACGGCACTCTGGGGTCGGTCGGTGGGACTGAGTGATTGCACGTCGTACTTTCGGTGAGGGAATGGTCGATGTCACAGTACATCCTTAAATAAGGTCAGAAATGAAACAAGGGAGAAGCAACAGAAGGGAAAGCATGGTTGTACTAAACGTCTCGAAGAAACGTAAAGAATACCCAAACCTGACCCAATCTAACACGCGTTTGAACTTATCAGATCGTTCATGACAAAAGAAAGATAATATTCGCAACAGCCAGAAGTAAAGACCAAAAGAAAACCCAAAGACCACAAGGAGATACGGGTATAGGTCGGTCGCAAAGTTCGGACAGATTTGGGCTCCCCGGTGATTGAGGTCGGCACAAAGTTCGGACAAATTGCGTGTCCCAGCCTTGCAGGCCGATCGGATTGTTCGGACAATAGAGATAGCCATTTACGTTGTCGGAACGGAGTTCGGACATGCTAGGTGTCGCCATGCCACCCCTCCTTTGCTTTCCTTTGTTAGTATTCCAAACTATTCCAGAGCATCGCAAATGAATTATTAATTAATAGTATTGTACAAGTAGTCATCGGCATGAACACTGTACAAGGGAGCAGGTGCTACAATATACTCACTGTGGAGGAGATCGACGACATTGACCATTATACGAGACATTCCTCTATTTTTAGCAATTTTTAGCAATTTTCAAACATTTTTAGAGAATTTTTAGCGAATTTTTGGTGATTTTTGATTTTTGTAAGGTCGGAATGGAAGTTCGGACAAGATTTGGACGTTGTCTGCAAAGGAAAGTTCGGACAAATTGTTCACAAAACCGAAAATTGGTGTACTGACCTCAATAGGGATAATTGGGGGTCCTGGCTGACCTCGAAGAAAAAATATGCAAGTTGGCGAGGTATAGACTGTGGTGTGTTGGAAGAAAGAGCAAACGAGAAAAAGGGAAGACCGAAAAGACCAAGCGGACGAAAGGAAAGGGGCATATCAAGAGAATTGTATAGAACTATGGGGATAGGAATGTCGTGATAGGTTAACCTCGAAGGGGAAAGATGCAAATTCACGAGATCTAGGCTGCGATGACCCAGGAAACTGAAAAAGAGAAGACCGAGAAGACCAAGAAGAGAAGGGTATACGGTATAGAAGTGTGATAAATAAGAATAATGATATAGGCTGGGGGGGATAGAACGTGGACCCAAATCCGTGCCGCGCGGATGTCCTGAAAGATGAACCAAAAACCGATGATGACGATGCGAAACCGAATACCAAGGAGACGCTGGAGACAACGAGGACGTCGAAGGATGTAATAGTCTGTCGTGCACGCGAAGGAAAAGGGTATAGGGCAACAGGACTCGTCAACTACCCGTCGGAAGTCAACGGTCCCTCAGAGGTCCATTCATCAGAGAACGATGATGGCCCGTCGACCACCCCCGTCTCCGATGTTCCTCGTCTAGCAGGGATAGAGGAAGGACTGGTAAGCTCGTCAGCGAACCACTCCTTCCCCAGTGACCAGCCGCATGCACCAGAGCCCGTCGACTCCGATGCACCGCTGATCGTCCCTTAGGTCCCAATGCAGCAGCGTAGTAGGTGTGTGTGTTGACATCCTCGTCATCTCCATGCGTTCGCTAAAGTATCGATTTAGCCTCTCCATCTAGGGAGCTTGGAAGAGGAAGGAGACTGAGAACAACATCAGAATCGCAAAAATATAGTCAGTGAAATGAAGACTCACACCACGGCGCGCTGGACGGGTGGGAGAGCCGCTTTCATCCATCCTGGGCGTTGACGGCGCCACTGGGGGGAAACGACTCACATCTTTCGCCAGCTTCGGTCGCACAGAGGGAGGCGGTGTGGGTATACTGACCTCAACTCCTCGAACTCGTACAGCGTTCATCGGGGTCCAGGTCCGGGATGGTGTGGTTTGAACGCCGCGGGGAGTGCTTGTCACCTGAGCCAAGGCTGGCCTATTCCTGCAGGCGACCGGGATCCTGGATGGCGAAGGGACACCATTGCGGGGGGTAGGCGCGACCACCGAGGCCTCAGATGATGACGATTCCAACAACCGCGAGCGCACGAACGGAGAAGGGGAACGACTGCCGACTGAGTCTGACGAAGACACCATCGTCTCGTTGGCCTCTGCCGACACGAACAACGAATCATTCGAGTCGGCATCCTCTGGGAGAACATTATACGGAAGCCGCAGGATACCGACAAACGCAATGCCGACATCCGTACCTACACAATGTTGACTGTCAGAGGGAAACCGCATATTGTAACTGACGATATTCACCAGTCCTTCCCCGAACTCCATGTCGTACTTGTCCTTCTCAGTGGCAACATTGTCAAGAGGAAATACCTCCTCATAGAGAATCTTCATAAGCTCCTCGCTCCTCAATGCACGATGCCAAATTTCGCGTGCCCAGACATACTGTGCATTGAACGGTAAACAATTGACATATGGATGTCTTTCGTGACCGCAATCACCTTGGTATCCCGCCCCCAACGATCACGAAAAGGTTCCAACGGTTTCGCCTGAACTGGTCTTGGTGAAGCTGGGGCCGAGGGTGTGGTCGAAGGTGTTACTCCAAGCTCCGTCGCTGGAAGGGTCGGTGCCATGCTCTGTGAACCATGCAACATTAGTATATTCTTCCCAGAAGCAGTTCAAAAAGAATTTACCCCTTCTGCCTCTGACTCATCACCAAGTCCTCGGATATCCTGCCGCAGACATTCAAACTCACTTATATTCGCCAAATCATCAACCGACGGGAACGACGTCGTGGCCGCTAGCATATAAATGTTCTGAGAACACAGACGTGAGTGAACGCCATAGAAATATTCTGCGGTGCACTCACGTAGTTGCTGGAGACCGTTGGGACCGTAAAAACGTCTGGACCGTCCGTTGTCTGCGATGACAAAGTCCCCTCTGAGGCAGTGGCGAAAAGACTCGCCCGACTCTCACTAGGAGTGAATTCGTCCTATAATACATGCAATGTCAGCCAATGAATCGAAGATGAGGAAAAGACATCCTTACCGTTTGCTCATCCGTTGCTACCGAACACTGAATGCCGACTAATATATTTGATACTGGATCGGTACCAACTGAAATGTCCTTTTGAGGCGAGCAATATCAGGCAGTGAACCAAAACTGTGCAATTGGCATCCTTACCGTTTGTTCATCCTTTGCCAATGAACACTGAATACCGACAGACGTCTTGGAGACCGGTTCCGTACCAACAGAAACAGAAACATCCTTTGAGATGCCCGATGTCAGTCGCTGCATCAAAAGCAGTAAATATCCAAGCTCACCTTAGTTTCACACACATCTGATGTAAATTGAACGCCGATGGATGTCCTCAAGGGTTCAACGTCATCGCTGGATGAAACACTTCCAGACGGGATTGATGCCATATTGTCCGTTGCCTGCAGCGAGAACAATGAGGAAACATGGTGTACAAAATGATATACGAAACTCACCTGGAGGTGTTTGCCATGCTCTGCCTTTTCCAGTACTAGGACTTCCTCTACGACCACCTCGCTAATCTGCTCTCCCGAATCTGCTTCCACTGCGCTTGAAGCAATAGAATCGATGTCACAGGACTTGATCGTTTCGGAGGGGGCGCAAACTTCGACGAAGAGGGTAGGGAGACCGTCCCAGCCGATGGAAAGGGAAACGCTATGGGCGAAGAAACCCACCACAAAGCCTACAAAGACGGCGATGGTGATGGCGAAGAGCGATACCGGTGCAATTGAATCAGACAACGAAGACGACCGAAGAAGAGGGCGAACTCGAGTGACACTAGCAGGAGACTGCGTCGGCTGGGGATGGACAGAAACCAGCGGGACTGCATCGTCCACGGGCGTCGTTGCTAAAAGTGTGACTTCGACAACGGCGGCTGCGGGTTCGAGAAGCTGCCCGATGATGCCTTGAGGAGGAGCGTCGTCTGCGAGCGCGTCCATGTCATCGGGTTCGTTCTGAGAGTTGTCCGCCATCAGGACCGTGACCATGTCGACAACATGAAATGCACTGGGCTTGGCGGGATGACCAAAGATTTGAAGAAGGCATCGTCCATCTCTGCCAAGGTCGTGTTGGGCTCTGGTAACCCGACATCGACTATAGCAGCGTCCAGCCACCTCCAACTGATGCCGGTGGTGGTGGCTAAGAGCTCGCTGACAGATAGCGGTAGCCAAACAACGAAAAGGGTTTGAATTATGCAAGCTGTGGTGACGAATAACATTGTGATGTTATGGGTTCAAAGATGAAGTAAGGTTGGATTTCCCGATCCATGGCTGGTTACATACCCCCGATCTTCCCTCGATCGTTGACTCCTCCGAGACCGACTTGACGAAGGGTTTCACGCGTCCTAGAGAGCGCAGAAGAAAGGCAAGAGATGAAAGAACAGGCCCGAATTGATCCCGCGGAAGACAGACGCGCATTGAGCGCGTCAGTCATATACTGGAGACGACTTAGATTTCAGTCTTTCGATCGTTTTTGTTAGAATCGGGCCAAAGCGTGGTTGTTAAACCGGAAGAATATTCTCCTAGGCGTCGCGTTGATGGGCCAGATATTCCCAGTCTGTGCATTCACCATTTCACACATACCATATTGAAATCTGACCGTCGATGGTGTAAGTAGCTCACACTCGATTGATATCTCGTGTTCGCAGTCGTAAAGACAACGTCGTTCAGAAAGTTTGACTCAACTTCACGAGCACATTAGTTGCATGAAAAACGAAATACAGGTACTAAATATGCGCTTACCCGATCGAATATCGCCAATATTTACATCATACGCTGTTGTAAGTGCGTACCACGCGGATTGTCGGACGTCGCGGTGGGAATGAAGCCTCAACAGACCTATCCCAACTCGAACTTCATTAGGCTCTTCAAATATTGCGCTTGCTGCAGGAGAATCCACAGCCACCCATCTTCGGCCTATATAGTCTTTCCAATTGACAGCCTATCCAGCATATCCTCGAGATGGTTGCTCTTGTTGTTGTGGTCTGGTTCTGTCGTATCCTGATAATGCTGGGAGGCCAAGTATCTGTAAATATCTTTTTATCCGCTGCGACACATATCGACAGCGCATGAAGGAGGTTCGAGGCTGTGGCATACGCCATGGATCCACAAAGTTCCTTCCTTGTATATAACATCCTCGGTAATTAGAGCTGTGAGATGAACACGATAAACAGGATGAATCTGAGAACGCATGCAGGAATATTGGCCCACTGTTGTCAAAAACTTCCCAAATTTTACTTGTCAGGTATGATCCTCCTGAGATCGAATTGCGAAAAAGTTTCCGAGGAAGTCCGAAGACGCGAATTCAACGAGCGAAGGACGCGTACAAACCGAATTGGTTCCGTGAGTCTTAAGACGCGAAGAATTTGCAGCTGTCTTTCGCCCGGTAACATTGATGAAACGACTGAGCGTTTCAAGTTCTGGTTGTTGCGCGTGGATCCAAGGTCGAGTTCTCGTGTATCGAAGCTCAATAGCCACCCGGGAGGAGAGGGAAAGAGTTCAACATGAATATAGCATTCGGAGAGAGAAAGAGTTCAGCATGGATATAGCATTCCTTTTGCGGTTACGATAACAGCGAGGTTTTGGTTTGGTAAAGAAAACACATGGTGGCTGTGCGATATATCCGGCAACTTGAACTTTGATGCCCGGGCCTTTACCAGCCACTACGTCGATGAACTCGCCCAGATGTAAGTGTGCCGTCGTCTGGCACCAACAATGTCTAATTCGCCGACAGTCTCGTTCCCAGACGCCGACACGTCCATAGTCTCGTCTGACGGCATCCATTTCCGGCTACACCGCATCAATCTTACCCTCAATTCTCACATCCCCCTTCAAGACGATCCCCTTCCTGAATCATCCAGGATACTCGAACTTTTGTTCAGATTCCTGTATAATGAACCCCAGCCGGACCTCGCCGAGCTTACGTTTGCTGTCCTTCTTCCACTGGCCGAGGCGGCCCACAAGTATCGAGTATATGCTGCCATTAGCTCCTGCAAGAACGCGCTTCGCCCTTTGATACCTGCTCACTCGCTTCCAATTCTGAGTGTGGCACTGGGATGGAAGGACCGGCTGCTCGTAGACGAGGCAGCTAAGCATGCCATTGCTCTCTCTGCTGATGAAGTCGTACGGTCGCTGGATGTTACGTATCTGGCGCCCTGGGTGAGCCGTGTAGCACTCTCATCATCGATGTTTGCTCATGGGCTCTAGATCCTATACCATAGTTCTTGGATGACCACCCTCTCCGCTGCTCTGCGGTACCGCGACCCCATCTCTCGACACTGGGAAGGCACGAAAGACCAGGTCGGCGCCAAACCCATGGCTAATCCCTGTGAAGTCTGGACAGAACTCTGGGCCACTGTCGCGTTCGACCTGGAGGGGCACCCGGAGAAGCTCGTTGATGGGGGAAGTGTCTGGAGAAGGGCTCGGGAGACGCTAGGACTGAGGTGCACGGCTTGTGAGGTGTGGCTAGATGAGTGGGAGGCTGAATTTACGTGGAGGGTGAGCAAGGTGCCAGGATTCTGGATGGTCGCATTTGGGAAGGAGAGCTGAGTGTGTGTATATGTAATCATCTTTGTGTATGTAATCTTAACAGAGACGTCCATGAAGGTGATGCCCATATTTGGGGTGGCTCGCGACCCAGTCTTCCTCTTCACGACATACATTGGCAAATCCAAAATATGACTGGTGTGTGCATTTTCCTACCTATATTCTAAAGCTGCATATGCAATAGCAACAGCCTCCCCGCTTGCAATCATGGCGACAGGCGGCACCTTTGTAAAAGAGATTCGTTTGCTTGAAGAGTGCTCTAATATCCCTTTAAAACTGCAGCACGGGACACGCGTCTTTTTATAATCCTTAGCCAGTATTTTGAACAGGGATCAACACTCCGAAAATTGCGCCATATCTGCTGAGTCCATGGTCACCTCATAACGATAGAAATATCTTGTTGATCCTCAGGGACTTCTGGTAGGTGCTATTAGCCTTTGACGACATACTGGGCTGAAGAGGACTATCTACAGACGACGATAAGACGCATCCCTAAAAGTATACACTGCGGTCAACACGCAACTTCGCAATCTTCTCTGTCAATTCAAGTAGTACTTGCCCAAACTCCGTAACGTCAAGAATTCGACCTACATGATGAATGTTGCTACTACCTCATGGATAAGGTTGCGAGAGACATTAAATGGTAGCTATCGAAGACGAAGAGTCAACTATCGAAGAACTCTGACACCAGAAATGGAGCTTCAAAACCTGTCGTAAAAACTTCAACACTTAGCCGTCTCCGGCAGTCTCAAAGCGGGCTCAAGCTCCACACCATTCAGTGGAAGAAGCAGACACTGATAACGTCAATACCGGGCACAGCGCAGCGTATCAACTCTCAGAACCCCTGACGTCAGTTTACGTGCTGGTGAGTGGTACCGAATCCTCGCACAACATGACTAGGAGTATGTAATGTATTCCACAGTCCCTACTTGACATCCGAAGCGCTGCCCTTCGAAATTCTTAGTGGGAAATTACTACGGAAGCTTCGATCACATATAGGACGGCTTTCGAGTAAACTATCCGTCTTCACTCCGCTGCCCTTCGAAGTAATTCCGAGAGATAACCAGTAAGGCGGTGCTTATATATCTAACCCACTATGCCGACACTTCAAATAACGTTTTGCGTCCCATGCCTTTCTATCACTCTACGCGACAGAGCTAACACCATTCGAAAGTCATGGAGCCAATTTGGCATTCTTATGACAGCGGACCTCAGCTGCAACGAATCCCTCGCTTGAGGATTTCTTCTTATGAAACTGTCGGGATATCTTTCCTTGGCCCATAATTATCGACACCGCTCCATGAATTGACCGAAATATACTCTCCCTTTCTCCCTCTTTACAGGTAAAGTCTACTTTGTCTTGAATACCGACTAAAATTTCATACAAAATCATAGATGAGCCTCGTATAGATACCTTTCCGTCGCTTATCGTGTTCTTTCCAGTCAACAACATCTTATTACGCCAGGGCGGGCATGGTTCTCTTCCTCGCCTCCGCACATTCCTCCGGAGTCGCCAGAATGAAATCTTGTTTCAATTCTGCATGCGGCTCGGCTCGTTGGAACCCACGAGCCAACGTCAAAGAAGTATCAGTTATCGTTTCTGTTTGCTAATCGTCATAACCATAAATCCAAAAGGATCTCGACGGAAGAGAGAAACAAGAACGTACAACGATGAGAGAGGTTCTGACGCCGAAGACCGCATCACTCGTGATATATGGATCTCCTTTGAAGTAAAGCGCAGTGACTAGTTTCTCGTATCCAGGAGCCTAGGGCGAGTATTTGCTCAGTCAGCAAAAGGTTAAACGGGACTGATGACACACTTCAATCTTGAAATGCAGATGCGCGGGGCGGAAGACGTGTCTGCCAAGCCGTTCAATCAGCTTGCCAACGGGACCGTCGCTGGGAATGGCGTATGGAATAGGTCTACGAAAGTCAAATAATCAGGAATATCAGCTAGCGGGCATGACTTACATGACTGCCCGGAAAGAGTAGCTTCCATCGGCAGCACTCGTAACCTTTCCTCTGCAGTCAGGCCCATCACGATCGGAGTACTTTGGTCATAAGGACATCAGTTCCAACCGAGCATGTATTCCAGTGGGAAACCAATTCCTCACTTGGGTATCATACAGACCCGTCTCGTCGGTCTCCCAAGCATCTAAGACGGCTCCAGCAATCGGATTACCTTTGGTGTCCATCACTTTCCCTGTAACGAACATATAGTCGCCCTTCCCCTCGGACGCGATGGTCGCGCCATTTTCCACTGTTGGTGAACATTAGTCAAGCGCAGGGTGCCATGGGGAATGAAACCTACAATCTTTGGCGTCTTCAGTGTGGAAAGGTCCCAGAACGGTGGTTTCTGTCGCATTGGGAGGTTTAACGTTGTTCAGCGTGTCGACAAGCGTAGAAACGCCGACAATATCAGAGAGCAGGATAAATTCTGAAGACAGTTAGTTAGTCAATGCATAGAGAATGACAGCGAAGTTGAATTTGCCTTGACGTATGTCTGAACACATCTTTCCGGTTTCCGTGAGAAATTGTATCGCGGTCCTGAGCAACCTTGCGTCAAGTTAATGTCCGACTCGGACAACGAGTCTACTTACATCCACTCTTCCGTCGTGATAGATGTTTCCCGTACAAAATCGTGAAGGTGATCGACCTTTGAAATGTTAGAAGAGAATAGAGAACGCGCTGAGCATGACACCTACCAAGTTTTTAAAAATGAATTTCAGCCTTTCGTCAGAACCTGTAACAATACAATCAGAACGATGTCTGAGACACTACGCCTCGGTGCGCACAGTTCGCGTTGATGGCATGCACGTTCGGCGTTATAGACTCTGCCGACATGTCCAAGATTTTGGGTAACTTGGAAAGATCAACGCCATGCTGTTCAGCAACACGTCTGGCAAGAATCGCAGGCTCAACAAATTTCTCGTTGGACATGGTGGTGGTGAGAGACAAGGAAACAGTGCGAGAATCGACTCAATATATACCTGCATGATGGGTGGAAGAAAGTTACTTTATTAAGTACATCAATTTCCTCCGGATTAAGAACAGTGCTAAGAAGGGGTCATGAGTCCTGGTTCAGTCATATTCGCCGGACCTCGACTTGATACCTACTCGCCGCCACCCTTTCTCAGAACAACTGCGGTGTTCATCGTCTGAATACGATGGCTAAACGCATTCTTCTTGATGCAGATTATGTCAAATTCGTCTCTAATGCCTTCTTCAAAGGGGTAATTATAGCCGGAATGAAGAAGCATTAGGCTCGATAATAGTCACCTGAATCGTCCTTCCTCCCTTCAATAGGACTATACGGCTTCGTGGACTGGTTCGAGTCCATAAAAAATCATTAAGTCCTCCGATGTGAGCACGGACCAATACTTCTTGACATGATGTTCCCCCCGTATCTCAACGACACAGACAGCTCTCTATGTCTGTGAACTCCCAAGTCGAACGGAAACAAGCAGCGCCCGGGATTTCGCATGGTAGTGTAAAACGGCTATTCACCCCCCCCGCCCCCGGGGGAGGATTCACAGTTTTACTGCCAAATACATCGCACGTTGATGGATTCATCACCGAGCTACGTTATCTGTCGTGGGCCACAGGGGTTGGGTAGGGGTGTATGAAGAGGCAGTAATCCCGAATCTCGAAGTTTCTCGAAGTCGAAAGAATACAGCATGTGGATTTGAGTAGTAGCTGAAAAATCAAGCTTTACCTGGCTGACGCGTAGTCGGTCAATGACAGTCATATTCTTGGTGATGGTAGAATGATGACATTTCGCTTGCACCTGATTCGCTTACTCATCGCCTGATGGCGCTCGTCGTGGGCGACGAACTTCTTAAAAAGGAAATCAAGCGGATAAGCAACCCCTCTTCTCGCAATTTCGATGATGAGATCCGCGTTGTGTCTCTAATACTATCTAAATTCAGTCTAATTCTTCCCATCACTTGCGTCCCCCTTTATATAGCGCTCAGATTCCTCGTCTTTCCTTCACTATCATATTCCAACCTGTCTCAGTTACTCAGGCTTGCTAGAGCCAATCTACGAAATCAGCTTTCAAAGTCACTATCTACCACACACCAATCTACAATGTCATCTACAAAGATCATTCCCCGTCGCAGCGAGGAGCGAGGAAACGCAGATCACGACTGGCTCAAGACGTTTCATACATTCTCATTCGCAATGTATGTATCATTTTGATGATAGTAACATTGTCTCATTCTTCGCCATGCAGGTATCAGGATTCCGAACATGAAAGATTCGGTGCCCTCCGAGTTATGAATGAGGACCGCGTCGAGACCAAAACTGGTTTCGGAACGCATTCGCATCGCGAATTCGAGATATTCTCGTATGTAGTCGCGGGAGCGCTGGAACAGTGAGTGAAGATCATTCTCATCGTGTACTCTTTGCTCATTCCAACTTTAGTAAGGATTCCATGGGAAACACTGAGATCCTCAAGCGTGGCGACCTCCAGCTCACGTCCGCAGGAACAGGCATTTCGCATTCGGAAAAGGCCCACGGGCCAAGCGAAGTGCACTTCTTGCAGATCTGGTCGCTGCCTTCGACCTCACGTCTCCAACCAAAATATTTTACTCGCCATTTCAGCGATGCCGAGAAAACGGACAAGTTCATTCGAGTTGTAGCACCTGTTGATGCCGAGGGAGTGCAGAAGGACAAGAGGGAAGGTGCTGGTCCGGCGCCGGTGAATAGCCCGTTGACGCTTTACGCGACACTTTTATCCCAGGGAAAGTCGTTGACGCAGGCTATGGACGGAAAGAAGGGGTACATCCATGTGGTGCAGACTGGCGGGTACAATACTGGCCCAGCTACGGGTGCCACTGTGAAGGTTAGCGGCGGAACTGGTCCAGAGGAAACCCTGAAAGAAGGGGATGGCGCTTACCTCTTCATCGGAGACGGCCAAGTCAAAGTTGAGAATGTTAGCGACAAGACGGCAGAGATCCTACTATTCGATCTAGAGTAATTTGTACATTTTATTAATCTTGACAGCATTCCACGATGTTTTTTCTAAGCTCTTTGATGCCGAAGGGAGGGATCATTTTTGCACTCGTGATGATGGGAGGTAAGCAAAACGGCGCAGCGTCGAAGATGTCCTTGCGCAGCTGATTGATAACGTCTTTCACCTCGTCTGGAAGTATGGCATCAGATTTAGTGATTACGGCCTGTATGGAATATCGTTGAACGCCATCTTCTGAGGTGTGCAGATTTTTGGTGAGATGTTCTAGCATTTGGACGTCATATTCGTTCAGTCGATGTTTACCGTTGAAGGTGACGTATACCCGACGCAGTCTGGACAACTGGATAAGCGACTTTAATATGGAGAGAAAGAATGAATTGTCACTCTTTACGCGTCTGCAAGTACTGATCGAATAGATCCCCCCACTCGGATCTTCCCCTCCGTCCGTATCCTGGCGCATCAACGAGGACCAGTTGGCCCGGCTCTGGTCCCACACGGAAGAAGTTGAGCTGTCGTGTACGGCCCTAAACCGCAGATTAAAATGAGCAGAAATGGCAAGTTCCATGACAGACCGCCTTGGAGCTAGTGACAAGTAAATTTTTGCGCCCTAGAACTGCATTGAACAGGGAAGATTTTCCCGAGTTGGCTCGCCCTGTGGAGATGTCAGTTGATACATGTACAATACAATGATCCACGACCAGATTCACCTGTGACAATTACCTACTTGTACCTTTAATATACAGAGGCAAGATTTCATGGTGCAAATACCTCGGGCAAGCCTAAGAGCTTTGGGAAGACGATTTCCGAGCCGGCATCGTTGGACGCGCCTGCAGCTGAGGCAAATTCGGCAGTCCTAGCATCTGAGAAAACATCCTTCACAGTAAAGCTATTGCGGGCACGGGCGGAAAGGAACCGTCGTGTTTGGAAGGACGTTGAAGAAGCAAGTGGTGGTTTCATTCCAAAGCCCGCCTCGGGAGTAACCGATCATCGCCGCCTAAAATCTTCGCGAAGTCCACATTGTTCAGCAACGGTCATGTGTTAGTTCTTCTAAAGCAGACAAGGGTCTTCATGTTTCAGGCTACATCATTCTATGCAGAACAACTGACGATAATAAATACGCGAACTGATACAATTTTTTATTTAATGACGCGTTTACTGGAAGGTTGTTCAACTGGGCCCTACAATTGTACCGGTAACGACTCGGATGGTCTCCACAATTATTCGCGAGACAAATGCCAAAGGCAAGGACGAAACCTGGCAAAAACAAGGCGACTTGATGATATCCGTATGTCATTCTTTCCACTGGCAATCTTTCTGTATTCGGGTTGATGTATTCTAGATAGTACGTCTAGCGACTGATAAATTTCAGTCCGCCAATATATATATTACTATTTACCTGTCTAGATTTTTGACTTGTTTCATCCACCTTCCTGGAATGCAGGGTCTGCGGTACGCCGGTTATCGTAGAACCAGGAGCATATGATCACTCCTGTTGATGATATTGCAGTTGTACTGCTTATCTCGGTGATATACGGATATTGTGCTATACAGTATGATGTGATGACCGCCCGGCAGGCTACATTCAGACTTAAACGTCATCGGTAGCAGGCGATAATGGCGATTCGTGAGCCGACAAGAGGCACGTAGTGTGGAAATTGCGGTTTCCCACTGATCCGTTCGTCTGCCAATCAGACACCACGTCGTTTTCTTTTCTAACTTAGAGTCAGAATATTCCCAGCACCTCACTTCAAGTTTACAACATTGATCAAAGCAATCCCTGAAATACTTTGTGCCAGGACTAGGCTAGACTCTGGATGAAATATAGACCACCCGAGAAGTCCACTTGCAGCGTTTTCCTTGAACATCGGTCTGAGTTATAATGCTGACCCTTTGATTTCCATGGCCTAAGATCCAGAGATCTAGAGATCAGTGCCTTTCTCTCAAAATCTCTTTTCATTGACGCCTCGAGGCTGCGCTGCCGAGCTATTATGGTCCCTTTCCCGAGTCACGCAACCGACATGAGGTGGATATTTCTATCAAGCCACCGGCTTATTGAGTCGGGTATTCCTTTCAAACTTAGACACGTCACTCAGGCCGACCTTTGACAATGTTCACTGCAGATTTCTTCGGATGTATTCCGTCATCAAGATTCCATTTGGTAAAGTTTATGTTCCTACCGAGGTCGCGTGCTGTTCAATGGTCAAATCAAGACGATATTCTCGACATCCGGTAGTATTTCAAAACTGCGAAGAAACGGCCGATACGAACGTTGCCCCGACAAGAAAGTGAAGTATGGAAACGTGGTAAGAACGTGGCCGGGATCATGTCAGAGGGGATCCTGGCTCACCGGCTACCGGCTCCGTTTTAAGCTCAGAGATGCGGTCCGATGTTGCCGTCTCTTTGCCTGAAGGGCCAACCGCTCTTTTTGGCAAACACCATCACTGTTCTAACGTCGGTTCACTCGATAACCTGACATTACAAGGGGGAAAATACGATTGGAACCGGATGAGCCGCGGTGTTGCCATTGTCGTGAGCATCAGCAAACCATCGCCATTCGGAATCCCTTCCTTCTGACTATATTTTTGTGGATCTAGTACGCCGATGCGGCGGCATCGCTACTTGGAATCATGTTTGTTTACTTACCCCGGACGCGCACCCATTTCCCCGCTTGTGTTCGGTTACAAGGGGAACCTGGTGATTGCCGGAAACATGGCTTGACAGTCCTTTTGGAAGTAACGCACTCCAGCAACGTATTTATACCTTGGCAAATCCTTTTGTGTCAGTATCTCTTAGGCTCGCAATACCCCCCTCTTACTCATGCCTTCTTCCAGGTATTCGACAGGCAGCGTTAAGACCGTCGCGTCTAAAGCAGACAGCGAATCTGCCAGCAACATAGTTGAATGCGACCATGTCAAGCTGCTTGAATCCAAGTATGAGCGCGACACGATGTCAGTAATCACTCTGTGGTAGTCTACCACCACCATTGTATCATGCTGAGTACTTCTGGCGTAGGCATCGCGTCGACTGGCGAATGCTACCGCTCCTTGGCCTGTTGTACTCTGTGACCATCATAGACAGGTATGCCATCAAGTCATCAGCATGTGATATCCGGGGGGCTAATTTTTTAGATCTAATATGGGCATAGCGCGTACAGCAGGAATGGGAACTGACTTGGTATGTCCCGGCGAAATCATGTGTAGGGTGCCTTGCTGATAGAACTAGTCTCTCGATGTCGGGAGTAGGTTCAGCATTGCTTCCTGTGTCTATTTTATCCCATACATTCTGCTGTAGGCCACCTCTATATATAGCTCTATCATTTTTCTGTGCTGATATTGCTGTTTTGCCTACAGGCAGCTTCCGACAAACCTTGTATTGCGATACTTTGGCGCGCGTTACTGTCTTACATTCTACATCTTCGGTTGGGGATGTGTTGAGCTGGCGAGCGGTTTCGTCAAGACTTGGAAAGAACTTGCCTTGTGCAGGGTTCTTCTTGGCGCTTTAGAGGTAAGTTTCCGGGGCCTCTCTAGTTATCAGTTCTAATTCACCGTGTAGTCGGGCTTCTTCCCCGCTTTGACATATATCGTATCAACCTGGTGAGGAACATCAGGCAATACCTGTCCAATGGACTCTCAGGTTTTTTATAAATAGGTACACACGGCGAGAAGTACAAACCAGGTACGGCTAGGCTAGTTCTTCCATACTTGACCGAAGTTGAGTTTGCCTCATTTTCCAGAATTGCTGCCTTCTTTCAAACGTCAATCGCGCTGAGTGGTTTTGGCGCGATTCTATGTAAGGGCTCTTCGGTGTTTTGTCCTATTCAACCCAGCTGACGATCAACCGTAGCCTATGTCATCACTCTGATGAAAGGCCAGGGGGGCCTCAGCGGCTGGTCTTGGATTTTTGTGAGTAGCGCGTTCAGGGCTGTCGGTAACGCTTACTCATGCCGGGGATCAGATCATAGAAGGCCTTTTTACAGTGTTTTGTGCACTTCTGACGTTCTTGTTCTTGCCGGATTTCCCTGATAAGAACAGGTTCTTGACTCGTGAACAAACGGACCTTGTGTTGAAGCGCGTCGAACTCGACCGTGGTGACTCCGTTCCTGATGACATTACATTCGTCAGAGTCAAACGAGTTCTTGGTGACTGGGTAATCTGGGCACATGGTGCGTCCACGTAGTAAATATCAAATAGTATTGCTAATGGTCCGTTCAGCACTGATGTTTATGTGCTCGGCCATGCCTGGATACGCAGCAAGTATGTTATCCCTCAGCTTGTTATTCCGGGATGACCTAATGTCTTCTCCGAAGGCTATTTCACCCCTATCATCCTTTCCGGCATGGGTTTTAGCTTGTCCGACTCTTTGCTATTGTCAGCACCTCCGATAGTCTTCGCGGTATGATATTTCCATGCCGATCCATCCGATCTTCTCACGCTAAGCGTTCGTTGTGTTAGGCTGTATGTTCCTTCATCTTCGCCTGGATGTCGGACAAGGCAGGCCGTAGGGCCATTTTTATCGCCATGCAGTGTCTGCTAAACATCGCTGGCCTCTTGCTGACAGGCTATGCCAACGGTCAGGCAGCACGATACATTGGTTCCGTTCCTTTCCCGTCTCTGCTTTGCTACGACTGATCGCCGTTCGTAACAGGCATATTTTTATTCTCTGCGGGTTCTTCAGGGTGCATGTCTGCTGTGATTTCCTACGTAAGTCATGATATGGATCTCTTGAGACTTGGACTCAATGTCCCGTTCTCTGGCTAGAACGCGAATAATATCGCTGGACAAACAAAGGTGCCTAGATTTCCACTCCAGTGTTTCCAGTCTCACGTTTTTGCTATGGCTTAGCGATCCGTCTGTTCCGCGCTTATCGTTTCCTTCGGAGGTATTGGCGGGATTTTAGGAACCACAGTGTTGGTAACTTGCTGCTGTATCGTATAACGTATCTGATATCACCGCAATGACAGATTCCGACAACAGGACTACCCAAGGTGAGAGCTTTCTCCACTCTTCTAACATAACCAGAGTCTGACACCGAAATCACCATTCTCTGCAGATACATACCGGGAACGTGGGCAACAGTTGGAGCGCAGTTTTTGATGTTAACGCTTTTAGCGCTTACCACAGCAACATATGCCCACCGCAACAAACAGTCAGTTACACACGGTGTTATTCTGGAGGGACGACCTGGTTTCCGATACATTCTATAAGAATTTGGGAGCTAACTACCACCCCTCATCTAAAAATGCTTCGAAGTATAATTACCGTGTGATAAGATGTATATTAGAGGGAATCGATAATTAAATTCTCTGATGACGGATGGGCTTAAACCCGATGCAAATCGACTTCTCAAGGTTATCAAGCAAGAGGCATGTGTTCACGGGGAATACTGGACGGGTCTCACTTAAACCAGTGCCTACCATCGCTCACACAAACATCTTTATTAGTCCAGTTCTGATGCATGCGGTTTTCGTTCTGCACGATCGTTATCCAATATAAGTTCCTGGCATCTCTTTTAATGATATCCCTCTACCTGTCATGAGAACAATTGACTAGTGTAGGCAGTTCTGTCGTACAAAAACATTTCGAAGTCCAGGGTGACACTAAAGTTTAAACATGCAATGGTTTTGGGGAACATAGAGAAGTCAAACTCTATCATAGCTAGAACCTCTGTGGGATCCAGTCGCGTTCTGATGTTTACCGAATGCTATCTGGTACCCAACGTGCCCCGGCATAAGTTACGGGGTTATGAAAGAAAATTTTTGGGATCTGAAACCTGACGGGAAGCGTGATGGCAGATATCGTACCCCGCGACTAGTACAACAACTAAAAAGGACGTACTCACCAAATTCCGACGTTATTCCGACACCCAGTCAAGGTCTTGGAATGCTTATGGTTGGGACCGCTAACACAGAAACCGCGTTGAACGCGATTATCGGATGCTTCTCGAGACCCACGTACACTGTCTCATGGGAAGTGAACGTACTGCAGAACCACTTTGCTGAGAAATTGGCATCGAAGGGGATACAGCGAAAGTAATGTCATAAACCAACTCTAAACCACGATACTAGTGGAGTCATACACAAGGTGGAAGACAGAGACCGCTCTGATGCACGGGAGGATTTGTACTAGGGTCAACCTGAAAGTCTGATTAGGACCGCCTTCGATGATGAATATCATATTCAAGGACGAGTAGCCGGGAAAGAATCACAAGGCGTCTATTTATTCCTTCGGGAACGCTGCAGGCATAGATGTCGCGGGCCATGGCCGGCCCAGTGACAGAGCATCAATATGAACATGATTCAGTGTACACAGAAATGACGCTGGCAGGTAAGCTAAGACTGAGATTTGTATATTTTTAGTGACGGTATCTTCTCGGGTCCTCCTGTTAAGCATTTCGCGGTTGTACCACAACACGTAGATTAAGACGCACACTACAGGTTTGATCGCGGCTTATCGGAATACAGCGTTCTCAAACCTTCTTCTAAGCCTTTCTGTCTGCTCATCGGGGCACTCTTCCGTGATTTTGACTCAACAAAAACGTGTGTATAGCCACCGACTGCAGCTGGCTGGGGCTTGGATTCCTCGAAAACACCGACCTCATACGTGACGGAGCTCCGTCCCAGATAGTCCATTCTGTAAGGTCTCCACTCTTCTTCCAGATGTTGCAGCCCCAAAAACCAACATTGAGGTTGTACCCATAATGCCCCCTTCTTTTCTACAACGGGATCCCCATGGAGGTCGGGATGCTGCCCGACAACAACGATGGAGTCTCCTGGAAGAGTTTGTGCAGAAAGCGAGGAAATCTGATGGTGACTTCTGGACCTCAGTGAGAGACATCACTGATCCCAAACCCCGACCGCCACGCATCTCGCTTGACAAGATGACAGCAGAATTTAGTGCTCGGGTAAATGTTCCAGATATTATCCCTGAGGATTTCGATGAGGTCGCACTGCTCCAGGCAGCTCTGGAGGCTGATTCGATCCCACGCGTTACAGTCGACCACACAGAGGGACAATACTTTTCTCGTCTCTTTGACTTGGAGGAAGTGATAGATGTGAAAGACATCATTCGGTCCCGTGGTCATAGCACTGGTGGGTGGGACAGGACTTCGTATGACCTGTTCCTAGCCCTGCCAATTGATCTCCTCGTTGCATTTTTTAACCGCTGTCTAGAAACAAGGGCCGCCCCGAGGTTGTGGATGGTCACTGTCTTGATAGGGATACTGAAGCCTGGAAAGGACGGTCTTGACCCAGCAGACTATCGACTGATTGGATTGGAGTCATGCCTTCTGAAGATGTTCACCCTGCTACTTGATAGGCGCATCCGTCACTGGATGGAAGACAATCACATTCTGCCCGAATCTCAGAATGGCTTCCGCAAGGGCTATCATACGATGAACAACCCCTTTATCTTACGCACCGCAATTGACAAGGCTCTCGCAGAAGGTCGAACTCTGTATGTCGCTTTTCCTGATCTCAAGAATGCTTTTCCATCGACGGATCATGCTTCTTTGTGGTCAATGATGTACAAGAAAGGGGTGTCAGGCCCTCTTTTTGACTGGCTGCGTCTTCTATATAGTGGCATGAGTTATGTGGTGCGCATGGGGAAGGAGACTTCAACTGGTTTCACTTCGACAATTGGTATCCTGGCGGGGGACTCAGGTTCCCCGGGTTTTTGGAACTTCTTTTCCTCTGACCTTCATTTCACCCCCCACCCAGAAGACGTGATTATCAACGGTCATGCCCTGATGAATATCGAGCACGCCGATGATGGGGCTATCTTTTCGGGTCGGAACGGATTGCAGGCTCACCTGAACACATTTGCACAGTGGACTGCGCGGAAGGGGTTGAGTGTAAATGTCTCAAAGACAAAGGTTTGCCTTGTACTTTGATTAGTTTACAGTCCGAATTTGACGCTAGGAGCAGGTGATGGGTTTTGGGAAGTTGACAGATCCCCTACCTGTGTTCACCCTTCATGGCAAGGCGCTCGAATGGACACAGCAACATAAATATCTCGGAGTTCATGTTACCTCCTGCCGGGCAGACATCTTCTCTGAGCATTTCGTTCATAAGGCGAAAGTCGCCTCAAAAGTGGCTAATGTCACTTTCACACTACTTAATTACCTGGGCGACCTCCCTCCGCGGGAGGGCTTGATTCTGTACAATAGCAGAGTGGATCCACATCTCACCCATGCCGCCGAGGTGGCACTGAGCGTCTCCCCGATGAACGCAGAGTCACTCACCCGCATACAGGTCAAATTCCTCCGTCGTCTACTGCACGTACAGAAACGTTCAATGGGGACTCCCTTATTCACTGAGACGGGTGCGCTCCCTATCCCATTCCGCAGGGCGAGTTTTGCTCTCAAATACTTATCTGGCCTCTTGACGATGGATGAACACCGATTCCCTCACAGGTGCCTTCAAGAGAACGTGGGGCTATGGCAACAACACAGCGCATGTTGGTTAGGTGACCTGGCTATCGTACTACGCAGCATTGGGTACACAGCTACTGATACTCAACTGGGCGTGCTGACATCCTCGGAAGGGGTGCAAGACCTATTACGTCGTCTGCCGCTCCTTGCTAATACCACAATAGCCGACGAAGTCACGGCTAGTACCCGTCTCGACCTGGTTCGTGGACGTGTGGAGAGATTGACGTCGGGTAGAGTGACGCCCGACCCCCTCGTGTTTCGAGCATACCTCCTCCTACGCATCCCAGAACATCGTATAGCGCTAACAAGGCTGCTAACATCGAATCACTCTTTGGCCGTCGAGCGCGGGAGGTGGCTGAGGATGGATGGGACATCGGAGCCAATACCAAGAGCTATGCGGATATGCCGTTGCTGCCACGACGATGTGGAGGACGAGCTGCATGTCCTGTTCCTTTGCTCAGATCCCCCAATTCAGGGTATTAGGAGTGCGTTTCTACAGGACATTTGGAGGACATACCCAGGTCTCCGACATAGATCTTCCTCCCCCAAGGAGCTGCTGCATACACTCTTGACATATTCGGACTTGTTGCCCAGGCTGGGTCGCTACGTATATGAGATATTGGAGCTCGTATCACAGAGACCCATGTACATACCTGCATGTACTTGACCCCGTGGTTGGTACATTTCTATCAAACTCACGACGTTGACGCTAGTGCTGAGAGGCCGTACCTTGCGGGGACGTGACTGTATCAGTGAGGCCCGATGTTCGTTCGGTACCGTAGCGTAATGGATTAGGTAGGTAATACATACGTAGTACGGACTCTGGTTAGTTTCCTTCTTAGGGACAGCGATCAGAATAAAACTTCTCTCTCAGACTGTTGACCCGAAGACCAAGCTCCAGTACTTGGGGAAAGGAAAGCGGGGAAAAGAACTAGAAGCACGGCATGCTGAGACGCCAATAAAAATGATAGGCAGTAAACAGTAACAAACCTGGCAAGCCGAAGATACAACAAGCCCAATAAGAGGGGATTCCGCGGGGTTGATACCGCAGTGATTGATGAGGTAGTCGTTGATTATGGAGTCAAAGAGGTGGTAATATACAGAGTTGTTGATATGAGAATACTGATCATTGTCGCTCCTGCGGTAGAACGTTTAGATTACGAACCTCTGTATCAACCATTAACACGCACCATCGAGTCCTATACGTCAAAAAGTAACCATAATCTGATCTCTTTCTATTCTTAAGGGACTCAGCAATATTTGACGACATTTGGTGAGGGTAACAACACTGCAGGAACGATCCCGTACTTTGTAGTCCGTGATTATTGTCATTGATAGTGAAAAGTAATGCAGGACTGACCAAATATCACCTATTGCGTCTTTGGGATGAAGTCACCGCGCAAACCCCACCGACGTCGAACTTTTTGGAACAGTAGACTCGGGCCGGAATGCTCCGGCTCAGATTCTTCCACTTCTTCATGCTGCTATCTAGTACCAGTCGAAGGAGAATGTTGAAGTGAATTACCTTCTCTCAACAGACTTAGGAATAAACAATTGGCATCTACCTGCTCTCAACTAAATCGGCGAGACTGCAGTGAAATGCAATGCAATGGTGGACACATTAGGTGCACAATTCGCTGAACAGTGAATCCTCTTGTACCGCGCCAACATTCGTTCGCTGACCAACTCAGCCCTAGAGTATCTATCAGTGCAGGGTTCGACATTCTGGGTATAAGGCTGGTGAAATCCAAGGCAGGGTCTTCCGACGGTGAGCCTTGCAAGATGCGTACGAATCTTCTTCCTGCTTACCGCGTTCCTTTCTCAGATACTCGCAAGATTATCTCAGGAAACCAGTGTTTACTTCTACAACCTAGGTACACGGAGCCGATGCCAGTAAAGATTTTGTGACCGCATCTCTATATTTCAGTTTCAACTACTGACCGCCATTGAAACGTGCAGATACCGCCAGGCTAAAAGGTTCTGATATGAGTAGCTCATCGATATTGTGTTTGATATCTACACAATCCTTGTTTGGAAGGACTGTGCACTACGTGATGACTCAACTTTGTAGATCCGAAGCTGCTCTCCACATAGAAAACCCACGTGTTGCTCGACCATGTGCGATACATCCATCAGGCGCCCAGAAATCCATTCTTCCCGTTTTTCTAGCACGCGTTGGCTCAGTTTCAAGATGTGATTGCCCCATTTCCTCATGGTTCACTTCCTGAGTTGTCTCGATGACACAAGCGACATGTTCTGCGAGGCCTATCCTTCACGCAATCGCTTTCAACCTCATTCTGCCTTGCTACTGTGAATCACCCTCCATTGTACGATCAATGGAAGATCTGTGGGTAGATAACCAACCACAGATTTGGAAACCAAGGACGACTACTGTGTTCTCTTGTTCAGGCCTCTCGCTGGCCAAAGCATCGTTCCACTGCCGATGTCCGTGGGATGTGGGAAGCACCACAGTTCCTAGCAGATCACACTGGCTGACGCTCTCGCTCTAGGTGTGGTCGGCAACACTGTCGAAATTATTATAGACACCATCATGCCAAACGCAAAGGATGTCGTATCTCCTGTCAAATCGGCAATGTTCACGCCAACTGCGACGACGGTCATCTCTAAGGTCGTACAAGTCACACAGGCCCTGGGAACGGTAACATTGATATTGGTGTCAGCAATGTTAGTGATCAGTGAGCGTCTGTCATCTGGTCGTTCCTTTGCTGCCCTTGTTTTCGTATTTCGCCAACCTTCCTCCATCGTTACTTGCTCAGATCCTTCGACTGCTTGTGCACCTATTTATTTTGAGATCCTTCGCTTGTGGTCTCTTTGTTGTGGAAAACCTCACTCAGCCCTCCACTTTGTCTTGCTACCCTTCAGTTACTTGTGCGAACGTTTCTCGATGGTATTCGTCCTTGCCATCGACCCAACTGTGTCGTCGATCTGGTGGAGGAAGCAGTTTTGAGGCAAGGTCATGGAAACAGAAGACAGATGTGTCCATGGAAAATCAGGCGATCTTCAGTCTGTAAGCCTCGATTCCACGGCAGAGCTCGATATCGGGCGTGCTTATTGGGGACATGGTTATAGAGTGTGATTCTTCGTTCCGCGATCTCTCCGCGGTGAGCCTGGATGTGAATACCACCCCCGAATATGTGTATGACAGCCACTCACTCTCGTGTTTTCAGGATTTACGACCAACGGCACACGCGATGTTGTTCGCATCTGTTGACAATCTTGGTTAGATGGTCAAATTCCAGTGGTGACGCAAAGTAGTGGGTTTCCGACTTCTTCCTATGACGAAGGTACTGATGCGCTATGGCTTGCAGACAACGGTTTGTCGTCCTTTTTATCTATCACGAATCTTTGACCGGTTCTCTTCAATAGCAGTCCACTTCGAGCCCACCTCGAGTTCATTCTCGAGCACCAATGCTGGTGTCAAACACTAATCTAGCATTGTGAGCATTTTCCATCACTTTTTGGTTGCTTCATCTTATGTAGACCTATGATTCGCTCTTTATTTGGAGTCCTGCCGAACCCGGTCTTACTGTTGGCTCTTTTTCTCAGCCCCGATTCGTTTCCGGTGTCGGGCGGGGATATTTACATGGAGGGAATGTCCTCGCCATCCCGCATTACAGTGGCCTCCTGGCGAAGCGGAACTTCTGTTCTCCCAGGTCACTTGCACTGGCGCACCATCCCCGTTCTAGATCATTTTTTGGTCTGGACTGGTGCAGTGACTTAGAAACGATGTAATTTCATCAACTCCCTCCTCGCAACCCATCCTCCAGTCGAAAAATGCCTGGCATTCCCGCACCCAGCAAGAAAAGCGAATCCCCCACATGTCCTGCATGACGCGTGAGCTTCCATTCCATTCGTCGTCTTTTACAGTTCCTACTTCACTTTCAGCCATCCTGTTCCTAATTCCCTCGATAACCCGGCCAGAACAGGACGCGGCGGTATTAGGATCTGGGGGACGACCAGCGGCGCGGCCGACAGGTCTGGTGCACGCCGCTAATGACCGGAGGAAGACTTTCGTTGACGAGGTTATCATTCCTCTTGTCCCTGGCAGAATGAGGACCCCTGAAGACTCGATGGGCCTTCGTGGTCCTCAAGGGGCCTCTGAGGCAATGACTGCCGATGGGTAGTCGGCGAGTTCTGTGCCCCTATATCCATTCCTTCGCGTGCACGATGGACGATCGCATCTTCGACATTCTCATCGTCATCTGCGTCTTCTCGGGTTTTCGGTCTCGTCGTCAGCTTTGGATTATAACGGATATTTGTTCAGGACCTTCGTACGGATATCATGTTCATCGCTTCGGATCTTCTGGACTTCATCTTTATTTTCGATGTGCGTCGACATCACGAATTCCTTCGGTCCATGTTTAGCCATCGCTATAATCCCTATGGTTTCGGATTTCCATGTCCATCGGTGTCGAGCCTCATTTTATTATTATAACCATCGTGACTTCACTACTCCGTGTCCCAATTTTCTTTCGGTTCTTTGGGGTCAAAAGGACATCTTCGCGAACTTGCGTATCTCTTCTTCGAGAGCATCCTACCATTATTACGATTTGACATTCCTGTCCTCATTCTTCTTCACAGTTTCGTAATATTTATACTTTATACAGGTCCTTTGAATGGGTTCTACCCACTCATCCGCAGTAGACAGCCACATTGGGTCCGACTGAATGCACAGTGGTCGGCCTAGAATATGGACTGACTATCGGTGCTTATTTTAGTCCCGCAGTCATTATTTCCTGCCTTCGCCTGGCTTAACGGTCTGGAGTGATGCTGACGCGCTTTTCGACGGTATTGGGGCATTGCTTGGCAGTCATCCCCCGTATGTGTAGTGATGGTGGATGGGCTGAACGATTGATGTCCTCGTTTAAGCTCAGGACCCGCTTGGAATCGGGTTTCGGGCGGGGACACTCCGTCAAGGATGGATGTCATTGTATACACTCAGTCGGTAGGGATGCCGAAAATATGGCTTACGTAGTCTGATTAACCTTCAAGCGACAAACCAATTATGTCATGGTGGCCGAGTAGTTAAGGCGAGTGATTTGAACGAAGACAGTATTATCACTTGGTGTTTCACCGCGTAGGTTCAAATCCTGCCCATGACGGGTCCTTTTTGTAAGGAAGAACGTGGTTTATTCCGTGACTATCTCATGGGAGATGGCGTCCACTTGATTGTGCTATACTAGTTTTTGTTTGGCGCGCGTTCTGAGACGGAGCCTGAACTGCCCTTTTTTAATACTTGGAATGACACGATTACGTAATCGCCAAATATCGCTTTGTGTTTCGCCGCGTATGTTCAAATCCTGCTGCCAGCATCCTTTTTTTTTTCCCACTTCTATGTTTGCTTGGAACCTGGAAGGCTCTAGATGTTTTTCAAGACTTCGCATGGGCGTCCCTGAGTAGGCTGAGTACGAGACTTGGCGCCTGACGCATCTAGGCACTTGTTGACCCAGACGGACCGGAAGCCGTATCGATTTTACGATTGAATTCAGGAGCTTCGCACTCGGCCATCGTTTTTGTTACGTTTTGGTATTCCGTCATTTGTTTCGGACATTACATGTCTTCCTGATACCCCGCATCTAGAAAGGAAATCAAGGGCCGGGAGCGTAACTCACTATCCCGGCCCTGACTTTCTTCAATGAATACCAACAAGTCCAAACATCTCTTTCTTTCTTTCCACCATGACCGAATACGATTTCAGTCCCGCTGCGATTTCCCAATTCCACGAGAAACAGCGCAGCATTCACAGATGGGTCAGCGAGACCAAAAAACATTCCCCGTCTAATCCGTTCGTCCCGGAGCTCCCTCAGCGAGCACAGGGATTCAGTGTCGTGCGACCACCACCACCGGAGCGACGGGTCTCATCGTCTTCATCGCGTCCTACCACGAGTTCCCGGCCGAAACATACCAGATCGAGAACAGAGGCATATCCCCCAAAGTCTTCGCATACTCATTCTCGACATCGACAACAACCTGTACGGTCCAGCACAACCCCCGTGTACCCCACGCGACCCCCAATTTACCAGCAACAATCAATGCCGCAGTACCCGGCTAACTATTACTATAAGCATCCCCAGAGGGGTCAGATGACAACAGTACGTCTTCTTCTCTCTTACCCCAGGCCACCCACCGTTAATCTTGCAGACACCCTACTACCAGCCCCAGCAGCCCCAGTACCCGTATCCTGTCCAGCCATACTCCGCTCCTCCCGTCCCAAAGAAGGGCGTTTTCTCCCGAATCGTCAACTTTGTGAGCGGGAAAAACCCCAATTCTCCTCCTCCTACTCGCCAGCCAAACCGGCATTCGAATAAGAAGAGGCGAGACCGAGGACATTCCTACTGGTAGGTACCGTAGTCCTTGGTTCGCGATCGTTGTGATCGATCATCGTTCTCTTATGCAGAGCCGCCTTTCCGCCATATTGACATTCATTACTGCCACGAATGTGTGGACTCCACACCGTAATCCATCACGAAGCAAAAACGACATTCATAACATCGCATGCACACGACCCTACGTACACAGTTTACGATTCACGCCATCGTCACGGAGGAACTATACCCACTCATCATGATATACTCGTAGACTTTTACTAGTTTTAATGCGATTTTTACATCACTGAGGATTTTTATCGAGGGGCACGTTACACAATCTTTCGCGCCCCCTCCACGCTGACTATTGCGTCATAGATCTGAACGAGGCCCTGTGACCTTGTCCAGGGCAACGCGTGGCTACAACGTTTCGTGTCGCCACACCGACTACAGTAGCGCGTAGTGCCTTTGTGGCTGGATCGATGAAACACTCATTCAGGCCTCAGGAGCTGGACTCGCCTCAAGGCTTGCTACAACAAATGGGAAATTCTTGAACCATGACTAGAGTTCTCTCTTGGCCCCATGTACTACCTTTGAGCTGCGGCCGGACTTTGGAGGGGTCTATACTCCCACGATTTCAGATCATTGTAACATCCCGAGAGAATAAGGAAGCCTCAAATCATTCCGTTACCAGTATTCATTTTTGGCACCACCGCACCACCCGAACTCCACAATGGTATGAGTGCTGCGTTATTTTGGGGGTGATTGTGATGAAGGTGAGTCAGAAAGAGCAAGCTTTTTGTTGAGCGCTCATGCGGGTCATGAGATGCAGCGACGTATTTGATTATCTCCACACATTCACAGAGTCAACGGATCTGTTTCATTGGCCAAAAGACGTGATCTGCCTTCGCGGGGCGCTTCAAAATCAGGATCCTTGAGGTCCGAAACCCAATATCCTCCCCAACGGGGGCCGTTCATCACAGGTCGACCGAAACTGATCAACACCGTCCAGCACAAATCACAATATCGATTAGCTTCTAACGGATGCAAGTGATTCATTTCTTCCAGGCGCCTGTCGTTTAAGGTCATATATCCAATTGTCTGTATAGCAATGACACGTCCGCGTGCCAATTCTTCCGACGCGAACCTTTTGTCGACGTCATAAAAATAGTCATAAACAGTGATGAATTTCTTCACAGCATACAAGTACAGAAACGGAGGCAAAGGATTGTGAACGCATTCAACTACATAAAGAAGATGCCTTGGATCGTAAGTATCGTATAGCGAAAGGAGAAGGAAGCGCTGCAAACGTGTGTGTGCATGCGCGCGCGCGCATCATCTATCGCCTACATATCAATCGATAATCTAGTCAACACGGGTCTCCGTGGGTAGCTTTCCAGTATCATTCGCCCGCCGAGAGAAATCCGAGCTAAAAAGATACCATCCATTGGTAGAGGGAGGATCAACCCGAACGCCAGCTGATACATCTGATAATGACTCCATATCGGTGTCAGAATCGACATCTGAGAACATGTCAAAGTCGGAGGCCGCTCGACTGGTAATGAATGAGGAAGAGAAATCAAGGGTTGGAAGAATGAACGATCCAGTTGGCTCTTCAAATTGAGAAGACCTCTCCATCTGATCCTCATACTCTCCTGATATGCCCGAGAAAATGGAAGAAGTATCAGAAAATGCATCCTCTTCGTCCTCTTCCGGTATTGTTCGTAATTCTTCCAGTGCGCACCACCCGCTTCCACTTTCCCCGATGATACTCCTGACTTCCGCTTTAGTCCAGCCTATAAACTCGACTTTGAGAATGGTGCAGGCACCATTTGCGTCGGCGCGGGTTGCGTATGCTGAGCATTGTACACCCCGCTCCCAGACATTCGCCGCGTCAAGTCGGGCGAATAGGGACGAGACTCGCAAGGAATGCAGTTCGTGAGAGTTGTGAATGGACGCCAACCTCGGTAAGGGAAGAAGTGACCGATGAGAGGGCGTATCTGGAGGGAGAGGGGTACGCTCAGTGGGGGTAGGTGCGAGGGGGATGAGAAGAGAAGTCGTAACTCCGTTGCTAGGAGGAGCGGGGAAGTAGTGCTCAATCTCAGCATCGACAGTAGGTTCTGACGCAGGGGAAGAAGGCAAAACAATTTTGTTCTCCTTCGCCTTCAAGGAGAGCTTTCCCCCGACTTTCTTCTTGTCGTGATTGATAGACTTCTTCATTGCATCCCTCTCCTTTCTCATCTTAATCTCCCAGTCGACCTCACAAAACGCACGACCGGTTACAGGTACGTTCTGTGCAAAATTTTCAAAGAGAACATGGCCTGAGGAGAAGTTCCTTGCTGTCCCGAGACCGACTTGGGTCACGGTTCGAGGAACAACCGGGCCGCGGGGGATAAAGTGATGTTGCAGAGGTCTAGCTAGAGTGTATCGAACAGAGTGTGACATGCGTTGCTGAATAGATGGAATGCGCCCCGGTAGCCCTCCGTGGATAGACTGAGCCACTGACGGCGCTCGACGAACACCTAATCCTGGTGCAGTAAGATGAACGTAGAATCGGGATGCAATTTGTTTGGCTGTGGATAGTATCCGTCTTGCTGCATTTCCAGTAGATGATGTACCGGCAGGTAACAAGCTTGGGTGCGCAGAAACATGAATGGATCTGGTTGCCGCCGTCCGTAACTTTGGAACGACGAAGGCGGAGATGTCGCGGGTTGCAGCCCGCGCACCGTGAGACGCTATCTGCATCTCTGCAAAGTTAAGCGATGCTTTCAGTAAGGATTATGCTCGACGATGGCTAGAGGAGGTGGTGGTCCAGAGCCAAGGTTCTGTTCCTGGAGCGCCGCCGACTTCGCGTCACTGGTGGCTGTCCTTCGGCATGACACATAGGTATGACTTGAGTCTATTTACGATATACGATCACACCTTAAATCCATCATGATCGCATAGTACTCAGTATTGGACGGAGAATTGATTTCCCACTCCAGATGGCCGCTTGAATACTAACTCTCCATTCCGGATGGGCCTTGGCTAGTGGCGTTTTGAAGGTTGTCATCACCTTGCATCATCAAGCGTATTATGACCAACTCCACAACTGACTCGGACTGTCTGATGTTTATAGCGAAATCTTCTTTGACAAATCACAGGATTGTGTTTGATTTCACGGTCATACAGACTAACCAAGACGTCACCTACTACTGCATATTCAGGCTCGAAATACATTCACGGATGCTTTTCGGACATTGCAGGCCTTCAATGAACGAGTCGGTCGATGGCTAACGAAAATACACAGGCGAAATGTGTGACCCTATGGGTATCAATCCGGGGCGAACAGATGTCGTGGACCTGGAGAATGAGTGGAATGAGGGCTGAGGTACTATCATCGCTGGTAACTCCACTTTTTAGATCATCATCTAGTTCCACGCTCTCAATGTGCTCGCAACATGTAAACGAAACAAGAGGATCTCCTTTCATTGGTCACTAAAACGGTAAATATCCGACTTTGGTATCTTGAAAAGCAGATAAGTAATTTTAACCGCTATTTATATATTTCTTCCGCGTACGGAACACAAAATTTGGTATCCGGCTGGTAGTGGCTTGCGCACCGTCGCCTGCGTCTCCAGCTGGTGAACCATCCAAACCCATAAATACATACCTGAGTGGAGACGAGGTGTCACCTCCGGAGTGCTCCTTTCGGCGGTCTGGAGGAGTCGAAGACGTCCCAGGGTAGCGCGTCTCTGCAAATGCCGGAGGTCCATAGTCACAAGAACATGGAGCGATACACCATGATAGTATCTGATGACCGAGAAACAGGATTTCCAGCGAAAGACAGTCGAGAGGTCCGGCTAGGTTATTCCCGTCAGTCATGCACCAGGAATATGATCAGGTAGCCCATGTGTGTTTAGCAGAAACAGCGCTGAGAGGCGATAGGGTCGCCGCCGCCGACGATTTGCACATCAGCAGATGGCATTCCATCTGTGTTGGTCCTATCCACATCAACAGGTGGCCCTCATTCCTGTGTGGACAACTGTCGTTCGACTGGTCTACTGTAAGGTACATGGCTGTCCGCCTAGGTCCCTGTATCGTAAAGATTGGGAACTCATAGAGCCTGTCAATACCAGGCGACGGCGCACTTACATCTGAACAAGTTCATCAAGGTGGCAGTCGGTGAGTGACTAGTAAACGGGCATCAAAGTCCAAATTGCCCGGGCCGGATGTGGGGCACAGCCACCATGCTTTTTCTTTCACGGCGGCCATCCTGGCTGTCGCTTCACCTATCGTAACCACAAGAGGAATGCTATATTCATGCTGAACTCTTTCTCTCTCTCACTGGGCGGTTATTGTGCTTCGATACAAGAGAACTCGACCTTGAGTCCACACGCAGCACCCAGAAATGCTCAGTCGTTTCGTCAAGGTTACAGGGTGAAAGACAGCTGCAAATTTTTCGCGTCTGAAGACTTAGGGAATCCATTCGGTCTGCACGCGTCCTTCGCTCGTTAAATTCGCGTCTGAAGACTTAACTCGAAAACTTTTTCGCAATTTGATCTCAAGAAGATCATACCCTGGGAATTTTTTGACAACAGTGGCCTGATATTCCAGCATGCCTTCAGAGACTTATCCTACTTATCGCAATCATCTCACAGCTCTAAATGCTGAAGACATCATGCACAAGGAAGGATCTTTGTGGATCGACGACATGCCACGGCCTCAACCTCCTTCATGTGCCGTCGATATGTATCGTCGCGATGGCTGAAAAGATATCTACAGGTCCTTTGGCCTCCCGGCGACATTAGGATACGACAGAACCTGACAACAACAACAAGATCCGCAACCATCTTGAGGATATACTGGATAGGCTGTCAACTGAAAAGACGATAAAGGCTGAAGATGGGCGACCGGGGAATCTCCTGCAGCTAGCGCAACCTATGAAGAGCCTAATGACAGGATCGAGCTCGGACATGTCCAGAGGCAGGTGTCTCTTTTGAGCTCTCTTTTCTAAAGCTGCGATGTCCCAGAATCCGCATGGTAAGCACGTAAGATAGAGTGTCCTGTAAATATTCTAAGTGCTTTCTTTACAGGAATATTAAAATTGTGAATATGGTCACTAGCTGCCAGAGGCAAACTGCCAAGCCGTGGAGTCAGAATGATGAAGGCTATTCCTAACGAAGATTGGCGATATTCGATCGGGTAAGTGCATATTTAGTATTTTTATGTCGTTTTTCATGCAACTAATTTGTTCGTGAAGTTGGATCAAATTTTCCGAACGACCTTGTCTGTACGACCGCGAACACGAAATATCGATCGAGTGTGAGCTCCTTGCGCCATCGACAATCGGATTTAAATATGGTATGTGTGAAATAGTGAATGCACAGACTGGGAATATCTGGCTCATCAACGCGACGCCTAGGAGAATATTCTCCCAGTTTTACAGCCACGCGTTGGGCCGATTTCAAAAAGTGATCGAAACACTGAGATCTAAATCGTCTCCAATACATGACTGATACGCTCAATGCGCGTCTGTCTTCCGCGGGCTCAATTCCGACCTGTTCTTTTGTCTCCCGCCTTTCGTTGCCTTTCTTCTGCGCTCCGTAGGACGCGTGAAACCCTTCGTGAAGTCGGTCTTGGAGCAGTCAACGATCGAGGGAAGATCGGGGGTATATAACCAGCCATGGATCGGGAAATCCAACCTTACTTCATCTTTGAACCCATAACACCACAATGTTATTCATCATCACAGCTTGCATAATTCAAACCCTTTTGGTTGTTTGGCTATCCCCATCTGCCAGCGAGCTCTTAGCCACTACCACCGGCATCAGTTGGAGGTGGCTGGACGCTCCTGTGGTCGATGTCGGGTTACCCGAGCCCAACACGACCTTGGCAGAGATGGGCAATACGTTCTTCACAGCCGCGGTCGCATTCCTGACGGTGGACAGCCCAGCGAACGAACTCAGTGACATGGACGTTCACGCAGACGACACTCCTCCTCAAGGCGTTATCTGGCAGCTTCTCGAACCTGCAGTCGCCGTTGTGGAAGTCACGCTTTCAGCAACGCCGTCCGTGGACGAGGCAGTCCCGCTGGTTTCTGTTCATCCCCAGCCGACGCAGTCTCCTGCTAGTGTCACTCGAGTTCGCTCTCGTATTTGGTCGTCTTCGTTGTCTGGTTCCATTGCACCGGTATCGCTCTTCGCCATCGCCATCGTCGCTTTGGCAGGCTTTTTTATGGGTTTCTTCGCCCATAGCGTTTCCCTTTCCCCCGGCTGGGACGGTCTTCCCACTCTCTTCGTCGAAGTTTGCGACCCCTCCGAAACGATCAAGTCCTGTGTCATCGATTCTATTGCTTCAAGCGCAGTGGAAGCAGATTCGGGAGGGCAGATTAGCGAGGTAGTCGTAGAAGAAGTCCTAGTTCCGGAGAAGGCAGAGCATGGCAAACCCCTCGAGGTGAGTTTCGTATATCATTTGGCAGCTCATGTTTTCTCATTGTTCTCGCTGCAGGCAACGGACAGTATGGCATCAATCCCATCTGGAAATGTTTCATCCAGCGATGCCGTTCAACCCTTGAGGACATCCATCGGCATTCAGTTTACACCAGATGTATGTGAAACTAAGGTGAGCTTGGATATTTACTGCTCTTGATGCAGCGACTGACATCGGGCATCTCAAAGGATGTTTCTGTTTCTGTTGGTACGGAACCGGTCTCAAAGACGTCTGTCGGTATTCAGTGTTCATTGGCAAAGGATGAACAAACGGTAGGGATGCCAATTGCACAGTTTTGGTTCACTGCCTGATATTGCTCGCCTCAAAAGGACATTTCAGTTGGTACTGATCCAGTATCAAAGACATCGGTCGGCATTCAGTATTCGGTAGCAACGGATGAACAAACGGTAAGGATGTCTTTTCCTCATCTTTGATTCACTGACTGACATTGCATGTATTATAGGATGAATTCACTCCTAGTGAGAGTCGGGCGAGTCTTTTTGCCACCGCCTCAGAGGGGACTTTGCCATCGCATACAACGGACGGTCCAGACGTTTTTACGGTCCCAACGGTCTCCAGTAACTACGTGAGTGCACCGCAGAATATTTCTATGGCGTTCGCTCACCTCTGTGTTCGCAGAATATTTATATGCTGGCGGCCACGATGTCGTTCCCGTCAGTTGATGATCTGGCGAGCATGAGCGAGTTTGAGCGTCTGCGACAAGACATCCGAGGACTTGGTGATGAGTCAGAGGCGGAAGGGGTAAGTGTTTTTTTTGAACTGCTTCGGGGATGAATATACTGATGTTGTATGGTTTACAGAGCATGGCACCGACCCTTCCAACGACGGAGCTTGGAGTATCACCCTCGACCGCACCCTCGGCCCCAGCTTCACCAAGACCAGTTCAGGCGAAGCCGTTGGAGTCTTTTCGTGATTGTTGGGGGCGGGATACCAAGGTGATTGCGATCATGAAGGACATCCATATGTCAATTGCTTACCATTCAATGTACAGCATGTCTGGGCCCGTGAATTCTGGCATTGTGCATTGAGGAGCGAGGAGCTTATAAAGATTCTGTATGAGGAGGTATTCCCCCTTGACAATGCTGCCACTGAGAAGGAAAAGTACGACATGGAGTTGGGGGAAGGACTGGTGAGTATTGTCAGTTACAATATGTGGTTTCTCTCTGACAGTCAATTGTGTAGGTACGGATATCTGCATTGCGTTTGTCGGAACATGCGACAAATCCTATCCTGCGGCTTCCGTATAATGTTCTCCCAGAGGATGCCGACTCGAATGATTCGTTGTTCATGTCAGCGGAAGCCAACGAGACGATGGTGTCTTCATCAGCCTCAGTCGACAGTCGTTCCCCTTCTCCGTTCGTGCGCCCTTCGAACCCCCAATCGTGGTTGTTGGAATCGTCATCATCTGAGGCATCGGTGGCCGCGCTTACCCCCCGCAATGGTCTCCCTTCGCCATCCAGGATCCCGGTCGCCTGCAGGAATAGGCCAGCCTTGGCTCAAGTGACGAACACTCCCCGCGGTGTCGAAACCACACCATCCCGGACCTGGACTCCGATGAACGCTGTACAAGTTCGAGGAGCTCAGATCGGTATACCCACACCGCCTCCCTCTGTGCGACCGAAGCTGGACAATGGCCCGAGTCGTTTCCCTCTCACAGCGCGGCCAACGCGCAGGAAGGATGAAAGCGACTCTCCTACCCGTTCAGCACGCCATGGTGTGAGTATTCATTTCACTGACTATATTTTTGCGATTCTGATGTTCTTCTTAGCCTCCTTCCCCCTCCAAGTTCCCTAGATGGAGAGGCTAAATCGATACTTCAGCGAACGCACGGAGATGACGAGGATGTCAACACACACACACCACTACGCTGCCGCATTGGGACCCAAGGGACGACCAGCGGTGCATCGGAGTCGACGGGCCCTGGTGCATGCGGCTGGTCACCGGGGAAGGATTGGTTCGCTGACGAGCTTACCAGTCCTTCTTCTATCCCTGCTAGACGAGGAACATTGGAGACGGGGGTGGTCGACGGGCCATCACCGTTCTCTGATGGACCTCTGAGGGACCGTTGACTACCGACGGGTAGTTGACGAGTCCTGTTGCCCTATACCCTTTCCCTTCGCGTGCACGACAGACTATTACATCCTTCGACATCCTCGTTGTCTCCAGCGTCTCCTTGGTATTCGGTTTCGCATCGTCATCATCGGTTTTTGGTTCATCTTTCAGGACATCCGCGCGGCATGGCTTTCGGTCAACATTCTATCCCCCCCCAGGCTATATCATTATTCTTATTTATCACATTTCTACCCCGTATACCCTTCTCTTCTCGGTCTTCTCTTTTTCTTTTTCCTGAATCGTCACAACCTATACCTCGCGAATTTGCTTATTTCTCCTTCGAGGTCAGCCTACCATTATCACATTTCTATCTCCATATCTCTTCCCGACTGTCTTGATGTACCCTTTTCTTTCCATCTTTTTCGTTTTTTCCGTCTTTCCAGTCTTCTCTTTCTCTCTTTCCTCCAACACAGTCTATACCTCGCCAACTTGCATATTTTTTCTTCGAGGTCAGCCTATCATGATCATACTTCTACACCCGTATTTCCTTGTGGTCTTTGGATTTTCTTTTGGTCTTTACTTCTGGATCTTGTGAATATTATCTTTCTTTCTGCCATCTGATAAGTATGGATGCTAGATTGGTTCAAGTTCGAGATTTTTTGCAGTTCTTCAAGACTCTGAATACAACTACGCTTTCCCTTCTTCTGCCTCTCCCTTGTTTTACCTCTGATCATTATTTCAGCCGTTTCAAGGAGTTGCAGTGATGCTGACCGTCCCTTCGCTGCTATGTGCAGTGTAGAATCCGCTGGGAGGGGAGGTTAAGTCACTGTGACCCTACTTCCACGTTGGGAATCTTTTGAAAACGAAATGTAAAGTACCGATAGGCAGTACTACAATGACAAGCGATCACAGTAGTGAGTATCAAGCAACGCAAGATCATTGGCAGAGAACAACAATCGATGGCACTGGCCGCCTCTGGTTTCTGGAGGACAGTCTCTGCTTGACTGCGACCTTTAGCCTCAAAACGAGGATCTTCGTGAAGTATCTGAGGCTACTAACAGACACCTGGAGCCGTAACTATGCTCGCCCGCTTCCTTTCAGCCCGCTGTTCCTGGTCCTCCGTAGGTCTTTCAATCTCACGCAGTGCCTTTATCCCTCTGAGGACTTTGTCTTGTATCTTCCTGGTTCTTTCGAGACAAAACGAAAAAGTCAGGACGTGCGTTCCAGATGCTCATATTTAGATGTCCGTAATTATTGCCGTTATCGGTTATGTGTCATATCTAGGAGCAAATGGTTAGCACTTTCAAGCAATGAATAAAGGAGAAAGTCGATCGCACTCGCATTTTTCTGCTATCCAGATATTCAGAATTAGACTATATTATCCTGTCGAGTTGAAATTTACCCTGCCAGTGATTCGACCTTAGTACGAGGAAGAAAAATTAATGGATGACCCCTTCGCTGAGGTTGATTTTTCAATCGCAAGTAGAGTCAGATCGGAAGCCATGCACTTTCTCGCTTGTAAATGATTTTGACCGTAAAGAGCAAATGGCGATGGGCGGTAAAAACACAAGGCCCCGTCGGATATACGGACCGATCATCCGACTTTTCTTTCACAACTATTATGTCGAAGTTCATCTTCTCCCATATCCTACCTACGACTCGTTTACTGACTATTACATCTTTTTCTCGTTGACCATTCTTCTTGGGACGTTCAAATTACTCGGTGTCGCCGTCTATTTCTTCGGCAAGCTGGCCGCGCCCATTTGTGCAGCCCGATCTACTTCTTTGCCGTGGACAATAATTTCCTTCATCTCTTCCGCAAATTGTCTTGCGGATTCTTCGATCTCCTTGCTCAGTATTGTTGTATCACTACCCGCTTCGACTGTAGCGACGCCGCTATACCACATACGCTGCTGGGCAAGTCCTTGTTCGATCATCGCCTGAACAAGGATTCAGGCTCTGTTGATGGCGGAGGAGAGATGTTCCGTACCTGGACACCGTTGATTACATGCCAGCCGGTAGCTTCTGCGATTTGGAGCATGGGCGTCCTGCGTGGCTTGTACTAGCAGAGTATTTGATCAGCCCAGACCAAACCTGCGAGGAGAAATACCTACCGGCATTTCCAGGAAGATTCGTCTTATGGGTAAAGGAAGACCAGAATCGGTGGAAGGTTGTTTGTAAGGTATAGTCGACGCCGCCATGACAGTTGTGTATACCATGCGTTCTGCGCAGGTGACAGGCGCGATGGCAGCTATGGACAAAGAGGATGAGATCGGATTCTTTCTGGTAACGATGGCTGACATACGTATAGCACCCACAGCCATCAAGAGGGTGAAAGCGTCCGGGCCGACGAGGTATTTCTCCACATCATCCGGATTCTTGAGGTGAATCAACCCTCCCTTCTTCGAAAGATGGGGCATCGCTTCCATAACAACGCGGACTTCCTCTGGGTCCCGGTTAATCAAGAAAATCGGACTGAGTCCCAGTAAAGTAAGGGCATGTGCAGCGGATCGCGTCGTCGCTCCTCCTCCTATGACAAGCCCAGCACCCTTGACAGACGGAGAGAAGGATAATTGCGGAGAGAGCTCTTTCCCAGGATACTGATCGCGAAGAGCGTTGAGCAGTGCGTTTCGCACACCTAGGACTAGGAAAAGTGAGCCTCTATCGCGCTGTGCTCAGATAGGGACATACTGTCAGTATTCTGCCCAACGAACTTGAACCCGTTCTCAGTTCGGACCTTCACTATTGTGTTGCACGCGTCCGTAACCTGAGTCTCGGGTGATACTTCGTCTAGATAGGGTATAATGGCCGCCTTGTTGGGCATCGTTACTCTGCGTCTCTTTTCAGATCAGAATTCGTGATATGAATAAAAAGTGCTCGACATACGCGCATCCACCAAACTCGTCGCCCTTGATAAACTCAAGCACATCATCTGTTATCTTTGATGTCGGCCACAGTTCGTATCTGTTGCCCGACTTCAAGGCCTCAAAGCAGGTATTATGTAGGCCGGGGGCAGACGAGTGGGCAATGGGGTATCCGAACAGAGGGAATCGCTTGTTCTGGGGTGCGACTTGGAAGGCCATTGCGGGACAGTAACTGGGGTATGCAATGCGGGGAACGTTTCATTTTATATGTCGGAGGAAAGTTTCTGCAGTCCAGGAGAGATTAGGAGACAAACGGGGAATCGGACCAAATACCGATTCTGCCTTTCTTGGTCGTAGTTTAGACTCAGTCGCTACTTTCATACGTCACAAGAAAATTAACAACAATTATGTAACACCACAATTATTGAGCCCGGCAACATCAAATCGACAAAGAGCATATGTACAGCATCCTTGGCCCGAATCCCCAGTTCCTTCACGGCAGAGATAAGTACCTGTTGCAATCTGTCCATCTCGCAATAGTATCAAGCCTTGGCTTTTGGCTTGATGAGATCCTCCTCCCTGACAAGTACAAAGTCTCGTTCAAGTTCAACGTGTGGCTTTTCTTCTTTGAAACCCCGAGCAAGGGTAAGAGACGTGTCCGTGACCAGCTTCGGGTCCTGCAGGTAAACATTTTAGGTGTATATTCAACTTCGGTATAGATCAGACCCACCATTACAAGCGACTTCCTGACGGCAAACGCAGAATCGATCTCCAAGTATTGATCACCCCTCAAGTACAGCTGAGTGACGAGTTCCCTGAAATTAGGTGCCTGTACAAGACATAATTTCAGCCATGATGAAATACCGGACAATAGGACTTACGTTAATCTTGAAATGAAGATGTGCTGGTCTGTACTTCACAGAGCCAAGAGCATCGAGCAGATTTTCAACAGGTCCACCAACATTGAAAGGGTAAGCCAATGGCCTATCTGAGTCAGCAATCATCAAGAGATAACCTAACAAAAAAGAACTGACTGTACGGCTCTGAATGCAAATGACCCGTCCTCTCCAGTCGTGAAGCGTCCTCTACAATCAGGTTTGTCGTTGTAGTCCGGATACTGCAAACTTCGTTAGCACAGAGTGCGCCATGATTGCGAAGTCCTTACCTCCTTATCGTAGACCCCATGTTGATCCGCCTCCCAAACATCCATTACCGCGCCAGCGATAGGGTTTCCTTGGACGTCCAAGATACGTCCGGACATATACAAGTAGTCACCTTTTCCCTCAGAGGCGATGGAATCACCTTTCTTCACTATTGCAGAAAGTCAGCCGTGATGATTCAGTAGCAGTCTGGTTTCAAACCCACAGTTCTGAGTAGTCTCGGTATAGAGGGGACCCAATATCGCTGGCTCCGTCGCGTTAGAAGGCCTGTCGTTGTTCACCAAGTCAACGAGAGCCGAAGCGCCAAAAATATCCGACACAATCGAGATACTATCTACCCATGCGCGGGTCAGCAAATCACCTCCAATTCTCGTTGCTGAATGCATGCTGCTCACATCGATCCTCCTGACGGAAACTGTCCAAGAAATCGACCGAAGCCCTGAAATAAACTCAGCATCGAATATTGTGTGGATGGCACAACCTACTTCCACTCCTCGCGAGTCAAAGAGGTCTCTCGGACGTAATTATGGATGTGATCTATCTAAGTAGATATTAACGTCGGTTTCGCTATGAACAGCTGTCGAAGACGCTAACCAAGTGCTTGAAGAGGAACTTCATCCTTTCGTTAGGGCCTGTCCCGCGTCGCGAGGTTAGAAACGGCGGTCATACAAGCTATAAGAAAACTGACAGTTGGAAAAACTGAGATGAACCATCTCTGTAATGGCTTGAACCTCATCGAGCGAAGCGATTTTCTCGGCAGTCTGGGCAGAAGTTACGAGCATGGTTGTTTCGAAGCGAGGGTAAGAAAAAACGGGCAAATAGTAGGCATTTTAAAGGTCATCTGTTGTATCGTGGCAACTAGCTCAAAGTCATTGGCTTGATGCCAATGCAAAACGGCAAGGCAAGTGATTAAGCCGTAGCCGCACTAGGGCAGAAGACTTAGTAAGTTTATACTGGGCAGCCGATGGTGCGTGAGTGAAATGGACAATTTTTAGCCCACATTGTACACGAACTGTCGGGGATAGTAAAACGAACATACATAATTGGTGGAGAAGAAGCCTGCAGAACCATCCAACCACATGATCAGAACAAATGATTGGCGTCTGGACTCTGGAGTCGGATATAGCGGGGCTTTGCTTGGCATGTAGTTTGTCGTTCAAGCTGTCGATCCTCAAATCCTGATTGCATAGTCGATGAATAAGATGCCGGGTTTCGAGGGTGAATGAATGTACATTGTAATCAGCGTTAGTTTATACTTTCCTACCGAACGCACTGCTACTTTATTTCTCCGTTTTACCGAACTTCGGGCTCGTAGCGACAAAGTCAATAGCATATTCTGAGATTATTATTAGCGCTAGGAAGGGAGAGTAACCGAAGGCATACCATATCCCTTGACACCAAAGCCGACAATAATGGCTTCCGCCTTGTCCGAAAAGTATGAATGATGCCTAAACGGTTCTCGCGAATGAACATTCGTTACATGGAGTTCAATGAATGGTATTGAAACGCCAAGGAGCGCGTCACGGACCACCACCGATGTATGAGTAAGACCGCCTTAGAACAAATCAGACTACTAGGATATAAGACAAAGACTGGCTGACGACCCACCTGGATTGATGATGATCCCATCAACACCCTCATCTCTGGCCTGGTGGATCCTATCCACAATAGCGCCCTCGTGATTGCTCTGGAAATCGTAGAGCGTCGCGTCGTACTTGTCCGCAATGGCCTTCGTATTCAACACCACATCGGCAAGGGTGTCGGACCCGTATATATGAGGCTCACGGGTGCCCAGAAGGTTGAGGTTGGGCCCGTTAATGAGCAAAATAGTGCGGTTCGATGACATGGGGGTTCCTGTTTTGCCTTCCCCATCTATGTACGGAGAAGGGTGGGGTAATAAGGACGTGAGAAACGGCTTCTATCTCGGCATCGGACCCCCGTGTGACGATCGGAGATCAAATATCGGACCAGATTTAATCCTTCACCGGACCGGTGGAGAGAATTTGTTCCGACCTAATTTTGGAAGTTTTTTTTTCTCTCTCCGACTCCATGGGCATGGGCCATTGAAAACAGGTATATATGCTGAAGATGCTCTGCCGCATGTAAGCAAACTAGAGATAATGGAGATAACAGTAAGAAATGTACCGGCAGTTCAGTGAGAGCGTCAAGCGCTCATGATGAGACTACCAGGTATATATAGTTCGGACTGAAAGAGAAACACGGGCAGGGAGCTACGAAGCCTTTGGATCCAGAACTTAGATCCCATGTATTCTGAGGACCGTGGCGCGCACTCACTGGTGAGATGGCTGAGACTCCCTGGGGAGGCTGAGACCGCATATGCTGGATGTGGAATTACGCACGTCGGAGCGGCTGACGCCTGTGGGAAAGGCGTGAGGAAACGAACGAAGACTGGATAGATCTCGTACCAATCATAGACTTGTGTGAACAAACCTTTTTGAAACCCGATTATGGTTTCACAGCCACGAGGCCGACGGCCCGCCGTTTTTTGTTTTCCTATATTTGGATTTTCGTACCGATCATTATCTTCGTACCACCACGATTATACGTTTGTTCGAGCTATCCCTCCCACGTTCATTGTGCCTGCCGACATGTAATTCCAACGAGGTAAACGTAACTTCGATGTCATGTCCGTTTCTAGATAATTCTAGTATTTCGACTTCTCCAGAATCTACAAAGCCTGGTTAAATCCAACACTGCTAGATCCGTTGAGAGTGGCGCTGCCTATGGCCAAGTCTCGCATCAGCTGGCGGGCAGCATGGGATGGTAGTGGTACATTGGGGCCAAGCCAGAGACGCCATTGCTCCAGAAGTTGCAGCCCGAGGACTTCGATACCATCGATTGTCACCCATCCTCGGGACTGTGAATCATGATGATAACGCGGATAACAGAAGAACAATGTTCGAATTTACCTCCGCGATCTCAACTAATTGGGTGACACGAGGTTTGAAGCACCTGGATCACGTTCTCAATCGACCGTTCGCTATGTTGAGACACGGTCACTTACATATCGAGGAATACGCCGGGTCTTTCGGTTCGGAATAAGTTAGCGGCCACAGCTCTCGCGCTTTTCTCACCCTCAGTAGCAGGTGTGTTGTTCGGTATACAACTAGAATTTGGTGAGTTTCCGACCTGATCTTTGCCCGCAGGTACTTACCCAACGACGTAGAATGGTGCATCCAAAATATTTGCTTGTTCCACGCTCTCTATGACTTTGACCTTCTCCTTGGCGTCGGAAAATCCGTCTGCTACCATCTCTGCGACGACCTCCTCGGCCTTCTGAGGATCCCTATTTACTAAATATACCGCTGAACAGTTCAAATAGCCCAACAACGCGTATATAGCAGCGCGCGATGCCCCTCCAGCCCCGATGACCATCCCAGGAAGATTCTTGCCCATCTCAGACACCTCTCCCAGAGCATCCCGGATACCCGCAGCGCTGTGTAGCATGTCAGTGAGTTTATGTAAGTAGAACAGACCATTCGAGCTGACTCGGTATTAGATCCAACAAGTTTTTTGTCGGTTGTCACAGTAATGGTATTGACGGCACCCATAACCCGGGCAAGGTCGTCGATACTGTCCATTTTTTCCGTGATGGACAGCTTCAAAGGCATCGTCACTGCACCTGCGATAAAATCCTCAGCCTTCATTGCCTCGACTATTTTTTCGATATAGGACGTCTCGAAGTGTGTACATTTCCACGGAAGCCCGACGGATTCAGCGACGAAAGTATGGACGTCTGGACCCACAGAGTGTACAATTGGGTATCCAAATAGATGAAGCTTGCGGAGTTTTTGCGCGTCAGGATGAGTGATAGATGGGTGTGCCATTTGTCGACGATATTCTGACGCAGATATTGTGGATGCTCGATTCGGGACGAAGCCTGGATGATGAGAACTAGTTTGGGGATGGAATAACGCGTGAGTCAAAAGGATGAAAGAGGGGTGCGGGGGTGATGCCGATTTGAAGGCGGTCGCGTAGCTGGCGGTCATCCGTTCTCAGATCGGGCCGACAATGGAACAGCTGCTATGGGTGTGAGAATTTGCTACGACGACTATATAAACACCAGACCGTCGTCTCACCGTGATACTACAGACCACATCACAGTATGAATCATGCCCGACCTCCATTCCCTACCCTCTGGAACACGTCCTGACTATGCAATACGCAACAATGGACCAGATGACCTGGCACTGGAACGATTCAAGCTTAGGGAGCTTGCCGAGGGGTGGCCTATGTATCGGTGCGTATCTTGGGCTATTCAGCCGTAGTTCGTGTTTTGACTCGCGCCGCAGCGACGCTCGGGAATGGTCGAACTTCCGCTCGATATTCCATCCCGGTGCTTTCGTCTATACTACATGGACGGGTCGCACATCTATCGAAGACTTCATCAAGGCGTCGCAGGATGGGATAGATAACGGCGTGAGCAGCATGCATCGCGTTCACGGTTCTTCCGTGGACCTTGCCGGTGCGCGAGCAGTCGTAAAAATGAAGGCCACGATTACTCAGCGATTTGAGTTACCTCCCAATGGGTGCGAGCTTTTCCTATCTCTTGTCATGTGTACAACACTGATGCGGCCTTCTTAGCGCGTTGGTGGATGCGGAATCCGATTGTCGGTTAGTCATGCCTTCTCTACATCATATCAGAGCGCAGCTGACAGCACTATTCTAGTTTTTGTATGTTCTTCGAAAAGGATACCTTGGGGAAGTGGGGGGCGCGCTACGTTAGGCATTTCTTTGAGAAGGATAAGCTGATTCCTGTTGACCCGCGCCACATCCCTGTGATCGATGATGAGAAACTGAACGTTTTTCCGGTTGGATATCGGTACTTGGCCTATTGCCAAGAGGCTTGTATGCCAGGGATTCAGGTCAAGAGGAACATGCCAGGCATGCGGGGTGAAGAGCATGACCAATTGCTGAGGCAGGTGAAAGAATGGCTAGACGGAAGGGAAATGGAAGTGTAACATCTGCAGATTGATCTATTGATCCTATTTCACGTCTACGCTTGCAACGACTGAAGATAGAGTAACTCTGGGTTCCATCCCTTGGGAACCATATGGTTGAGTTGATGAACGTCCCTTGGAGTAGTCATGAGATCGAGGAACCGACAGGAACCTATAACGGGCCTTGCCCTCCCTAGTCTAATGGTCACATACCCCATTCCGAGGAAAAATTCAAAGCGCATTTCAAACACATCGCATTGTTCTTTTTATTTTTGGTTATAATACCTGATACAGTGGTACGGCGGCTTTTCCTGAATTCGGAGCGGCCTCAGTAGCTGGTACTAACCTGATAATTGAGCTCTCCTACCGCTGCTATCTAATAATCATTCATTTTGATTGAACCAAATGTCAGATTCCGCAATGAAACATTGCGGCTTGTCCTCAGGGCAAGGGGAAACAGAGATTATATTACCGAGCATTTGTAATTGCGTATAGACATGGTCGGCGACGCTCGATGACGCTTATGGATGCGCTACAAAAATCTCTGGAGATCTAACGGAAAAAAGTGTGGTATTCAAATGACGCGTACATCAAATATGTTACGGTTCCGTGGACAAGAGATTTTCTTTCTCAGGGAAAGGAGCTCTAAGGACGGACATGCATCTTGAACGACGTCGCGTACGGACTCCTAGATATCAACCCCATGACCTTTTGTCGCCTTGAAGAGATATAAATTCTGATAAGGGCGTAGGTCAACCTTCCTTCTACTTTCCCGCCCATTTTTTACTGCGAGGAAGATCTTGTTTAAGGGGACAGAACCTCGCGGTCATGGTGCGTTTCTCCTATTTGGTCCTAGTGGCGCTGGTTCTGGAGCAAAAAAATCATCCTGGTGACCACACTCGTTTCTCTGACCCTCACCGCAGCTAAATCATTTTCACCAGGTCGTAGTAACCCAGACATTCCGAGTCCATTCTCGACAACACCTTAGCCAACTTGAAATTCACTCTCCGCGGGGCTCCATGCGGCAGTTACGGCGCCACCGTACCGGATTTGAACTTTTCCATGATCGACACTGCCAAAAAGTTTTACCATTAATGGCACCTTAACGGCCTTCACCCTAGGCAGAAATACGATAGCCCACGACGCCATTGGTTCCTTGGTGCGTCGGGGGGATGTGTATTTCATCGCTGTAACAATAACCGAGGTCCGATAGGCCGCCTCTGACATCAAATGAAGGTCCTCCAATCACATTGCCTTCTGTTGGGAAAAACCGTCACCCGTTTCTACTTCTCATATTCATCATTGACCCCACCCCCGGCTTTGCGGGGTGCGTAACACGTGGAAAGCATCAGTCAGCTACAAAAAGAAACGACGGCCGAGTTACTGTGTTTTCTTCATCCCACATCCCACCTTCCCCACTTCGCACTGTTCAGTCATGGCCAGGCTCGCTCGCGTCGAAGACAGACCAACCCCGCCAGAGGTGTACTCCTGGCGAGTATATGTCAATGCTCTGATCGCTACCTTCGCCGCCATAATGATTGGGTTGGTCTTTGTCCCGTTTTTTCCGGTATCGTTGAATCTAACATTGTTTTCTCTAGATATGACTCGGCCTTCATTGGAACATCCATATCGTTAACCTCGTTCAAGACGGAGTTCGACCTCCTTGATAAATCGACTACCGAACTGAACCTGATTTCCGCCAACATCGTCTCTATGTATCAAGCAGGGTGTGTCAGACTTCATCGGACTATTTCTCCGAAGTTCTGACTGTTTGTCCCCTCTAGGTGCTTTTTCGGCGCCATCTTCGGTTATCCTGTTGGTTATTTTTATGGACGCAAATTTGGATTGATGATCGCCGGGGCGGTCTTCTGTGTCGGTGCGGCCTTGCAAGTCGCTGCGTCGTAAGTGTAGTCCTCCCCGCTCATCTCCTGCTTACTGATGTTTTATACAGATCCCACACTGGACTTGGAATCATGTACGCTGGCCGAGTCATTGTTGGTCTGGCTATTGGTGTGGCATCTAATCTGGCGGTACATATCTCGCCGTTGAACATATCGAATATTATCTCACAACGATCTTTCAGCCTATCTATGTGGCTGAAATTTCTCCACCTGCTATTCGCGGACGTCTTGTCGGTATGTACGAGTTGTGCTGGCAAATCGGAGGTGTCATAGGTACGTTCCGACCGTCTGACTCTGTATCTCTAGCCCTGATTCAATTTCGACAGGTTTCTGGATTAATTACGGTGTCACGGAGCACATTGGCCCCAGCCATAAACAATGGATCATTGCGTTTGCTGTGCAGCTCGTTGTAAGCAATCTCTCCAAAGCCGTGCCCGAGTTGAACTTTCCCGATAGCCGGGAGGATTGCTGTTAATTGGAACTCCTTTGATGACTGAATCGCCTCGCTTCCTCGTTACTCGCGATCGCAATGGGCAGGCGTTAAGAAATCTCAGCTACCTGCGCAATCTCCCTCACGACGCACCCTACATCGTCCAAGAGTTCAGTGAGATCGAAGCGGCAGTTGCACACGAACGAAGTCTGGCTGGAGCAGGGTTTTTCGGACCAATTAGGACCGTAATGGCTGACATGAAGTTGATTCAGCGACTTCTCCTTGGTATCAGTCTGTTTGCATGGCAGAACGCCACTGGTATCAACGCAATCAACTATTATTCGTACGTGTCTATTATTTGCATGAAACATTGCACTGACTTTATTTCATATCAGGCCGACTATCTTTAAGTCAATCGGAATTACTGGATCCAGCACCTCGCTCCTCACCACTGGTGTCTATGGTCTCAGTACGTCCTTATTATTTCTTTCTATGCTTCGTATTAACCATAAATTGCAGTTAAACTTGTCTGCGCCATGATCTGGCTGCTCTACCTCGTTGACCAGTGGGGCCGCCGCATCCTGCTAATGATCGGTTCCGCGGGTGGTGCGGTGTGCATGTACTATATCGGAGCGTATATTGCTGTTGCCAACCCAGAATCGAGTTCGACTCATACTGTTGATGCTGGAGGAAAAAGTGCTGGTAAGTCAGGGTCCTCCATTAGCGAGTTCGCGTTTCCTTCATTCTCTCCAGTTGCCTTCTTTTACCTTTGGACTATCTTTTATTCTCCGAGCTGGAACGGCACTCCTTGGGTTGTCGGCGCTGAAATCTTCCCTCAACATGTTCGCACGTTCACTCAAGCGTGCATGGCTGCGGGAAATTGGCTGTTTGCGTGAGTATTATATTCGCTATGTCACAAGAGATACTTACACACATCATTAGTTTCCTCATTGCCCGATTCACCCCCCAAATGTTCACATCGATGGGCTACGGCGTATACCTATTTTTCGCAAGCTTGATGGTAATATCCATCTTCTACGTTTTCGTAAGTACACTTCTCTTCCATCGCTGGCTTATCGGACTGATAGCGCCATAGTTCCTCCTACCTGAGACGAAGCAGGTGCCTCTCGAACGTATGGACGAATTATTCGCACCTGATGTCAAGGCTTGGAATGCCCACGCAATTGTCACCGGGCGTATGAAAGATCACTACCAGGACGCGGAGCGGGGAAAAGTACTGCGAGACCGATCCCCGGAATTAAAGAGCGAGGAGGAGCAGGTAGAAAGGGTAGAATTCTCGAACTGATCGCCTTACATCCATCTCAATCTATTATCTACTCGTCTAATGACTTCAGATGTAGTATTACATATCATTATTGTAAAATAAACCACCCGCACTCTCCACTTTTTTTCCCATGTAGAATGCGAAGACGGAAGATAGGTATAGCGTGTGGCTTCACACGAGCGTCGCAGTGAGTACTACTGAGCTATCATTGTGGTCCTCAGTAAATCTTCTAGGTTGTCTTCTTTCAGCGATGATCGCTGGTAGGTATACTTAGAGTGACTCTAAATTTGCTTCGAATCTTATAATAGCCCACTCCTAAGCACCTTCTTCTCGCATAGAATATCTGAATTGACGTGGGAGGTCAGGAACTTAAGCGACAAGTGCGCAGCCAGTGCCGTCCTCCCCTTGGGAAGTTTGAATCCCTTCTCTAAAGGGCAGTCATCAGTAGGCCCAAGCAGAGGCAAACGAGACAAAGTATGCCGAGTAGATGTCTACAGGAAGTTGAAATCTAGCTTTTATCCGTCACGATATACTAGATCCTACTCAAGTCCGAGCGACTGGTTACTGTTGTGGATTACTATAAATACCAATATGTCATTGGATACGAATGGAAGGCCTAGGATTTGTGGGCGTGTTCCGTTGTATTTTTAGGCAAATAGCTAGACGGAGAAAAGTTTTCAGCAGTACAGTAAGACTTTTTCCAGTCTTCGGTGGTCGAGCGCCTTTCTTCGCGGAAACAAGGGCCTAAAATAGTCTCCAGACCCCATAGATATTCAAAATGCTGGGTTATAAGCAACGTCAATCCTTTGGTTGCCTGAGGCATTCTTTAAACTGTATTGAAGACACCATGATTCAATTCTGTTATGTGCCAGAGAATCTACGATCTCCGTCTAGTAACGGTTACATGAATCCGAGTCGCCTTGGGTCCTTCTAGACAAGGAAATAACTTCTTTCGCCGACATTCAACCGAGCCATACAGTTCTGGAAAATTGTAAGTGTACCTATCTATAATACAGGGCTGTTTGAATTAGTGGGGGATCTGAAAATCGTACTTATCTGTGTAAATACATGTAGTAGTTTGTGGATAGTAGAGGAGCGTAGTTCGGCTTTTGCCGAGTACACGTGTGTCACGGAGGTAACGTCACCCCTTACTTGCTCTCTGACGACGAGGTCTACCTACTACACCGCCACCCTTCCTCACTCTTTCCGATGTCGTCGCGCGCGAAAAAGTCCAAACTAGAGGCTCTAGCAGAACTGAAGCGTGCCAGGGCGGGCGGAGCGCGTAAATTAAAGGTGAGCTAATTCCCCGACCCCAATACAGACGCGTCGAACATAAAACACCAACAGGAAGAAGACGTTCAAATTTACGATGAGGTATCAGAAGACCAATACAACAAGATTGTCAAAGGGCGCTTGCAGAGAGATGACTTTGTTGTCGATGATGGCGTAGATGGTTACATGGACAATGGCATGGACGACTGGGCAGAAGAGGAGGCGTACGACTCGGATGAGGACATGCAGCGGGACAAAAAAGGTGCGTGGATTACTTGACACTTAATATTTCGCGTTTGACGCGTGCTTGTGCAGCGAAAAAGAAATCTTCCAAACCGGATACCAAAAAACCCAGAGCTAGACCTCGGCCACCCTCGCCGACCCCCATTGCACCAACAATCAGCGCGTACCGGCCAAAGGTCTCAAAGGATGACGAGGACAGCTTTATGGCTTCTCTTTTGGGAGACATAGATGCGGAGCCTATCCCTGCCGTTCCAAAGTCACGGAAGCGCAAGACATCTCCTTCATATGACTATGATAACGACTCTTCTCCCGTACCCTATCGTAGCCGTACTTCCTACACCGACACATCCTCAGACGGTCCCATGGATAGCCCTTTTCCTGATACGCCCAGCGACGATCTCATTCTCAGTCCCAAGAAAAAAGTCAAAACCGGTGTCGTAGGAATGACACCGGCCACTCAACGTCTTTCTCGCATGAACATGAAGTCGGACCCGGACTTTGACGTTCCGGATGATTTCGACTTCGATATGGACACGTTTGATCAAATGGACGATGTCCTTGATGATGATCTCAAGCCGGTCAAGGCAGAGCCCGTAATTGCACCCCTACCAAAGAAAGAGGAAGCAGATGCCCTACCGTCATGGCTTTCGGTTTACGATTCTCTTGCCGTTGCCGAAGCTGACACGCTGGGTCCTTTGGACTCTTCTTCCTCCTCCGCCAGCAGCAGCAAAATCACCGCCTTGGAACCAGATGGCTCACTGCGTTTCTTCTGGCTCGACTACCTCGAACACGAAGGGAAATTATACTTCGTAGGAAAGCTGAAAGACAAGGCCACGGGTCTGTGGATATCTTGCTGTGTCACGGTTGAAGGCGTGGAACGCAATCTCTTCGTTCTACCACGAGATAAACGTGTAGAAGTTGACGACGAAAACAACATGTATGAGACCGACGAAGTTCCCTCTCTGCCGGATGTCTACCGGGATTTCGATGCGATTAGGAAGAAGGTCAGCATCAAGAGTTTCAAAGGCAAATTTGTCAAACGAAAGTACGCGTTTGGTGAGACGGACGTGCCTAGAGAGGAGCGTCAGTGGATGAAAGTGGTATATGGGTTTGATCGTGAGTCTTTTTCATTATCCTATGTTCATATGCTCAATAAAAGTGTTAGAACCACAACTTCCGAATACGCTCAACAGCCCAAACATCTCCAAGATCTTTGGGACCAATACTACTGCTTTCGAGCTCCTTGTACTAAAGAGGAAGATCATGGGTCCTTGCTGGCTTCAGATCAAGAACCCAAAGATCGATAATCAAGGGGTGAGTGTATTTTCCTTCTCATTCTGTGATACTACGTCTTATGCATGCTTATAGATATCTTGGTGCAAACTAGAGGTCACAGTATCAGACCCAAAGGACTTCAATCCCTTCTCAGACTCCGACCCCAGTGCGCCGAAGGACACTCCCCCATTGACAGTCATGAGCTTGAGCATTCGAACGATTGTGAATCATACCGAGAATATGAAGGAAATTGTCTGCGTGACTGCGAGAATATGGCATAACAGTCAGTCTTCTTCTTCGGTTGCAATGATTCTTTACTGAGACCAGGAACAGTGGCCATCGATGACCCGAAACCGCCAGAGCAGCTGCCATGTACCGTTCAAACCTTTGTGCGCCCTCTCGATCGTTTCCCACCAAATTTCGAAACTCGGGCAAAGGCAAATGGCAAAGGTCATATATCGAGTGCGAAAAACGAACGCATGCTCCTCAGCAGTCTATTGGGTATACACATTCACCCCCGGATAATTCTCTTTGTTGACATGCTCGTTCTTATAGTGGCACTGCATAAGGCTGACCCCGATGTTATCATCGGTCACGAATTTTTGGGTTCTTCCTTAGATGTCATTTTACATCGTATGAAAGGTCTCAAAGTTGATCACTGGTCCAGATTGGGACGATTTAGGCGTTCCAAATGGCCTAACATCGGGAAACAAGGGTCGAACATCAAGTTCCTTTCCGGACGTATGCTTTGTGATCTCGCCAGTGACGGTGCAAAGGTACATCGGTAGTTCTTAACTGCCCAATCTCTCTAAGCGGTTTGTTTATAGAGCATGATCGCTTCAACAACCTGGTCTCTCACTGAAATGTGTAAAACGCACCTGAAAAGTGACAGGCAAGACATCGATCCCGACGACACTGCAAGCTACCTTGACAGTACCGTCAGCGGTCCCGAGAGACTCATGACCTTCGTTCAACACTGCGAACTGGACGCACATTACCATATGGCCATTGCCTCCAAAGTACAGATTCTGCCTTTAACCAAGCAACTGACTAACCTCGCGGGAAATTCTTGGTATGCTCGCTGTGATCTTTAGCTCCGTCGTCTTCTCACAGCGCGCGCAGGAACAAGACTCTGAACGGTGGACGTGCCGAACGTAACGAGTACATTCTGTTGCATGAGTTCCATAGGCTCAAGTATATATGTCCCGACAAATCTTGGGGGAAGAAGAGCAAGCCCGAGAAGAAGTCCGAGAACGAGGACGCCGACGGGGACGGGAAACCTACCAAATCGAAGAGAGACAAGTACAAGGGTGGCTTGGTCTTCGAACCGAAACGCGGCCTTTGGGATAAGTTCATCCTGGTCATGGACTTCAATTCGTTGTATCCCAGTATCATTCAAGAGTACAACATCGATTTCACTACTGTTGATTCAATTGATAACGAGCACGAGGTTTGCTTATGCTTCCTTCCGTTCGCTGTATTTCTGGCTGATTTGCACTCGCCGTAGAACGAGGAAGAGCATATCCTTGAGCCACCTGGTTCTTCGGTCGCGCAGGGTGTTCTCCCTCGGCTCATTGCGACCCTTGTCAGCAGACGGCGGCAAGTCAAATCTCTTATGAAGGACAAAACGGCGACGCCTGCACAGCTGCTCCAGGTAACGTTGGTCTGTGCTATGATTTACTATTTCATTCTGATCCTTCTGTTGTTAGTACGATATCAAACAACAAGCTCTCAAGCTTACAGCCAACAGTATGTACGGCTGTCTAGGCTTCGAGTATTCGAGATTCTACGCTCGTCCTTTGGCCGCTTTAACAACGTTCAAGGGACGAGAAATTCTGACACATACGAAGGAATTGGCAGAAAGCATGCAGCTAGATGTCAGTTTTTGATCTGTTTTCTCCTTCTGCTTAACTTAATCAAACATCGTTCAGGTCGTTTACGGTGATACTGATTCGGTTTTTGTGAACTCTAATGTCACCGAACTATCGGAAGCCCTGAAGATTGCTGCTGAATTCAAGAAAGCTGTTAACGACCGGTACAAGCTGTTGGAAATCGACTTGGATGGCATATTCCAGCGACTGCTACTTTTACAAAAGAAGAAGTATGCTGCTATTAAGGTCGAGGACGGTGCTAGGACGTCGACAGAGGTGAAGGGTCTCGATATGAAGCGTCGAGAGTATTGCGCGCTTTCGAAGAACATTTCACAGTAAGCGGTGTCATTTTCTGCTGGCTATGCTCAAGCTCATGGCATTCAGATATGTATTGGAACATATTCTGTCCGGAGAATCTACCGAAATCGTGGTGGAACAGATACATGAGTATTTGAAAACTGTCGGGAAGAACGTAAACGAAGGCAAGGTTAAACTTGACGACTTTATTGTTTTCAAGGTTCGTACTATCTTTTTCACATGAAGTGCCTCTAATCAATGCTTAATAGCGGCTCGGTAAAAATCCCGAAGAATACCCGAAGGTTCATGGGCTACCACATGTTCAGGTCGCTATGAAAATGAAGGCCAGGGGCGGGTCGGCTAGGGCAGGAGACGTAATCCCTTATATTTTCTGTCTGGCTGAAGGGGAGGAGTCGGCGAAGACTGGCCAGGCAGATCGCGCCAGGCATCCCGACGAACTTCGAAAGGCTGGATCGGATCTCAAGATAGGTGAGTCGTGAGTATACTGAAGTCTACCTGTTGCTAACATGTTTCCAGATTATCAATATTATCTTTCCCAGCAGATTCTTCCCCCCATTGAACGACTATGTGACCCTATCGAAGGAACAGATCGAACACGTTTAGCGGAGTGCCTCGGTAAGTTTATCCCCTTCGTCCGATACAAATGATGTTCACTGGCTGTCAGGTCTGGATCCTTCGCGCTATCGAACTGCTATATCTAGCAGCTTCTCAGAGGAACGCGCATTCGCGTCTCTGGATTCACGGATATCAGATATAGAGCGGTTCAAGGATGCCACCCCCTTCATCGTGCGATGTCCCGCCTGTAGAGGTGAACTTGCATTCGCCCCGCTTAATGATCGTGAAGTACGTATGGTGATGTACAACCATATCCAATTACTGACGCGAGCATTCAGTCGTCGATCGTTCATCCTCATGGGACTGCGTGTCTCAGTCCTACTTGTCAAAAACACATACCTTCAGGAAGCCTCCAGCTGCAACTTGAAGCCCAGATTAGGGGACACATCTCGACGTATTATGAAAGCTGGACCGTGTGTAATGATACTACTTGCCGTAATCGGACTCGCATGATGGGAGTATATGGTCGAAGGTGTCTGAAACAGGAATGTCGAGGAACGGTCGCATTTGAGGTTCGTTGTCGTCGTATGACCACTTGTCAGCATTAACGGCATTTCCAGTATTCTGATGCCCAGTTGTACGATCAACTTCGCTACTTCTCCATCCTTTTCGACGGAGAGCGTGCTGTCAAAGCAGCGACGGGAACGAGCGCTGAAGGTATGCAATGTTCACCGAATTTGGTGTCGCCAAGTTTATCATCTGTTACAGAGGAGGTTTCTGTTCTTGTTTCACAGCAGGCGGACCTTTTGAAGACATTGTCAAGTGTTGTGGAAAAACACCTAGATCAATGTGGCCGTCGATGGGTGGAAATGGGTACGCTGTTTTCTATGATGAAGATATAAGTCTTTCCATACTCGGAATACTCTTGTTTGTTGTATTTAAGGATATATCATGTTGTAGTTTTAGCATCGTTCTGCTGGCCTTCAATCAAACGGTAGTCGTTATAGTCCAATGTATGATATGACTTTCAGTACCAGATATTGCTTAAGGAGTGCGTAGTACCCAGGATAAAACCTGGAAGTTGCCGATAGGAAGGCCTGAACTGCAGTCAGGAATGATGGAATGCAAAGACTACATGTTTAATTGTAAATTATTACACAGACTTACTCTGCTCCTTGTTTCTGAGGCGTTCGCAATCTTTGCATTGAAGCGTACATGATAAGACAGTGTATAGTGCGTCGCTGGCTATCGACAGCCTAGAGAATGTGTTTGGAGGAAGAACGGGATTCGCTTTCCAAAAGATGACAGAGTACTACGAACTGGGCCTCTGAAGTCGGACAAATCCTCCGCCAGTACCTAGCAGACTGATATATCGACGACTGTGAATTACCACCGATTCATCCTTATGTGTAGCCTACAGAGTCTGATATATCAAGGGGGTATCCTTGATTGTCTATACAAACATGTAATTGCTCTAAAATGTAGTCATCTAACTTATCCCTGGATATGTATTCTCACGATATGGCTATTGTTCACTATTCATGACCATACTAGAAAACTTGCTGTGTCTACGAATGGACGGTCCATTAAAGAACAGTACCTGGAAATATTATCAATGCCAAATCCATTGGGAAGCGAGACCACGCACAAAAGGTATAGGAATCATGACAGCGGCTATGCACGCAAACAACGTGCTTGCCCATGTATATCCCAATTTCCCGTACATCTGTGTCGTAAACAGCGGGAACGCCATCGCTGCAAGGTTTCCTAAAGGAAAGAGTTAAGCGACGTACAGAAAGGTGAAAGATAAAAGGGAGTTACGACAAAGGCTCTGACCAGCGAGTGCAGACGAGGCGAAGGGACCGTAACTAATAGCTAAATCACGATGAAACAGGTGTACAAATGAATGGAACATACGTGTCCGCGAGGTATGTAAATACGGCTAGGAAGACTATGAATATTGCCCACATGAATATCTAAGCCGGTTTAGTCAAAGGACGAATCCTGAAAAGGGCGACCATACCGTGATACCAATAGCAGGTGCAATCCACGGTACAAACGAGAATGAAGTCCACGCGTAGAGGAACATGCCGGCGGGAAGCATGACAGCCCCAGCGCAGGCCATATACAACCGAGCTTCAGGACCTCTGTGGGGGAAATTTTTACTATCGAACAATACGTAAATACGGTGAATGAAATCAATAAATATCAAAACTTACCGGTACAAGTTCTCTTGAAGGATGTTTGACAGATAGCCGAGTAAACTTCCGACACTAAGGAGGGTCAGGACACGTACCAATGCCCGGAGGAGTAACTCACACCATGACGGCAAATGCGGTACCCAACAGACCATCATTAAAGTTGTGTAGGTCCCTGAATATAAAGGGAATTGACCTAAATCAAGTGTCAGCAATGTGTATTGAACGCGGCAGGTAAACCTACTCGACCAGTGCGTATACTACACCCCAGCAGAATCCAATCCAAACCTATAACATTGTCAGTGAAAATAGAATATGAGACGGGACATCTATCCTTACACTGAAGCTCGCCACGACGGGCTCCGTTAGCATGAGGACTAAAAGTCTTTGCTTAATCAAGTACACAGAACATGAATTAAAACTCACCAATTGGGCGTGTAATTGATATGAATATCAGCGTACCCAAACTTGTCCGCTCATCTTCAACGCGTGCTCGATATCGGTCATCGCCCGTTTCCTTTCGTATCTTTTTCGCAAGACGCGTGAGAAGAATCGAAGAGCGCGTCTCTTTCATGATGAGTGGGAACAATGCGATGTATATGCCACATATCCTGCACAAAAGCATATGTTAGCACATTCGCACCGTCACGTAGGAAGACAGATCACACACATCATCTGGATCCATTGAATCCACTTCCATTCCAGCCGGTGGTTCATTTCGATCCACCCGGCCATCATAGGTCCCACACCCGTGCCGCCGATAGCTGCTACAGTGAAGATGGTCATGGGAAGACCTCGCCTAAAAGTGAGCGTGCGATCAGAACTGGTACTTACAAAGAAAATGAAAAGTGCTGACTCTTCAGGGACCCAGATGTCCGCAATGGTTCCGCCTACCATGGTGGTCCACGTTGAGCTAAAGCTGCCTTGCAGAAAGCGGGCGATGATCACAGTTTGAATGTTCTTTGCCCTAATATAGATTTGTCAGTAGAGATAAAAGGCGGAAACAGGACGCTCTCACAATGCTACCATGATGTACATGATGAAGAAGCCCCCCGCGGACACGATGTACAATGGTTGTCGGCCGAACTCTTCGCTGAACGCAGCAGTGAAGATGGGAACGATACCGAACCCGAGTGTATACGTGCTCAGTCCGATGGTTGCTTGGAACCGTGTGCAGTTGAGGTCGCGCGTCATCGAGTCAAATCCTAGATTGTACCCAGCCGCAGTGGAAGCTAAGAAAGAGTGAGCCGGAGTTTAGGTAACGGTGACAATGTCATACCAGCAAGGAGGGTTGAAAAACTCGACAATACGGTGATCGCCCATTTCCTTCGTCGCGAGAAGTTGATAGGATTTCGACGATCGCCTATCTCGAATTCAACCTAGCCAATTTCCATAAACAAAAATTAGATGAGATGGGGGGCGTTGACATACGTATAGTGGCTTGATATAGTCAGGTTGCTTCTCTACGTCAGATGAGGAACAGCCTTGTGTTGGATGTACCGGTTGACCGAACTGGCGCTCGGACATAGGATCGTCAAGGCCATCAGAGGCGGGTAATATTGTCGCCGAGCTGAGTCGGGGGGCTTGCCTGGCCTCATTGACGTCCTTGAATTTGACAGTGGGTGCCTTTGGGTGCTCTGGGACATTCAGTGTAGGACCGCTGCTATGAGAAGATTCTCTACTGCAGGAATGCATTGTCGATTGTAAGAGGTTTGCACCAAGGTAGATGCTTGACGGCAAGATTTTAAAGCTTTCACCTGGAGTTCCGTTATTCTTGACTCACTTTCCATTTCCCAAACAACTCCTTGAAAACGCTATTGTGGGAATTCGTGGGCGAAAGTTGAAGCATACTCCGTGCTAACGACGGCCTCACCCGCCGACGCTGTTGTTTTACTAAAGATATCATTGCGGCCATCCCAGCAATCACGTATCTCTGTTCCTCTTGCTCCTTGATGAACAGCGACAGCTGTGGTTTTTACTCAGGGTACATGTATCGGACATAGTAGTAGAGGGTTCACTCGCCAATTTATGCATGGTATCTTGACAAATTACAATAACGTACCTGTGTATGTGGTGCATTTGGCACTATAGATAAATAGTACTGCAATACAAGATTAATTATACTCACATTCAAGTCCCTGCGAAGTTATCAGTTATTCTACTCCGTGAGATGCCCTCAGTCCGGATTCCGACTCGGATGTTCACATCGGCAGATGTTCTTACTGGAATAGGTGCCGACAGGAGAAATAAATGTGGTAGTGGCTCGAACGATCGTGGATTCTAGGTGGATACGTAGATGGTTGCGGTGCAAAGCCAAGTTACGATCGGTACGCATAGCCGATAACCCGGTGGCTGTGAAACTGTTCTTCGTTGCCAGTGTCCAGTTATCTTTCTAGACTCCTCGTCCCACACGCTCGCAGTCAAGGCCCTCAAGGGCTCGGGTGGGAAGAACACGGCGGACTGCAGACATCCGCGATCAACTTTAATGCCGTCAGTGCCAAGCAAACGCGGACGAAGGAGCCTAGTTACTACTTAGGCTATATTGTATTGTAAATACTGTATTGCAGCGGATGTAACGGCCTGGAAACATTACGATCCTGGAGGTTCTTCCATAAAATCTTCAACCGCATTGCCCCCGATGCACTGACCTTGTCCCTACAATCCGTATAATGGTGCGAGCCTTCGTACCTTGTGCCAGTACACACACACGCCACTCCTTCACCTCAGGACTGATTCGCACCGTTTCCGAGCTGGACCAGAGGTCCATAATTGATCAATAATCTCCGATGCATTGAATTCGAAACTCAAAGTGCTATTGGACTCGCCTCGGAGAAAGTAAGGAACTTGACGGGGTAGATACGGTGCAGCAAGTAGACAAACCGTCGCATCCTATTGTGGACTCAAACGTTGAACGTTGAACATCGACAAGTGAAAGTTTTGGGGGCTATGAATAGACCTAGAGTTGCGACCCTGGCTGATGATCAATATCGAATGACGAGCTTGAAGCTAAGTACGACGTTGCATTAAATTCCATGAGAATCCGAGTTAGCAACTTCCTGTAGGTGGAATAAGACGTTCTTTAGAAAGTTTGTCGATTAGGTCACCATAACCACAGTGTAGTAGATATGCACTTAGTATACCTATTTTCGTATTCACACCTTTGGCTCTAGTTCTCAGAGGCCGTACCTGCATGGGATACTCTGCATTTTGAGCCTGGTTCTAAGAGACCTTAGCTGCTGTAACACGAATTCCGTTTAGTTTCCTTCTCATAAGCAAGGACATGATGAAAACCGGAATTAACATCTTCCTTCCCTCCTTAAGATACGCGGTGACGTACGTTCCGTCCTTACGATCGCTTTGGGACCCAGTTCTATACAATACCTCACTCCTTGCCATGATTCTTTGTTGATTTTCTGAGGCTGAGTAAGAGCGGGCGCTCTAGGTTGTCACGTCGAGCCGGCAACAGAACACGTTCTGGTTTTTATCTTGAAGTTTGCATGAATATTGTCCCTTGAAGAACTGAACGGCAATCGCCTATTTAAACGCTCGACTACCCCGAGAAAGCCAAAGGGTGGTACAGTAGCTGGTTGATGAGAGATACTCGCGCGACAGGATACATTGAATGGGTGTCGTAATTATTATCGCGCACTTGCTTATGGTTTTCGTTGTCCGAGATCGGAATGAGTAAACTGACGGAGACTGTATGCCATTTATACGCGCCAGCTACGACGTCCTCGATAGCCATCGCCGCGTCGGGCAGCCTGAATGTCCTAGAAAATGGACGAAAAGAAATGATCAAAACAACGGATATTGGTACCGAGTGTATCTGAACGTGTAAATACGCACCATTCTATCTAACAGAATGCCGCAAATGCATTGAGTTTGCCACAGTAAACAAACACATCCCGAGTCTTGCGAGACTACGTGAGACCTCGAAAGGTGTATACGGCAAATAACTCACTTGCAGTCCATGCCTCAGAACATTTGGGTTACCGTGACTGCGGTGGTCCAGATGACTTCTGTGAGGAAAAGGTTGAGGGTGCAATTACGAGTATGTATACGGCAGTGAATGCACAAGACGCATATCATGAGGTGGAATGCAAAGCTAATGGGCGCTGACCCTGTAGCAGAATCTAGGTATAGAACCATGCAGATTGTGCAGAATGTTGAGGCGAACGGGACGTATCGGACACGGTCTATAGGATACTCCGTTCTGATGACAATACTTGTGGGTCAACCACGTGGATACTGGACACTGTGAGAATATAGGAACAATATCTGTTGCATCGAAGAGATCTGTTCACTGATAATTCCGAACAGAACAGGGAGACGCGTTTGTGGGTCGCAGAAGCGAGAAGCTGTCAGCGTACTCGGACGACCCGGTCGTACGCGCGAATTGATTGCTATCTCAAAGGTGCTATGTGCTGTGGATACGTCGTTAGTCGTAGTAGATGGAGTAGGGTAATAGAAAACGTCAAACTTTTATGAAGGCAAGCGATGTCAACATCGCGTCACGGGACTCCAAGCCCGTAGCAGCCAAATAGCCCAGTTCAGACAGATTTTGGCCAAATTGACGATATAACGCTTGCCGAAGCGAAGGGGGCCCACCGGCATGCAAAGTTTAGACAGACCTGATTTTGAAAATGTTTGACGTACCAAAGAGGGGGCTGATGGACCCCTACAAAAACTGCGCCAACGTCACACGGTCGGTACACGTGACTACAGACCAACGCGATCATGGCTCCGAGTCTGAGATTCAGACAATTGGTCGCACAGCACTTTCCTTCTCTTTCTTCCCTTCTTCCATCCAGGAAACCACGGCAGTTTACTCAAAGACGCGATGACTCTAGTCCGGTTCCTGACGGAGAGCCTGGAATGCCAGAGTAACTTGACAATCAAATATCTCCTCGGGCCGCCGCAGGAACACTAAAAATATTCTTGATACTGTAGTAGTTAAAATAGCACCACGGTCGGCCACATCTACTATCCAAGCTCATCCACCATGACCTCCTCGAAGACACAGTACCATATCTCTCTTCGCGGCGACGCGGTACTCACCAGTTCTCGATGGAACAAGGGGACTGCCTTCTCCCTGGTTGAGCGCAGGGCCTTTGGTCTCACAGGTCGATTGCCGAATCGCGTCAATACTCTTGACGAGCAATGCGAACGCGCTTATGACCAGCTTCAAGCTCGGGATTCACCCATCCGCAAGAATTGCTACTTGCAAAGCTTGAAGAACCAGAACTGGGTGCTTTACTTTGCGTTGTTATCGAGGCATGTCCGCGAACTCGTACCCATCATCTATACTCCGACAGAGGTGAGTGTCCAGACTTGCATCCCAGATGGTTTTGCCACGTCCTTTCGATACGCGGGAACAACGACGACCTGGTTTCGTTTGGTAGCCAACCCAGTCACCCACGCGACCGACATCTTCATGGCGCGCCAAAGACGCGTGTAACCTTCTGCTTTCAGTGAGCTCAGGGCATGCAGACTGGTTCTACGGACCACTCGTTTCACACAGTTTGCGTCGCGTTCACACCGGCTAATCACGATGGTGGCAAGCCTATACGCAGACAACTGACATTTCTCTGACAGGCTGATGCAATTGCCAGCTACTCCCGTCTCTTTCGGAGGAGCGAAGGATTATATCTGACACTTCCTGATCAAGACACGATGGAGCAAGACTTTCTCGAGCAGATCAAAGGCCGGAGCATCGATCTCATTGTATGCTCCGACGCGGAGCAGATTCTCGGCATTGGTGATCAAGGTGTTGGGGTATGCTTCATCGCCTGTTTGCTATATCATTGTGCTAATTTTATTGCAGGGAATAGGCGTATGTGTTTGAGATACAGTTTAAATCATAAGATTTATCTGCTTTGCAGATTTCTGCTGCTAAGGCAGTGATATACACGTATGTCGATTACCGAACTGTGGCAGTGTATAACTTTGACTGATTATTATATCAGACTCATCGGAGGCATCGACCCTTCCAGAGTTCTTGCCATTACGCTTGATGTCGGGACCAACAACGAAGATCTTCTGAATGACAAGCTCTACGTCGTAAGCATACCATTGATAAGCACCAGCGAAAACTGATACTGATTTTAGGGCTGGCCCAACAAACGTGTCCGTGGAAAACAGTATGACCAATTTATCGACAGGTTCATTCAGCTTGTTCGAACGTACCTACCTCATTGTCTAGTCCACTTCGAGGACTTTGGGGTAACAAACGCTCATCGCATCCTGGAACGCTATCAGGACACTCATCCAGTATTCAATGATGATATGTAAGATCTTCAAGCAGCTGTTGTTGTTGTTTTTTTTACCTTGCATCTATCTAGCCAAGGAACCGGTGCAGTCACCCTCTCTTGCGTCATGTCTGCCATAGGCGTAACGAAGACCAAGCTCTCTGATCAGCGATTCATCGTCTACGGAGCAGGCTCCGCCGGATTGGGTATCACGAAGCAGTTGCGTGACGCCATGGTTGCTACAGACGGCATTCCAGAAGAAGACGCCAACACCAAGTTCTGGCTCATCGACAAATACGGACTCATCAGACAGAGCACACCTGATGTTCGAGAGGATCTCCGCGCGTTCATTCGATCAGACGAGGAGTGGACATCGTTCACCGGCAAGGTCAGCCTTTTGGATGTAGTCAGGCAAGTAAAGCCGACGGTGCTGATCGGGTGCTCGACTCATGCGGGCGGATTCACGGAAGAGGTTGTAAAAACGATGGCGGCACACTGTGAGAGGCCGATCATCCTGCCTCTGTCGAACCCGTGCCGGTTGGTTGAGGTCAAACCTAGCGACGCTAATGAGTGGACGAAGGGGAAAGCGTTGTTGGCCACGGGTAGTCCATTCCCTCCGGCCAAGATGCCAAATGGGAAGGATTATGTCATTGCTGAGTGTAATAGTAGGTCGATTTTCTTGTTTTGTCTCCCTTTATATTGATGATCTTTTTAGATGCACTGATTTATCCCGGGCTTGGATTTGGTGCTATGCTATGCCAGGCTCGCAAGATGACAGACACGATGATTATTGCAGGGGCGCGTCGGCTGGTAGAATTGTCCCCAGCATTGAAAGATCCGGACAACGCGCTTTTGCCAGACTTTGAGGATGCCCCTCAGGTGAACTTTGAGGTAGCTGTTGCTGTTGCTGAGCAGGGGGTAGCAGAGGGTAGTGCGGGTGTGGACTGGCCGAAAGAGAAAGTGCGAGCCAAGGCGAAGGAGCAGTTGTGGGAGCCTGTATATGCGGAATATGTGTATGACCCCCACGGAGAAGCTTAGACAAGGGATTCAAGTTGGTATTTGATCATCGGTTTATTCTTGAATAGATGCATAGAGCCGGTCAGGCATTCCTCTCCTCACGCGTTGGTTTGTTAAACAAGAAATACTCGAACTTGAAGTCGGTCTTGAAAGAATCTCGCTGCGTTCGGATTTATCAGACCGTTGACGACAAAAAAGATAATATCCGCAAGAACCCGAAGCAAAGACCGAGCGAAAATCCAAAGACCCCGAGGAGATATGGGTAAAGGAATGTATTTGTGACCCTGTTTTCAACAACGTCCCCACAAGGCAGCAATCATTCACACCTATTCCATGTCCTTTACCTGCGCAGAGTGTCGTCGTTTAACCGCATGCCGTCATTCTGTCGGTGTTAAGTGTTGTCGGTACCGGTCGACATCACCATATTTCTTGAGAGTGTTGGATCAGATTATCGTGTAGACGCTGACCTCAGACCGCCAAGACATGCCTGGGTCTTTTATACGCTGGCGTCGAGAGACGCGGTCGACCTCTGCTATTCATCTGCACAGCGGTCTCTGTCCCTGTCGAAGAAAGAATGCGTGCGAATACGGGCCCGACATAACTGATGTCTGACATCTATTCCGACTGCCTATGACCGTACGGCATCGTCGTGTACGTTTAACTGCAAAATGAACATTTTGAACGTGGCGGGGGCTCCTTGGCATGCTACTTTCATTCCTCCTCCAGTTCATACCGCTCGTCTCTGCCGCAGTGCTCCATCAGAGACAGCAAGTGGACGAAAATCCGACTGTTGGAGGGGATCCCTATAATGGCTGGCAGACACTCCCTCAAGTCACTGATGCTACCTTGTATCCTGATTGGACCATCGATCAAAGGAGCGGCGCGAAAATTGTTCGTCTTTCTGTCCACGCACACTTCTTCTTGTTGGAATGACAACGCGTTTTCTCAGCCCGTCTATCAAACAAAAGGCCTCGAGAACTCTGATATCAAAAGAGCGGTTATAGTTCTGTCTGGGAAAGTAAGTGGTGCCTCTCGTTGACCAAGGGAAATATTCATCACGTTCCTAGAACCGCGACTGCTGGTACTGTAAGTTATCGCCGGGTCTGATGCTAGTGCGCTTCCAATAAAACTTGCCGTAGATTGGAATGCCATGAATAACGCTCTCTACAACGCTTCGTATCACGACCCAGAGATCAGACGGGAGGACATATCCATCATCGGGCCGTGCTTTTTCGCTGAAGCAGACAAGAACTCGGGTGCTATTACGGACGATATCCTTCAGTGGAGAATGACAACCTGGATCGACGGCAAAGCTAACGTTTCCCCTGGCTACCACAAAGTCAGCAGCTTCGATGTCCTCGATGCTCTAGTGTCCTATTACATGAACACCACGACGTTCCCAAATCTCAACGTGAGCTTTCCAGCTTCGTTTAACCTGTTATTAACAACTTGTATCAGACCGTGGTCGTTGGAGGACATTCCGCAGGCGGTCAAATGGCCCAACGATATGCAATGCTCCGGAAAACGACAGAGAATGACGACCGTTTGCACTTTTGGGTTGGTGAGGCATCAGTCCTCTATGGAGTGGTTGGGTTTAACAAAAAACATCTTTTCAGCTAATCCAGGATCACTATGTTGGTTGACAGAAGATCGCCCGAGACCGGACAACTCCTGTTCTAACGCCGATCAGTATAAGTATGGACTCGGTGGTGGATATCCTGCCTACGCGACATCGGAGACGAGTAGATTAGGAAGAAACGGCTTGGTTTCGAGGTACAACGGACGCAATATGCATTATGCGTGGGGAACGGCAAGGTTTCCAGTTATCGATTGAGATTGTCTAACTAATCGATCTCGTTTGCGTGGAGTTAGGCGGACAACGGTCCTGGAGATACATCATGTAAAGCATTCGTAAGTTCCTGGCTTTCACATTTTAGTTCTTCAACTCATTACGATAAAAAGACGCAAGGACGCACTCATGTGGAGAGGGGAAGAAACTTCGTCTCTATGCTCGAGAATCTACCGGGAGGTATACCAACACCTACAACCGTTGATTGGATAGAGGGCGTTTCTCACTCGAATGAGGATATGATGAGTAGTGCCGCCGGGATAGACAAGGTAGCGTCTCTTGACGGTCTTTCGCATGGTGGCACGAACTAACCTGAAGATGAAGCTATTTCGATATGTATCATCAAGCTCCACAGCTCCGAGCGGATCAGCTGGTGCACCAGGAGTCAACCCGACTCCTGGTTCGCCGAAGACGAACGGTGCAAGTCGTCCGCACACATTATCAGTATTTCTGCTTGTAATTTTCTTTTTGATTCGGTCATGAAAACGGAAACAAGATCCATGGAACTTACTTTCTATACCCAAAGCATTCGCATAGTAGATCTTCAAACGTATTTTGTTGCAGTTTAAATAATGTTGCCATGAAAAAATCAGGGAGGACGTGCTTTCTAGATCAACAAAAGACAACGTCAACCACTGGCAACCATCTGCTAGCAAATTCCAAGGTAATGACTCTGGTCATCGACGTCGCATGACACTGTACTTTGCTGGAGAGTAAGCAGAATAATGCCTCGAAGACGTTCCGAAAGTCCAAGAGGGCCTGGAGTTCTTGAATGAAGCTACGGACATGTTCCCACTTATCGCGGGTTCGGCTACGTGGCATCATAACTTCGAAGAAGTACCATGATATTCGAAAAGTCACAAAGATTCGGTTTGATGTTCGTTTCTCTCAAACGGGGGCAGCGTTAGGAATGTCATTGAGGAGAGAGCGGAGCTGACTTACGCATTGCCATAATCTTGTTCTGCCTTGAATGCTCGTGAAACTCCTTCCTCAATATCGTTGGCCAAATTATCTGAGACGGAAGAAAATAAGCGGAGGGCGAGGTCGTATTACTAGTCTGTTACTAGTGAAGCTGAAAAGAGGATATATCATATCTCATGCGATGATAGCTGTCGGAACCATATCTGTGAGAAACGACCGAGATATACATCGGGCCTCTGAGGGCTTGCACAGGGATATGCAAGCAGCGGCTAGACGCGGCCCGTTAAGTCGAAGAGCTCCGGCAAATGCCGTAGGAAATTGTTTAGGTATCTTTCTGATTCTTTATTTCCTACCCCCATCATAGACGCGACTCTTATCCCTTTTCCTGACTACTTGTCGTTATCCATTTTTTAAGTCAATTGTTTATCTCGACACTGAGGAAGCCGGCTCTGAATGAATGAGCGCAAAATCGTCGTCTTTTGAGCATCGTGATTCGTTGGTATTTCTACCGGCAAGTCGGTTTCTACAAGCACAATATGGTTCAGACCAAGTTTCACGAAGACCATGGCTCGCATCTTCTTGATACTCCCACCAAATACCCCTGCTTTGCCTTCCGATCGGCTATCGTCATCAACAATGCGATTTCCACAAAATCAAGCTTTCCCCCTTCCACCACCAGCCCCTCGCTCGCGAAGAATATGAACTTTCGAGTCACATGTGGTTATCTCCGAGCCACTGTTCTCAGAATCAACATCTGGTAGACCGGTATCTCCACATTGCGCTTCATGCTCAAAGGAGATCGGCATTCTTTCGATCTCCCTTCCATCGCCACCACCGGTATTGCCTAGACATGCACTGTCGATGTCTGTGGCTACTTGCGCTGTGCAACGGATTGTCGACACCGGAGATGGGCGCTCACAGGCCTGACGTTAGTGCTGCCTTGTATTCTTGCAGCCATTGATGGATAATACTACTCGACTGGCAGAAAACCCCTCTTGAGCGGTTGGTATGATGAAGGCATTAGCAGGGCCCTGAGCGTGTCCCAGAAATCCCTAGAAGTAAGCAACATTCATAAATTACGGCCGTTCCTTCTGAAAGCTAAAATAGTAGGTAATTCGGAACACTGGCGTTTCTTATGTGTAAGATCGAGATTGAAAAATCGACTGATCACTGGACCTTGACAGAGGGTACGCTTTGCGCCCGAATATTACTTCCAAAAACTCATATATTGTTCGGCATGCTAGATGTTGATCTTTGCTCCCATGTCCCTCCACTCCGAGCTGTATGACCAAATCATCGACAACCTTGCCAATGACCACCTTTCACTGAAGTCTTGCTCGCTCACTTCACCCACATTCTTGCCTCGTAGCCAATATCATCTTTTCAAACACATTACGCTGTTCCCATCTACACCGCACTGCGAATCTTGCCGCTTTCCTGCCAGCAAGGCTTACCTCGTCCAGAGCCTAACAATATACGAGAGGCGAACTCTTAGCGGAGCTGCGAGGACTGACATGTGGGCAAGGAACGTGCTTCCAGCACTTCTACCCTTGTTTGTCTCATTGCGCTCGGTCAAGCTCTCAGGGATGATGTATCTGGATGCGCAGGACCGGATAAGAATGGGCGTTGAAAACTTGTTGGGCCGGATGACGAGCTTGACACTGGATGATACATATTTCAGCAGTTTTGGAGAACTTGGCACCTTCTTCGCTTGTCTCCCTCGACTTAAGAGACTTGGGCTGGGGATCGTTACTGTTGGAGGAACGGAGGGTACCTTGTGCGACGAGGAAGGCATGTTGTGTCCTGAGTTGGAAGAACTCAAGGTCGGAACGAGGCATCTTCGGGCACGATGGATGCATCGTCTGTTCAACGCAATGTCTCTCAAAAGTCTTCTAACATTGGAATATCCACTTACATCGAAGGGGGATTGGTGGATGCCAAGTGTCGAAACGATGCTTAAGATGGCCCCAAACCTGGAGAGGGCCATACTCGTTGATTGGAGGGGTGCACTCGCGAACATCGTTGACGTTCCTGATTTAAGGCGTCTACGTGCCGTTACGGTATTTATCCCTCTGGAGAAAAGCGGCGAATGCGAAATCCGCAACGGACACACGAAAGTGGATAATATCATTATGAGGGTGGCAGTGCTGGAGTGGATAGCAAGAATGCTTGATACGGGGATGTGTTTGGAAGATGTTACATTGATTGTAGAGGGAAAAGACACGCCAAAGGATGAACGCCTTAGAGAGGCTTGGCGTAAACTTACGGATAGGCCAGGCGTCACTGTTCTAGTCAACCGAGTGGACGCGTAATATCCGTCTGTACTTCTGACGCTCTGGAGATGACCAAACTTAAAACGATTCCTGGCAGCTAGACCTTTTCTCTTCGGCCGTGCCCCACTGGCAGGAACATCGAAACTACATGCGATTTTAACTCTACAAGAACAGACAATTCTGGTGGCGATAACATTGTTATCATTTACAGCAATACTAACACAATTTCAGTCTGACATGACAACCGGTTCATACACCCAACAAGCTTACGTTTCTCCGAATCGCTGAATCACCGATCTAGTGTCATCTGGTCAGTCTTCCAAACCCATGGATCCTCATAAGTGTAGTTTTTCTTCAAATTTAAGCGAAATCTTCCATGAGATCGGGAAACCTTCCACTGCATTTCTATTTCGTCGTAAATCTCCCAGATTTCCATGGTACGGGACCCATCATTTGCTCCATGCCGTAAGCCATAGGTCCCGGGATTAAGAACGCTCTTGTGTACTGCATTGATTGGGTTAAATGGAAGTGCGGCGGGCTGATCAGTCATGTTGCCCTGATTAGAGAAGGTGTACGCAATGTGACTCAATACGACGTAGTCGTCGGTTGCCCCGCGTCTGCGCCAAATCCTCGTGTAGGTCATACCGCCGGAGCAGGGGAAGTCGACGAAGTCTGTATTTTTCCGACAGCTTACAAGGACACCGGGGACGAGAGTTTTAACAGGCATACCGTCAGGCTAGTTGTTGATGGTGTTTTGGGAGACAGTGAATTGTTAAGAAAGACCGACATGTCCATCACCGACTGGGAACGTTGTACCAGAGCCAGAGGCGCGATATTTGATCCATGAGATTGACTTACCTCCGTAGCTGACTGTGTAAAATATAATTTCACGGTGATCCGCTGTGATGAAAGGCGCAATGCGTGAGTCCACTTTGCAGAGCGTGCGCAAAGATAAGGGCCGGGAATCATTCACTTGAAACTGGTTGAGTAGCTTTTGCAGTACGTCCCGTATACAAACAGTCTGGAGTAAACGCAGTTGTATACTCGATGACAGAGCAAAGACGACGTTAAGGAAAGGTGACAGCTATCATGGTCAGCTGCCAAGTCCCAAGAAGTGCAAGGACACCGTTTTTCAATTGTATAAGTACTTCATCTAGCTAAAACGACAGCTATCGTAGTCGGCTGCTCGGGCGGTGAGAAGGGACCAACGTGAAGGATGCATCCTATTACTCACCTTACAACCCAACGGAACGGTGAAATTTGAATTATACTAGGGCCGTGGAAACTCTGAATCGGTCTTGAAATGTGTAACTTACGGACGAAGTTCAGGACAAAAAAGAAAGATAATATTCCCAAGAACCCTAATTAAAGACCAAGATAAATTCCAGAGATGCGGCATGCCGAACAGATATGGGTATAGGAATGTGATAATGATAGGCTGACCTCGAAGGAGAAATATGCAAGTTGGCGAGGTATAGGCTGCGATATGCACGAGGAAATAGAAAGAGAGATGACCGAAAGGACGGAAAATGCCCAAGAGAAAAGGGTATACGGGGTAGAATGTAATAAATAGGAATAATGTTATAGGCTGGAGAGGAATAGAATGATATGCTGAGAGAGGATAGAGTGTCGACGGAAAGATATGCACGTCATGATAAAGATAAGCACAGGCGCGGTGGTCCGGATCGAGAAGCCAATGACGAGTAATGAGACCGGAAACCGAGGAGACGCAGGAGGCAACGAGGATGTCGAAGTATGTGATAGTCTGTTGTGCATGCGAAGGAATTTACGGCACAGATCCGTCAACTACCCGTCGACAGTCAACAGTCCTTCCGAGGTCCCTCAGAGAACGATGATGGCCCGTCGACCACCCCGTCTCCAAGGTTCCTCATCTGCCAGGGATAGAGGAAGAACCGGTAAGCTCGTCAGCGAACCAGTCCTTCCTCAATGACCAGCTGCATGCACCAGAACCCGTCGGCCCCGATGCACCGCTGATCGTCCCTCAGATCCCAACGCGGCAACGTAGTAGTTTGCTTAGTGGACATCCTTGTCGTCTCCGTGCGCTCGTTGGCTTTTCTTTCTGGTCGGTTCATCAATTAGACTACGAACAGCCAAGCTGAGAGAATTTGTTAGTACTATGAAAGACACAATGGAGTGTATGAAGGCCTACACCATGGCAACGCCGTGCTCGACTCGGACTTGCACAGGGATCGCTTTCTTCCTGCGGGCGCGTTGTCGGCGCCTGCACTGGGAAACGACTGGGAATGCGTTGTTTTGGCCGGGGCAACCGCGAGGAGGTAGACTCCAGCCGTCTTGGTTGTCCAGTTCGGACATGCGAAGACGCACTGTTCCTGGTAGGAAAAGCAGCTGCGCGAGCTGGTGTTCGGAATGACCCCTCCTCTAGGGAGCGACCTGAGGATGTCGAGCGCAGAACGGGGTTTGACGGTCGCGGAGGAGAAGCGCGAGCTGCACCCTACAAAGTATTAAATATCAGTGGGCAACTCCCAATACTCAATAGACAATGCTCGCCTCTGTGTGATGTCCATATCGGCGTGAAGATGGACAAATCTCCTTCTGCTTCTGCGTTTTCAGCGCAGGAGGAGAAGAACGACGGTCCTTAGAGTGTTCGGACGGAGAGGGATGGACTGAGGTATTAACCATTGGTGCCTTAGCTCCCGTTCGAGATATGGGCTTGGAAGGACGGATGGGTTTGCGGGAAGGAGATGCACGAGTGGCCACAGGTGTGTGCGCTTCCTTAAGATGAGGGGTGTACGAGCTCTTCCTTTGACGGGTCAGGGAAGGCGATGACGCTTGGGCGACAGCAGTCTGTGGCTGGGGGTCGTCGTCAACGACCGCTTGCTCAGATGAGGAGCCCGAGGTAGCTACACGGGGGACGGGATCAAAGGAATACGATGCCGAAGGGTGCATAAAGGACATGTTCTATGTGGCATTGAACATTAATTACGAGACTAGGAACAATCAAAAGACCGCACTCACGTCGATTTCTTGCTGCAAGGCGTAAAAGCCGTCAACGCGGACAGGAATGTAGGTCTCTGGTAGTGAGAGTAAGTAATTCCCAGTCTCGGAGTTCTGAAAATATGACAGTGAGTAAACATGGTTATGGGAACGTTCTGTGTTGCTCACTCCGCTGGAGAAGAGACTACGTCGGGTACCTTCCAACTCTACCGTGCCTTGCGCAACATCCGTTCCTGTGCGTGCCAGTGTAGCTACATCCAAGTCGGAAATGGCGGGCAGAACGCTCAGTGCAGATGTGCGAGTCACCTGTACGACATAAATAATCAGGCGATGCATCCAAATATTGTGTCAACCATGCTCACCTCAGCCTGGCTGTCATTTACCGAGTCTTCCGCGAGTATGGTCGTAGAAACTACTTGAGGCACACTCTCGATGACGCTTTCTTCTCCAATATTGTTCACAGACGAAAAGAAGGCCATAGAGGCGAAGGCTCGTAAGTTCTTAAAAATGAAACTTATGATCAGCCGTTCTAAGCACATTCCATATGTCACTTACATTATGGCTTGCTGATAAGTTGACTGTAGAGGGTATGGAACCCGAAGCGCTAATGTGATTGAAAACCACGTTCTCGACTGCCGACGGTATTTCCTACAAATATGTTGAATGAGCTTGGGCATCGAAGACGCGATTGATAATGCTCACCTTGTCCCAACGGATATGCAACTTCGATCCGATGGATTTCTTGATGATAGCCTGAAGACGTTCGTTTCCATACGCGACATTGCCGGATGCCGTATCATTTTTCAACTAAAAGCATACTTCTGAGAAACCGAAAGCTAGAACATGGTATATGGAACTCACCTGATGATCCAAACCTAGCGATGAATCTGCGCCATGCACTTCTTGCTCTGCCGTAGGCAGGTTCGCCTCCGAGACCTCGTCCTTATTGAACAGCAGTCTCCACACAAGGGAAACTATTCCTACAACTGCTTCAATTGCGGCTTCTTCACGTAGGGCACGGAAGAATAGGAGGAGGAAGTCGAGGACAACGGGAGGGACGCCGGAATCGAGACTGAGGAAAACCAAGACGCCCATGGCTACCGCTAATGCTGGGGAAACAACAATGACCAGCTTGTTGAAGAAGCGATCCTGAGGATTTGAGCGAGCGACGAGAAAGGGCGCTTGGAGTTGTGCAGAGGCGATGGAAGTGCCAGATGGCTGGGGAGTGTGTCTGATTGTAGTCACCATTGCCAGGGTCGGTGCAACTTGCACGACCTTGGGAACGGTTTTGACGTTGGGCGAGGCCTTGACAGCCGACAGTGCAATCGATGTGAACGATGCCGGTTCAACCATGGGTACGACATCCTTGGGGCCTGGGGCGACGGTCTCCACGATGCCAGTGTCGACTGCGTCTGTGACCACCCAGGCCATAGGGTCATCTGGATGAACGTCGGCGTTCAACGTAACGTCAATGGTGTCGATATGAATAGCGACGCCAAAGGCGAGGGTGTCTTCCTGGAAGGAAGGCCCTTCCAACCACATGCTGCTCAGGCTGATGCCAGAGTCAGGGCGGATCACATTGAAAACCGCGGCAACGAAGAAGGAGAAGAGAGCAGTTAACGGGATACTAAAACAGTAGACCATGGTGGTGCTCGGTAAAGATTTAATAGGTTGAATTTCTCGATCTGTGGTTGGTTCTATCACCGATCTTCTCTCGATCGTTGACCGGTGCGTGACTGGGGCGTTGAAGGGGAACTATAGAGCAGAGCAGCAATACGATGTAAGGCGGGTAATAGGAGCCGGACGCTTGAAAGATAGACACGCGCCGAACATATCATTGAGACGACTCAGAATTTAGAAATGATGGTGTTACGCTTAAGAGTCCGGCGGTACCCGGCCGGCCCAGACTTCAAGCTTCAAAGGTGGTACTATACTCGCGTTCGTTTGTTTATCGTGGGCAAGGAGCTATATGAGATCGTAGAACGCGACAACAATCAAAAATGTCGTTGTCGAAGCCGCGGTGTAGACAGTCGGCGACCTTCTTCAATATGTCGCCCAAAAACGAAGAGTAGTACAACCATAACGTCCCCGTCTGTAGATGATCTTTCTAGGATACCAGTATCCTTTCGCACTGTGGCAAGAGACAGTGACTAAATGTCCAGGCATGCCAACATAGTTCCGATGTGTCCGGGAACTCATCCAGGCGAGACACAGATGCAGCATGGAGGGGGGTACTATAGAGACCTGCCAGAGACCCGAATACACCAATGCAGGAAGCAACAGGCCATTAACAAAGTATTGGTACGCATGTCTAGAAACAGCATAAGAGTTCGACATTCACTGCAGCCAGTGAGCATCAAATCGGAGGTGCCGTTTTTGCTTGTGAAATATATTGTCAGTTCCGAAAATTCACAGTCAAGGCTACATAGAAATACTCACAATAATGATCAATAACCAGTTTGACGAAGCATTCCAGAGACGACTGAAGAGCACTAGTACTTGTGGTGACCTTTGCTGAGACACTGAGTTTGAAATCTGGCCAAATATAGATTTTCCCACTATCTTGGACTTTGTCAGCAAAGACTGCTTCACGGTGCACGCTCACGTTGGCAGGCTGGAAATGCGCCAAAGCTCCCGTGGACAATCTTACTGATCGCTCTAGAAACCAACTTGTCGGATATGCGATTTTGGCTACCCAAAAGTCTTGTCAATCGATAACAATACCTTGCCACATCTGGGCGCGCTCGTCATTTATCTGGCTCGATGACATGTCCGAATCCAGCTGCCAGTATATATCAAGGCATACGAAACCGAACAAGCGCGTCCAATCTTGAATTCTCACCACCACCATGAGCTTTCTTGCCACAACGATAACAATGCACTCCAATGTCTGCCGCTCGAACCCAATCTTTGGGTCGCCATCATAAGATTGGTCGGAAACCGTCTTCGAAGCCCTGTTAACATCAACACGACCCCCCTTGTTTTTTACTTGAGCGGATCCCACCCTTGTTCCTCTCAGAGCTTTCATAATCTTGGTCATATCGAGACTTAGGTGGACTTCTCCTTTTCTTGCCTACTCGCCTATTCATCAAACACGCTGAGTCCCTCACGGTCTGCTTCCACACCCTCCTCTTTGGAATGTCCCTGGGTTGTACGCTAGACTTTCTATTTTCGTTTTATAACAAGGACCACATCGTCCTACACTCCGCCTTTGATATTCTATCTTCCGCCTTGTTCTCTTATATCAAGCCGTACTGTAGCATGGCTGCTGTGATCCTTCTCGTCCTCTTCTCTATTGGAGTGTACCATCGACGAAGGAAGCAGACTGTTCCTCTCGAAACGAACAATGGTGATGTCCCTTCGGAACGCATTGCTGAAAGCGATGAGGATGTTGGCGTGGTTTCTAACGTCGAGGTAGCATCTATGTTTATCGCTGGAAATTCAAAGCTCCTTCCTCAGATGACTTCCCCAGCCGCCACTCTGACATATCTGACCAATAGTGATACCATTTCACAGCGTACAAATCCCGATTATAGAGAGGCAGAGGTTAGAACGATTACCATACTGTTTTCCGGTATCTACTAATCATACGTCATCATATCCGCTCTCCGGGTGAACATGCTGAGGTAAGAGCGACATGATCAATAGCTAGCAATCCATTGAGCAATCCTATCGAGAAATAACTCATGCCAGACTGTCGTCGACCTCTGTCTGCTCATCGCCAGTCCACCGATCACTTCGAAAACATTTCAACTAATATCGATTACCTAGTTACCTAGTTGAAACATCGCCTACGCCATCAAGATTGCCATCGTTTCTCGAGCTTACAGACTCGCCTTCCCTGATCACCGACTCCGAGGAAGCTCATACAGCCATTGCAACCCAGACTCCTGTGTTTTTGGACCACTGCATATGAGGATGCACATTATTCATGATCGAGAACAGAGGTTCCAGTATCAATCGACATGCCCAAGACGTAGACGCCCATCAATCCGATCTTCATACAATAGTATCATTCTCTATGCGAAAGCGTAGAGACCAAGCGCGGAAGGGCCGTAAGTACAATCAAATTAGCTTTGTCCAAAACTAGCATACTGACTTTGCTCAAGATTCTGTGCGGACACTGCCGTGTAATACTACCTACCTACTTATCTAGAACTTTGAATCCGCCAAAATGCAAATGATAAGGTAAGTTGGTCGCATCACGGATATCTGCTCACTCACAAACATTGAAATCAAAGGTTAAAATTCGAGATGGTCGGGCGAGCCCAGGTTTGTTGACAGACGCACACTACTTAAGTTGGGTCAAGACGCATGAAATTCAAGGTGAAAAATGTCGACGACATGCGTCGAGTGAAGAAGTCTGCCGTATATTTCGGTCAGGCAGAATGCGGCAAGGAGGATGAAATTCTATTTTGATCATTGTTCTCAAGAAGGAAACAACTAGAATTCTTACTACGCGTGCATTACCTACCTAATATAGTATGGTACGGTACCGAACGGCTGTTGAGCCTCACTGATACAGTCACATCCCCGCACTTTCAACATCAGCTTGATATCAGCACACTAGTACACCGTCTGCTCTAGCTTGGTACGGGGAATTTTGTCTGAACCATGGTGCAAGATGCTGATAATCAATGTAACAGGTCAACTGCGTTGACCACAGAGATGAACATGGTTTGATCCTGTCCTTCAGCTCAGTTGCCGGGGCGGCGTTGAGTATTCGAGTGCCTTCCTTTTCACACAGGAATCTTCAGAGGCGTATATATGTATACAGGAAGTCAGGATGGGTGAAACACACGCCATGTTTCCCGTCCCGCCAGGTTATCCTATAGAAAAACTGTAAGTTATAGTCATAAATTCGAGAAGCGGCATGCACTGAACCATCTTATTATAGGACTGGACCTGTGGTAAACTCTCTTTCTTTCTGACGTCTAAGTAACGTCTAGGCCGTTCGATCCTTGACACCTTAATTCAGATTATCGCTATCTTCTTGCACTGGGGACTCTTTGGGACCCTTTCTATGCAACTTTGCACGTCGTTCATTCTCCCATACTAATCACTGTTTCCTAATTCATTTTCTCTTAGATCTATATTATCTGGCATTTCCGAACGACATAAAATTCACGAAATATCTCGTCTATGGCATTTACGTCCTTGAGCTTGTGCAGACGGTGCTCGTCACCCATGATTCCTTCATAGCTTTCTGTTACAGCTTTGGGGATATTAGGGTCTTCACTAACATGCATTTTGATTGGCTCACTGTCCCCATCATGAGTGCTGTTGGTACGTGCAGCGTGTTCTACTTGTTCGCTGTCACTGATCAGGGTACAGTTGCTTTCGTCGGACAAGTTTTCTACGCATACCGAATCTTCGTATTGTCGAAGTCTCATGCTGTCCCTATTTTCGTTATCTGTGTGAGCTGCAGTGTTTCTTCTTTGTGATAGACTAGCTCATTCATCTATAGCTGTCGTCGATCAGTTCTGTGGCAGGTATTATCACAGGCGCCTACTGTTTCCAGGCAGGAAATATTATTGAACTCAATAAGCTGAAAATCTCTATTGTTGCTGGGGTAAATAGCTAGCTGGGTCCTATGTTCTTCACGCTGATCTACGCGTAGATTTGGTGTAGCACCGCTGCCTTGTGTGATGTTGTCATCGCCATTTGCATGACCTACTACGTGAGTTCCTCTCCCTCTCAAACTCCTCCACTGATGTCGGTGATATTTGGTAGCTTATGCGTAGCAATACCAGTTTCCGTCGCACCCAAATTCTGGTTACAAAGCTAATCCGTCTCACCATTGAGACGGGATCTGTGACAGGTACTTACACTTCCATCTACCATCGTCTCACGAAGATAACTCCGCTTACAATTAGCTGCTGTCGCTCTGCTCAGCATTATCCTCTATTTCGCCTTTCCACACCAGACCTTTTATACGACTCCCGTCCTAATCCTCCCCAAGCTGTATGTGAACGCCGTTTACATGGTGCTGAATTCGCGAATGCGGATTGTTGGCGGACGGGATACTTATACGTCTTCAACTGATACCGGCATCATGACTACTATCTTACGGGATACTAGTTCCCAACCGATGCAAGACGTACGACGAACAGAAAGACGAGCATCAGTCACCGTGGTATCCAACGCTTCCGATGATGAACGCCAAATAGGTCTAACTAACAGTGATAGTCATCGTGTTGTATACGTTTGAGTAAAGTAGACCCATCTCCTAACCTCCAAGGTAAACAGAGAACAAGAGAATGAACCTCTCTGCATAGCGTTCAGAATACACTCTTCAGCCCTGTCTGTTGTATGTTTTATAACCCTGTTGTAGATTGTAGAATCACTGATGCCGAAATCGACGAACTTACTGAGCTTAGGGGGTAGTGAACTACTTCAAGTTCTTTTGAATATATGAGGGTGTATTCCCGTTCTAGGTGCGCTTCAAGACTGTTTATTCCAACGACTGGCGGTACTGTAGATTACATGCCTAGGTGGATGAATGCCGAAGATAATGCTGATCTGTCATCTGCGTTGTTTCATTATAGCGAGGTTAAGATCTTAGAGCAATCATACATCTGGATACATATCAACATAGCCTTTCTTTGTCAATATATCTCAATTGCTAAATCTGCATCAATGTCGTTGTCATCTCCATCAATTTTGTTCCTACATCACATTACAACGAAATTCCTCTAATAGTACGCCTAACTCCTGATGCTTAGATCTTAGAGCAATCATACATTTGGATACATATCCACACAGCCTTTTCTTTGTCAATATATCTCAATTGCTCTTATTGGATTCCGACGAGCACTGGGCGCTTAAGAATACTGTACCTCTTCTCAAAGGACCCGACTCTTGACCCTCAATCGTTCTGTCGCGATATCCACCGAGTAGACAGTGAAGAATAGCCTGCGTGACGCTTAGGTCATTTTGGAGGCCCGTTTCGCCGCGCTGGCGGCAGCCCTGATACCGTTGCATGGTTGAGACTTTTCAGGTCGGGTGTGGAGGAGAGGCCAACGGAGGTACCGGTGTCGTTCCGAGGTCCTGTATCTTGCTCAGATGTTGAGAGTGGAGAAGGTTGGCCAGGAGGCTGTTTCAGTGCTGAGTGAACTGCGAGGAATTGGCGCTCATTTATTAACATCGGAGTTTGGAGGTTGACAAAGCAGGTAATGGCGAGGGGATAGGCCGAAGTCATGACAGATGATCTATATTATTGGAATTAGGCAGCTTTGTGATATAGGTAATCCAGAAGTGCAATGTTGGCGATATGCATACCCTGAGCAGTGACAGGGGCATATTCAACTTTCCACGGTTCGTTTAATGCTGGGACAAGTCGTCATGGATGATTTTGGCTGGCACATGGATATGCAAGCAGCGGCTAGACGCGGCCCGTTAAGTCGAAGAGCTCCGGCAAATGCCGTAGGCAGTTGTTTAGGTATCTTTCGGATTCTTTACTTCCTACCCCCATCATAGACGCGACTCTTATCCCTTTTCCTGACTACTTGTCGTTATCCATTTTTTAAGTCAATTGTTTATCTCGACACTGAAGAAGCCGGCTCTGAATGAATGAGCGCAAAATCGTCGTCTTTTGAGCATCAGGATTCGTTGGTATTTCTGCCGGCAAGTCGGTTTCTACAAGCCCAATATGGTTCAGACCAAGTTTCACGAAGACCATGGCTCGCATCTTTTTGATACTCCCACCAAATACCCCCGCTTTGCCTTTCGATCGGCTATCGTCATCAACAATGCGATTTCCACAAAATCAAGCTTTCCCCCTTCCCACCACCAGCCCCTCGCTCGCGAAGAATATGAACTTTCGAGTCACATGTGGTTATCTCCGAGCCACTGTTCTCAGAATCAACATCTGGTAGACCGGTATCTCCACATTGCGCTTCATACTCAAAGGAGATCGGCATTCTTTCGATCTCCCTTCCATCGCCACCACCGGTACTACCTAGACATGCACTGTCGATGTCTGTGGCTACTTGCGCTGTGCAACGGATTGTCGACACCGGAGATGGGCGCTCACAGGCCTGACGTTAGTGCTGCCTCGTATTCTTGCAGCCATTGATGGATAATTTTACCGGTCGCTCTACAAACAAATTTATCCGATATGCGATTTCGGCTGCCTAAAAGTTTTGTCGGTCCATGACAATACTTAGCCACGTCTAGGCAGCGCGCTTGTCATTTATCTGGCCGGATGACATGTCCGAATCAAGCTGTTAGTATATATCAAAGCATACGAAACCAAACAAACGCGTTCAATCTTGACTTCTCGCCATCACCGTGGGCTTCCTTACCGCAGCGATAACAATGTACTTCAATGTCTGCCGCTCGAACCCAATCTTTGAGTCGCCAGAATCGGATTGGCCGGAAATCGTCCTCGAAGCCCTGTTTACATCAACACAGCCTCCCTTGTCCCTTCCTCGAGCGGAGCCCACCCTTGTTCCTCTCAGAGCTTTCATAATCTTGGTCATATCGAGACTTCGGTGGACTTCTCTTTCTCTTGCCTACTCTCCCTTCGTCGCTACTCGCCTTCTCATCAAACATGCTGATTTCTTCACGGTCTATTGCGATTTGAATGCAATGCACTCCAAAGCTGTCGTCGACGTCTGTCTGGTCATCGCCAGTCCACCGATCACTACGAACGCATCATGACCAATATCGATTACCTCGTTGAGACTTCACCTACGCCATCGGGATTGCCATCGTTTCTCGAGCTTACAGACTCGCCTTCCCTGATCGCCGACTCCGAGGAGGCCCATACTACCACTGCAACCAAGACTCCTGTATTTTTGGACCACTGCATATGAGGATGCACATCACTCACGATCGAGAGCAGAGGTTCCAGGTCAGCTATGAAAAAAGAACTACAGGTACCCACGCGGCAAGGTAGAGTCTGTTGCCGACCCAAAGGCACGCCCATTATCTTTGAGAACAATAGGAAGTAGAAATAACTGAGCAAGGTAGAGTGCAAGATACGGCGGGAAAAAAGCGTTCGTGTCAAATTGTCTAGGCCCACTCTATGCAGGAATCTGCCGGTGTTTATCAATCGACATGCCCAAGACGTAGATGTCCCTCAATCCGATCCTCATACAACGCTATCATTCTCTATTCCAGAGCCTAGAGATCAATCGTGGAAGAACCGTAAGCACATTCAAATCGGATTTTGCTCAGATTCTGTGCGGACACTGTCGTGTAATAATACTACTTACTTACTTACTAGAACTTTGAATCCGCCAAAATACCAATGACAAGGTAACCTGATCGCATCACGGATATCCGTTCACTTACAAACATTGATCTGGGGTTCATTTTTGTGAACGTACATTAAAATCAGAGGTCAAATTCAAGATGGTCGGGCGAGCCCAGGTTTGTTGATAGACACACATTAAGTAGCGTCAAGACGCATGAAATTCAAGGTTAAAAATGTCGACGACATGCGTCAAGTGAAGAAATCTGCCGTGAGATTTCTGTGTGTTTAGATGCTGCTAACTTGAACCATTTTAGATTTAAAACCACAAATATCACTCAGAGGACACTAGGCACGAGATAATACAAGTCTGCAGATGCAGTAAAATAGTACGTAGTCAATTACTCTGTGAATAGGCGACATTGATGCGATTTGTAGTAATGTGTGCTAGGCCTACACTGAAGTGATGGACTCGACAAACTAAGAGGACAAACGTGTATCTGCCGTGCTCGCAGCAGCCCACTTCGGCTAAGTTCGTTTAAATAAATGGGAAAATTTGTCACGCTGTAGCCAAGGAGCCCGATGGGTGTAAGGTCTAATCAGCTGAAGGTTAGTTGATCCCAAGAGGCTGTCAAAGCATTGTGGATAAAACAGATTCCCTGTTGGCGTCCCTGTCGACGGGTCTGGATATCTGTTTCCGCAGCTGTCGTGCGCTTTGGTTGCATTTCCTTCGTTAACGTGAACTCTCAAGCGCCGGACAATTTATGTGTCTCCTTGGCTCTTTTCATGAAATACGGCTGCCTGGGGATACTTGAATAATATGAAGCATCCCGAGAGCTACGGGACCTGGTTGAACCAAGAAGATCAGGAATATTTACGATGTAACAGCAGGATCCAGGGCAAAGGAAGCTGCCCCCGATCCTCCTGCTGCATGACTAGATATCACATCTTATTCCTAGTAAGCAGCTATTTCAGTCGGGCAGAATGCGGCAAGGAGAATGAAATTCCATTCTGATCTTTGTTCTCAAGAAGGAATCAGGCAGGAATCCGTACTACACGTACATTACCTACCTAATACAGTACGGTACGGAACCGAGCTGTTGAGCCTCAGTGATTCAGTTACATCCTCGCAGGGTATGGCCTCTCAGCACTAGCTTCAGCGTAGACGGGTAGATGATGTTATTTCGCCCAGACTTTTTGACTATGGCAGCGCTCTCTAAATTTAATGGTAAACCGACGTCTTTTGTTGTTGCCGAAAGAATCCCTAGAAAACCAATTCAGTGCATATTTCTTATTGACCAGCGTTCCAGTGAGTTGTCACCTGCCATGAGTGACGAACGCCCCGTGTTCCTGCGTCTAATTCATTTCCGATTCGGGGGTGCTTTCAACATCAGCTTGATATCAGCACGTTAATATACCGTCTCCTCTAGCTTGGTACGGAGAATTTTGTCTGAACAGTGGTGCAAGATGCTGATAATCGATGTCATAGATCAAACTGCGTTGACCACGGAATGAACATAGTTTGATTCCGTCCTTCAACTCAGTTGCTGGGGTGGCCTTGGGTATTCGAGTGCCTTCTTTTTCACACAGGGCTGTTCCGAGGGGTATATATATATATAGGAAGTCAGGATTGGTGAAACACACGCCATGTTTCCCGTCCCGCCAGGTTATCCTATAGAAAAACTGTAAGTTATAGTCATAAATTCGAGAAGCGGCATGCACTGAACCATCTTGTTGCAGGACTGGACCTGTGGTAAACTTTCTTTCTTTCTGACGTCTGAGTAACGTCTAGGCCGTTCAATCCTTGACGCCTTAATTCAGATTATCGCTATCCTCTTGCACTGGGGACTCTTTGGGACCCTTTCTGTGCAACTTTGCACGTCGTTCATTCTCCCGTACTAATCACTGTTTTCTAATTCATTTTCTGTTAGATCTATATTATCTGGCATTTCCGAACGACATAAAATTCACGAAATATCTCGTCTATGGCATTTATGTCCTTGAGCTTGTGCAGACGGTGCTCGTCACCCATGATTCCTTCATGGCCTTCGGTTACGGCTTTGGGGATATTGGGGTCTTCATTGACATGCAATTGGATTGGCTCACTGTCCCCATCATGAGTGCTGTTGGTACGTGCAGCGTGTTCTACTTGTTCGCTGTCACTGATCGGAGTACAGTTGCTTTCGTTGGACAAGTTTTCTACGCATACCGAATTTTCGTATTGTCGAAGTCTCATGCTGTCCCTATTTTCGTTATCTGTGTGAGTTACAGTGTTTCTTCTTTGTGATAAACTAGCTCATTCATCTATAGCTGTCGTTGATCAGTTCTGTGGCAGGTATTATCACAGGCGCCTACTGTTTCCAGGCAGGAAACATTATTGAACTCGATAAGCTGAAAATCGCCATCATCTCTGGAGTAAATAGCTACCTGGGTCCTATGTTCTTCACGCTGATCTACGCGTAGATTTGGTGTGGCACCGCTGCCTTGTGTGATATTGTCATCGCCATTTGCATGACCTACTACGTGAGCTCCTCTCCCTCTCAAACTCCTCCACTAATGTCAGTGATGTTGGGTAGCTTATGGGTAGCAATACCAGTTTCCGTCGCACCCAAATTCTGGTTACAAAGCTAATCCGTCTCACCATTGAAACGGGATCTGTGACAGGTACTTACACTTCCATCTACCATTATCTCACGAAAATAACTCCGCTTACGATTAGCTGCTGCCGCTCTGATCAGCTTTATCCTCTATTTCGCCTTTCCACACCAGACCTTTTTTACGACTCCCGTCCTAATCCTCCCCAAGCTATATGTGAACACCGTTTACATGGTGCTGAATTCGCGAATGCGGATTGTTGGTGGACAGGATACTTACACGTCTTCAACCGATACCGATATCATGATCATGACTACTATCTTACGGGATACCAGTTCCCAATTGATGGAAGACGTCCAACGAACAGAAAGACGAGCATCAGCTACTGTGGTATCCAAGGTCTCCGATGATGAATGCCAAACGGGTCGAACTAACAGTGACAGTCATCGTATTTCATACGTTTGATTAAAGTCGACTCATCTCCTAACCTCCAGGGCAGACAGAGAACAAGAGAATGAACCTCTTTACATAGCCTTCAGATTACACTCTTCGGCGCTGTCTGTTGTATGTTTTACAACCCTGTTGTAGATTGTAGAATCACCGGTGCAGAAATCGACGAACTTACTGAGGCAGTGAACTACTTCAAGTTCTTTGAATACATGAGGGTGTATTTCCGTTCTAGATGCTCTTCAAGGCTGTTCATTCCAACGACTGGCGGTACTGTAGACTACATGCATGGGTGGATGAATGCCGAAGATAAGCCTGATCTATCGTCTGCGTTGTTCCATTATAGAGAGGTTAAGATCTTAGAGCAATCAAACATCTGGATACATATCCACATTATGACATAGCCTTTTCTTTGTCAATCTATCTCAATTGCTCTTATTGGATTCCGACGAGCGCTGGGCGCTTAAGAATACTGTGCCTCTTCTCAAAGGATCCATCAAGCCCGACTCTTGACCCTCAATCTTTATGTCGCGATATCCACCGAGTAGACAGTGAAGAATAGCCTGCGTGACGCTTAGGTCATTTCGGAGACCCGTTTCGTCGCGCTGGAGGCAGCCCTGATACCGTTGCATGGTTGAGACTTTTCAGGTCGGGTGTGGAGGAGAGGCCAACGGAGGTACCGGTGTCGTTCCGAGGTCCTGTATCTTGCTCAGATGTTGAGAGTGGAGAAGATTGACCATGAAGCTGGTTCAGTGCTAAGGGAACTGCGAGGAGCTGGCGCTCATTTATTAACATCGGAGTTTGGAGGTTGACAAAGCAGGTAATGGCGAGGGGATAGGCCGAAGTCATGACAGATGATCTATATTATTGGAATTAGGCAGCTTTGTGATATAGGTAATCCAGAAGTGCAATGTTGGCGATATGCATACCCTGAGAAGTGACAGGGGCATATTCAACTTTCCACGGTTTGTTTAATGCTGGGACAAGTCGTCATGGGTGATTTCCCGATGTAGGATGGAATGATTTCAGTGTCGTGCCCCGTAGATGGTTATCTGTACAAGTTCTGGAAGAAGAGTAGCTATGGCGAAGGAACCAGAGGAATACAGCCTAAAACATTAGTTCCTTAGCAGAGAAACCAGCTCAGTTTCATGCCTGAAATGATAGCGTACCAAGCGAAGCCAACAGCTGACCAAGATTAGGGAAGGTGAATAGACTTGAAGTTATACTAGATTATACATTATTGATGATTGAAGTTAAGCGTTTTTATATGTAGACGGACTTAAAGCCATCCATTATCATAACGAAGGGAAATGATCACTGCAACCGAATCATGAGAATTCATTAGGAACCTTTTTGAAGACACTCCTTGAAACGCCGTCGTCTTGGAGCTCAAGATGCCTTTCCAAACGATAATGTCCCCATCTCGGGAGTAACTTAACCCAGAAGATCCAGTATATCCCTCCAACAGCGAAGACACCGACCGAGATAACGACGTGCAGCCAGTACGGCAGGCTCTCATATACGCTTTGGCCCGGCGCAGGAGGTACGAGAGGGGCGAATGTGAGGAAGAGGTTGGAAAGGAAGAAAAACAGAACTACAGGCCATGTCGCGCGGAAGGGTGGCCGCCAGTCGCCTCCCCAAGGAGTGTAGAGGAAGAGCAGACCGCCGCTGATAAAGGCATTGATTATAGCTAATGGATATGACACCACTGAACAACGTGAAATTAGCAAGAAAGCATAGATTCCGGCCAGATGGAGGAAAGCGTACTATTAAGCACCAGATTATATGCATCACCCGGCGGAGGTGCTAATATGATGATTATTGTGACCAGCCATTGCAGACCGAGACCAGTCGCGGGAGCGTTAAAGGGCTTGTTCGACGCCCAAAATTTAGAGAAGGGTAGAACTCCGATTCGGCCGAGTTCCTGATTGACTGGAAGAAAGATGAGCGTTAGATTCTCAAGGATTCAACTCTGACACATACTTCGTCCTTGACTGAATAGAACGGCCATAACGTTCCCAAGCGCACTCAGGGCAACGAACACGTTTAATGCTTTCTCTGCTTTCATTCCAAACATGTTGCGGAAGTAAAGAGCACTGCAGAATAAGTTAAGCACGGAGTACACTGTCAGCATCATGACACCTACGCGACTGTTTGACCAGACGAAAGGATATCTTCTTTAGCAACGGCGGCGAAGTAGGCGATGTTTACCAGGATGTACACGACCGAAACGGATGCTATGGCAAGGGGCCCAGCAATCTTTAAGGTTCGAACAGGATTCTTGACTTCAGACAACGCGTAATTCACATTCGAGTAGCCGATAAACGACCTAGTGCGTATGTGAGTAATCCCACAGACAACGGAGAAAAGTAGAATTACCAAATAACATTATAAAGACCCGTGACAAAAGCATTCGCATTGCTCTCAGTGCCGTCGAAGGCATTCCTGAAATTATGAGGCTTTTCATCCTCTGGTAGTTTGATATGGCCTGCAAGAGCAGCGAAGCCCGAGAAGGTGATCAAAAGCAAGATGACGATCTTGAAGACGCCAAGAGCGTTTTGAAGACGGAGACCCCATTTAAGGAAACAGCTGTGGATGATGAGCGCAAATGTAACACAGGCGATGCCAATGCCGCGCTGGTTCCACCGAGTAACATCCTTTCCAGCGGCGAGGAGAATATCTGAAGATCATTCAATTATGAATAACTTCTCCGATCGTGAGAATTGCACTGACATTGTCCGAAAACGACTGAGTTCCCTGCTGGCCAAGGCATTGAGGCGGCATAAGCTGCGTACAAGGCAACTGCGAGGTATCTTGGCCTTTGATAGATGTAACTTAGGTACGTGAGTTCTCCTCCTGATCGTGGTAGGCCAGTGCCGAATTCGACATATACGGCAAGACCTGAGGCGGCGATGATACCACCAATCACCCACATGAACAATGCCAGACCAACTGATCCGGAACTCGAAAGAATAGTCGATGGTGTTGCGAAGATACTGTCATTGTGGTGAATCTACTGTTACGATGACGGACGGAGCGAGAGTGGTTTCATACCCGGTACCAATGATGCGATTAAAAATGAGGAATACTGCGGACCATAGGCCAATTGTTCGCCTTTCCGGGGGAACATCGTCGAAAGTTTCCCCATCACGCCCTGGAAAACAAATGAAAACAAATTCACCAAAGAAAAAGAAGGTACTACGTACCGGCACTGTCATCCCTCGTCAAAGCAGCGCCAGCGAGTGGGTCGTGAATTTCTTCTTCTCTGGGCGCATGCTTCACAATGATGGAGCTCTTGAGACTACTGTGGGACGGACGTCTCCCTGTGGGCAGCTTATAATCGCCGGCTGTCGACATTTGAGTCTTGAGAAGTGTAGTGTAACAGCCATCGAACAAATTTTTATGTACTAAGAAGCGAAGTACGCGCTATTCCACGCGTCAATTGCGTGATCGGGAATCATAGTCTGGCCGACTGAGCCCGACTGGCGCGAGGGATCATTATATGGGTTGAACGCATGGTTAGTGCTTAAAGCCATGTGGTGGACGGAGGCAACTGACGGAGAGCGGGCCTGGGCTACGTACGGCTCAACCTTCGGAGCTTAGTTTGCTAATGCGGGACATGATGGCGCGATTTTGATGGTATTGACCGGCTCGGAACATGCATATGGTCGCATATTAGTGGCTTGAGACTGGGCAAATAAAATGGAGTAAGGCGATGAAACTTCCAATATGAGCGAGAGGTGAGGCTACTACGCGTTGATGTCCCACGTACTACCTCGTCTCCTTGCGTTTGATACAAGTGGACACATGGTTTACACAGCACACCCTGTTTTGCTCATTTCCTGATATTGTTCTCGTGTAAATCTATCACAGAAGATTTTTCAATTCCGATTTTGCGCTGAGCCCCAGACTACGGGAAATACTCTTACCCTCAATTTCCCGCATATGTTCAAGGGAGAACCTTTGATTAGACGAACATGAAATGCGAGATCTGGAATAGTCGCCGGCCCGAGGGCATTGGTGGAGAAGCCAGAACATTACTTACATCCCACGGAACAATACCGTGTTTCGAAGTCGATGCATATTGCGGAAAAAGATGCCCGTATTTATCAAGTCGTTCACTGGAGTTGATCACAAGTCGTCCGTAATTCTGGTCCTTTTTCAATTCGACGCGTCGCGTGAGTGTGACAAGTGTTCGTGATCTTGTCAGATTTGTGACCAGCGTGTTAACTGAAATTTGCACCCATAAGGATAAACATCTCACCAAATTGCTCGGCTACATGGGTTACATGTGCGAAAGAACACGATTTTGGGCACCTGTCCAAGAATCGTGCGCTGGCGTTCGATTGTGCCGATGCTCGGACTCTGTGACTCACAAAGGGAGAAGGTCTTCAATATCAAGATTTGGTGATGTCTTCTCTTGGTTATTTGTATTTTGACAACGTGGAACAAACAGCAGGACGATCCTGACTCTCGGAACCTGCTAAAATCACCTGCAAGAAATACGTGAACGACTTGATATAAAATTTATGCACCTGATCATTTTCCGGCATTGTTTCCTGAAATCGGTCCGAGGTGGTTTGTTAGAAGAGTTGGACATGACGAACGTTGTTTAGGATCTAGATGACACACGGAGACTCTCATCTCAAGCTTGCAGAAATCATATTTTTCGGAACTGGACTTCCTTCTGCAACCTCGTGGAGGTCAGAAGCGTCCTTGGTGAATCTAAGCTTAAGTATGAGCCAACTTTCCGGAGAGGATAGAAAAGAACGCACTCAGAGCTAAACTTGCAAAGACGGACTTGCCAGTGTAAGACGCCATAGTATTAATATGCATGTTATCCATAACAGTGTGCCTCTTGAGAGGGACACTTGATGTTATATTTCCGTGAGATAAGTACACGCATATTCCTGAAAAATAATAGATTCAAGCAGTCCAAAGTTCAACAAGCGCAATCGACAGCAAGGAACGCAGACATTGAGAAACCATACAGATGATGCCAGAGACCTCAAGAATCGACCTATGCCAGTTCATCTTCCTCTTCACCTTCACCGCTGCTTTCGCCGCTGGATGCCTCAGCAGTACCAGAGTTCGTCTTGAGCCGCTTCTTGATCATCTTTGCGTAGACCAATCCACACGCATTGCAGAGTGTCCGCGGGCCCAAAGGACCCCGCCGCCATTCAGGCGTAGAGGTAGCGTTACAGCCGAGGCAAACTTGGCCTGTCGACGTAGAATCCTCCTTCTTATCAACACTTTCTTTCGCCTTCGCCTTTTCCTGTTCTTCACGTTCCTTCTCAGCACGAAGTCGTTCTTGTTCTGCACGTTCTCGCTCTCTCTCCTGTTCTCTCTCTCTCTCCCGCTCACGTTCCCTCTCCCTTTCTCGTTCACGCTCCCTTTCGCGCTCTCGCTCTTCTTCCAACTGTCTCTCTTGACGTTCGCGCTCCCGTTCTCGTTCTCTCTCTCGTGCTTCTTCATCAGGGCCTCCTAGTATCGAGGCAGCGGCGGAAGCTGCATCGCAGAGCCTATCTACTTGTGGCTGTGGAGCCTGTGGCGCAAACGCGTCCAAAATCACCCGATATGAATCAACAAGCTGTGTCGCATATTTTAAGTACGTAGCAAGGGAACAAGGGGTGGAAGATAAGCATACCTTGAGAAAATCAAGACCAGGCGGTGGTGCTGGAGCAGGTTCCTCTATCCATCGCGGCGTTGCATGTGGAGACGGCTGAGATAACGGCGACGGCTGCTGGTGCGGGGAAGGCTGAGGTGGGTGTGGAGAAGGCTGACGTTGATTGTGGTGAGAAGACTGGTACGAGTCGTTGCTCCAGTACTGAGGCGGCGGCGGTGGCGGCGGGTACGCGTACTGGTACGCCTGCTGCCCGTACTGTTGCCCGTACTCGTAGTGTCCGTGGTACATAGCGCCCAGGGTAAACACGGCCAAAGCCGAAGGCAAAAGGTAACCCCGAATTGGCAATTCCCGACGCCATTTGCCGGACCCTACTTGGTTCCGATTTAGCTCAGAAAAGTCCAACAATGAATGCTTTCATTGGAGAAAGACAGTAACGGAAACCTATTCAGTGTTATTTTCGTCGGTAAATATGGGAATTAAAGGCTCCCACTGAGGGCCCCAGAGCCCCACTCCATGATCTAGTAATTACTCGCCATCATCTATTTACTCCAAATTTACTCTGCTAAGTGTTTCACATCATCAATAAATCAATAAGCAGGCAAATTCAAGCTCCTACTATCTCACGGAAGGAGTATCTTCGACAGACACAATTATGTTGGAATGGAATTCATCCCAATCATTGCCCAGACTGCGAGCATCTTGTCTTAACATTTCACCATCTGGTTACCGCTGTTCATGTGTATAACGGCGGCTGTCTATCACACGCACAGTGCTATAAGACAGCAAAATAGAACGGAAGCCGGACATGCGTGGCGGCTTCTTCTGTGCGGTTCCCATCGGTAGCGAACATTAAAGCGAAGCATACGCTTCTTGGGTATTATTTTCGTGATGCTACAACAAAAAATGGGAAACGCGTTCTACAGGTGTTAAAGGCGAGACAGTAGGTATACATGGTACAACATCGTGTATTACACTTTGGGGTGTCCCAAATAGGGAGAAAAAACAACAATCTTGCATCATAAGTTAGTCGGAAGTCGACGTACGGAAACGATAGGCACTCACCAAAGACCCAAGAGAAAATTTCATGTCCCGCACCTTCACCGTAGATTCCGTAGCATCTTAATGACATCCTGCAAATTATCCCTGTTCCATTCACCGCTCCAACCCTGCTTAGGCTCTCCCCAGCTAGCACAAGAACTTGTGTCCTGAAAGCTATGCATGAATGGTGAATCAGGACGCGGTGGAAGCAGGAATGAAGGCTCCTTAGTGAACTGATGCATAGCCGGAGACGTAGGCGAATGAGGCGCAGTCCTAGGACGCCTAAGTTTCCCATCCCCGTCTGGTGCCCTTCTGAAGAAAAGCGGAGAGTCCGGACTTCGTGGAAACTTGTGTGGATCGGGAGAGATCCCCGGATGAGAAGCGTGGGTATTGGGAGTTGCTATGCAGAGGTCTCGTATGTTGCGATTACGTCTTTCCAACAATGAAGAAGATGTATGTGTGTTCGGAGGTGAAAGGAGCGTGGATTGGATAGATTGAGTGCGCAACGGAGAGGAATCATATGATAGAGAACGGCGATGAGAATGGCATGGTGCGTCTCCGTAGGAAAGGGAAGAGTCGTAAGAAGACTGGCGTGAGAGGGATGGACGACGGTCGTTCGAAGTCGTTAGGGTAGACCGCTTGGGAAGGCGGTTAATTGAGGGTGGTGCATGGGCTAACCACGGTTCTGGTACAACCCTTGGGATAGAGTCGGAAGGCGACGGCGGGGCTGTAGTTGGCCTCTTCCGAGGCATCGCTGCTTTCACAATAATAGGTGATGGACGAGAATGCTTGGAGGAATCATCCGAGGACGATTCAGTAGCTGGATACGAAGATATTATCTTCTGCCCCACTGCCAGTGTCTGTTCTTTAACTGGTATGTACAAGCACGGAGGGACTGGGGGGATGTCATCCGACGGCAATGAAGACAGATCAGACTTTTTGCGTCGAAGACCGATGCGACGCAAAAAGGGTTTGAGAGAAACGGAGGACCGAGACGAGCGCGTTGTACATAATGATGGGGTGCGGCTCGACATTGACGAGAGAGATGCAGGAGAAGTTGGACTCGGGGAAAACGATGTCGGAGATGATTGGCATGAAGATGTGTCGGAAAACGCGACAGCAGGAGGTGCCTTTGTCACCTTCTTCGACTTCTTGGGTTTCTTCTCGATTTTGACTAGAGGTTTTGGCTGCTTTGGCTGGCCCATGTCTGGCGCAGCGAAGAAGGAGACAGGGGAGCGAGGTCGACGAGGGGGATGCACTGTACCGGTGCGACTTGAGGACGGCATCGCATAATACACCTCCTGACTGGTCAGGATCTGGTATATATACAGTGTGAAGGGACGTAAGAGACTCTATGCGGAACATACGCACTATTATACTAAATGAATGAAGCGCTACCAAGGAGAGGAAGGCGTGATGCGATCAAGCTGCGAGTCGAGATCCGAAGTTAGATCCTAAATCAAGAGTCAGCGAGCGTAGGGAAGAGAATAGGAAGCATGACGCCAACGTTTCGCCAATATTCTTGCTATACAACTTTCGGACATACGAAGCGTCCAACGTAGGCACACGCAATTCTGATACACATTCCGTCTCGCTACTGACACCGCGCGCTAGTCGCCGGCTCGAATCCTGACACCCGATAGGCAGGTCTGTCGACTTCGCTATATTCTCCAGACCAATTGGACAAGTATTATTGACCCCGCTTACAACGGTGTCAACACAAATGCGGAGACTTGGCACTATCGCCGACGCGCCCATCTGTTTAAGCTATTCTCGTAGATCGTCAAAAAGATTACCGGTTAAACCTGCCTCGGATTCTCCCTTCCGGTCGGTCTAAACATCCGATTGCTTCCCAGCTAGGGAGAAAGGTTCGAGACGGGGAAGCAGTCACATAGAGGATTCCACGGCTTTAGAGTTTTATGAGCAAATGGGGGTTTCGACTCGTATCCGTATTGTCGGATGACAGACATGGCGTCACAGCTGCTCAAAATTAATTCGAAGCATGCTGGCATTCAGCACAGAGTCAAAGATATTCCGAGGAGGGGGGAGAGCGGGCCGAGGATAATAGCGAAAACTACATCCACCGACAGGAATAGTCAGTAGGTATCAATGCCGCATCTGCCGATGGTCTATCACGGTTCGTGTCGAAAAATTTTGATCATGTTGATGATCATTCGATGGCGTGGTATCTGTAACAGTCTTCTCTTAATCGCCAAAAGTCCTAGATCGAAGGGTTAGTGAGATTGGGCGATTTGTAATTACACGAATGATCGGCTTACATTGCTTCACTGTTTCTAGAATCCACTAACAGCTGGGCGGGCAAACTAGAAGATCATCATCGTAACACGCCAGGCAATACTTGATCTCTAATACGAGTCACTGTAAGCTTTAGCTCCTCTGACATGAAACAATAGATAACGAACCGAGCAAAAGAACGTACGAACGGACCACAGAGACAAGAAAACGCCGATAGGGAACCGGATAACTATCGGACAGCTTGAAGTGATAATTTTTTTTTGGAGTGGGAATGCTTGTGAACTCTTGTGAAGCGCAGAAATACATTCCAATAACCAGGCGTCAACTGTACCTAGAACATATGATTCTGTCAAGACATCCTGAATGTATCAATCGTTGACACGTTTTCATTGGTTGCCGAAGAGTTGGGGCTCAGAGAAGCAGAAAATGTCAAGTAGTTATTTGATCACGCTCCTACTTACAAATAATCGTCTCTGAATAAAATAGTGTGAGCGACCGAAGAGGCACAGAAGTCAAGCAATACGTACATCTCCGCAGTAATGGTCGTGATTACACCTCTGGCCTTTAGGAGTCTGAAGCTTTCGTTTAGAGCCCTCCTTGGCTTCTCAAGCTTGTCGCCAGACTCAAGAGAGCCAGAGGAATTCCTATCCGGCACCGTATACCCCCAGCAAACAATATTCAACGCAAACCATCGCAGTGCCGTAAGTCTGGAAAGCGTAGAATCCATCTTACGCCAAAGAGGCTTGGCCATTTCCGTTAACACCGCACCTCCCTCGATGAAGTATTTGAAGGTGATGTCTTCAAGAATCTCTGCCGCACCTATACTGTTTATCCACCAGTCCAAGAGACCCGAATCAGAACCTTCTGATTTATCGTACACCTCAACGACAAGACGCCGTAGACTACCAACCTTGAGCCGCTGGTAAGTCAACTCTGATGGTAATCGGAACGGAAGCGCTATTACAGCATTGTTACAGGTGTGAGATATTGGAAAAGGTGGAGACGTACACGACTTGATATGGATAATATGTAGGCTTTGAAGCGTGTCGGCGCAAAGCTTCGTCAAAGCTTGCAAACGATCAATATCTTGTTTGTCGTGGATGGGGAACACCAAAGATCGAAGCATTCCAACTGAGACGGGGCATACGCCTGAACTGATTACGCTATCCAGTATATCTGTGCGTCCGTAGGCGCCATCGATGTCCAAACATTCCACTGAAGGACCAGGAGTGTGAGTGTGCTCACATGGCACTGTGTGCGTGTACATCAGCCCTGAGCACGTAAAGCTCTTCAGGGTCGGCCACGCGCGCGCAAACGCGCATAAGTGTTTGAAATCTGCGAAGCGAACACTGTGCAATTCCAGCGAGGTCAACGAGCACGAAAAGATCGATGATAGCGGCGAGTTAATGTCGTTGGGAATGGGGCAAAGGATGGAGCTCAAATAGAGGTTTTCAAGATTACTCGCCGCGCGTATTATGGGCTGTAAAAGGGGTTCGTAGGTGATATCCCAGGCGTTACGATTTGGCGTGCTGAAACCACGCCACAGCTTCAAAGTCCTCATGTTCAAGAGGAGGTGAGGTGATGACTGTATCAGGGAATAGAAGGTAACACATTGGTGCTGATGAGCAAGCGCAACTGTTGAGAACAGATGCACTTGGGCGCGTGGAAGGAAACGGCGGCAAACCAGGGAGCAGGTAGTTAAAGAAGATGTATCGTCGCAAAGTGTATCAATGATGGCATCGACTATTTCTTGAGGGAAATCAGCAAAAGGTCGCGTCGATATGGCAAGGTCCATCGTGGTGAGATGGCGGCAGGATCAGCGAGAGGCAAAAGGGGCTTATACGATCATAAACATTATTTGCGTGGGGAGCCGAGGCTTCGCATGCTGGTGTATCCCCTTGGCCGTGACAGCCGGAAAGCCACTTGAGCTGTAACCTCCTCAATTCCACCCCCATTTTCCACATATCTTTTTTGCTCTCGCCACCAATCGCGTTCCAAAAATGTTTACGGCCTTGGAGAGTGTCCCCTCGAACAAAATACGGCTGCCTCAAGGCTTCAGACGCTCCACGACAGTTCTCCAACGTGTATAATCCGAAGCGGCGACCATGTCCCGTGGTGGCGCTCCGTCAGATATCTCGGGTTCCATTGATATCGACGACCCAATGAAGTGACTCCGAGGCCTTACCACTCCGTCAGCAGTATCGTATTCGGGACTCTGAGAATGCGATGAGTACACGCTGGTCACCATTAGAACGAGGCGAGGAGGCTTTGGCCCAGATGAGGACCTATACAGCAAGGCCAGAACATCCCCTGAGCTTATTTGCCCCTTGAAAAATACCGAGCCTGAATTTACTTACGTATCCAAGTTTTCATAAAGTTTCCTCCTCCATTCATGTGGCCAGCATTGTTGTTTGCTTTTGTTCCTATCCCAGATCAGGATCGCCTACCCGCCTTGAAGAAGCCATGCAATTTCCTACTGTGTAAGAAGAAAATGGCATCGTTCTGAAGAGCGGTGGTGGGAGATTTGTGGAAGGACTTTCGGCAAATTCCGAGAATTAATTTCCTGTCCCAAAAAATTCAAAGAAAAAAAGAAAACCGAAAAAAGAATAATTGTCTGCCGAATAACAGCTGCGAAACGAAGCTGGGACGCTTGGTAGAAATACAAATGGTTTATGAAACATCGCTACCAAATACAAGCCACAACCTAATGGAACGTCCTTGTCATCCTATGGGACCATTCAGATCAGAATTCATCCAGGCAGTAACTCCATTTTGTATAAATGACGACAGATCAAACCCGTCTACATTCAAATCGATATTCGTCGTCGTGTTCATCATCCACTCGTCCTGCGTAAGCGTGGGGTCATCCCCAATCGCTTGGGCACTATTCAGGTAATTCATGAATGACTCATCGCTCCATCCCCATGTTGGGTCCATTGATGAAGGAAAGGGGATTCTACTTATCCCAGATGCATATGGGACTTGGAACAGATCCACCAGTCGACGGGGTACCAGAAATGAGCCTGTCTCACCCTGTCCACCAAGAGCGTCCGCTACAACCTCGGGATTTACCGCAGTGTCGTCCGTAGGTTGTATCCTAATCAAAGTCGTCGAAGCACCAAGCAGATCCTCAGGTTTGCCTCGTATGTTTGATTCCGGGAACCTTCCGTTCGGACCCGAGTTGTTTTCGCATCCAGACGCTTGTCGCCAACCTTCTAAGACATCTTTGGCCTTTCCAGCTAACCGTCCTACTCGTTCTTGGGCGACCTCTGCCATGTCTCCCTCAGCGAGACCAAACAGCTCTAGGGCCATCTGCACAGAGTCGTACGCAAGCGGTGCAAGAGGGTGAAACGGTGCTACGATGACAAGAACTGCTAGGCAGGTAGCAGCAGTGAAGGAGTGAAACAAAAAATACCACATTCGACACGTTAAGGCTGACAGAAAATGGTAAGAGTGTGATAAGTATGGAAAACAAACAAGCCCACTTACTTTGGTGCAATGTGAATGATCTCCGTGATATATTTATGATTGCACGAGCGGCCTAGAGGAATCTTAGCAATTGCATGCACTGAAGACGAATTTTCATACCTCAGTCAAGCTGATAACACTGGATTCGTATATCGACTTTGGACCTTCTCCCTGGGAGTGGATCAGAGCCCTACAAAACGGACCTCGATGTAGAAGCAACTTGGTCATGAATATCATATTGGCGAACGAGCAAATCTGAGCGTCCTTTCTCAGAAATACCTGTTGACCCGTGCCAGATCCAGGCTGCAGATCCTTTATGAGATCGGTGACGCTCTCACACAGCATCCACTTGGGTAGTTTGACGTAAAAGTCGTTAATCTCTCTATCCAGCTGCATGATGACGGTGTATGTTGGATGCTTCGCCGCGAAGCCTTCGTCAACAATGCGTCCAAGAAGGATTGCAAAGCGAAACTTGTGGTGATGCCATTGTGTATGAGAGAAGTCTGTGTCGGTTTGCATCGTATCAGACGGAAGAGGGGTGTCACAGCTTTTAGGCATCTCGCAATCATCTAGAACAAAAATAGATCAACGGAATGTCAATGAAGAAAAGGCGCCTTACGATGGGTATCGCTCAGACTATATGGACGGCCAAAAGTGAAGGACTGAAGTCGATCATAGGTATGTGTCTCCCAAAATACCCGTCTACGTTCCTCTAAGTCCCGCTCAGGCAAGTTCCAGCGCGACCCATCTCGATGACAACCCTGAGCTTGGATGGCCCTCATGGCCATGCCAAGAAGCTGCCATGCTGCCTCTCCGTCTCCTCTTCCTCTTGTACTGAGCTGGTACAGCACCATCAGGTGAACGGTCTGCACCGCGGGAATAGTATCCAGTTTCAGCACACCATCCTGTGGTATGTGTGCAGATAGCCACGTCACAGAGAGCGAATGAAGTTGCACAGCGCGCCGCTTCGCTACAGAAAAAGAGAGATCAAGGTCGAAGAAGGCGCCCAGAGCGAGAACAACCGCGACGAGTGCCAAAACGTCGTGTGATATAGGTTTCTGTGTAGGAGAGGCGGACATTGGGAACACATGTGGTAGATGACTAGTAAAGAATATTTCTTTCGGAATGATCTCATACCTATGTAAAAATTAGTCAAATATAAAACAAGGGATTAGGTTGTTTCAACTAACATCCACGATGCGTTTTCGAAATACAAATCTGCTAAACGACATGCTTCAGCATATGGAGGGAACGCAGCGTCGTCCATCAGAGAGGGAAGTTCAAAACCAAAGAAATGTGGAAAAAGGACATGGCCATCTAGAGGACAACGTATGAGCTATAAGAGGAAGAGAGATAATGAAAACCGACCTTGATTGGGTACTCGCTCCTTATGTGACAGTGATAATTCTTCGTGCGAGTTTCTCCTGCTCGATATTTGACTCTGGTCAGTCTTCCAAAGGTCCTCGTTGAGGTACGCCGAGGCTCCGGATAGTCCAATATACCGCGTCTTGTTTTCTACATCGATGGTTAGAGTTCCGAACCCTAGTGCGACGCCGGACGATTCTCCAGATGTCCTTGGCGGGTCTGCTGAAACGCTTGGGATATCCGTGCTTGATCCAGATGCTGATGAACGGCGTGGTCGCTTATGGGAAGTATTGACTGCCTTGGAAGAGGCCATTGGCGCGCCTGGTATAGGAATGCCTGCGCTACAGCATGTTCAATTGACGTGGGGGGAAGAGATATGCTCTACTCACTTTGTTAACGCGGCCTCGAGCTCCTGTATTCGCTTCGACATGGCGGCATCCCTTGCTACGAACATAGCAACCTCTGAGGCTTCTCCGTCCTTACCGCTGTTCTTCAACGGCACAGGCGGTAGTGACTGCTCCAGCCTCCTAAGAAATCCCCGTTTGCCCTTTTCCAGCGTTCCATGAGGACAGAGATTGGCGCAGCCCCTACGAATGCAGGAGGCGCAAGGAAAGACACGGTCACATCTGTGTTGCAAGGCATGTTAGTCGGACGTGTCCATCAGCAGATGCTTGACGTCCTACTTCAGCTAGAGTATCGCCGTTAGTCAGTTTCCCTTCTGTCGACTAAACTCTTGCCTTTAGTCTACGGCATTCTTGACACGACACAGCTTGAGATTTACGTTGACCGGGAGTCTGTTCGTTCCCAACATCAGCCATTCAGTGATTCTTAATATTACGATGGAGAATCGGTTCCTCGGAACAGGATAGGCAGAATAATGAGGGTGGTCCGAATTCAAAACGGAGACTTCCCAAAATGGCCGGACCGAAAATGGGGTTGAAATCCGGGGAACTTGGCGATCCGAATTTCAGGAAACCGATTCTTCTGATTTCGGAGAGATGACACCGACGTGTAATAATTTACATGTAGACACGTAGCCCGATAGAAAATAATGGAAACGACGCGCGACGATATACAAATCTTTCGTAGGTAGAACAAAGACTGTATAACTTAACTTACACGAACTGATCTTCCTTCCTTAGAATCCCTCGAACGCAGACTCCAGCACCGTCTTCTGCTGCGCTTGATACAATTTCCCAATACCCGGTGCGGGCAGTGGGCTTTCCTTCCTTCCCTTATATACCAGCTCGGCATCCTCAGCACCTAACATTTCCTTCAACACCCAGATGATCCTCTCCTTTACATGCCCAAACGCGCCTTGGTTCCTCGGCTCTTCCTGCAGGTAGAAGAACTCTCTCGCACTCGTATATCCTTCTAGCACCGCCACCAACTCTGTGAACGGGAAGGGTGACAGCTCCTCCAATCGAACAAGAGCGATGTTAGCATCCAATCCCCGTGCCTGCCTTTCTTTCATAAGGTCATAGTAGATCTTTCCTGAAAGGATGATGACACGTGATGCAGTGGCGGCATTGTCGTAAGGATCTGCGAGGACTGGCCGGAAAGACGTCCCGGTCTCGAGATCCGATAGAGAAGAGGCAGCAGGCTACGGGGAGCGCATCAATTTTTGGAATTGACATTGCCATAGTACAGATGACTTACCGACAAGCGTAAAATACCTTTCGGTCCTGCTACAATCAGAGGCTTGCGATAGTTCCGCTTCATCTGGCGCCTTAGTAAATGGAAATACTGGGCGGGCGTCGTCGGGAAAACAACATGCATGTTGATATTGAACGAAGGGTCTTCGTCGTAAATGTACCTATCATTTGTTAACTAGAAAACATGAGCAGCAACCCATAGAGATTCTCGAAGACCCTCACTTGAAGCATCCGCTCGATTCTTGAAGAGGAATGTTCCGGTCCAGCACCATCAAGACCGTGCGGGAGAAGCATGACAATACCACTTTGCTTGAGCCATTTGCCTAAGATTCAAAATTTAGTAGACGAGGGGTTAATGATCGAAAAATAATCGAACTCTCTGAAGATGATATGAATGTATCAATGATAATCTGGACTCGCCATTAATTCCAACCTGACAGTCTAACACGGCCATCTCACCTGCGCTCCGTTGAAGAAATCTCCAAACTGAATCGTATGTTTAGATCGCATCCAAGACCCTGATAAGCCTGCTCACCTGAGCCTCCCAGATGGGTAAGAGGTCTGGCCGTTCCCAACTGGCACCATATTCGAACTGTGAGTGAACATGTTCAAACACACAACAATAGAAAAGGTAGCTGAGCTAATCTCACTGATAACACAGCCATTTCGCTTAGAGAACCTTTCGACACTCACTGTAAGCACGAGGTCTACAAAGCGAGCGAAGACATACTGTTAGCAAGCTCAAGCTTCCCTGGAGCACTGAGCTCATCATTTAGCGGAACGATGGTATTCTCGTTCTTCTGGTTAACAAGCATCGCATGCCGTTGGCTAAACGTCCCTCGTCCTACATCCTGCCCAGATATCCGCACGTCATAACCCTCCAAAAGTAGGGATCCAAAAGCCAGTGCCTAATGAAAGCTGTTATGATATAAGGAGATATGAACGCAACTGTCAAACAAACCTCGGCTGTAGCCCAATCCAAGCCCGTGCCACTCGCTAAACTGGCAAGACGATTCTTAATATGCCGCTGGAGCTTGGGGTGGATTTCCTAAACACAATCGCTTAAAGGCACGCCCTTTTAGAGTCCTTCCAGAGAAACTCACAAAGCCTTGCGGTACCTGCACACTTGCCTTGCCGACTCGAATAAGAGTATCCTTGTGGACGCCAGTATCCGGAAATTGCACCGCACCCTTACTTATAGGCCAAACCATCCCAGCCCACTGCTCTCTGAGCATTGACGCAGTCGGAATGTACGAAGGAACTTTGTTGAGTTTGTCGTTGAGATTTGATTTGTGCTGTTCCCGAACATTCGCGATATCTTCCGTTGTGAGAGTTTGTTCGTTCTGTTAGAAATGCATTGGTGGATGATACATATGTTGAGTCAGTGAACCCTACCACGAGTTTCTGTTCATAAAGCTGCGGGACTGAAAGCCGGGACTGAATCTTGTCGTACATAAGAGGGCTAGTGAGGTTTGGAAGGTCTAGTTCGTTATGACTGGAGGCGAGTCAAGCGTGGTCTACTGTTCAAATCGAGAAGGCTTACCCCCTAATTCAACATATATTATCAGTCGACTTTACATAGAAGTCGAATGAGGAGGTAAAACTTACCATCTGCGGTAAACCAGGAGGTCGACGATAATATCCTGCATCACGTTGAGTGACGGAAGCTGAGAATATCTAACAACATCACCTTCCGGAAATATTGCCGATATTGAAATGCGACCTCCATGGCGTTGACAACATCTACAGACGGAATTTCAAGAGCCAGCAAAGAGGAAAGGAGCCTCAAATACCTTCAGGATAGTCACCGTTGACATGAAGCACCGGAGTATTGACCATTTTGCCAACATCGGAGCAGTATAACGAGGAACGGGCCTGCGATGCAGGAGTAGTATAGCCAATGCTGATGGAAGAAGGGTTATCGTTGCAGAGCTACGGCATTATTGGAAGAGCACCGACTTATTACTATGAAAAGGGGCAGATCAAGCAGGGTAACAGATCCTGGGTCAAAAGGATGGCTTACTCGACAACAAGATGAACAGTGCCACCACTTGTGAAATGGGGCAGATTGCCTGAAGAACATGTGGTCGGTAACTGACTTAGTCTTCTGAATGGGTAGCATACTCAATCCCAGGCTCTCCATGACAACACCTTGGCCGGTGAATGACGCGTCTCCGTGCAATTGAACACACATTACTCTATCTCCGAGTTTACAATCTTCAGGAGATGTCTTCAAAAGAGAGTATTGCTTTGCGCGAGCCTTCCCAAGGGCGACACCGGCCACAGCCTCTGAAAATAGGCTGTTATAGCGTCGGAGCCATCAATTTATATTACAATGACTTGCCCAGGTGTGAAGGATTTGGAAGCAGGGATACCTTGACGGCCTGATTGTCGCTACCATAGTCCAAAAGCGTTGACGAAACTGTTCCCTATGTCAATACTATGGGATGATAATTGAAAATGGGACACTGACCAAGATGACTGATGACATCTCCTTCAGCACCCAGACCTTCGGGGATCTCTGCGCCTCCTCTGACTTTGTGGAAAAGAGCCGTAGGATTGTAGTTGAGGAGATCAGTGAGGAGATTGAGTCGACCACGATGAGGCATCGCCAAGACGATGTGCGACACATCAGCTGTAGATTAGTATAAACTTGAGAAGAATACGACGCGACGAGGTAGGATGAGAGAAACCTTGGGCGGCAGAAGAAAACAACGAGTCCAAAGCCGGAAGCATCGATTCTCCGCCTTCCAGCCCGTACTAAACATTTCGGTAAGACGTGGACTGCAAAGCACACAAGTAACGTACGCGTTTGAGATTAGGGAACTTGGCTTGCATAAAGTTGTCAAAGACTTCGCTGCGAGCTAGCAATCCATGGATCCGTTTCTTCGTACCGGCATCCAATGTTGTTGGTGCGCACTTCGATTCCAAACGATGCGAGAACCAAAGGCGCTCGGATTTAGACGGTGAATGCATGTACTAACCGCTTCAGCGTTGGTGATAAGAACAAGATATGACTCGATCATACCTCGTAAGCAATACGGTTCACGTAGATAGACCGGAGGTGGCGAACGATCTCTCCCAAGGTCCACCACTCCTCTGTCATGTTCTCGCCTTGAGACTCGACACTTGGGTGGGTCCATATAATTCCATTGACGTTGAATTCCTTCGATTCGTCCGTTAGTCCGTATCTGCTTGGGTCTAGCGCTGCGACCTCTTTGCGATGTATGAGGTCCAGTGGGTCGATTCTTGCTGCCCTATGCCCGTGGGTCCTGACGGAGTCAACATAGCGCAACAAAGCCGCATTCTGTGCCCGATTTTCGAGCTGAGCAGGCGTATCTGCGTATCCTCTTGTCATTAATAACGGAATAATGAGAAGAACATGACTTACAGTCAGGAAATACGAATGGTCGTGGCTTGCGATATCCGAACGATTCGTCATGATACAGACGCCGCAAGGACGATTTCTGCTGCAGTCGCAACCTCCGCAAAGAATGCATGGCAATAGTTACACTTCAGAACGAGATCATTGGTTTTGTAGATGTGTCCGGGGAAGACTGCGGACCCTTGTGATCGGCAGAGTGGTAAGGTCCGAAGGTCGACCCGGGGACCCGGGCCGGAGGTCGCGTTGGGAGTATCGTGACGAGACGCGTTTAACCGCCCTTTTAGCCGGGTGAGGGCGATTAAAATTACCATGTATGAACGGTTTGAGGCGAGTGATGATCTTCAGCAATCGTTATCGTTGAGGCTGACCTGGAGGGAAGGTTTCCAGCACTTACATATATATACAACCTCTGCCACGCAAACATGCAAACGAAATGGAAGGATGAAAGATACCAGTTTACGACACATTTGGGCCTGGAATATGTACCCGTACATGGCATAATTTGCTTCGCTGACATCGGCGTGACTCTGTGCGTCATTAGCGCAGAGCGACGATCAAGCTCTCCCACATCGAGATGTACACATCCAGAACAGCGGGGCCCTGATACCAAATAGGAAGAAAAAGACTCCTTGGCAAAATCTTCACCAGAAATACTCTCCGTCAGCACTTAGAAAACACGCGCACGGTTCGAAGCTACCTGGAGGGAAAGAGTGTGCTAATGCTCAGCCGCCTGATCGCAGAGGAAATCAACGCGCCCGCAGTCGGTCATGTTATCCCGGGGTGAGTCTACAATCCTGCATATATGCGCATATACTCACGCGCAGGATTTCGATAAATTTTCGGCGGCAAGCTCTAAGGAGACCGAATGACGATACAGTAGTAAATGGAGAATCAGCCGATCATGGCTGTGCCAAATATTGCATTTGTTTATCTGTCCCAGCCCAGGCAAATAGCGAGCTCATGTCGAAATTTGAAGTTTGTATCTGATTCCACCGTCGCGCGAGGCTCGCGATGCCCGTCTCTATGTTTCCCTTTACTTTCAAGCTATCCGTCCCAGGAATAGCCAATCCATTTTCTGCCCAGATCACGACACCGCCATCCTCCAATGTCTCTCCTCCCGATCAGCCAAATTCAGCACCGGAAAAGGGCATCAACAACGGAAAGAGTGTCCGTAGGCAGCGCCCACCGACGCGTTCGACATCGCCTGTTCCTCAAGTGCTGCGGAAGAGAGGATGGGAGCCCTCTTTTGCCGAGCCGAGCCTCTCTACCACCACTCTGGCCTCATCAAGCGGGTATCTTGACACTCCCTCAAAGTACCGAGACATGGCGGAGCTGACGCAGGACGAGTTTCAAGAAATTGAAGCGATGGCTGCAGGTGAATACTCCAGTTCAGACTGTCTCTGTTTCATTGCATGTGTTTGCCTTGCCGCAATCAAGGGCTGCTCCAGTCCAGCTTCTGGCCCATGCCACATACACGCTGTGGTTGGATATATGATGGCGAGCACCCCTGGTACATCTTCCTCATCTCTCTCACGTTCGTTGTTGAACAAGCCTTGTGCTAATGCCCTCTCTTGTGTTTGTTATCCATGTAGAACTCCCACCGCCTGCGAAACGTCGTCGCGGCCTTGCTGGCACTATTGTCTCCACTGCTCTTAGTGCTGCATTGATAGGAACTGCTGTGGGAATTACCGTCTACCGATTGTGAGTCTAGTTCATTCATCACCAGACGCAGCTAAGGGCCTGTGCAGATGGCGAGATCGTGGCAAGGAGCCAGCACGAATACTGCCACCACCACCCCCTTATCAGCAGGGCGAATGGTCACCTCCACCTGAAGCACCTGTTGAAGAACCTAAGACCCTCAATGTCACTCCGCGTCGTAAACGGCACCCAGTTGGCTCTGTCAAACGGACGCAGAGTATTCGTCGAGCACGGCTACGGGCCAGTGCATACTCCCCTCCCCCACCACAACCCGCTCCTATTTTCCCTTCCACCTCGCATCGTCCTCCTCCAGAAGACAACGTAGAGGATCAGGTATGACTCACCCGATCAATCTTGAACCTCATCTAACTTTGCCCTTAGATGGATTGGATTGGCGACAAGCTTTCCATGCTCATTGAGGAAGGTAAAAAGGCGCTTGGCAGAGAGGTAGTTGTTATGAGCGAAGATCCCGCAGACGAAGTGGATGATGGCAACGACGATTGGGAGGAAGAAGACACCCCACGTACATCACGAAGATCTGCCTCTCCACGAAAACGGCGGCCCCACGACATCTTCGTACCGCCATCCTACTCATCCGCACCCACCTCTGCTTCCCCGCGTACATCTAGATTTGACCTCGGTTCGCAGCCCATCCCGATCTCTGGGTCAAAATCTCAATCGAGAGACGGTGCTGCAGGCTTCATGTCGACTCCCAGTAGCTTCAAGTTTGGTGACGACTCTCAAGTGTCGGAGAGCCCACTGCTTAGGGAGTCCATGGAGCAAGCCCGTGCTCGAGCTTTGAGAAATCGGGGACTGTAGAGGCTGGCCCTTACCTCTTGTTCCTATTCACGAACTAGACTCGGGTGCGACCGTCTCGATCTCCTTCCCTTTTCCCTTTTATCTTATTACCATCGAGTCCCTGACCGAATGATTGCTTAATTTATCATTGACGACACTCCTACGCTCTCTATTCTTATGCATCAACATACGCACACTACTATGCTTTATATATGACTTGGTTGGAGGAAGAATATCATGGAATTGGCATCTATTGTATCAATATTTTGCTTTCGTACTGCGTATGTAGGCTGGAATGAAGGGTCACCAGCGGCATGAGACCGCTTGTTTGTATTCGTGCTTGGATCCATGGACACATCGGTACCAGACTCCCTGTATTAGGTTCCTGAACACAAATTTGAATGTTTGAGTTCGTATCCTGTTGCATGCTGAATCAATCTGGTGGTTAAGCTCGTCCTAGAACATGGCCAAAGTTCGTGTGTAAGTAAGCAGCTCGGTTACGATGGCACCGTCCTTCCCAATTCTACAAGTTAACCCAACCCAAACTATTATTTAAATAATGAAAGATAATATACGATACAAGACAAACCGTCCATGGCACACTATTATGACAAAACCTGATGTATTTCCACACAATCCTCCGGCGATCTGAATACGCGAAAAGGTATATGTTTCGGGATCATCGCCCTCGCGCTATAAACGCGCATCTGTAGCTCTATCTTCTTCCTCTCCGCCTCCGTCAGCCGTGAACCCGAAGGTGTAGAAGGTGTCCGGGAATTTGACAAGAAGAACGATCCCGTCGGGTCTTTCTCGGCGATCGAATCCGGCTCGTCTGTTAAAGGATATGCAAAGTAGTCGCTGTTAGGCTGACTCGAATCTTTGTGGGGAGTTGTTGGTGTCCGAATGGCGTATGTAGTAGGGAACGTTCCGGAAGCCGTACGTCGAGAAGCGCGCATGGTTCCTGGCTCGGAGCCGTATGCTGGAGGTGCAGAGCGCAACTCGAAGTCTCCGGCAGGGCTTGACCCTGTGGGATCTTCGAGCGCTTCTCCATTATGCGCGTGCCGAATAAACACAGCCAAAATCTGTTCGGGTCTCTGACTGGCGAATCTAGAAGTGGGGTGACCATTGGCTTCAATACTTACATTCTATGAAGAATGCTTACTCGGCATAGAGCTCCATATCTTGCTCGCCGGTATCGCCAATGAGTATGAAGCGAGAGTGGGGAAATGAATCCAGAATATCCAGAACTGCGTTGCGTTTACGTGCAGCAGGAGCCGATAGCAGACCACTGAACAAGGACCGGCCCGCGTAGGACTTGAGTTTTATAGATCCTGAGGTTCATCAGCGGTCCATTCCTGGGAAAGTCACGATCTCATACCTTGAGGTAGGTGGGCAAGGTTAAGAAAATCTCCCAGAACAGGTAACAATTCAAAAGGGCCATTAGACTGAAAGAGAGGTGGATTAAGTACTTGTCATGCGAGTAGGTAAGTGCGTACCACATAATGGAAGCGAACACCTTTGTGCCACATCTTGGTATACCACTGTCCCATTCCTGGTATTACTAGATCGTCCAGGTCCTTGACGAAAACATTGCGGAAAACGCTGCGAGCACCTCCAGGGACGTCCGAGAATTTGATGGTATCATCGATATCCGATATAACACGGATAGGGCTGTAGGTCAAAGGGATTCTAGCAGTTAAAATCGGCGAGACAGGTTTTGGGACGACAAGATCCATAGCCGGAGAGATACCCGGGGGTGACGGTAGAGGGAGAAGTTGAGCTGAAGCTATCAACTCATGTTCGACGTTAGATTCCCCAAACGCTATGTGAAGCGCGCCGGGGTGCTGACACATATCTTCCCATCTGATGGTGAACCGGAATTGAAAACTTCCATCTGCCGCCGTAGAAACATTCTGAGATGCAATAGGACCATTGGTTGCTGGATCATCCACTGCATTGAGAGGCTTTGGAAAGAGGCATATGCTCACCAGCCGATTGGGAAGAACCGAGGACCAGAAAGGCTGTAGCCTGGCTTCCAAGTTGGCATGAAACTTGCGAAGGTCGCCTGATACTTTCGTTATGGAGTCACGGTCGGCAAGAGGTTGTGCATCGTATGATGAGGACCGTGATGGTGGACGAGAGATGTCTATAGAAGGCTGGCTCTGATTGAGGCGCTGAAATTGTCTCTCGAGTGCCTCTACTTCGAACTCCTCTGTAATTTCCTGTGGTCTCGGTGGTAGCTTGACGGTGCCAAGTAATTCTTCAGTAGAAGTACTGGTTAGGCCTAAGGAGTCCTCTGCCCCACTTTCCGAGTCTAGCTTAGGCAACGAGGCAAAACCTAATGATACCGGTCAACATGAAAGGCCGACAAAACTGCTGACCGCACTTTTTGCTAGACTCATGAAGGCCTTCTGAGACCGACTTGCTGTCTCCTGCGATCTATGGACGGAAGCAAATCCCGAGATGTAGACATCAACCTCGAATGGACCTGACCGATAATTTAGTTAGTTAATTAGTACCCGAGGGAAGAAGCATACGAAGTCGCACCGTCATGATTGTCGGATAGGTATCTCCTCGCCGCCCATCCGGGGAACAAAGCAATCTTCTCTGCTCCCTGGCTGCCATTCGATGACAGCTTATTGATCTTTTGGCCAGCCCATTCCTTCCAAGATTGCCCGTTCTCAGTGTCTACGCCGAGTCGCCGTTGAAAGTTAATATTCCGAGTTCGGAGGTCCTTCTGCGCAATATACCCCTTTAAGCGGGTAGATGCAGAAGATGCCAGCGACTTCCAGGAGGAGGGCATCTCTTCGGACATCGTGGTATCAAGACATGTTTTCGTGATGGAGGCTGTTGCATACGAATACCGGCATCCTCGTTCCGGCGAAGCTCTTCCACGTGGTGGCTATGTGTATCGGAGTTGAGAACTTCAGTCTCAGATCGGCTCAGGATGCCGGCCCTACCGGCAACTGAGAAGATCGGTCAGGTGATATCGACGCGACTTCGAATATTACCGTTGCCACCGTGCCACTCAGCCACCTCGCTTTCATGCCCATCCTGACTGACATTCTCCTTTATACAACTCCCCTGGTGTCCTGATGCCTTATATCACTTGGATCCCATTTTCGAAGTTGCCTCTCTGAAGCTGTCGAGTACGGGTGGTCGTGCAATTCCTTTGGCTCATCTTCATCTTCGACTTTCTCAGGTATCTCATTGCACGCTTGATTCTGTTTCACCTGAATTATTCCTCTATACAGACATGACTACTCCCCATAATGCATGCATCCGATTAGGCATCTGAATCTCAACGTTAGAGACTGCCCTATCTCCTATCAGTTTTGTTTACGATGTCCTGGACATCGAAACCTGGGTGCAGTTAGTCTGGGGGCTGAGTCAAGAGGACATCAAGAAGGTTCTCATTTTGACCGCTGGCTGGAGGCTCAAAAGGTCGGCCATCGATAAGGATATCTTCTTGCCGACCCAAAGAAGCGGGAGCCCGATCTCTACCAGCCATTCAAGGACATTCGTAACAATATCATCGACCGTCTCTCGGAGTAGAGCAATTGCCAGGCCTCAACCACAGGATCGAACCATGGCCCGGCAAAGGAGATGCCCAGCTCGTCGACGAGGCGAAAAGAGACGTTAGGAAGCATGATTTCTTTTTATACCCATGTTAGCCTATATGGAAGGGATTCGTAATGTTTGGGAACTGGTGGTATTTCCCATGGAAGTAGCCAAGTCAAAGAAAGGACGAATCGATAATGAGGAAGAAGACGTTCCGGGCGAAATACGCGCTCCACTCAGAGTACCTGGTCGTTACAAGGGAGGTGTGCAGCTCGTGTGCTGTCAAAAACATCCCTCCACCGCCACCGTCACGAGACGTAGTCTCTGTCGGACCTGTTGCCATTCCGTTTACTAGCAAATCGAAGAAACCGAGCGTGAGAGGATGGCAATGAAGCTGGAGGTGTGGATAGCACGAAGCGTTTTAAAGCGGGCCAGGGTCACGAACAAGGCCACCCAGCTGACGTCATATGCCCTCGAGTCCTCCGTTGCCGCCTACCGCACGTTCGTTACCAGCATCGCACTACGTGACACTGATATCACCATGTGGTACCGCAACCCCATGGGTGCTTCTCGTTCAATTGCGAATTCAAGCTAAAATATCTCATCCTCGTCCTCTCCGCGATATGTGTCTGCACGCACTGGGTTTAGCCCTTTTCTCGATCCTCCAACTTTTCGGAACGATGCAGACCGGTTCGTCTTTAAGAGTGAAGCAGGCGAGGAGCACACGTGTCGGGGAGATACTCGCTACTGCTCCTGAACCCAAGAAACATCTTCAAATCCATTTTCAGGGATTCTGCAATTCAAAAACCGATTTTCGCCTTCCTCGCTTTCATTTCGTCATTGGTAGTGCCTATCACAAAAGGATAACAGAGTATCTCATAGATGTCAGGGACTTCATGAAGTCAAATCTTTGGACGAATTCAAGAAAGTTCTCATTGATATTGTCAAATGTGCGTACTGGTTCTCTTACTGAAATATTGACCCTCATGGTTTTCAGGTCACCACCGCGCCTACACGAAAGGGAAAGTCCTTCGCCGAGATATCAGCGAAGGAAACGTCATGTTCTACGGAGACAAGGATGTTGCCTTGGGTCTTTTGAGCGATTTTGATAACGCTTCCAGAGTTGACGAACAAGGCAACACCGTTGGGTCTGGCTTGAATCAGCGCACTGGTGCTGTGCATTGCATGACGTTGGAAATCTTGAAGAATGTGGGGACCCCCATACCTCACCTTTATCACCATGATCTCAAGTCGTTCGTTTACCTTCTCGTCTGGTCAGGTGTACACTTCGATTTGAAGAATGGGTTCTGCTGCAAATTTGATCCTGTGCTTGAATGCTGGGATGCTAAGCTGCCCAGTGAATTTGGACGTGCAGGTAGTCCAAAGGGAAACTTGGCTCACGAAGAACGTTACTGATTCGTTTTTGGATCAGTTCCAACCTGAGTTTGACCCTTGGAAGGAGCATGGATTCGACCATTAAGGGCAGTGTTCAAGAAGATATTTAGGTTAGTCGAGGACACTGAGGACGAGGGTGACAATATTGGCTTTGACTGCAAAGCATCAGACGGAGTCGTCCCTTTGGAGAGCTTCACGAGCGTATTAGGACACAAAATTCGAGAATAGGGTTCTGTGTAGTGCAAGATTACTTCATTATTTATTTACAAATACTAGCCAGCTGAGGAAGACCAGTAGATGTGCTTGGCCAGAGCAACGCCAGTGTGCGTAGAAGTTGTCGTCCTTCTTCAACTAATAATCGTCCACGATCGATCTCATTCGGTGCACGGTGCACATGAAAGAAGTTGGTGCATTCTTGACGTCCCGAACCATTATGAGGGCATTCCGACAAACCTGGCAGTTTATTACCTAGTTGGTGACTTTATACACGTATTTTCTGTGTGCATCATCATGCGAAGGTAATCGCTCAGTCAACTGTTGAATATTCAGTCGATTTGCCAAAGATAGAAGGCAGTAATCGACGTCGCTGGAAGTATTCTATTGCCCAACACTCAGAAACCTCAGGCTGGCCACGAAGAAATTGACCTCATCGGAAAGCTTTCTTATTGGGATTTTACGTGTAGTCGTCGGGTCAAGAACATGTACATAATCACTGCACCAGAATAGGCACTGGGCGCATCCAGCAACGCGTTCTATGAACACCATAAAACAGGCGCGCTAATCGAAATCCTAAAGTTTAACGACTGTAGCGACAGAAATTTTCATTACCGAGGTGGAGTACTGTTGACGTTGACCGACTTTCCAAACGGCCAGCTCTTGGTTACCGTTTATCGTTTCATAGGCTTTTTCATTGAACGAGCGAACTAGATGCAATTGATCGCCTATTATACTTAGTAAGGGTAGAAAGTTTCTGTGAGGAAAGAGTATTTGGGAAGTAGCGCCTGCTACGAGGGCCAATTGCGTTTCATGTAAGCTGGTGCTGTCCATCGAAAGTCTTGGGCCTCAATCCCGTTGCTACGTCCTTACCTAGGATAGTGATAGACTCGGTTGAGCAGTTGCACGACGAGCCAATTTACATAAGCTAAAGATTGATGAGTGACTTGGGTTTTATCATAAACAATCACTCGAGTCTCGGGGGTTGCAATACCAGACTATCCGAACCAGGCCATGTAGTAGTTCATATTGAGGGGTTTTGAAACTCCGAATATACCTAATGAGGAATGTAATCCGGTCAAACGCCTCGTCGCGGTCGACCACCCTCCAACGTCTCTCCCGGTGCAATCTTTGAAGGTGGTAGGTGATACGAAGAGATGTGTCCAGCCCAAGATTGGCTGTCCTCTTGGACTGGACCCATCTCTCCGTATCACCTACCACCCTTAAAGGTCCTCCGTCCCTAATTCTCACTTGCATACTCAAACTGTGACTATGCAAGTACCGAACACCAGCAAGCCCAAGGTCGGCACCAACAATGGGGGTCACTATTTATTCTACAGATGCAAGGCTCATGCTCGAGGCACCGGCGGCAACCGCTCTTGAACCCCAACAACCAGAGTGCGCTGTGCCACGGTAACTCAGGCTCGTTGATAAGGATTCGGTGGAAACAGAAGCTGTTCGAATGCTGAAGCCGGAGGAGTCACGCAAACGCGTCCGGGTCGTATCGGATACCATTTCTGTGCATTATCTCGCCTCGACCACTTCCTCGATGATCTCGGCTCGGAACAATCGACCGTCAGTCCTCACAGGTTACCCAGATCCTATTCCATCAGTAATTACTTCCTTGGCCATATTCACGCCCGCCAACCAAGCCTTTTCAAGGAATATGTAAAACGACAAGCCGGTATACTTGAGGAGGGACGAGGGGTCGCATTCCTTAGACCACAGGCACTGTAGTCACCCGTGTTACTCAAGAAATTTCTATGGTGAACTCTGCACAGTTGCGCCTTTCCTGTGTTACCTCCTTCAAGTTCGTCAATTTGCACGCTGCAGTGCAAGTAGTCTCGCACCTGAACACCAACGGAGTCTCTCCCTACTCAACAAGGTTCGTGCCTGCTCGTTCTTCCTGCTGCTTTTTGATTGGTAGCTGGATATCAGATTTGCACTGCACGTCCTGCAGACCTCAGCACGGACTTGAAAGGCCAGAACGGTATTTTCACGAAGATTTCGGGTGCATGCTCCTTCGTCGATGAGCATCCTGAAAGCGTCATGACAAGGCATTTTGGTCTTTATTACTCGGCGTACAGTTGCAGGATCGAAGGCTGAACATGGTGTTCTGCGTGAGAACACCGTACTTTATTCAGATGACAGGTGGGTTGGTATCGAGCTCCTCCGACGTCGCGTAGCTAACACCGACTACGTGCGACCTTGCAGAATTTTTGACACATTGTGGACGTAACCATCGAAGAAGACCGGCGCTCTTCATATTCTCGAAGAATGCCGCCTTCCACACATTCCCCGCGGATATTCCATTAGTTCATTTGCGGCGTCGTCCTGTACGCAGGCAATCCATTATCGATGCATCTCTTCCCTTACTAAGCACTAAGCATTACTCTTCAATATGCATAGAGCAAAGTCGATGCTCATCCGTCTCCAACGACCCGAGTCGCCCATGACCGACTCGCAGTACGACATTTTCCCTCGTCGCTCGAGGCTGCTGTCGTTGGAGAGTCTCATGTCGTTTGGGATGGGCTCAGATCCCAATGGCGGTACTTTATCGGGCGTGATGTGCGCGAATCAGAGTGGCTGGATGTACGGGTACAAAGGCTGCATGGAGCCGGGGCTCATGCCTTGTGCTGGGGTACGTGGCCCAATCTCATTAATTCAGTCAATAGCCGACCTCGTTTCACAGTGTTTTCTTGTCAAAGTCGGTAACTTAACCCTCTTTACGACTCAGCTAACCTTTCAATCAGTATTGTTCCGAGCGATGTCAAAAACAGCATTGGCCCCGCCACCGTACCGCCTGCAATCACTTGTACCTCAAGCATGATTGGCAACCGGCTTGGATACTAGAAAAGAGGAAGCCTAGGTTTAGGTCTAGAGATGTATCTACCGAACATCTTTGGGGTGATGTGCCGGCTATCGACATCTTGCGATTAGATTTAAATGAGGGTGACCAGGCGTTGTCCCAAAACTTCAAATTGTGTTTTGCTGGTATGTCCACTTTATCTTAGTGTACGTTGCGCTGATAGGTGCTGCAGCCTCTGGAGACATTCGCAACCTTGTCGAGACAGTCAATGGCCTACCCAAGCATTACCAGGGAAAGTGTGATATCTTACTCAACGACATCGATCCCATCGTGGTGAACAGAAACCTTATCATTCTGTTTGCACTTCTTGGCTCTGGCCCGTCCATGGACGAAGCGGCCGAGCTCGCGACACATCTCATGTACTCTGCAGCTCTTCCTGCCGCCGGTGCCTCCTTTGTGCAACGTTGTATCGACTACGTCTATGGCTCGAACTCTGACGGGGAGATATCTTACCGTGTCGTCCTCTCTACTAGAGGCTCAGGGAAGATTTCCTCGTTACAGACGTCTGCGGGCATCAAGCATCCTGTGGAGATGTTCAGGTCTTCTTACGACTTTCCGACCGCATTGAAATCTATGCGTGGCGCGTTTGCGGAGGCCTCCAAATCGGATGACCATGATCGGTTGTTATCAAAGCTCACTCCTGGACACCGACTTGCTATCAAACGTTTTCGAGAAACAGGCGTTCTAGCGCCTTTTTCTTTGAATACGAATATATTTATGCATCCGAATAGGTTCGCTATGACTTCCCTGTCCATCAACCCAAAAACTGATCTTCTTTTCAGATTGTTATTCTCAGTGAATGGAAATTGGCTGTCATCAGGAACCGCCAATCCTCTATGTGGCTGGGACATGTCTGCCGTTCAGCTGTCTGGCGAAAAGCATGGTGTGGAGTTTGCTGACATCTTCGGTTGCTTATTCTTCCACGTCAAAGACCAGCTCCGTGAATTCGCAAGAAGGATGAAGGACTTCAATATCCACCTCCACCTCACCCAGTTTGATGGCAAGATTCTGTCGAAGGGTTTGTTCGCTGGAGTTGTGCCGGCGTTTGGGGGACCTTGCTTTGACCGGGTGGATGCCTCGAACACAATGGACTCCGCCGGTATCAAGGCATGCTTGAATGACTGGGGTCCTTTGTTGAACAGGCAGAATGAACGTTCGGCTATTCTTATCCACTCGAAAGCGTGGCATACAGGTCGCCGAGATGGTTCGGCGCAGGCTCATCCGCGCACAGTAGAATGGCTAATGAAGAAGTATTGCAACATCCCCGGCCTGGTTAGTACGTCAGTCGTACCCCAAACCCGCCCGCTCATTCTTTTTTTGACAGCCTAAGCCGAATAGCCTGTTCAATCAGGGTTTGAGATCACCGTTGTTGCTGCACATGATTGAATCTGTGGATGCGTTCTACGATCACGAGCCCGCGTTCCGGCGGTATCTGCAGGAGCATGACATGAACGTCACTACTGCGGCGTTGGGGTTACGACACCGTGAAGCGCATACTATACACCCCAAGGTACGTGTATGAGTGTGGGTTCATTGGTATCATTCTTAACAAATATTCATCAGCGCTTCGGTATCACTCTGGGTCCAACTGATCAACGACTACCGGACTTGAGCAAGGATGAATTTTATCACTTATGTACGTTTACGTGCACTTCTTACGATAAAGCATCTAACGATCGTTCCCAGTCACGCTCGGCAATGCAAACCTTTTGGTACGATTTTTGGAATTTGAGAACACGAAGGCATGAACGACGATTGGGAACGATTTTACGATGACGAAACGTTTAGAGATGGATAGAGACGAACATCGGATTTTATGTAGGCGATATACCCTGTACCTCTGACTCGAATGTAAAGACTATGGTTGTCCTGCCTCATGGAAATATCTAAGGTCTCGAATCAGTAGTGCCCGACTTTTGCCCACAGCAAAGCCCCCGGGAATATACCCAATAACTGCGAGCGTATTGCGGTGAACGAAGCATCCATTGTTCCAAACATAGACCAATGTCTCAGACCACTACTAGTCACTTCTTAGCCAGTAAAAAAAAACCAACCTAACAGACACAGACCGCAAATTGACAGCAGGTGCATACCGCCGTGAGTGGAGTCGCCGTATCCTACCCGCATAGGCTATGGGTGTGTGTGTGCACCGGCTCCATCGTCCTACTCCAGCTATGATCCCGGGAATAGAGGAGCAGAGCAGTGTATCAGAGTGACCTTGGGTGAGGACAAAGAAACCCGAACTTGAATCATTGTAGGTCTATCTGATATCTATGGCCCGTCGAACATTATCTCGCCTTTGCTCAAATAATGGATGGCTTGATGTAACGCTGCACACGCCGGTCTCAGTCAGTTGGTGACAAAACGTTAATCCAAGCAGCTCTCAGGAACAGTTCTTTAACCACCATCAACTCGGCTTCCCTTGCGCTTTAACTCAACACTTTTCGACTCCACTAGGGTGACCTCTAGCACCTCAACTACGTTGTCTAGTTACTAGTAACGAAAGAGCATGGATCAAAGAGAGAGATTTGAAGAGAATTTGTATTTTGGTCGATGAACAAACCTCTGGGTTATGGGATTTATGTCCTTACGGTATGAATTATCAGAGTTGGCTGTAGCCGCTCTAGTCTCTGTAAAATGTGTCCAATAGATGTCCAAAAAAGATATCACACTAGAAAGCATGTCAACCATCAAACTCAACCAGGAGATGATGTCCTCGCGTTTGCAGCACCCGCCAAACTGAAACCTAGCGGCGGACTCCTTGTTACGCCCCCAGGGACCGGACCGTTGGGCAACAACACCGGCTGCAAAGGCATTGTATATCCCACATCCAGCTCCTCCAGAATGGTCTTCAGATTCCTCATGAATGCCGTCCGTCTAGCCCATCTCCCTCCCCAGTCCTGCCAATTCGGTCGATCTAGTGGACAAAGAATTCAGAACGAGCTCGATGGGACCTGGTGTACACGTACGCTCCATAGCCACGATAAGGTGGATAGCGTTCTGATTCACCATTTTGTCGATGTTGAGATCGAACCCAGACCAGTCACGGGAGTTGGTGTTAACGTAGGCTTTGAGTTTCGCTTTGAGTGCTTCGATGGTCTTTAAAGGCGTGTTGTACGAGACCATCAAGGTCGTCGTCTCCCACCTGGAAGCATGACGTCAGATAACAAGCAGGTAGGGAGTAAGGAGGACGCACATGGAGTTGCTACGCCGCAGATTGTGCACCAACTTTGAGCTCGCCAGGAGTTTATTGGGTGCGACGATTTCCTGACCGTCTACACGCCGGAACGTGGTCGAGAAGAGCCCAAATTCACGTACGAAAAGAGGCTACGAACAAGTTCAGTGCGAGACGCTACATGAGGGACCAGCATGCCATTACCTGTTCGTCTATAAGAACGAGGTCGCCGACATCGAATACATGCGTGGCGAAAATGAAAATGAGCTAAGAACGGCATTGCATGAATAATGACGTGAAGCAGACAACTGCAAGTCTCGCACCGATTCGAACAAGGTAGAGGCGGAATTACCGAAAACGAACGAGAAGCCCAGAAGTATTGTTCCTAGGGGCACAAGCGATGATAAGGTATCACTTTTGTTGAATATAAGTAAGCATATAAAGATGATGCAGACTAGTGCAACAGCAAGAAACACTGCATCGAGTTTAGACACCGCAGATCCAGCATCCTTTTATGATGGAATGAGTAGGGTGATAAAGTGAGCAGGGAAAAACCATACCTTCAGACTCGCTACCAATGCCTTCCTCTCCTTGTAGATCCGTTGAACAGCTTCTCGCATTTCCTTCTTGCTTATATCGCCGTTCCCGTCTTTGTCAAAGATATCGAAAGCTTGCTGAGCTTCCACGGTGGAGCGGAAATACGGGAAGAAATCTGGAAGCCATATTCAATAAACTCACTGGATACATATCAGATATCTTACCATCCACGATGAGATGCTGCCTTGGGGGATAGGAGTCGCTGAGAGCACTGAAAAGCTTTTTGGCTAATTTACGCGCAGAATGCAAGTTCCCAAGTTCTCCCGCACGATTGAACTTGGAATCCTTCAACGCCACCTGTCCGATGACTCCACTGACTTGATCCACAATGACGCTAGTCATGGCCTTGTTTTTTGTTCTCCTTCTGTTGCGGCCTTTGAAATTCTTTGGCCGAGAAGTCTTTTCTGCCTCCTGTGCCAAAGTGTTAAGATCAACAGAGCTCGCAGGACTCTTATGTCCTTTCTTGGCATTGGGACCCTTCTTGTTCCATGCCCAGGGTTGAGAATTAGAGAGTCTATCGAGAGCTCGCAGAGCAAACTGATTCTCGGTCAATCTGTCGGCAAGGGCCTTCTGATGGAAGTTGATGGCGACGAAATGGAGTGCGAGTTTTTCGACGAGGAAGATGATCCCTGCACCGAATAAGGCAGACATGATGCGGTTGACGATAGTCCAATAAGAACCAGGAGGGTGGTAGATCCTGCGAATGACTGATAAACTGATCCACGCCCAGGATATATCTAAAACCAGTTTGAGCCATCCCGAGACGGCGACAGCCAACTAATGCAAGATTAGAAAGAGAAAAGAATTGGTCTGTGCGTCCATACCTCGACCTGAATTTTGAGGCGCTCCACCTTGCCTCCAAACATTACGACGAAGGCAATGATAAGTCGGGGAAGTAAATCCACGACCAGATATGTAGCGCAACCAGCCGCCCAGATGATGGTCAGCCACAAGGACCAGACATGGACGTGGATCCTTGCAGGACTGTTTCTGAATCGGAAATGCACCACCAGCAATGGAGTGATTAATATTCCAGCTCCCAGCACACCAATTAACAGCGCCCGAACAGGCCTAGCAAGCTTCATGAAGGCGACATATATCGCTCTCCCCCTTCGAGCACGAACCTCCGTCTGGTTCTTTTCGACGGCCTCCTCGTTTTCGTCCCAGTCGAATTCGTCAGATGTATTGGTGGCAGTGGTATCACTGGCGGCGTCGGAGTCGTTCGTAATTTCATCGCGGTTGATGTCGTCCGCGTGGGGCAGAGGGTAAACGGGCTGAGGTGCAAAGTCGTGCCGCTTGGGCACCTTTGGGGAATCGTCCTCGACGCCCATGGTGGTGGAAATGAAGAAAGGAGTGATCCGCTCGTCGTCGTCGTCGTCATTGCTGGCGACAGGGGTAAGTGTGCCAGTGGGGCTCGATTGGCGTCGTTGCGAGGCAGTTCCATATGTGGCGTGTATTTATAGAAAAGGGTGAGAAAAGTGATATTCGTTTCTAATTTTCTTGCGATTCAACGCTGCTGCTGCGAAACAGTGCATAATGCAGAGATGGACCCCGGCAATCTATACGGCAGCAGTGACCTAATAGATTTCCGTGGAAATTATCCAAATGGAATGTGCCATATCTCCGTATACCGAGTCCTCCGTAGATACGTGAATGGAGCGCCGTTGAGTGCTTGCTGCAAGCTCGACGTCGGGTGTCCGCACTCGAAAAGGCATCAACAAAGCCAAACCCCTTCCTTTGCTTTTTACCATCAGGACCGGACATCCGCGGCGATTGCTGACTTATCTTCGTACCATGGCTGACAAACTTTCTACGGAAGAAACACAATTCTACAAGGCTAACGCAAGTCGCTGACTCGCAGCATTGTGGAATCAAGCTCACCGTCAGTCATACCAGTACCCCAATTCTTAACCCGATACAACTCAAAAGGCTTTCCGTTAATGTTCAAAAGTTTGGTTTTGAGTCCTCAGTCCACCACAGGATGCGACGATTTGCCTTCTACCATGAGTACTTGTTTTTTGCTTCCCGTTGTTTCCCAGTCAAGTGTTTAATAGTACTACGAGATTCGAATTCTATGCATCAGAATTTATATTGATCAATCGCCGGCTTTCGTCGGGCGACACGACGCGAATCAATCCTTCGTACTTAACACACCTTCTGTCGGCGGTTTGTCCGGGCCGATATCTACGGTCAGTACTCGAAATTCCGAAATTCCGAGGTCCGAACCATATCCGACTGGGGTCTGCTTCAACTTTCGCCCATAAATTCCCAAAATAGCGCTTTCAAGAAATGTTTGGGAGGGGGAAAGTGAGTCAAGAAAAACGGGACTCCGGGTCAAAGCTTTAAAACCCTGCCGTCATATGTCAAGGCTTCACTTCCACCTTCAAGCTAGTGCATTACCTCCTTCATTCGACAATGCATTCTTGCAGTAGAGAATCTTCTCGAGGTGGCGGGCCTATAACTAATGATGATCGAGAGCACCCTGAGGGACTCATCATCAAATCCCTCAAGGATGTCGATGAGACCAGTCTTGACCCCCGACTCAGCTTGTCCACGACGATATTACCCGCTGCAGATGACCTTGATGTTCCTCTATCACGCCAGTTCAGTCAGCTGGTACATCCAACACAGGGCCCTACCTCATCTGACGTGGAGAAGAAAGCTGACAATATCGAGCCATTATATGTATTTCAACGCACTCCATCTCGTGTAATTTTTGCTTATAGACACGGCTAGGTTGAATTTGAGATAGGTGATCCTCGAAATCCCATTAATTTCTCGCGACGGAGGAAATGGGCGATTACTGTATTGTCGAGTTTTTCGACTCTCATTGCTGGTACGGTGATTTCGTTGCTGTCGAAGCTCTCGCTGACCATTTATTAGCTACTACAGCGGCTGGGTACAATCTAGGATTCGACTCTATGACGCGGGACCTCAACTGTACACGGTTCCAGGCAACCATCGGGCTCAGCACGTACACGCTCGGGTTCGGTATCGTTCCCCTCTTCACTGCCTCGTTCAGCGAAGAGTTTGGCCGACAGCCATTGTACATCGTGTCCGCAGGGGGCTTCTTCCTCATGTACATCATGGTAGCCTTGTGAGCCCTTCATGTGTCCTTCAGGCTTTTCATCTGCCAACAATTTTATCTTTAGGGCAAAGAACATCCAAACCGTGATCGTTGCTCGCTTTTTGCAAGGCGGCTTTGGCTCAACGTGGGCCACCATGGTAGGTGGAACCATTGCGGACATCTGGGTTCCTGAAGAGTAAGCGCTAGCGCTTGTTATTACCTTGGTAAGTACTAGTTCTGATGGCGCGCTATCACCTTCAGCCGAGGTCTTCCCATGACCTTCTTCACTGCAGCCGCTATTGGCGGCACAGGCGTGGGACCCATCATGGCAGGGTGGATCGAAATGAACCAACGGCTTGAATGGAAGTGGATCCAATGGATCCAGATGATGTGAGTGACCTGTCTGCCGACTGCATAATGGTATGATCGCGCACTGATATATGCTTTGTGAAGGATATGTGGAATATATATCGTATTGGTGCCGCTCATCATGAAAGAAACGCGCTCTTCGATCCTTCTCACGCGCCTCGCGAAGAAGATACGGAAGGAGACGGGCGATAAGCGATATCGGGCACGCGTTGAAGACGAGCGGGCAAGTTTGCGCACGCTGATATTCATATCGATTACACGTCCAATCCGTGAGTTTTCATTAGTGTTCTGCGTCGGTTGATATTTAAAAACACCTGTAGACCTCATGCTCACGGAGCCCATCGTAGCAAGCTTCAGCGTAACTATGAATTTCCCATTTCATGTTTAATGTTCACTAACGATGCGATTAGCTTTGGATTGGATTTTGCTGGGGTGTAGTATACGCTCTGGTCGAGTAGGTCTGTCTTCCGCGTTCAGTTGACACTACTGATGCTCGCTTTAGGTCGATTCCCTTTATATTCAGAGACTTGCACAACTTCAGCGTCGGCCAGTTGGGTAACGCATTTGCAGTCATGATGTGCGTCATCCCTCCGAGTGTTTGTACGCACTCTGACCGTCCCTAGTGTCGGAAGCTTGCTCGGCTTTATGACAAATATCCTCCAAGAGAAATTGTACCAGTAAGCTTCGACCTTATTTGATTTCGTTCACCGCGTTCACATGAAGCTTGAAAGCAAAAATTACCCGCACAGAGGTCCAGAAGCTCGATTGTATATGGCCTGCGCGGCAGCTATCATGCTACCTGCCGGCATGTTCCTCTATGCATGGACTTCATTCGCGTTCGTGCCGTGGATTGCATCTGCTATTGGCATCACGGTAAGGTTTCCTTTCTCAGGGTCGATCCTTTGATTTAAGTTAGCCTAGATATTTATGTGGGCGATATTTATAGTCTACCTCGCCGTGTTCACATACCTTGCGGATACGTACGTTCAGTACCTTTACCTATGTTTCATATACCTGACTTGGCCGCCAGTTATGGTCCATTCGCCTCGTCTGCACTAGCTGGTCAGAGCCTCTGTCGTAAGTCCAGTTTATCATTCATCTTTCTGCATGTTGCTTAGCTTCTCCTCTAGGAAACCTTGCAGCAATGGCATTCCCGCTTTTTACGACACAGATGTATAGTAACTTGGGATATACATGGGCAAGCACGCTGTTTGCGTGTATAGCTGCCGTCATGATTCCTATACCCTTTGTGTGTGGTATCGCTTCCCGATGGATCTGGCGCTGATGATATCTCGCAGGTACTGTTCTTCTATGGACCCTCAATTCGCAGCCATAGCAAGTTTTCGAGCATGGTCTTGCACGGTAAACGATAGCTATAGCGTAAAAACCCATATCCACACACGCGTTAGACGACTACATTCTAGAGCAACTCATAATTTGTATTTAACAGTATACCTGCACAATCTCTCATCTCATCTCATCTTTACACGACACGATGCCTTCAGACACGCTGGACACAAGCACACAAGTAACTGCGCTGCGATACCCAACCCTTGCTGCCCTCGACTTGCCCTTCAGGCTGGTCGCGCGACCGGGTGACCTAGGCAAAGCAACCGAAGCCGTTGCAAGACTGGAGGACCTAGAAATTCGAAATAATTGAATATCCCTCTAGTCCCCACACTAATTACTACGATAGACACGTCCAGCACACAAGATTTTCAAAGACATACGCTTACTTCGCGTCTGCGACAATCACCTTTCGACATTGGACCAGCTTCTTCAGGAATTCGACGATGCTGAGCCCGTCATACACAGGTGCTAGATCAGGTTCATTGGGCATGACTCTTGTCAGCCTCTCTCACCATGTTATAACGACTCGATCGCGATTTTGAAGAAACGGTATTTGCGGCGATCTCGCTCGACTATCAAGTGTCATTCGTCCAGCCATGAACCATCGCAACCGCTTTAATCTTGTTGACTAGAACAAATTTCACTCCGGCCACGAAGCCATTGCATCTAGCTTCAACTGAAAAACACTGGGAGTGCGATAATAAACAGATGTCGTCTGCCTGCGCCAAAGCCTACAACTTCCATCCTGCGAGGATCACATCATTCCTGCGTGCAGGAATTTCTAGATCTGGCAAAATTCCATAGGACTGGGGATGAGGTGTCTCCAGTGAAGAGGTCAGTGTTCAGATCCCCACGCCTGACGTAGTACTCGACAAGCGCATAGACTGTTCTTAGCAGACCACCCATTCCTAGTCTCTAGATGATTGCAGTCGGTTGAGGGGGAGGCATTACCCATCGACAACCGCGACATAAAAGATAGTTTCTTTGAGTTTTTGTCTGCTCTATGGCAAATTGTAGTAAGAACGGGTTTTCATTGGTCGCAGTCAGCTTGTAGAGCTTGCAATTGGATCGCAAACGCCGAGTTTCTATACAGGTAGCGACAGTGGTTTTTAGTTTGATTAGTGACCAGTCAGGTGAGGTAGTTCCTTCTGTACATCATCATGTATCTACCATCGTCGCCAATACGACAGCTCACCATTTGCTTGTGTGCTGTCTTGCCATTTTTAATGAGTATAGGACCGCGTCTTCGGCGCGGTCAAGTTGTTAGCGAGATGTTTTAGATGTTTATCTCTACCAAAGGCCTATAGACCCAGGGCAGATGGTCGTGTAAAAGTGCCTGTCGCGAAGGATGAGAATTCTGACGATGGTTTTCAGCGACGCTTCTTCAGTTTAACGCGAGACCTCCAACTTATACGATTCCGCGACACCAGAACGAAAAAAAAATAACATCGTTCTTCGCGACGGTCATGTAGGCTCATCGAACGGCAGACATGTCGTGTAAGTCCGATGTCGATAAATAAGCGGTAGTAACTCGTGCGTTAAACCAGCCTTTTGGTCAACCTTCTCCACTCTCAACACCCGAGCGAGATACAGCTCCGACGAGAGCACCGGTGCCTCCGCCAATTTCTCTTCTACACCAGACTCTAAAAAATCCAAATCATGCAATGGTATCGGCGACGCGACGAGGCGACATGAAACGGCTCCCAACGACCCAGACAGAATAGGTATCCCCTCTTCGCTGTGGGTGTGCGGTATACGATCCCACATGTTCTCTGTCGCGTTGACAAAGTCTTCTGCCCGGTGAGGCTGGTGTTCTGCGAGTATGTTCACGACGAGGTGTGGTGTGGAAGGGTTCGGGGGAACAGTTCTGATCGCGTTGGCCAGGCGGGAAGGCATGCGCAGGGAGAAAGCGACGAGAGGGTGGGGGTCAAGGGCGATGGACGTAAATGACGAGAGCGTCGCGCCGTGGTAGCGGTAGCCCTCACGCGTCAAGGCTGTTACGACTGCTACCGGTTGGGCTGCCCTTCGCATGAGGTCACGGAAGTCATTCTTCACTGTCTCTTCGATGGATATCGCGGTAGAAAGACTTCGGGTCAAACATCGAGCATGATGGAGCCTTTTGAGAAGAGACATGGCCTTGTTGACAAGTGCTGTCCACTTCACCGTCGAAACCCAACAAGTACAAATTGAGACATCAACGAAAAAGTCAGACTCAGAGTACCTTGCTTCCGTGTTGAAGGTAAAATACCAGTATGTATGTTCGCACTATTTTCATCCTTACATCCACGCTACATAGTCCATCGTCACTATTCATAGACTCACAGACTATCGATTATCTTTGACCGCAGGAAATGAAGCATGCTACCGGTCTTTCTCCATTTCATCGAGGTTTATCTTAACTATTTTCGACTTCCACTGAAGACAAGATATGCGTCCTTGTGATAATTAAATGCTGGTAGATGACCAAGCTTGCTGTCGCGGCTGCTACGATGCTCTTGGGCGGATAATATCATATACTGAGGTGAGATCTTTGAAGCTAACTTTTTTTTGCAGGTTCCGCTGAATCAAAAATTTCCTCGTCAGTCACAACGGCAATGTTGTAGGCGCTCTCCTCGCTCAGTGTATCGTACCCGATACACGCATCTAAAACTTTGAAAGCGCGTGGGGCCTATACAGGCAGACGAACAGCAATAGCCATTTCTCAGATTCAAGTTCCAACTTCGTAGTCTCTCTAGACGATGATGTTTAAGAATCTTCTTTACTTCGTGTCTTTACTCGTCGTTTCCACTTATGTTCGAGCACTGGAGAGTGGTATCTGTATGCCCCGGCCTTTCTCAAATTTGCGTCGGTACTCACCCATAATCCTACAGATCGCATCGAGAATGCTGTTACCCACGATGTGCTCTTATGTAGCCCTGATGGCCAAGGTTTTCCTCATCTTCTACTCGTGTGGACGATATCTCACATTCGCGAAAGTGCGACCGCTCCGATCACCTGTATATCCCCTGGCTACTTTTTGGAAGGTTCAAGCAATAGAGGGAGAACCTGACATCTTCACGGTTTCTCCCAGTGTTCAGGACAACAAGTTTATATCGTTTGCGGATGGTAAGCCGGGAAATGCCTCACTTTCAGTAAATTTTAACGTCTTGCTTGCAGACAATGGCCACCCAGGCAACGTCGTTGTCGTGACTCCTGGGGATCCTTACTATCTAGCGCTACAGTGGCGTATTTCCGGTTCTGATGAGGATGTATTCTGGTAGGTCTTTCCACCATAGGCACTCACTCAGAAACCCAACGCCGTTTCACAGGATCGAGAATCGTCGTTTTAGGTATAGTAAGTCAAAACAGTAGCATTGATTTTGTGTTGTTCACATTAGTTTGTAGCCCAAGACCTTCGGTAAGAATGCCTATTTTCTTATACGATTTTACAATCCTTATGCCGACGCCCCCCTCAGTAATCAGAGGATTGTAGCCCAGGCAGCGGACAGGGAGAGCCCTAACCAACTTTGGCGTTTCGTTCTCGTTAACTGGGCTATGGCGGAGTATCAAGACAGTATAGAAGTGTCTATCAGTCTAGAACCTGGTTACTGTAAGTTTGTAACATTTCTCACAGACCTTCCACTCTGATAATATGGTCTATATAGATCGCATCAAACATTTGATTGAAGACAATCCGGCTCTCGTAGCAGGAATTGACAGGAAAGGTAAATCCCTTCACTTAAATCCCTTCACCTAACATCTGGTTTGCAGCGACTAACATGCTTATATTCTAAGGTCCGCGGACTCCCCCCTGACGTACCAGGAACCATGTTCCCTCCGATTTGGATCGTCCGACCAGTAGGACCCGGCATTTTCACGGTTCACCGTGGCTCCGATGACTCGGCCGGGAGAACTTTTGACGTTCGCCGGTGGCAAGTAGCACTCACTGTTGCTCAATCATATCTGACAACTGTCCTCAGGCAATGTACCAGACGCTGATGTCGTCATCCGTCCAGACAACCCACATATCCCTCAAGTACAGTGGATTATTCGGTCCAGTAAAAACAATGGCAGGGTGTTCTCGTGAGTCGTCTTTGATCGAATCATAAAAGTAACTTAAATTCGTGCAGAATCGTAAACAGTTTCTTCTATGGCAGTACGTGATTTGAATGTTATTATCTTATTATTTAATACTAATGTCATACGCAGTGAGCCTTGGTTTCAATCGATAGTAAGGGCTACGGATATTATCTGAGTGGTCACTGATGATCTTTTCAGTACCGGAAAAGTTGAAGGTACAAGGGCAGAGCAGGACAATCCAACCCAGCTGTGGACTTTCGAACGCCTTGATAGTTTGGTAGACTCAGAAGAAGAAACCTCGCAGGAAGGTACTTTGGCCAGAGTCGAAGGTCCAGTTCTTCGACTGGTTTTCTGAGTTGGCTGCTTTATCACTGCTAGGATCTAGAATATGGAGTTTCCAGAGCTCGTAGTGTATGCGTATAGTGCAAGGACTAAGATGGCGGTATCAGTAGAGTTGAACCTAGGGCATTCTCCCCCTCTCCAACGTATCGTCCGAAACGTATATTCTTGACCCCTCTTCTTCGCCGGCGAGAATTCGAATCGATCACCTGAATGAGTTGGTAGTTACTGGTGACGCTCGTCCCATGGGGTGAAAATAACAAGCTGGTCGATTTTGGTGACTGAGAATCGTCACGCCTTTCGATAGGTACATAGGCGTAGATGCCGTGGCGGATAGGATGGTAGCAACTGTTCCACAGCAATGGCGTTGGGAGTTACAGAGGTTGCCTCGATCTGGGATGGTACATTTCGTGAAATCATTTTATCCTCGTTAGGCCGCCCCACGACTTGACGAGAATCAGGCAAAGAGCAGAAGAACATACCGACGAGCCGTAAGTAACCTGCATACACGAGGCCATTGCCTCTGTCACATGGTACAACTCTAGAGTTGCAGCGACGTCGATAGAAATAGCTAAATAACCACACGACGCGGTGAGACGACCTGGGACATAATGAAACGACAACAACGATAACAATGGTTGACTTTCGTTACCCGGAAAACGAAGCAAGTTATGAGCACAAAATTCGAATGGTGGGTACTTTCCAGCCAACTTCCCAAGCTGCTAGGAGGCATTCGTGTCGAACAGCCCCTCTGTGATGGCAGAAATGTATGGGCTAACGTTGAGGTACTTACAGTATCGGATGCGTAAGTAGCAGTATGTCCGGAATCCGACTGTGTCGCCGTTTCAATTTTTGTTGTGGTGTACAGGTTAGAGCAATAATATTCGGGTCGCCTGGCGCGATAGGTAAAATGATATTAGCAATACAGATGTGCAAAATAATCTTGAAAACGAGGGTGGTGGTACTAGTCTATCCTGCAGACTAAAGCATCATAACTTGGCAGAGAACTTATGCCTCTTGACGAATTGCACGATATCTTTGATTACTCGTCGGAAGAGCGACTTGACTCTCCAGTTGCCTGCAAGATAGGAATGAGTGAAAGTTCTGCACGAACGACACATATACACACCTTTCCGGCCAGGCGCTGAAACTGGAAATTGCTCTGATTCGCCAGATTCGTCGACTGATGATAAATCAAGGGCATGAGAGTCCGGGTGAGTAGAGTCCAATGCTTCTGGCAAACTTGAGTATGATCCCGACGACGCGAGACTGTAAATCATCGAAAAGTTTTCAGGGATAGACATGTCATCAACCTCCGATTCTTCTGGAGGGTATAGAAGGATAGATCCATAGCGCGCAAGCTGATACTCCTCCACGATCCTTTGAAAGAAGAGTTCAGAAAGGATTTGCAGAAGGTGGAGACATCAACTTACGCTAGGAAAACATCCAAGTCTCCATGTAGCTCAGATGGATCAGGTATCTCCGGGACATTCGACAAGACCTGGTCGATACGCATTACGGGCACAAAGCGACAATCTTCTTCAGGCTTATCAGTTCCTGGTATCTTGGCCAAAAGCGTTTTGCAGACTTGGCTATCAGTCTCCAAGGTGTCATCTGTGTTGGGGCCGTCTTCTTGACCGTCAAGAATTCGCGAGATTCTATCATCGTCGAGTCCAGCTCGAAGAAGTTCGCCATAACGCGAATCCTCCATGATGGCCTCGTCAATCACAGGAGAAGAGTACACAAATGGTGAGTCAAGATAATCCCGCCATTCCATCGGTATACGGACAAAATAATCGTAGCAGGTAGGATGGTAGCAGTTGTCCCATGGCAGTGGGCCGTTCACCACCCGCGAAGGTTCCCTGAACTTCGGATGGGCTGTTGCTGGCAGAATGGGAATGCACATACTAGGCCTGGCATGCTGTGGTTTCCGAGGGTGAGGCCTCGTGAGTCCTTGTTGTACTGGCCGGATATTTATAGTGCGGTATCTGGGCTGTTCTCCTTCCAGCGGTACAATCTAAGCCTTTTTCAATGAGTTAGTTTCAAGCAAAGCACAGGACGACGCACCTGTGTGCAGTAACCTGCATATTGCCGGTTCTGTATGCCCTCCAACTTTTGTTTCATGTCCTCGTCACCTCCATTACAATACAAATCCAGAGTTGCCTCCACATCGATAGAAAAGGTGAAATAATGGTCCTCTGGTGGAGCCAACTGATACCTCGTGTTGAAGAAGAAAGGAGCCTGGGTCATGACGGGGTATAACAAGAGTAGGGATGCGAGCGATAGGTGGCTGTTCCGTTATCGAGCATATTTATACTATCTCCTGGGTGCCAACAGATCCGACAAAAGAACAAGAACAAGAGCACAAAGGTGTGAGAATATGATCTCGGATCTTGATCATCAAATCGCAGGTCCGTGCTCACTTGTACTCTTTCACAATGCAGAACAAAAAAATCTTACCTTAATGATACGGACAAAGCAGCCATGACAAACGGTTCTGTCATATAAAACCATGGGCAATCGTTGATTGTTGTCCAACCTCTTCGTCCCAACACCAACAACACCTTACATTCCCTTACAGCCGGTAGGCCTGGTGCCACCTGTATATCTTTCATTACTTTGCAATATCTTCATGTTATTCCGTCCTGTCCGAGGACTACGATCGCACCAACCCCCCTAGGCCACTTAGCATATCAAAGCCTCCCTCAATCATTGGCAGGCCACTAAAGTCTAGGTCTTCGCGCTATTCCATCCTATCCGAGGACTACGATCGCACCAAACCACATAGGCCGCTTAGCATCTCAAAACCTCCTTCAGTAATTGGCAGGCTACTGAAGTCTGAGCGTCCGAGGTACCAACGTGGACAAATCTGCCTTGTCAAGGAATCGACATTCCGACCGCTATCCAAAGCGTTAGCACTGGCTCTTGGCCCCCTTGACCTCCGAGAAGGAATATCGTTAACTGTCAAGAATGGCTGTATCACTTCTGCCTCCTCTGGGAAAGTAAGGCCCTGTATCATCATGGATTGCCCACCCGACCGCATGAAACACAATGGTAGCCAGAAGAGCTATTTCCTCTGTCTAATGGCCACATTTACATGCTCTCATGGTGATTACAGAAGTTTCAAACAACTTCTTCAGCGATTTGTCGCTCCTGTAGAACCGAACGAACAACTTCCTCCCAACCCGAACATGCATGCGTTTCGAACGGTCCCGGATTGGCATCACCCTCAGCAGTGGTTGATATCTTTTGTTATTTTTATGACAAAGCCCGTGATGCCTTATACGACTAGGAATGGTGAAGGCCGTCGATTTTCTGACAACGAATACAACAGACTGTCCCAGCATTGTGTTGAACAACGGAGACGATGGAAGCATGATACAACTGGAAATGTGCACTTAAGGGAAGAGATGTACGAGGCCCAGACGGATACGGACATTCGACCCTCCAGCACTTATGCTCTTCCCCAGTTCTCAAGGAGCTCCAAATCTACTTGTCATCAAAGTGCGACCTCGAGGGCTTTGATCCAGTTTGCCCATTGATGCATCTCACTATCAATTCATGCACCAGCTCCTTCGTGTAACATATGCAGTAATGGACAAAAAGAGTTCCTCTATTGCCATGGCCATACTATACAGTGCCTGGACAACATCACTGTACTCAATGCCACCCCACTATTTAGCACATTCTCACATATGTGTCTGCAAATCCAAGTCACCAATCGCTGATAGACCAGCTGCGACTTATCAACCTCTACAAGACTCACAGCACCAGCGAGACAAGGCATTTTTATCATCTTCAGCGCTGAAAACTGAAAAATGGGAGGACTCAGTGTATCTGGAGGAAGTGTGTAATCGACCAAGAGAGTCTTGTCTGGGGAATGCATGCAGCATCAATGTGGCAAGGAAGAAGAATAGATGTAGCAGAAATGTATATCGCTGTTGACCGCATTTTTACTGCGAAGCACAATGAACGATGTCGTTGTGAAAATTGTGAGGCTTGTGTTCAAAGCATGAGGTTGGTCACGTTGGAGGCACAACATGAGATTACAGTCATCCAGTCGGAGTTGATGGCAATGAGTTGAGTCTCCAGACCTTCAAGCATAGTTCAGATGAAAATATTATATGGATAGGTGCCGTTGAGAGTGTCACTGGCATGGTCACTGATCAGGACTCGTTTCTATAAAAATATCAGCTGAGCTTAATTATGCTTCATGTGCCACATGATGATCGAGCACCTCTCCACGTGATCGCGACTAAGTTATTCCGATTTTGATTTCTAGTGTCTTCCATTTACGTTAAAGCTTTCAGTTTTCCTTACCAAGTCTTCTGGTACTGATAGTTTTCTTTCCCTAAGCGCACCCTGAACATCATCAGATACATGAACTACTAGTACATGCCATGGATATCCACATCCTCTCAGGCTCATTCACTTCTCTTTCACTCTTCCTCCTCGCATTCTCTCCAGTGAACCGTTCCCTCCGACTCCTCCGAACTGTACCTGGCTCTGGACCACACCAGTACATCGCTCAGACTTCTCAGGCTGTATATGCAACGACATGGGCGTCCCCGCCCGCCCTACACGTATGGGCGCTGCCTTCTTTGACCCATATCGGCAGTACGCCCATCACAGCGACATCGTCGTATATCGCAACGCTCGACTCTCATGCATACTCCATGGGCGGGCCCACAGGGGAAGTTCACGTTCTTGACCCGGTGTCCGGCACCTGGGGACAGAAAATCCAAGAGGTCCTGTTCGTCGAACCCGATGAACTGGAAGAGGCCGATAAGACCCGCAAAGCCCTGACCTATGGTTCTCATGCGATAGAGTTCACGAGCGATGGGAATTATGGGTTTGTTCCGGTCCTTGGAACGGAGGAGATACATATCTTCAAGCGAGATCCCAACGGGACGCTTGAACGCGTAGGGAAGGCTAAGGGACAGGCCGGAGATGGCCCACGGCATGTGAAAGTGCATCCAAACGGAGAAGTCCTCTACTGCGTAGCCGAGCACAGTAACAAACTAGACATGTACACCTTCAGTACCACGCCAATACCATCTCTCACGCTCGTCGCTTCTCAGCCTCTCTACGCTTCCGGTTCAGCCCAGTCATACCGGGGAGACACCCTCTTACTCACGCCTTCAGCCAACCAGATATTCGCTACCACTCGTGGGGCGACGTCTGCCGACCCAGGCTACATTGCCGTCTTCTCCCTTTCTCCATCTGGCCTATTTAGTGGCCAGGCCGAGTACTACGAGACCCCAACCTCAGGAGGGAAGGCCCATGCCATAGACTTATTCTCCAAGTCTGCATCGCGCTCCTCAGACCAAGAGGCCTTTTCCGTTCCAACGGAATCAGTTTGGATACTCCTCACGGATGACGATCCGTGCACTCGAACTGGCGAGCCTTGCGCAAGTGTACGCATTCTTGAGTGGGACGGCTGGGACACAGGCGGGATACAGGAAGTTGCTGTGTATAGTGGGACGGACATGCAGGGTGGAAGTCACGCTACTTTCTTGCGCGAACACGCGGCTACTGAGGGGGAGGCGCGGCACGATGAATTGTAGAATCAACAAAATTTGCAGGAGCATCCGATTATGTTCGCAGTTGAACGCATCAGAAACTGTATATACTAGCCATAAGTGACCACAACACATGCTATAAATCGAAAGGGAATCGCATCAATATCCGATTGTACATTTATCTTGCCTGTGAATGATCTGGCCTTGAAACCAAAGTTCGTTCTTGATGTAACATGTAATGGAGTGTGAGAATCGGATTGTTCTCTTCGAAGAAAGTGAAATCTAGGAGCCCAATAAAGACACCACTCCTAGAAAACTTCTTGATGGATCATGGGAACTTCTAGATCGACGCAAATGCTTGTTCAGAGGTGACTGCTAGCAAAATAGTGGTATGGACAAGTACGAAGCGCAAGATAGTTCACCAACGCTTCATTCAAAATTGAATACTGCCTTAGCAAGTGGGTTCGCACAGAACGTAGTCGAACAATCGAACAATTGTGGTGGAAGATTGAGAGATCGTCAAGAGAATGGGAAGATCTTCGGAAGTCGAGGAAGCGTCGGAGTCGTCAGGAGATCGGCGGACCGATTGTTCGGCATATCCGCTACAGTTGGGCACTGCGTACTAAAAAAAAAAAGATAACTTTTACTCGGTTTCAGTGGCGGAAGCACGACGAATAAAACGATGCATACCGCATAAGTAGCCCCGCATGACAACCTGGAGAATGGACGCGACTGAAGTAGAGAAGGATGTAGTCAGACATATGATACTGTCTCTAAACAAGAATCCTGATTGAAAGCAATTAGATTTCCAGAGATGGACTGATTAGATACAGTGCTAGAGTAATATCATCCATAACCAGTCTCCCCAGCTCCTTCTCCCTTACCATTCACGCCATTTCGCTGGCCAACAGCAACGGGTTGAATGAAATCGTCTTCCTCACTGACAGGCTCGTCGCCATCGTTGTCCTCTCTCTCAACTCGTTTGCCGGCAACCCCTTTGGCGGCTCTCTCACGGGCTCTTCGTCGCCTCCTGAGAATCTTCTTCCGCCTTCGGATCGCTCGCCGATACCCTTCCTCGTCGCCATAGAAGAGCTCATACTCACAGTACGCGCAGATCCACTCGTTGGTACCTTGTTGTGCAAGAGCCATAGGTGTCGGGGTGCCGCTCTTCGATTTGCTCTTCCGCGGGGGTATCTCCGCAGTGAGGAACCTCACTGCCACGAATTCACTGCTGGCATTGTTGACCGGCTGCTCGGCGCCTGGAACGCGAGAGGGCACGTAGTTCCGCAAGTGATGAGGGTTCGAAGCATTCGCGAGGGCACTACGTTTCTTCTTCTTCTTCTTCGTATTTGGAGGAGGGGGCAGAGGTTTGACGGTGTTTGCAGTGGCAATAGATTTCTTCTTTGGTGCTGATAACCGTTTCCGAAGCAGATCTACAGCGCTTTTTGTGTTTCGGAGGTTGTTGGTGGCTGGTACAGGGTTAGCGTATAGTCAATGTACGGAGCCACTACAAGCTGACCTTCAGAAGGGTAATTGAAGGTAAACTCAAACCCTTCGTAATCTTTGAGGGGAGGCCGTTTAACGACCGATCTTCCCGCTCGGACCACGTCTCTCCTGGAGAGTCGCCGACGTTTTCCGTCTCTGTCTCCAAGCAGCCCAAGCGTCAATGCTCGTTCGACCACGTCTGCTTCGCCTTCCTCTACCAAGCCCTCGAGATGCTTCCGCCGAACTCGAACACTCTCCTTGAACTGCATCCCGGCAGCAGTGATCCTCGAGACACGTCCCTGGACCTCGCCACCAATGACATGGGGGACCTTGCGTTTCTTGGCATTGCCGCCTTCGATGCGAGATTCTTCAAGGAGGTTCGTCAAAATCGGCATGTAGTACTCGAGGGGCAGAGGTGCAAGAGGCGGAGACGACGAAGGTGATGTGCGTTGGCGTTTTGGGAGTGGCTTGACTCGGCGTAGCGGAGGCGTCAGAGGTGGTGAATAAGCCGACATGGTGTTTTTTTGCGATGCCACCGTCTAGGTCTTGAGACGACATCAAGGCGTCCATCCAATCAGATAAGCCTGTCGTCGAGTAGAAAGGGAGCCTCACAGTGAATTCCGACGACTTGGAGGTCTCGCCACCACAGCGGTCTCTTTCACTGGCAGTTACCTGGCTTGTGGTCAGTCGTCTGATCCTAACAAGCCTCACGGCGAATCAGCGCTGAGCGCAGCTCCAATCGAGTACTCACTACCGTCGCCAGACTACGAAAGCAATTATTTCAAGAATCAAAAAGGAGGAGAGAGTGCGTGTACATCTGGGCATCGGACATCCCCGGTCATCTAGCCTGCGATAATTTGGTCGTGTTTGCGACATCCACCTCTCTTCTCACACCTCGAACGCAACTGGCAGACGGGATGGCAAGATGGCTTATGTTTTGTATGTTTTTTAATGTGGTAACAGGATGTTGAGGCGCGAAAATATGTAGAAGAGCTAACATTATCCTTCCCGTCTCGGGTCAAAGCGGATATCGATAAGAAAATATGGTCCTTCTAGAGGCTTACCTTCAAACAGGGTAGTATATTAACTGTTGAAAATATCGAGGCGGAAGGTCAAGCAGCTTCATACTTTGTATTTGGACGCAAGCTTAACAACTGACCAGGAGGGGTATCGGGTACATACATCACTTTGCATCGGTAACGAGGCGACAGTTCAGCCACCGAATTGAATTATGAGACCAGTAGTCAGAATGGTACCAGTGAGCTGTCCATGTCAATTCAACAATACGAAAGCGATATCAGGGTAACGTAGAAACAGATATTTTTAGCGGACAAGTGGACAGCATCATGGTGACAGTGTAACAATAGCCGACGTACAACGTCAGGGTAATCTCCTTCAAAAGGTGCAGAAAAGCGCGCATGGCCATGCTACGGTGCAGGTCTTCATTCTGTGATATTGCAATGTTGAAAAAACATGGCGGCTCATTGTACCAGCCCCATGGCACTAACAAATTCTGTGTAGACAGCGCCGATTAATTAGATCATGAAGAGGAATCACCGACGGCCCGACAATCAGATATCAAGGTAAAGGCTTGGTCAGTCTGCAAACCTTTTCTGTGACCCTCAGGGTACATATGGGACTGTTTCCGGTCGAATGGCTCAAGTTTCAACGGAACATGCCCTCGAGCATCGTGTCTTTATCGTGGCGCGCCATTTGACTCCGAATTTGATCATTCTCAAGAAAATATATTCTTCCTCGCTGACTCGTGATGATGGTGCTTCGGCCATGATGCATGATGCAGAAAGCTTGATACCGACCAAGGACAAATTTGTTTTATGTAGCTCGATTCCGGCTGAACAACATTGGCCATCCTGGCCTGATTCCTTATACAAATGGCAAAGGTCGGTTATCCAATTCCCTTTGGACTCGGTGACTCGGTGAAGTACTAAGCTCACATCCTTGTTCAATAGATGAAAGACAAGCCACAAGGGCCAGGAACACCAACTCTTTCTGGATCTGTGGATCCGAGCTGGTTAATTGTCAACCCTACAAAGTAAGTATAACCGATACACAGATTCTAGTATGCCCATACAGTAAAGGCTAGCATGGCTTTTAGTCTATCTCCTTATCCTCAGAGTGGCGACTTGCATCACCATTTCTCTGCTTCACATACTTAGAACCGGTTGCCCTGTTTCTTCCATCCAGATTTTTCAGCAACGGCCACGTAGAAAGAAGCCGTCTTCGCTTTCGAAGTGATATCCTGTTCTAAAATTCTGGTAAATTATGCCTGCATGTGTTACCACTGCTCCACTCTCCTGCCTTTGAACGTGATTAATGATGTGCCACACCGAATTCGAGGGGAGTCCCAGGGCTTTAGCCTCGCGCAAATGGAATTACTGAGTCTAGAATTTCTTTGTATGGAAGAACTTCATACGTCCACATTCAAGTCGTGTTGAAATATCAGGATGTTTATCGCATCGTTGTCAGGCACCTGGAGATAATAAGATGTCGTGAGTAAGCATTAAGATAGCGAGTTTCTGTCTCTGTGCCTCATTTAAGTTATCGGGCAGCTATCTAAGATCGGTCTAGCAGGTTCTGGCTTGGACTTCTGGGGGTGTCTCGCATCAGAATCGCTGGATACAGGCCGTGGTCACCACGGGGAGATAATCGTCAATGTCCATCTTAATAGTGAAATGCGTCAAGACGCCGACCACCACTAAGACACCTACTAGGATGAGTAAGTTGAGCGTTGAAATATTGTAATTCTTCTTTGGGAGATATTCCTGTGGTGTCCCAATTGGGCTTCGTGTAAAAAGTGTTGGCAGAGATCATCCAGGTAAAAGATTACCAAGCAGACAGTGTAGCAGTGTCATGTGATCGTGCAAGTTCTTCGGATGGTAGTGATGCAGCTTGGCTCGGAACCAGCTTCTCGCAAAGGATGTTCACTCAACCCAGACTTCCATAATCTTGAAGGACTTGTACCAAAGCGCGGACATAGGTAGCCGGTGAGTGCCGGGCATCATTGAAGTCCAAATTGCCGGTGTGAAGCACAGCCACCGTGACCATGTCCTTTCCTTTGCGACGGTTACTTGGCTGTCGCTTCACCTATCGTAACCGGAAGAGCAATGCTATATTCATGCCGAACTCTTTCTCTCTCCTCCTAGGCGGCTATTCTTCTTCGATACACCAGAACTCGACCTTGAGTCCACTTTTTTCCACACGCAGCACCCAGAAACCCTCAGTCGTTTCATCAATATTGGATGAAGGACTGCTGGAAACTCTTCGCATCTTGAAACTTTGGAACCGATTCGGTCTGCATGCGTCCTTCGCTCGTTAAAATCACGTCTTTGGAGTTGACCCGGGAAATTTTTGACAAGTGGGCTTGTCAAGCATGTCTTCCGAGATTCATCCTATTTTTCGTATGTCACAGCTCTAACTACCGAGGATGTCATTCACAGGACAAGATCTTCGTGGATTGATGGCCTATGCCACGGTGTCGAACTTCCTCCATGCGCTGTCGATATGTATCGTCGCGGTGGATGAAAAAATATTTACAAACCTTTGGCCTCCCGGCGTTGATAGGATACGACAGAATCAGACAACAAGAGGAAGGGCAAACATCTCGAGGATATGCTGAATACGCTGTCAACCGGCAAAGCCATGAAGGCCGAAGATAAGCGGCTGGGGAATCTTCTGCAGCTAGCGCAGTTTATGAAGAGCTTAAATGACACGGTTGAGCTGGGACGTGACGAGAGGCAGGCCTCTATGTTCAGGCTTCTTTTCAAAATCAGCGTCCCAGAATCTGCATGGCAAGCGCATACAATCGCGCCTCGTGTGAAATATTCTAAGTGTTTTCTTTTCAGGAATATTAAATCTGCAACATGGACACTGGCTTTCAGAGGCAAACCACCTAGCCCTGGAACCAGGCAGTACGAGGGTTTAAAGATTGACGACACTGTAAGTACATCACTAGTCCTCGTATTGCTTTTTCATGTCCCTGATTTGTTCATGAAGCAAAGCAAGTGGAACTAACTGGCTGGAACATTCTAAACTATGATGTCCTCACGACCGAGAACTCAAGGTGTCTCTCAAAAATCGAGTCCGAACGACATACACGTTGACGGTCGGATATCCACATGGCATCGGTGGTGGTCATTTTCCCACCTGATGGGAATGTGCTGCCTAGGATGTCTAGCTCATCAGCCTGACGCCTAGGAAGAAATTATCCTACTTTTACAAACACGCCTTGGCCCGATTTCAGGACTTGATCGAAACACTGTGATATCTAAATCACCTCAAAAAACATGAACACGCTCAATGCGCGTCTGTCTTCCACGGGTTCGATTCCGGCCTATTCGTTCATCTCCCGCCCTTCGTTACCTTTCTTCTCCGCTCTCTAGGACGCGTGGAATCCTTCGACGTGTCGGTCTTGGAGCAACCAACGATCGAGGAAAGATCGGGGAGTATATAGTAACCAGCCATAGATCGGGAAATCCAACATTAGTTGAATTTGAACCCAAACCACCAACATGTTTCCTTGCACAAGCTTCTCGCTCAGCACCCTTCTCGTCCTCGGTATCTTAGTCTACCATGCATCGATGCCCTCCACCGACGTCAGTCGGATGGGGGAGGCGCCTGCCTCCGCGGTCGTCTTCGACTGCAGGGTACCTGCGATTACGAGTGACGACCTCGACCTTTCTAAATGCGATGCATTCACCCCAGGCGTTATCAATGGACTTCTCGAGCCCATCGTCTTTGTGACCGTCAGCCCAACCCGCCTTCCCGACGACGTAGATGACGCCCTGGACACGGCTCGCCCAGGTGTCATCGAGCAGCTACTGGTTCCCAAGACGGTCAACGCGGTTGCCATTGTCCAGACACCTGCAGCGACGACGGGCATCGACGATGCACCCAGGCCGGTATCGCTGAGGGTCGCGCGCGCTCAGTCCAACCTGAGGGTGTTGAAGTCACTGGTGTTATCCGCGTTCATGGTCGTTGCGGTCGTCTCTGTTGTCATAGTCTTCAAGCAGGCATCGCGGTCATCGTATCGTCTATTCTTCCAGTCCATCTCCATCTCCATCCCTGCCTCTCGCCCGTGGCATTCGTCTTTCAACCGTTCAAGCGCACAAGTGTCAGCCTTCGCGATGATGATGATTTTCTTGATAAGCTTCGCCGTGGGTTTCTTCGCCCCGAGTGTTTCTTTCGAGAAACTTTTGTACGTCTTAGATAATCTCCACCCTCTGTTCGTCGACTTGTGTAGCTACTTCGGAGCGATGGCTTCATGTGTTGTCGAATCCGCCGTGTCCAACATAGTTGAGGGGCGTCTGGGAGGTGTTGTTAGACAGGGCGAGGTGATCATGGAGGATATCCCATCATCAGAACGGGGCGATAACCTCGAGGTGTGTTTCGTATATTATTTTCTGAAGCGCGTTTTCTTATTGCTGCATCTGCAGGCATTGGCCAATAAGGCATCCCTGCCATCTGGAAACGTCTGTACCGATGCTGCTCAGCCATCAAGGGCGTCCGTCAGCATCCAAGCTACACTTGAAGTACACGAAGTCAATGTAAGCACCCATATGCAGCGCTTTTGATGCAAAGATTAACATCGCGCGTTTCAGCACGTTTCCATTGGTACGGAGCCGATTTCAAAGATGTCTATTGGTGTTCAGTGTGAAATGGCCCCCGATGAATCAAAGGTAAGCAGGCTAGCCCACTCTATTCATCCAGCGAGTAACATTGCTGCCTCAGGACGTGTCCATTGGTACGGAGCCGCTTTCGAAGATGTCTATTGGTGTTCAGTGTGAATTGGCACCCGGTGAATCAAAGGTAAGCAGGCTAGCCCATTTCATTCATGCAACGAGTAACATTGCTGTCTCAGGATGTTTCCATTGGTACCGAGCCCATTTCAAAGACGTCTGTTGATATTCAGTGCGACTTGGCACCCAAGGAGTCCAAGGTAAACGTGTCCATCCTACACTTTTGGTGCACCGACTAACATGGCACGTCCCACAGGAGGTCTTTGCTCCCGATGAGAGTCGGAGCAGTCTTTATGCTACAGCCACAGAGGGAAATTCACCATCCCAGATGATGGAGCATCCAAACGTCTTTTCGGTTCCAACGGTCAGTAGTGAATATGTAAGTGCACCACAGAATGCATCTATGGCGGTCACTCAGCTCTGTTTTCAGAACATATACACGATGGCCGAAACAATTTCGTTCGCGTCCGTTGACGATCTCCAGGAACCGACTGATTTTGAGCGGTTACGTCAAGACGTCCGGGGATTTGGTTATGAATCAGAGGGTGATGGGGTAAGGCTTTTTGAACCTCCTTTTGGGGATGAGTTTAACATGGTACGGTTTACAGACGACGGCACCGTTACTCCCTGTCACGGAGTTGGGACCACCACATAATTTGTCCTCGATCCCGTCTGAGCCAACTTCGCCAAGACCAGTTCAGCCCAAGCCCTTCGAATACTTCTCTGAGCGTTGGGGGGCCGATACCAAAGTAAGTGCCAATACGAAGCACGTCGATATGCACGAATGCTTACTGTTCGATGTCTAGCATTTGTGGTCTAGGGAATTCTGGTACCGGATGCTGAGGAGCGAGGAGCTGGTCAAGATTGTCTGTCAGGCCATGCTGCCTCTTGATGAGGCTGCCACTGACAATGACAAGTACGCGATGGAGTTGGGCATAGGAATGGTGAGCATTGTCAGTTACAATATGTGACTTCCCTGCTGACAGTCAATATAGGTACAGATATCTGCATTGCGTTTGTCGGAGCACGCGATGAATCCAATCCTGAGGCTTCCGTATAATGTTCTTCCAGAGGATGCCGACGACAAGGGTTCGCTGTTCGTGTCGACGGAAGAGGCCGATCCTACTATTCAGACGGCAGTTTCTTCGACGGCCTCAATCGCCGATCGCTCCCCTTCCCCGTTCGTGCGCCCCTCGAACCCCCAGTCGCGGTTCTTAGAATCGTCGAGCGAGGAATCGCTTGCCGCACCTCCCTCCCGCAGGGTTATCGCTTCGCCGTCGAGGATTCCGACTGCCCGCAGGAGAAGGCCGGCATTGGCTCAGGTGACGAACACACCCGGCGCTATCCTGACCCCAGTCAAGGTTAGACGCGTCCTCGGAGCACACAATGCGATACCCACACCCCCTCCCACTTTGCGACCGAAGCTGGCGAAACGAGAGACCTGTTTCCCTCCAATGGCGCCGAAAAAGCGCTTCGAGGACGAAAGCATGTCGCCCACTCGTCCAGCCCGCCGTGATGTGAGTCTTCATTTCACTAACTATATTTTCGCCATTCTGATCTTGTTCTCAGTCTCCTTCCTCACCCAAGTTCCTTCGATGGAGAGGTTAAATCGATACTTTAGCGAACGCACGGAGATGACGAGGATGTCAACACACACACTACTACGCTGCCGCATTGGGACCCAAGGGATGATCAGCGGTGCATTGGAGTCGACGGGCTCTGGTGCATGCGGCTGATCACGGGGAAGGACTGGTTCGCTGACGAGCTTACCGGTCCTTCCTCTATCCCTGCTAGACGAGGAATATCGGAGACGGGGGTGGTCGACGGGCCATCGCCGTTCTCTGATGGACCTCTGAGGGATCGTTGACTGCCGACGGGTAGTTGACGAGTCCTGTTGCCCTATACCCTTTCCCTTTGCGTGCACGACAGACTATTACATCCTTCGACATCCTCGTTGTCTCCAGCGTCTCCTTGGTATTCGGTTTCGCCATCGTCATCATCGGGTTTTGGTTCATCTTTCAGGACATCCGCGCGGCATAACTTTCGGTCGATATTCTATCCTCTCCCAGCCTATATCATTATTGTTATTTATTACATTTCTACCCCGTATACCCTTCTCTTCTCGGTCTTCTCTTTTTCTTTTTTCTTTTTCCTGAATCATCACAACCTATACCTCGCGAATTTGCAATCTTCTCCTTCGAGGTCAGCCTACTATCATCACATTCCTATACCCATATTTCTTCGAGATTCTCTTTATATCCCCTTTTCTTTTCGGTCTTTTCGGTCTTTCCGGTCTTCTCTTTCTCTCTTTCCTCAAACACACCACAGCCTATACCTCGCCAACTTGCATATTTTTCCTTCGAGGTCAGCCTATCATGATTATATTTCTATTCCCATCTTCCGTCGTGGTCTTTGGATTTTCTTTTCATTTTTACTTCTGGCTCTTGCGAATATTATCTTTCTTGTCATCAGCTGTGATAAGTGTGACCGCGTTCGCGATTGGTTCAAGACTGACTCCAAGTTTGAGCATCTCGGCGTTTGTTCAAGACGTCCAATGGTATCTTCCCCTTCAACCTTGTTACATTCCCGCCGAAAGGCTCTCTGATTCCACATATATATGTACCACAAGCGTTCAATGCATGCTGTCTATCGCAACTATAGCCGGCACCTGAGTTTTCGTATTGCAGTCTCATGGACTTCATACTCAATATAGAGCGGCTCGGATACCCATAACGCTTATCAGGTCTGAGTATCTTCCTTCGTGCGCAATGGTCTAGAACACGTCGATTCGGACTACTTAGCAGACGAAGACCGACGGAATCCAAGTGGTGTAGTAAAATAGTCATGACAATCATGGAGCCCTTGTTTGCCACTCCAGAAGATCGAGGCAAGGAAAATACACCCATACATAGTAAACGATTGCGAAACTACCCTTGCCCGTTCGCAAAAATATATTGACGTCAGCCTCGAGTTGGTACGAGATTGCCTTGCTTCAAAGAGCGCGCCAAGACTGCAGCCTAAATACAGGTAGTGGCTTGCGCTACAACCTTGACTCCCATACGCCAGACGGCACGAATTCACACATATATAACACACAAACAAAAGCAAGGCGTGAAGCCGACTATCAAGCAACCTGGACGATAAACTGCATTCCACAAAAGTCGATTCCTGTACAGAACCCCACGCTAAAGTGAGAAGCGAACTTGACATCAAACATACGCAAATGTCTCCAAAAATGTTGTTATCATTATGACGATGTTTCCTCCTTCGTAGGTATGGACGCAGCGGAGTTAGCAGGCCCACTGGCTGTAGTTGCAGTTGCGCTCGTAGAATTATTTGCCGTCGACCTTGCCGCCTTGACGGCCTCGATCGTCCTTACGAGCTTCTCGAGTTCTGCACTGTTCTCCAACAATTCCTAAAGATCCGTCGGTAAAGGACATTGAAAACAAAACAAAAAGACCTACCTTGTTGTCCGGCTCGCACATCAAGCCAAACGCAAGAGCGTCCTGTGCTTCATCCAGTTTATTAAGGCCTCTCAACGCCTTCGCCTTTCTCAAGTGGCCCTTGGCCCAGTTTTTTCGTATCTGGATGACAGCTTCCGCATCAGCAAGCGCTGATATCCAATCGTGCGCGCCAGCATATGCCGCAGACCTGTTCGACAGCACCGTTGAGAGTTCCTCCCTCAGCACGTTATTATTCTCCCATGGCGCACGTTGGCATGCTGCTACTGCCGCCGCCGTGTACCGTTGTACGGCCTGTGGATACAGCTGCATCTTAAACAACTTGTTGCCCTCCTCCTTTATGTTATTCACCGCCATCGACAGCGGCTTGTTCACGACCTGCCCTGGAGGCGGGACTTTGATGTTGGGGTTCTGTGTGAGCAGCCTTGAGAGGACATTCGTTTTGGAGTAGTCGACATCGCAGTCAGTGCAGACGGGGAGAGAATGCGGTGTGCAGAGGAGAAGATTGGCGTCGGTGACGGTGAAGTCGACAGGCGTGAATTGCGCGTCGATGAGAGCTTGTAGGACGGGATCGGGCGGAGGCGGGATGGGTCGCTGCTGCTGCTGAGGCGGCGCGTGGGAGTGGGAGTGGGTCTCGCCTGGAGCATGGGTATGTGAGTGGGACATGGACGATTGAAAGAAAGCGTGTCCTGCCACGTACGGTGACGTATATAGCCCAAAAAGGCTACTTGTTGCCGCCGGCTACGGGGTAACCTTACATAGCATCCCGACCCGATCATTTACGCGTCGGTGACTGAGTAGTCACGATATTCCTTGAATAACTCTTTTGTCCACCACGGGTATCCCGGCTTTCTCTAGGCTTTCTCTATTCCTTGTCGATTGTAATCAGTGATGCATCAGGAGTTTGAAGAGACGCACGGTGTTTCCTCGGACCAAACTAAAAGCGTTCTGATGACGCAGTTCCACTCAATGCAAACTCATTTATACTGAAACGTTCAGGTCCTAATCCTTCAATGCATGGGAGAATCAGCATGGGCTGTCAATAATTGATTATTTTCATAATCGATATCATTGCATCGCGAACCATGATCGTCTCCACCCATCTTGTACGGCCCACGTATGGTACTGCCTTGAGTGGTGAATCATGATGGATCAATATCAATAAACACAGCCACGCCACGTGACTGGGGCATCAAATTTTACTTGTTTGTCAGCGCTTTTCTTCTCTTCACTCCCACTTTGTGGTTCGCATCTCTTTTCTTCTGCACTCTCATAATATGACAAATGCAATCGTAAACGGCCCCTCGTCTGGTCTCGAGGGCAAATTCTCTTCCTTGGACATTAACAAGTCTGCCTACGTTCCTCCTCATCTCAGGAGCTCCCAGCGAGCGTCGTCTTCTCCCAACCTTCACCAGAACAGGCAAGTTTTCTCTTTTTCTCTTTTTTTTCTCTCCTTTCTTATCGTTCTTCTAGCGTTGGAAACGGCTGGAACGATTCCCGCTCAGGTACTCCGACTTCTACTCGTTCGTACACTGCCAGACCCTCCCGTGGAGGGCCACCTCAGTCGCAAGGCCGTGACTGGTCGCAGCCCTCGCAGCCTCGTGAAAGCTTCGGCTTTGGAGTATGGAAAGACGGCCATCATGTCGTCGGTGGGCGCAACATGCGCCTCGAGAAGGAGCTCTTTGGGGACCCGACGGATCCCTCCAAGCAGCACACCGGTATCAACTTTGAAAAGTACGATGATATCCCTGTAGAAGCGACTGGTGCTTCGGTTCCAGAGCCAGTCGTTGCTTTCACTTCTCCCCCTCTCGACCCAGTCCTCCTCGAAAATATCGGCTATGCCATGTACACTACCCCTACCCCTGTTCAAAAGTATTCTATTCCCATTGTAGCTAATGGACGGGACCTCATGGCTTGCGCTCAGGTAGGTTTTCTTTCTCTGCTATTCGAACATGTACTCAATACTTTGCATTCACAGACAGGCTCCGGTAAAACAGGCGGCTTCCTTTTCCCCATTCTTTCCGCATCCTTCCATGACGGACCCCGTGCGCCTCCTGATCAATCCTCTTCCTACGGCCGATCCCGGAAGGCCTACCCTACGGCGCTTATTTTAGCACCCACTCGTGAATTGGTGTCTCAGATTCACGAGGAGGCCCGCAAATTTGCTTACCGGTCGTGGGTTCGTCCTGCCGTTGTCTACGGTGGTGCCGACATCAACCAGCAGCTTCGTCTCATTGAACGCGGATGCGACCTGTTGAGCGCTACTCCCGGTCGTCTCGTTGATCTCATAGAGCGTGGACGTATCAGTCTCGCCAACATCAAGTATCTCGTCCTGGATGAAGCTGATCGTATGCTTGACATGGGTTTCGAACCCCAGATCCGTCGCATCGTGCAAGGCGAAGACATGCCTGGTGTCCACGAGCGTCAAACCCTCATGTTCAGTGCCACTTTCCCGAGGGATATCCAGATCCTTGCCAAAGACTTCCTCAAGGACTACGTCTTCTTGAGTGTTGGCCGTGTTGGAAGCACCAGCGAGAACATCACCCAGAAGATCGAGTACGTCGAGGACAATGACAAGAGAAGTGTCTTACTCGACATCTTGGCCTCTCAGAACAAGGACAACGGTGATTTGGGTCTGACCTTGGTCTTTGTCGAGACCAAGCGTATGGCCGATATGCTGAGCGACTTCTTGATGGGCAACAACCTTCCCGCCACGTCCATTCACGGTGACCGCACCCAGCGCGAGCGTGAGACGGCTTTACAAACGTTCCGAACTGGTCGGACCCCCATCATGGTCGCTACTGCTGTAGCTGCTCGTGGTCTTGATATCCCCAATGTCACACACGTCGTTAACTACGACCTTCCCAGCGACATCGATGACTACGTGCACCGTATCGGTCGTACTGGACGCGCTGGAAATACCGGTGTTAGTACCGCCTTTTTCAACCGCGGCAACAGGAACATCGTCAAAGAACTTGTAGAACTCCTGAGGGAGGCCAACCAGGATATCCCCAGTTGGTTGGAGACAGTTGCACACGAAGCTACATTTGGCGGTGGTGGAGGATACCGAGGAGGCAGAGGCAGAGGAGGTAGAGGGGGCCGGGGCAGCACTGGCCGTGATTACCGAACTGGTGGTGGCGGCGGTGGCAGTAGCGGAGGCTACGGAGGTGGAGGTTATGGTGGTGGTGGAGGAGGCTACGGCGGCCGTGCCCAGTTTGGTGGTGGTAGTGGAGGTTACGGTGGTGGCTACGGCGGTGGCTCCACTGGAGGTGGAGGAGGCCAAGGCTGGTGGTAAATCCCTTCGACGCGCCACCTTTAACGACGACGACGACGATCACCATCCACACTAAAAAATCACATAATGCCCCCATTGCCCTCCTTTTATTATGCTTTCCATGCCCCCTACGCCGACGAACGAATGCACCCATGCAGAACTCATGCGCTATCTCTACTTGTATATCTATGACGAATCATCCCCCCCCAAAAAAAATCCGTCCGACTTAGGTTACTTACATCCTCTCCTTAATACTTACGGCGACGGACCGTAACGGTATATCGGTAGACATTCACGCCCCCAGATACCCCACCAGTACAAGTGGTTTTTCGACTGATATACCCCATCGCAGACGGTTTTTTACACGCATAATTAGAGATACTTAGAGTAGAGAATTAAAGGGTGTTTTTTGTACATTTGTATCGTTTGTCTTTTTCTCTTTGTTGCTAGTTCGTAGTTTCGTAGTTTGTAGTAGTCAAATATATGTGATAGTCGTCGTTATGAGTTCGAGTGTGCCGAAACTAAGTCTGAAGCACAAAAGTACGATTACAGATTCCAAATTCAACTCGAATCTGTGCCAAGTGGTACCATCTCAGCGGTGCAAGGGTGCAGCTAATCAACTTGTATTCATTCAATGTTGTCAAAAGGACATAAAAGGAACGATAAGCGAAGGTCGTCAAGCCGCTCTACAGTCTGAGACTCCAAGAAATAGATGTCCTAGATATCTACGGTGTTGGTATTAGAGCTAACATTGGAATGATAAGAGTAACTGAGTGCCACCATACTTACTCAGTCTGCCCTCATCCCCAAGAACTCCTCCATATTAGCCATGTACGCTCCGAAATCCCGGTCCTCCTCCGATGAATGTAAATTGTTGCCTAATCCAATGAGATAGAAGCCAGTTGTCATTAAACTGAACGACCCACCCGATGCCCCGATGCTGTCACCGATGCCCGCTGCCATCATATATTCATCTAAAGACGAACCACCTGAGGACAGATTTCCGAAGCCGTAAGCTTGATCCCCCATTAGTTCACTAGTATAAAGCGGCAGAGTCCAGTCTTCCGTGTTTCCTATAGGGATAGTCTCCGGGGTCAGTGGGAAACTCTGTTCAACATCCACGCCCCGCCCACGTTTTCTAGTTGTCTCGTTGTCTGTGTCGCCGGGAGGAACGTTACTCTCGTACAATTCTCGAATGATATCACTTTTTCACGTCAGCGAACAGAAGCCGACGTCTTCATCGAAGTACGCACTAGTACCGCCCCGCGACAAGGTACCTGTCTTCATATTTACGCATAACGTTCATACATTTGAACACATCTTCCAATGCCCTGCTTGGATTTGTCGATAGACCTAAGCGTTTCCCACCCCAAAGATTCAGTAGGAGTACTAAAGCCGAATGGAAGACTGCCACTAGTATATTTGGAAGCGCGAGTATCCCGGTCTTTGCATGGGTGTCCACGATGTGGCTGCACGACCGAGCAGCGTTGGCACATATAGAAAGAGACAAGAAGCCACTGTTCAGCTTCCTAGGGTCTTTGCTCGTGTTAGGACTCGGTATGAACTTCCGATGAACTTGCATCTGAACCCAGTAATATGTAGAGTAGAGAAGCGCGGATTGGTCAAAGTGGTATTGGTTCGATTTGTGTAGATCCCAGCGCACTGTTACAAATTCAATACATGTATGTTATGGAGATGAGGTGCTTACAGTAATCAGGAATGGAATCAATCCACTCGTTGAGGGCTGAATCGAGCTCGACGACAATATTCTGGTGCCATTCCGGCGTAGATATCGCGTCCCAGTAGGCAGAGCGCTTCATAGTGTACTGCACTTGACGGTGAGTAAAACGAATTCAAGCAAAAAATTAACTTACAATGGTTGCCTGCGCAAAGCTGAGGATATCCAAGAGTTTGATATGGAGAACCCATGCTTTCACATCTGCCAATTTGTCAGAAGGCTGAGTCCATGGATGCTCCGGGTCGGCTAGGACCTCCCCTGGCCAGTAATCATCGTCTACTTCTAATGGAAGTTCCACGTCGAAGCTGTAAAGAGACCTCATTGGTGAAAATGTGAAAAGGACCAAGTGTGTACGCACTGCTCGGAGGTCGTCGCTCTTGGTCTGCCAACAAACGCGCTGACGAAGACGTCTGTGATAACCAGTGCCCAGAAAATTCTTTTCCATAACTCATCTTCAATCGTCCACTCCTTCAAGGTTTTGACACGCTTCCTATGCGCTCCAACGTCCTGAGCTAACCGTACGCCTACCCCGATGATCAGAAAGGTTGCTTCAGGCGTCGTTGTCCCATACAGAAACAAGACCATCAGAGGGTACAGCTGCAGCTCCCATAATGTTGCCGGAGCTGAAAACCTCGACAGGTGTATAGGACGCAGTTGAAGATACCACTCCCATCCAGCGTGAGCTGGTGGTCCGACACGAGGATCATCCGAGTGTCGCGAGGCAACTGCACATACCCCAAGAACGAGGTTACCAAAATCGCGTACTGAGAAATGCGTTCGTGCAGCAATCTCACGGCGGAACGTAGGACCATGTAGGATAAAGAAATGTACGTTTGTCGTGTTGAGGAAAATGGAGACAAGATGATCTAAAAGGTCCGGAGGAGGAAACCTGAGAGGAGGTACATCTTCTGAGATTGGACGTTGCCATGGATAAACCGTCCAGAAAACGGGTCGGCGGAGATCAAGAGCGGCTGGAGTTATCGGTGATGAGTTACTATAGGCTTTCTTCATCTCTATGGCACTCTTTATGAGCATCATACCACTTGATGCATCGAAATACCGAACGTTCCTTGTACTGATGGTAAAGCGGCGAAGTGCGTCAACGAAATTCGAGTCGTCCGCTTCGTCATCGTTGTCAGAAGGGTATTCGGGGCTCTGGGATGTTTGTGGAGAGACAGAAGAAACCGAGATGAGGCTCTTGGCCGCAGCAAGATCTGCTTCAAGTTGCCGCACGTAGCACGCGAGGTCGACTAGGATTGCACGGACGAGGGTATTGTTATTGGGAACAACATAAGGTATGGTGTCGGAGAGGATCGCGTTAATATGAACTTGAAGGTCCTCCTTGACAGGTTCGTGCTGGTCGGATGTAATATGCGACATTCGACCCTGCGCGATTTTTCAATCATTGAAGACCAGGAGTTGACGAACATAGTACGGACTTTGGCTGACGCAGCAATATGTGTACATTCCGAGCCGAAAGCTACGCAGTTCGAGCATTTCTTTCCCGGCATATTCGCGCTATCGCCTGATATTGTAAAAGTCTGACTTTGCAGTAGATTGCTCAACACTTACATCGAACTGATATACTATCAGTGTTGACATCCTAGTTGGTAAGAATGCGGATGCGTACTTTTCTTCTGCCTGCAAATATCACATGCGCCTTGTAGTCTTCGTTTCTTGTGACGAGGAACAGTGGGTCGCTGTGATGATTCCGGCTCTCCAAACATGATGGCAGTTCAGGTAAAAGTAATGTGGCACTGCCACAATAACAAGTTGAAGAGCCTATGACCGTTCTAGATTTGATTCATTTTAAGCATTAGAGTCAGAGCAACGTATGTCCAAGTTAATTACTCTGCGTCGACCATGCAAGTTAGACGAAAGAAACGACTGGAATTGGAAGTCAAAAAGTTCGGACCGGGCCGAGTTTGCCGTTATAAATCTTGGCTTCCTACCTTCATCTACCTATCGCCGTGTACTTATTACTTGAAATTGTATACAGAAGAAATCACGAAATTCACGGTGAAACAAGGTCGGCGCTGCGCAGTCGTGGTCTTGGCATAATCAACTTTCAGTACTAAGTACTTATAAATGGATTATGGCAGTGCTGTCGATTCCTGCATCGTTCCCTCCAACATGTCTGAACTTGGCGAATCGACGCGCCCAACTCCTTCCAAGCAACGCCGTTTGCAAGGTGCCTGCGACATTTGTAGGAGCAAAAAAAGTGAGTACATCATTGCCACCCTACGTCAGCACGCTAATCAGGAGCAGTCCGATGTGCGTAGCATCGTGTAAACTGAACCAATGTTTATGCCGTATGTACTAGGCGACAGTGCAAAAATGCCAGGAAACAAATGCTCGAATTGCGTAGCATTTGGTGAGGAATGCACGCATCTTGCTGTCATGGCCAAGAAAGTCGGCATTTATCTGGTTCATCTACTCTTTTTCTCATCTGAATAGCTGTTGCATAGGGTCGGATACGCATGCACTATCAAACCCCATCTATTCCGGCTCCAAAGACCGACTTGCAAGACCATATCACTGCCATTCTCTCATCAAGTGCGCCTTATAATGTCCCCAATACCCACACCCCGATCCTGGCGGACCTTGCGCGCTATGTACGGCAACTCGAGGCCGAGCTTGCTGCGGCCAAGAATAACACTTCGCCGCCTTCTGCGTCCCCTTCTTCCAGCGGTAGCACCGACCCTGCTTCCTCTGATGAAGAACCTGAAAGCTATGAGTTGACTGATGCCCTTCGTCGTTTTTCCATTGGTCGAAGGGGTATCAGGGGCGTCCGACATTTTGGTAAATCTAGTGGAATGATGCTCATAAAGAGTACCATAGAGATGAAGCTTGCACATAATAAGTCAACACCTGCAACTTCAGCTTTTCGTCGACCCCAGTTCTGGACAATCCATCCCTGGCAGTGTCCTATTCCTGAAGACGTTGTCCCTCTTATATTTCCTCCTCCTGACCTCCTTGATCATTTAGTCTCCGCTTTCCTGAACACAACAAACCTACACATCAACCTCCTCCACGGTCCTACATTCCGTCGTCAGATAGCTGCTGGGACGCATTTCACGTCGCGTCACTTTGGAAACCTTGTCTTGGGAGTATGCGCGTGTGCAGCTCGCCATTCGGATGATTCTCGTGTCGGTCCTCTGGATCAAGCTGGATGGGAGTGGTATCTTCAGCTACAACCCATCCATTTATCCAAATTCTCAAATTCGACGACGCTCTGGGAACTTCAGCTTGTGCCGTTGATGGTGTTGTTTTTGTACGGAACAACGTCACCTCAACCTTGTTTCGTACTCGTTGGCTTGGGAATTCGGATGGCTCAAGATCTCGGAGCCCACCGAAAGCGCCCTACGACCCTCAAAGAATGGACAGTCGAGGATGAACTATGGAAGAGAGCATTCTGGGTGCTAGTAGTCATAGATGTGTTCGTCAGCGCTTTTGATGGAAGGCCACGAGCAACAACTTCAGAAAAGTAAGCATCTATGCTTTCCGTACTGCCATCGGCTCATCATGCATTAGCTTTGATTTAGATTATCCTCTAGAAGTAGACGAAGAATTTTGGCCAGGAGAACCACTTTCTGATCCAGAAAATCCATGGATCCAACCTTCGCATAAACCCGCTAATGTCGTGGCATGGATATTATGCGTCAAACTATTGGATATCCTCAGTTTTGCCCAAGTAACAATTGTTCGTCGGTTCTCACCTCTCAAGTTACCACGGCTTATATGAAAGCATAGTATTCAATTAAACGGTCTAAATATTGGGACGCTATATCAACGTCTAAATGGCACGAGAACGTCGCCGTCGAACTAGATTCCGCTCTGAACAAATGGATAGACTCGATACCTGATTATCGTGCGTGTCCTACTCTAAATGAGGTCCGATGTCACTGAAAGAATTATAGTACGTTGGGATCCTCACAATACGGATAGACAACAGTTTGATCGATCTGTGATCCTATACTCCACGTTTTATTGGGTACAGTTGCAGGTTCATCGACCGTTTATTCCCCGCCCTAGTGCGAAAAAGGACTCTGGCAACCTGAAGAGCAATTTTCCTGCACTTGCAATATGTGCCAATGCGGCGAGGTCGTGCAGTCATATCCTAGAAGTGCATGCAAGGAGAGGAGGGATGGCTCTGCCAAATGTACTGGTGTCTGCTTTTCATTCAGCTCTGGTTCTCCTGCTGAACTTCTGGGGTGGGAAGCGTTTGGGACTGTCAGCGAATCCTGCGAGAGAAGGAGAAGACATCAAAAAGTGCCTGGCTATGCTAGGCGGATATGAATCCCGATACCTTGTCGCAGGACGATATCGGCAAGTCTTCCCCCTTCATGGATGAAGATTTAGTCTCTGATTTCCAGTCAAAGTGATATCGTACGCGAGTTGTTTGAGAGTGGCTGCCCTAATGATCCGGATAGTCAACCTGAGCAGAGTAACAAACGTGCTCGTGATGATTGGGAAGAAGAGTACTTGAATTTTTCTTCTGAAGCAAATGCGAATGCGAGTGAATGGATGCCACCGCTGCATACCACTGAGCTGATGGGCGAATGGCCACTGGCAGTCCATTTGCCAAACAATGACGAGATCTTTGGAGAAGTGCCATCTTTCTCCCTGGAGGATTATATGTCGACGATGGTCGGGGACGGAGTTGGGATGCCTTCAGGTAAGCGGCTTCTTTTTTCTTGCTGTATCGTCGGGTTAATCGCGTTTATAGATCCTCCAGGCATCGCCCCTGTGGATGACGGTGCCGGTTGGCAAGACTTTGGAACGTATATAGCTAACATGGACGAGTTCTTGGGAATGAGATAGCAGGGCGACTCGGTCAAGTATCTTCTCCGGAATCTGTAGCCCAGTAATATCTGTTATGATCTTAGTACACATTGTTGGTTCCTGGCCTAGAAATATATTGACATCATCAGGTACAGTAACGAAATTCCGCAGTTCTGCCTGGTGCCGAAACTGTTCGTGGGTGCGTCAGTGCCGGCAAGTCATTGTGGCAGTGCCTCAACCCCACACCCCTGAACCAAACTACCATGCCAAGAGACGAAAGCACGGAACCACCAGCCCCTGGCTCGAAGAAAAGGCGCTTACAAGGCTCGTGTGACATATGCAGGCAACGAAAAAGTGAGTAGACTGGCCCATTTATCACCTTTGATTATGTATTAAAATTTGACTTTTTAGTACGATGTAAGTGTGCCTATGTATGACGCCGTGCGAAGACGCTATCTCAGCAAATTATTAGGCGATAGTGCCAAAATGCCGGGCGGGAAATGCTCGAATTGTATAGCGTTCAATTCTGAGTGCACGCATGTAGCAGCAACGACCAAGAAGGTGGGTATTTGCTTATCACTAACATAACCATAACTCATACCGACTTGCCTACAGACCAGAAGACGAAGGACCAAAGTAAATGGCTCTAATGTATCCCCGAGAGACGATCTTCAAGTTCATATCGGGGCTATCCTTTCCACAACTACAAATTATGTCGTTCCCAATGATCCTACTCTCGTGCGCACCATCCTAGTTGATTTAGCGCGTTATGTACGCCAGCTTGAAGCAGACCTTGCCGCGACACGACAAAATTACTCTCCTAGTCCATCTAAATCGGCCTCTCCAAAGGAAACCGAGCCTAAATCTGATTTTGATGAGGATGAAGAAGATGAGGGATATAATTGCCTTTATCTCACCGAACCATTGAATCGACTCACCGTCAGTCAAAGCCGCACACGTCATTACGGTAAATCAAGCGGGATAATGCTTGTAAAAATAGCCATTGACTTGAAAAGTGCAACCTCTTCTACTTCGACGTTTCTTGATAACCGACGACCAGCGTTCTGGAAGGTCCAACCATGGCAACACCCGGTCACCGGCCCTTCACCTCCCCTGGTGTTCCCTCCACCAGACCTGATTGATGATCTTGTCGAACTCTTCTTGTCTACCACTAACCGCAGCGTATGTATCATGCATGGACCCTCCTTCAAGCGCTCCGTCGCATCAGGTTTACATCACACTTCCTACACGTTCGGTAAACTCCTTTTGGGTATATGTGCTCTTGCATCTCGTTCTTCGAATGATCCCCGGGTAGGAGAAGGGCACAGCGCTGGCTGGCAATGGTACCTGCAGCTTCAGATCAGCCCTCCGAATGCCTACTCCTCGCCGCCAACGATTTGGGATCTTCAACTTATACCACTCATGGCTCTCTTCTTGTATGGCTCATCGACACCGGAGCCTATCTGGCTCTTAACTGGAGTTGGTATCCGTATGGCTCAGGATGTCGGCGCGCATCGGAAACGAGTCGTCAAGGAGTGGGGGGTGCAGGATGAGCTATGGAAGCGAACTTTTTGGGCATTGGTGATGATTGAAACCTTCGTTAGTGCTATGTGTGGCAGGCCTAAGGCGACGCATTCTGAGCAGTGGGTGCCGTGCGCATGTACATACATACCTTCCGCTTACAAAGTTATATGTGCAGGTTTGATGTGGATTACCCACTGGAAGTTGATGACGAATACTGGCCTGGAGAGGAATTAGCTGATCCTACAAACCCATGGACTCAGCCGAAGAACAAACCGGCGATAGCAACAGCTTGGGTCACGCATCTAAAATTACTTGATATCTTGAATACCGCCCAAACGACGATTGTAGGTTCCAATTACCTCTCAATCATATCAGTCTCATAAAACGAGCAGTACTCTGTCAAACGCCCAAAACAATGGGACCCCGCAGTCCCAACTGCAGAATGGGAGCAGAACATGGTTGTCACACTTGATTCTGAACTGAATAGCTGGATCGATCAACTTCCCGATCACTGTACGTTAGTCGAACATCTTAATTTGTGTTTGTCTGACGATCCTTATTAGTGAAATGGGATCCTCAGAATACGAATGCTATATTTCTTTGCCAGTCAGCCCTGTTATATTCTACCTATTACTGGATTCAAATGCTTGTGCATCGTCCGTTTATGCCACGAATACGCGGGTCAGGGAAAGGGAAAACCAATGGAAACTTCCCGTCCCTCGCTATCTGCACCAATGCAGCGCGGGCTTGTTGTCATATGGCGGAGGTGTTTTGCAGAAGGGGAGGCTTCCCAGGCATGCCAAACATTTTGGTACGCTTCTCGCCGTCGTATTCACTAATCATTACCATTGTTTACAACCGCTATCTAGAGTACGACATATCAGTCTGCCGTTGTGCTGCTCCTCCATGTGTGGAGCGGGAAACGTCTTGGGTTATCCACAAACCCCGTGCGTGAGATGGAAGACGTCCACAAATGCATGGAAGTGCTGAGCAAGTACGAGAATCGGTATCAGATAGCTGGTCGACATCAGTTAAGTCGCATGTTGTGGATGGTATCGGATGCTTACACGCCGTGAACAGTGACATCCTTCGCGAGCTTGCTGAATTTGACGTCCCGGCGATGGGCGCTGATGCAGGAACAAGCGAGACGAGGAAGCGCCCAAGAGAAGAGGCTGGAGACGAAGGTGACTATGGAGGCGTACCATGCATCACGCCAGAATGGGCTTTCCCAATGGATGCTGCTGAGGTGATGGAGAGTCGGCAAAGGCATGAACCTCACTCGTATGCGTTGGATGATTTTATATTTGGCGCTGGCTTTGGAGATCTCAATGCCTTGGGAACGGGAGACAGTCGGATCGGTCAGTACTTCAGACTATGCTTTCCTGATATTATCCTCATGTGACATATGATACGCAGGAGAATTGTCTCTGATGCCAGATGCAGATTATGGATGGCAGAATTTGGAGACGTATCTACCTAACATTGACTCTTTCATTGCCAGCCAGGCAAGCATTTAAATAACCATATATCATAACTGATTATATCAACCGCTGTAGCCACATTATTTTCGTTGTTTTATCTAATATGTACGTGGTTTACTGAGTAATCGACGCAATGAATCTCAGTAGAGAACGGTGAATCGGAGTGATGGGACCAGTGGTGACATCCAAATTGTGAGGAGCCGTGGTCAAATTCGACAACCCAAGCCAACAACGAAATAGTGAGACTGATGTCCAATATAATTTCTTTTTGTAACAGAACGAAGGAAAAGCTTGGTCCACACGTCCAGAACGTATCAAGTCCTGTCGCTTACATATAGCAAAAACCCAAACAATGAAAGATAGGTTATGAAACAACCAAGTATGTGACGGGGAAGGACTTGAAGAACATGCCGGGAAGCCGAGCGTAAGCACCGGTAACTTCCGTGAAACTGTACATACGCACCTCTGCCGCGCTCGGCACCAAACTTTGTCCGTGTTTGGAAGCCCCCCAAAGTTCCCTGATTTCACGACAGCCCACTAACACTATCCTCAAAAATGGCTCAACAACGTGGTACGGGCATCGTCCCAACGTCTTCGTCTCACTTTAACGTGACTTTCTTTAGTCGGAGCGTCTGGTAACAAATACCGTTTGACCCTCGGTCTGCCCGTCGGTGCGGTCCTCAACTGTGCCGACAACAGTGGGGCAAAATCCCTCTTTATCATTGAGCCTTATGGATTCGGGTCGCATCTAAACCGACTTCCTGACGCTGGTGTTGGTGACATGGTTGTTGCATCTGTGAAGAAGGGAAAGCCTGAGTTGAGGAAGAAGAGTACGTGGTGGAATTTTATTTTATGGCCAGAGGAAGTCTAACGGAAGTTCCAGCTATGCCCGCCATTGTCATCCGCCAACGGAAAGCTTGGCGTCGACGGGATGGTGTTTTCCTCTACTTTGAGGTCCGTTTTACCTTGTCATGGTTCTTGATTGGTTTAAACGTTTCCATACAGGACAATGCTGGTGTTATTGTCAACCCCAAGGGTGAAATGAAGGGATCTGCTATCACCGGTCCTGTCGCAAAAGAATGCGTACGTTGGGTCTTTTTCCTGGTATTCATTCTTCTTACTCTTGTCCAGGCGGATCTCTGGCCGCGTATTGCATCTAACGCCGGTACAGTGGTATGATTTAGAGCATGTCGGTCGTAGTCTCTCTTCTTCTGTTACAGCTATGATGCGCCTATATGATACTGCAAAATCCACAGTTGTATGGCTCCAATTTTCAGAGGCTGACCAAACCAGAGTCGAGATTTGGCAGTAAGAAATGTCCGTTTACACTAACATCAGCCCCAGATAAAATAGTCTCCAGGCAGGACTTCACAGTGAACGTGAGCATGAATTCCGTTGAGTCAGTCGTAGCATCGATACATTGTTTAGCAAACAGTCTCCAAGGTTACGTTGCGGTTCTAGTTCAACGTATGGACGGTGTGGGCCGGGGGATGTTCACACTCTTCTTTAACGGGCATACGTTTTCTCTGTCGCACGTCGTCGGTACTTTCCGTCCACTTGGCTGAAGGTCCTTTGCATTTCTTTCCTTCGTGTTTTACAAGCGGTTCGGCACCGTCTTCAACGATATATGTTTCGTCAGTAGTCCTATCACCACCATTATCCTTCCTCCCATTGTGGACAAGTACTCCAAATTGGCTGGTGATGGCGAACTATCAGGGACCTGCTTCGGTCGAAATTGGGTCCTGGAATCCTGGACGTGTTTATTTTCCCGTCGAACACGATGAAGGCGACCTTAAGCGGCTCAGTATTTAGCATAGTGAGGAATCGAATGCAAGGGCAAGCCAATGACCACTGTTAGTAACTGCCGAGAGGACACAAAGCAGACTAGTATTGGTAATTCAGTACTGGTGGAAGGGATATCCGGCACTAGGCACGCATGCAGCTTGAGCACACCAGGAGCTTTAACGGTGGAAATTGATACAGCTATAGAGATGCACAAATGAACGACACGGGAGATTCATGAATAGTTCAACCCTACTCCCCTACGATGCCCGTCTAGCCACCAATCGATATGTAACTACTTTCAAGCTCTCCAGTCTTCATCACTGTTCTGACTTTAACATTATTAACCGTTCAAGTACTTTAGAGTACGTATGCCCAGAAAATAACGGTCAAGTTCGAGCCGATTCATGTCAAATTTCAATCAAAAAAGCGTCACTATCAAAAGACAATCACAAATGACATCATCAAAGGAGATAAGATAAGAAATTCCATGTGCATGTCTATACTCAATACAAACACTTGGTTTATTCATTCAGGGCAACGATATCCGCAGACGGTTCCCTCAGCCATGACAATGCGTGACTTCTTGATTTTCCTGTTCTCTTTCCCGAAATACCTTTTCGTAACGAAGCTCCATCTAGAGTCGGACTGTCTCAATGTAGAGAAGTTCGTACGCTGTGGCCCCTAGCTCCCGAGCATCCGGATTTTGTGATCAAAGATTTCGACCGCTGCTGTCAAAGTGCCCCTCGACGAAAAGCAGCAAGTGACACCTATATACGGAGCCAGTGAATCACCTAGTTGTGTGTTTTCCTATCAGAGAAAAGTCGCTAAACCACTGAGAAGGCAGCAGCTATTTCCATTCAAAACACTCTACAAGAGCGAATGTTCAGCGCTGTTTCAATGATGCAAAGGTCAATCTCCGGCAGCGTACCTCTCAGCTGCCTCCGACTTGCCCGAAGTCCATCGACTGTCTGATCTTCGTTCTAAGCTAGACCCACCAGCGCATTTTCCACTTTCGCATTCGTCGATTGACTTACAAAACAGATGTATTCACGATTTTGCCGATACTTAATTCACGCTCATCAAGTTCAATATCTACTTAAGGGTCAATCGCACATGCCACTTGATTAATCTTCGTCAAAGATATCACGAGTGACGATGCTGCCTTGACCATTGGCTTCGAGCCTATGGAATATTGATGTGAACTATCTCTGTGTTATGGGGGAGGCACTGGTTATCCGGTCTGAGACGCCTCATACGCAAATCTGGGACCAAGTCTGAAGTGCTGCTTGACAATGGTTGGGGCCGTCAAAAACTGTCTCGGCCCGGCTTCATCGCAGTCGGGTATGATGCATTTCTTATTCATCTCCATCTGAGGGCGCTCTGCCATTCTCACATTCACGTCTGTAGTCAGCACAATACTTACTCATGTTCTTATGACGTATACATGCTACGCTTCAAGTTTGTATCTGCCCTCGAGGCTGTTCGAGCACCAAATTGTCTTGCCAGGCCCTCTTGACAACTCGTTTTCCCCAAAGATTAAGATGGCTTCTTTAACATCCGACACGAACAAGAAAATGACATACGGTATGGTCTTCAGGCTCAGAATTCTGAACGACTGCTGACCACCTCTACTAGTGCGCCTAGGATCGTCTGGACTGACGATCTCGCGTATCGTCCTTGGATGCATTCGGAGCTACGGCTCTGCTCAATACCAGCCATGGATTCTGCCCGAGGAAGAGGGTATTGCTCGTATTAAAGCCGCGTATGTGATTCATGAAGATAGCTCCAGTTTAAATAACTAACAGTAAGTGCGTTTAGCTACGATGTAGGCATAAATACATTTGACACTGCCAACGTATGCCACCATCCACGCTTCACCCAGTCATCTCAGCTCAGATGTATACTCACAGGCTTACTCGAACGGACTCTCAGAAGTCATCCTTGGCAAAGCTATCAAGCAATTCAACCTACCGCGTGACGCAATTGTCGTTATGACGAAGGTGCGAGGGCATCTGACTGGCACTGGTTTTGATTGTTCCAACGTTTTTCTTGCAGGTCTTTATTCCAGTCATGCGCCATCCCGGAGACCAGTGGTTACCTGCTATGGACCTTAACGGAATGGGATATGTCAACCAATATGGGCTGAGCCGAAAGGTACTGTATATTATTATTCGATATCGTCGTAACATTCATTTTGTATCGTTCAAGCACATCTTCGATTCAGTCAAACATAGCTTGGAGCGCCTTCAATTCAATTACATCGATGTTCTGCAATGTACGTCGCTCTTAAATTGAGCTTAAAGCTTACATAGGCTTTCCAGGTCATCGCTTTGACAACGATACACCAATTTCAGAGACTGTGAGCGAACATTGAGAATGAATCATATAGGCCGTATTGACAGGCAGTTCAAGATGCAAGCGCTACACGATGTTATCAAGGCAGGATACGTTCGATACATCGGCATGTCCTCATGCTTTGCTTATCAGTGTACGGGCCCCTTCGCTTTCATGTCGTTCTACTAACATGTCTTTTCCCTTAGTTCACGCTATGCAAAGTACGCTTTCCTTGGTACACATCTCGAAACTAACTACAGTTTTACCACGTTTTGACTATGCAATCCAGAACGAATTGACGCCTTTCATCTCGATGCAAAATCACTATTCACTCATCCATCGTGAAGAAGAGAGAGAGATGTTCCCTACCCTCAAGGTTCTCGAAGTTTGATTTGATCTATGCCTATCATTATTCTCACTTCACGCTGCTTAGATGTTTGGTGTTGGATCTATTCCATGGTCTCCTCTTGCGCGCGGTCTCCTGACGCGTTCCTCGGAGAAACAGAAGGCCAGCAAGCGAGGCGATATAGACAAGTAAGACAATCTCTCATTCTATGCTTATATACCGAAATACCTTCATTTTTAGTTGGATGCCTATGTATGACTTGACCGGTGAATGGTTTGAGACTATCGTGAATCGGTGCGCATGTATCTTTGATTGAAGTATCTAGCTCATCGCTTACAGGGTCGAGGAACTGGCGACGAAGAAGAAGATCAGTATGGCGCAAATTACGCTAGCTTGGATCATGAACAAAGATGGTTGGCCTCTCAGTATCAGTGTATAATTTCCAGACCACTGACCTCACGCAGGCGTTGCTGCCCCAGTCGTCGGTACCACCTCACTAAAGAATTTATACGATCTGCTAGGTACACTTGATAATCCTCTTCTTTTATCTGCCAAGGTCAATCATTTGTTTGCTTTTAATAGGTGCGATTCACGTCAAGTTGACTCCAGAGGAGATGTCATATTTAGAGGAGCCTTACAAGTCTCAGGCAATTATTGGGCACTTTTAGAAACTTGATATCTAAGATCTCTGAGACATTCTGTCGATGTTATAAACTTATGCTTGTATCGGTCAAAGACCACGTCGTACTAAGGGTCCCATGTGCAAATTTAATCGTAATGTTCCGTTCCGCAGTGGAGGATTTTGGTCGGGAGCCTAGCGTCGCTCAAATTCTGACCAAGTTCAAGTTGCCAGTTGACTCTGGAGCCTGAGGAAACTGACCGTGCTTCATTATGATACTACTTAGCATTCACGAGTTAATCACGTGTGGAATTTTGTGATCGAGTCCTGGTTCGGCCACGGACATGTTTCTCTTCAGTTCTTTTCCCATCGAACACGAATGGAGGCGACGTCAATAATGGCTCAATATTCAACATTGCGAGGAATCTAATGCAAAAAATACACGTCAAGCTAATATGGCACCGTCTCTGAAGATCTGACTGCCGAGAGGACACACAAAATGGATCAAACAGCAAGTCAGCTTTTCCAGTGAGGCACTCAGCCTGAGTGTGGATGCAACGGGAATAGTGAAAGTTGATACGGCTATATCAACTGTCATCGTCGTCATTCTGTAACCTAGGGACCTCAGAAAAGAAAATACCAACGGAGTAGACTGCGGACTTGTATTAAAGCGCGGACATAGGTAGTCAATGAGTGGCGGACATCAAAGTCCAAATTGCCGGATGTACGGCACAGCCACCATGTCTTTTCTTTCGCGCGGTCACCTGGCTGTCGCTTCACCTATCGTTACCGGAAGAGCAATGCTATATTCATGCTGAACTCTTTCTCTCTCCTCCTAGGCGGCTATTCTTCTTCGATGCACCAGAACTCGACCTTGAGTCCACTTTTGTCCACACGCAGCACCCAGAAACACTTTCGTTTCATCAATGTTGGATGAAAGACTGCTGGAAACTCTTCGCGTCTTGAACTTTGGAACCGATTCGGTCTGCATGCGTCCTTCGCTCGTTAAAATCACGTCTTTGGACTTGACCCAGGAAATTTTTGACAAGTGGGCCTGTCCAGCATACCTTCCGAGATTCATCCTATTTTTCGTACCTCACAGCTCTAACTACCGAGGATGTCATTCACAGGACAGGATCTTCGTGGATCGATGGCCTATGCCACGGTGTCGAACCTCCTCCATGCGCCGTCGATATGTATCGTCGCGGTGGCTGAAAAGATATTTACAAATCTTTGGCCTCTCGGCGTTAATAGGATACGACAGAATCAGACAACAAGAGGAAGAGCAAGCATCTCGAGGATATGCTGAATAGGCTGTCAACTGGAAAGACTATGAAGGCCGAAGATGGGCGGCTGGGGAATCTTCTGCAGCTAGCGCAGTCTTTGAAGAGCTTAAATGGCACGATTGAGCTGGGACGTGATGAGAGGCAGGCCTCTACGTTGAGGCCTCTTTTCCAATTCAGCGTCCCAGAATCCGCATGGCAAGCGCATACAATCGCGCCTCCTGTCAATATTAAGTGTTTCCTTTCCAGGAATTTTGCAACATGGACACTAGCTTTCAGAGGCAAACCACCTAGCCCTGGAACCAGACAGTACGAGGGTTTGAAGATTGACGACACTGTAAGCACGTCTCTAGTCCTCGTATTGCTTTTTCATGTCCCTGATTTGTTCATGAAGCAAAGCAAGTGGAGCTAACTGGCTTGAACATTCTGAACGATGATGTCCTTACGACCAAGAACTCAAGGTGTCTCTCAAAAATCGAGGTTGAACGACATACACGTCGACGGTCGGATATCCACATGGCATCGGTGGTGGTCATGCTCCCACATGATGGGAATGTGCTGCCTAGGATGTCTAGCTCATCGACCTGATGCCTGGGAGGAAATTATCCTACTTTTACAAACACGCCTTGACCCGATTTCAGGATGTGATCGAAACACTGATATCTAAATCACCTCAAAAACATGAGTAACACGCTCAATGCGCGTCTATCTTCCACGGGTTCAATTCCGGCCTATTCGTTCATCTCCCGCCCTTTGTTGCCTTTCTTCTCCGCTCTCTAGGACGCGTAGAATCCTTCGATGTGTCGGTCTTGAAGCAACCAACGATCGAGGAAAGATCGGGGAGTATATAGTAACCAGCCATAGATCGGGAAATCCAACATTAGTTGAATTTGAACCCAAACCACCAACATGTTTTCTTGCACAAGATTCTCGCTCAGCACCCTTCTCGTCCTCGGTATCTTGGTCTACCATGCATCGATGCCCTCCACCGACGTCAGTCGGATGGGGGAGGCGCCTTCCTCTGCGGTCGTCTTCGACTGCAGGGTACCTGCGATTACCAGTGACGACCTCGACCCTTCGAAATGCGATGCTTCCACCCCAGGCGTTATCAGTGGACTTCTCGAGCCCATCGTCTTTGTGACCGTCACCCCAACCGGCCTTTCCGACGACGTAGAAATCGCCCTGGATGACACGGCTCGCCCAGGTGTCATCGAGCAGCTACTGGTTCCCAAGACGATCAACGCGGTTGCCATTGTCCAGACACCTGCAGCGACGACGGGCATCGACGATGCACTCAGGCCGATATCGCTGAGGGTCGCGCGCGCTCAGTCGAACCTGAGGGTGTTGAAGTCACTGGTGTTATCCGCGTTCATGGTCGTTGCGGTCGTCTCGCTTGTCGTAGTCTTCAAGCAGGCATCGCGGACATTGTATCGTCTATTCTTCCAGTCCATCTCCATCCCCATCCCTGCCTCTCGCCCGTGGCATTCGTCTTTCCACCGTGCAAGCGCACAAATGTCAGTCTTCACGATGATGATGATTTTCTTGATAAGCTTCGCCGTGGGTTTCCTCGCCCGGAGTGTTTCTTTCGAGAAACTTTTGTACGTCTTAGATAATCTCCACCCTCTGTTCGTCGACTTGTGTAGCTACTTCGGAACGATGGCTTCATGTGTTATCGAATCCGCCGTGTCCAACATAGTTGAGGGGCATCTGGGAGGTGTTGTTAGACAGGGCGAGGTGATCATGGAGGATATCCCATCATCAGAACGGGGTGATAACCTCGAGGTGTGTTTCGTATATTATTTTCAGGAGCGCGTTTCTTATTGCTGTACCTACAGGCATCGGTCGATACGGCATCCCTGCCATCTGGAAGTGTTTGTACCGATGCCGTTCAGCCATCCAGGGCGTCCGTCAGTATCCAAGCTACACTTGAAGTACACGAAGTCAATGTAAGGACGCATATCCAGCGCATTTGATGTAAAGACTAACATCGTCCGTTTCAGCACGTTTCCATTGGTACGGAGCCGATTTCGAAGATGTCTGTTGGTGTTCAGTGTGAATTGGCACCCGGTGAACCAAAGGTAAGCAGCCTAGCCCACGCTATTCATGCAACGACTGACATTGCTGTGTCAGGATGTTTCTATTGGTACGGAGCCGATTTCAAAGATGTCTGTTGGTGTCCAGTGTGAAATGGCACCTGATCAATCAAAGGTAAGCAGGCTAGCCTACTCTATTCATGCAACGAGTAACATTGCTGTCTCAGGATGTTTCCATTGGTACCGAGCCCATTTCAAAGACGTCTCTTGATATTCAGTGCGACTTGGCACCCAAGGAGTCCAAGGTAAACGTGTCCATCCTACACTTTTGGTGCACCGACTAACATGGCACGTCCCACAGGAGGTCTTTGCTCCCGATGAGAGTCGGAGCAGTCTTTATGCTACAGCCACAGAGGGAAATTCACCATCCCAGATGATGGAGCATCCAAACGTCTTTTCGGTTCCAACGGTCAGTAGTGAATATGTAAGTGCATCACAGAATGCATCTATGGCGGTCACTCAGCTCTGTTTTCAGAACATATACACGATGGCCGAAACAATTTCGTTCGCGTCCGTTGACGATCTCCAGGAACCGACTGATTTTGAGCGGTTACGTCGAGACGTCCGGGGATTTGGTTATGAATCAGAGGGTGATGGGGTAAGGTTTTTGAACCTCCTGTTGGAGATGAGTTTAACATGGTACGGTTTACAGACGACGGCACCGTTACTCCCTGTCACGGAGCTGGGACCACCGCGTAATTTGCCCTCGACCCCGGCTGCGCCAACTTCCCCAAGACCAGTTCGGCCCAAGCCCTTCGAATACTTCTCTGAGCGTTGGGGGGCCGATACCAAAGTAAGTGCCAATACGAAGCACATCGATATCCACGAATGCTTACTGTTCGATGTCTAGCATTTGTGGTCTAGGGAATTCTGGTACCGGATGTTGAGGAACGAGGAGCTGGTCAAGATTGTCTATCAGGCCATGCTGCCTCTTGATGAGGCTGCGACTGACAATGACAAGTACGCGATGGAGTTGGGCATAGGAATGGTGAGCATTGTCAGTTACAATATGTGGTTTTCCTGCTGACAGTCAATATAGGTACAGATATCTGCATTGCGTTTGTCGGAGCACGCGATGAATCCAATTCTGCGGCTTCCGTATAATGCTCTTCCAGAGGATGCCGACGACAAGGGTTCACTGTTCGTGTCGACGGAGGAGGCCGAGCCTACTATTCAGACGGCAGTTTCTTCGACGTCCTCAATCGCCAATCGCTCCCCTTCCCCGTTCGTGCGCCCCTCGAACCCCCAGTCGCGGTTCTTAGAATCGTCGAGCGAGGAATCGCTTGCCGCACCTCCCTCCCGCAGGGTTATCGCTTCGTCGTCGGGGTCTCCGATCCCCTACAGGAGAAGGCCAGCATTGGCTCAGGTGACGAACACACCCCGCGCTGTCCTGACCCCAGTCAAGGTTAGACGCGCCCTTGGAGCACAGAATGCGATGCCCACACCGCCTCCCACTTCGCGACCGAAGCTGGCAAAACGAGAGACCTGTTTCCCTCCGGTGGCGCCGAAAAAGCGCTTCGAGGACGAAAGCACGTCGCCCACTCGTCCAGTCCGCCGTGATGTGAGTCTTCATTCCACTGACTATATTTTCACCATTCTGATCTTGTTCTCAGTCTCCTTCCTCCTCCAAGCTCCCTCGATGGAGACGCTAAATCGATACTTTAGCGAACGCACGGAGATGACGAGGATGCCAACACACACACTACTACGCTGCCGCATTGGGACCCAAGGGACGATCAGCGGTGCATTGGAGTCGACGGGCTCTGGTGCATGCGGCTGGTCACCGGGGAAGGATTGGTTCGCTGACGAGCTTACCGGTCCTTCCTCTATCCCTGCTAGACGAGGAAGATTGGAGACGGGGGTGGTCGACGGGCCATCGCCGTTCTCTGATGGACCTCTGAGGGACCGTTGACTGCCGACGGGTAGTTGACGAGTCCTGTTGCCCTATACCCTTTCCCTTCGCGTGCACGACAGACTATTACATCCTTCGACATCCTCGTTGTCTCCAGCGTCTCCTTGGTATTCGGTTTCGCCATCGTCATCATCGGTTTTTGGTTCATCTTTCAGGACATCCACGCGGCATAGCTCTCGGTCGACATTCTATCCTCTCCCAGCCTATATCATTATTGTTATTTATTACATTTCTACCCCGTATACCCTTCTCTTCTCGGTCTTCTCTTTTTCTTTTTCTTGAATCATCACAGCCTATACCTCGCGAATTTGCATCTTTCTCCTTCGAGGTCAGCCTACTATCATCACAGTCCTATACCCATATTTCTTCGAGATTCTCTTGATATGCCCTTTTCTCTTCTGTCTTTTCGGTCTTCTCTTTCTCCCTTTCCTCAAACACACCACAGCCTATACCTCGCCAACTTGCATATTTTTTCTTCGAGGTCAGCCTATTATGATCATATTTCTATTCCCGTGTTCCGTCGTGGTCTTTGGATTTTCTTTTGGTCTTTACTTGTGGCTCTTGCGAATATTATCTTTCTTTTGTCATCAACTGTGATAAGTTTGACCGCGTTCGCAATTGGTGTTCAAGCTTAAGACTGACTCCAAATTTGATCATATTTAAGTAAACACTTTATGACATTTCTTCATGTCGCGGCGGACCTGACTTTGAATTTCATGTAATTGCATTCTCGTTTTTGAGGTTACTAAGCTAATGACGCGGACGTCTTTAACAGGCCTACGCGTCGATGCCGCCTATATCCGCGACACCGATCCAGGTCACACCGGCAGGCGTCGATCAGTGCCGACTGACATCGTCAGAGCTTTCGTCATGGTCAGACTATAAGTAGGGCTACTTGTCTGAACAATGTCTATCCATCTCATTCATGTCACTATTCGCACCTGCACCATCTCCTCCCACCGGTCTCGGCCACTACCGTGTTCTTTCTCCTCGAGCGGGTGTGCGAGTATCTCCCATCCAGCTTGGAGGAATGAGCATCGGCGAGAAATGGGGAGCAGCATTCGGTACCATGAACAAGGAATCCAGTTTCAAGTTGTTGGACGCGTATTTCGATATGGGTGGAAACTTCATCGACTCTGCCAATAACTAGTACGTTCAATCTCATCAGTGATTGGTTTGATTGTGTGCTAATTTCCCTGTAGCCAAGACGGTGACTCTGAAAGGTTCATAGGAGAATGGGCTGAACAGCGCGGTATTCGCGAACAACTCATCATTACTACAAAGGTCCGCTTACCTTTGACGCGTCGTGTTGTTGCTGACATGCTTACCAGTATACGATGAATTACCATAGAGGCAATGATCAGATCAAGCAAAAAGTCAATTTCGTGGGGAACAACGCCAAATCTCTTCAGAACAGCGTCACGACGAGCTTGAAGCAGCTGCGCACATCTTATATTGACATACTCTATCTCCACTGGTGGGATTGGGATACCTCGGTTGAAGAAGTGATGGATAGTTTGCATAATCTTGTTCTGCAAGGCAAGGTTCTGTATCTGGTATGTGGCTCTGAGGGCGCACATACCTTGGTGCTTATACCGTTCCAAGGGAATTTCCGACACGCCTGCATGGGTGGTTGCTCAGGCCAACCAGTACGCTCGGGATCATGGAAAGACGCCGTTTGTGATCTACCAAGGTCACTGGAATGTCATGGACCGCTCCTTCGAGCGTGAAATTATTCCTATGGCTCGCTCTTTGGGTACGTATGCGCTCCTATTCGTCTATCTTCATACTTTAAACGTTGTAAAGGTCTAGCACTTGCTCCGTGGGACGTTCTGTGCGGTGGGCGCCTCCGAACAGACGAAGAAGAGGAACGTCGACGTACTACAGGCGAGAAGGGCCGAGCAAATATGATGACGCAGAGCTGGGAGCGCAGCGAAGAAGAAAAGGCAATGTGCAAGGCGCTGGAAAAGGTTGCTCATGAAGTCGGAGCCAAGAGCATCACTGCTGGTTTGTCTTTTGCGTCGTTGATGCCGTTGCCGCTCTCTAAGTCTTTTTAGTGGCCATTGCCTACGTGATGCAAAAGACGCCATATGTCTTCCCCATCATCGGCGGCAGGAAGGTGGAGCACTTGAAGGCCAATATCGAGGCATTGGACATCACTCTCACGGAAGAGAACATCGCGTTCCTGGAAAGTGCCGGTCCGTTCGATCTTGGATTCCCCAGCAATATGATTGTATGTGGTAACGCGCCTGCTCATGAATCCTACTCACTTGCGCTTAGGGTGACGGATCGAGATATGACTTTTTCGGGCTGAATAGCACTGCTCAAATGGTGAAGCAGCCTCAACGTCAGGCCATTAGGCCCACCGACGTTAAGCATAGTTTGAAGGATTGGGGCGTTCAATAGACTGTCGAGGAACGCGAGAACGCATGACAATATTGTAAAACTCCGCGTAATAAACTGCATACACATGGTTTACCATAGGCGAGGACATTGTTCTAATATGAAGGTAATGAAAGACAGTATTGGAAGCTTAGAATGTCTTGGAGGGAGTCTCTCTGTGTTGTTCATGGCTACATATACAGGTCTGCAAGATGATATAATAGATAACAAAAAACACTTATAATACAAGAGAATTGGTAGTATTCCAAATGACAAGTTCACCAGAAACCGACTTCCTTATTGACTGAATTGCGCAACAACAATCGCATGCCTTGAAACATCCTCACACCTTCCTCCTCGCCTTCCTCCTTCCAAGTCCACTCATCCAATCGTCCCCTCAACAACACGCTGAGCCTCGCATCGTGATACAGCTTGAAAAAATAGCCTTTGCCTCCAAAATAGTCATACGCCACACCCATCCCCGTTTCCTCATGTAACGACTCGCCCAGAAAAGACCAGAACGCTGCTAGCGAGCGGGGTGTCCAACACCCGGGAGCTTCGTGTCCGTCATTGAGTATCACCCCACCGGGGGTGGTCACAGGGATTATCCACCCCAAGCCGGAACCCAGAGACTTGACGCGGGAAGATAGGGATTGATATTTCTCCAGGAAGCGCCGTGGAGTGTGAACAGGCCATGTGAGCAGTTTCGAGATGATTGTTGGGGGCTGGGGACGTTGAGTGGGAAGACAGAAGGGAGTATGGAGAAAAAACGTACGATGGGTAGGAGCTTAGATGGATGTCCTTTATACTCGTAGTCACCATTCTCTGAACTGGGAAATTTCGAATCGTCTTCATCGTCGCCAGTACCCCATTCTGAAATCATGTCTTCCTCATACTCTCCTTCGGTGTGTTTCTCCATCTCTTCTTCTTTCACCTCCTGCACAGTAAAATCGTCCGCGTCTAGGATTTCGCTGATAGAGCCGTTATGATATTGTATATCGCCATCTGAGAGAATGAACCGAGAATCGATATCTTCCTCTTCGTCCTCCTCATCTGCATCCAGAGAGGCCTTGAAATCAATGAATCCCGTATTTGCGTCCTCGTCTTCATCAACGTCTGACACGTCGTCCGACATTACAACGTCCGGACTTTCACCTGACGGCGCAGTTGGTACATCAGGAAGGTATGTGTCGACAAGCGAAGGACCTCTGCCGCCCTTCACAGGAACTGTGATCGCCTCGTCGTCAGATCGACTGGATGAGAGGAAAAATTGGCTGTCCATGTCATCATCCTCCTCCTCCCCCTCGACACGAAATCCCGTGTCAGCCTCGCTCGACCACCCATCTTCAAAGACAGCGTCATCTTCTCTATCCCGCAAGGCTTCTGAAACCTTATGCGACAGACTACAATCTTTGGCCTTGCTGTCCTGAGATAGAGAAAGAAGGCCCGATTCCACGCCCGCCTCCTCGTTCTCCTCAGACGGACCTTCATCTTCAATGAATGCCGTATTCATTTCGTCTTCGTCCACCAGATTATCGTCGTCCCAGTCGTAGGAGACACCACTTCGACCGGAAAGGACGAAGCCGAAGCTCATATCGTCTTCCATCTCATCCTCGTCTACGTGAAATCCAGTGTCAGCTTCATCGAACCCTTCATTGTCAGCGCCACGAATGAAGCCCGAGTTTGCCTCATTATCGAGACGCGCTCTCGTGGATGCAGGACGATGTTTCAATCTCCTGATAGAGCGGCCCCGAAACTGTTCTTCATTGTCGGTACCGATAAATCCTGTGTCCGCTTCATCGATCGCTACGTCCGTGCATTCTTGCATTGGGGGCCAAATGTCTTTCCGTGACCACGACACCCATTCCTCAAGTCCTTCCAGATCTTGCCCTTCATCTCCATCTTCCTTCAGATCTCCCCAGTCTCTGAGTGGCCTGTTAGCACGATTCCCAACATCGAACACTGGCGGTGGAATAGCATATTCCCATTGAGCATCAAAGTTCAAACGCAGGGTCCGGCAAAAGGCAGGAGTGCGCCATTCCCCATCGAGAGCAATTCGTCTAGCGGCACATAATAGAGATTCCTGATCGACGTTGCTGGTAGTATAGTGGTGGACAGTGAGTGACATTATAGGGTCGCTGTCGACAAGTTCGTTAGCATAATGTCTGGTCACAGAGATAAGAATGATGCCTTTGTTTTCCGGTATCCTTTGTGGCGCTGGGATTCCGAGTCCGTCGAGGACATGGTTGGAAGAGTAGAAACACGCGTCAGCACGGCCACCGGTTTCCTAGTAAGGTAGGAACGTCCAACTCGATAAGTTCAAGGGCAGAAATTTTACAAGCTATAAGTATTGACGGTCTAGTCTTCAATGAATAATAATTTCTAAGGATGGTACTTATAAGCAGCAAGACTGTAAGACTGTTGTATTGGTCGACTTCACTATGTACAGGAACTTCAGCAAACATTATGTAAGTTTTCCCTTCTCGACCTCCTGGCTTTTCAAATACAGCTCGCTCTCTAATAAAGTGCGATTGTAAGTTCCCTTTCTTTTTTATCTCTTTCTTGTCTGTTTTATGAAAAGAATTATGCATATATATTCAGAAAATAGCTCTCCTTTTCCCCGCCCTTTTCTGCTTTGACTTCTGTCTTCATTCTAGGGACGGCAGAAGCATATCAGAATCGAGATGCTCTAGCGAGCGACCACGCGTAACCTATCGACGTCGATGAGAAGCTTCCTTCCTTCTTTTGCTGTGACCGCTGCCAGCTTTTGGATTGATTGTTTTTCTTCAGTCCCCTCCCTAGTCGCAAAGGGTCTTTTGCCCTGAACCATATGCCTTCTTCCGAATCGCACCAAACGAACACAAGTACTATTATTATTTATGGAGCGTTCTCGAATAGAGAAATATGTCCCGCTTTACCAAGCGCCTTCTTATAGGATCATACATAAAGATTAAACGGAGATGACTCAGATGGCAGCATCAACCTTTCGACAGGCCGTCCATGGGGTAATCGGGTTTGCTAATCAGAGAGTTGACGGAAACTGTGGAACACTGGCAGTGGCAGAGACCCCGGGTACGCAGATCATGGCTAGGTCGAGAAGGGATACTGATTGGAACTCATAATACTATGGTGTCAACTGGAAATGACTTTCTCCCCCTTAACATGTCTCCGAAGCGCCACAAGAATGACGCCTCTTGGATTTTCCTGCCTTGATCTGCCTGGAGCTCTTACTTATCATTGCCCAGAGCCTTCAAGCACTTTGAAAAATCACGTCAGTACCGACTCGGAATGATGCATTGATGGACGTTGGTCATTCGATCATCCGTGACAGTGATATATAAGGCTCAGACGACTTTAAATGTTTGTTCGACTCTATTCAAGTCTTACGAGACGACCCTCGCGTCGGTGAGCAACTACATTTTATCATTCACTTTAACAACTAACCGCCGACTGTAGTCATGATACCTGAGATACCTCAAGAAATCATATGCGCCGTTATCGAAAGCTTTGAATATCCCAAGGACATCGATACCTGGAAATCATGCTCCCTCGTCTGCCGCTCATGGCGTCCCATCGCACAACAGTGTATTCACCGAAGCTACACCTATCGCTCAGAGAAGAGTTTCGGATCGTGTCCCTTAGGCTCATCCACACCATCTACCCTTGAATCCTTGCTGCCCTACCCCAACATCCTCCGCTACATCCGGACCTTCAGAATTCTTGGTACCTACGGGACCCTCTCGTCTCCACCGCTCCTTCAAAAAGTCATCAGTCACCTTGAACGAGTGGCGCACGTTGACATAGGCTCAGTGAGCATGGGTGACCTGCCCGCATCATACGGTGGCATTCCCGACCTCTTCCATCTTCCAACAACCTCCTCTGTTCACATCTGTGATTCCACGCTGAGTCCTGTAGATGCGGAGGCGCTGTTCCGGAACTCCTCGTCATTGAAACATCTTAGGCTCACGCGTACGGAGTTCTTGGAGAATGATGCCTGGCACTCGCAACGATCTCTGCATCCGTCGTATCTCCAGAGTTTGGATATTCAATTGAGTAGCCAGTCCCTTGGTACGTTCCATAGCTGGGTCGTGCACCCAGGTGGGAGCGTTTCCTTGGATCGGTTAAAAGTGTTACGGCTTCGTGATGCGACGGGGCCGCGTATCAAAGAATTGGGTCCGCTCTTCGATGGTGTCAAGTCATCTCTTGAGCGTTTCGAATATGAACAAACGGCGAAAGGGAGTATCAACTCATTCGGTAATGCAGGTGTGTTGCTTGTCAGTCTTCGTTTGAGTTCTGGATTAACATGCATGTGCATTTCAGACGGTCAATGGGATGAGTTCCCTGACAGCATGGAGAAGCTGAATCTGCGATCCTTGCGGGTAACGGGGTACCTTTCCTCCGCCACTATTGCACAGAAAATCTTGAGCTTCGTGAGTGTCGTAACCAGGCGGTCTACACGCCTAGACTTGCTGGAACTGGATTTCACTGTCCTTCATGCGGAGTATAGTGATGCATATCAGTGGTTGAACGTTGAGCAAGTACGGGGTGGAGTCAGGACAGTTGGTAAAGAAGTGTCGATGGAACTATTCATGGCTATAGATGGATCTGAGGCCTGCAACTGGGTGTCAGGGGATGATAAAAGGTTCTCGGGGGGCGTAAAAACGCACTTAAAGCTCAAGCTTCGATAGTTATGACAAGTACTGTCCTAAATTTTGTGTATATTTGAGCATACTTCATCACCAAATTATGGCGCCGATCATTACACTGTCTTGTGCACGCCATGTCGTTTGCAACAGATTCTCACTCGTTTTTTCTCGAGCTCACCATCCCGAAATCAAATCTTATCGGATAACGAAATCAATCCCGATCGCGAATTTTTTTGGCATTTACATCAAATTAACATTTGCATATTCTTTACTGACTACCACCACGACCTGAGCATCATGTCGCAGCCTATTGGTCCTGATTTCCCAGTATCCCAGCTCCTCTATATCGCTGAATGCTCTTATTTCTCTAGCTCTTCTATCTGTCTACGATAAAACAGATCTGCTCGAGCTTGCCCAAGGGCTTAATGCTGCCGGAGTTCGTTTGCTCGGGTCTGGAGGGACAGCAAAGAAGATCAGGGATTCTGGGATTGCTATTGAGTGGGTATTCTTGCCATCCGTGATACTAAAGGATACTAAGAAACCGCAGAGATGTTTCTGATATTACCAAGGCGCCTGAAATGCTAGGTGGAAGGGTCAAAACACTTCACCCGGCTGTCCATGGAGGTATCTACGACGATCTCATGCCTTGTCAACATACTAATGTCGATCCTTAGGTATCCTTGCACGGAACATTCCCTCCGATGAAAAGGATCTCACTGCCCAAGGCATTTCGCCTATCACCATCGTCGTCTGCAACCTTTATCCCTTCTCTTCGACCATCGCCCAGCCCGACTGCACCTTGGCAAACGCCGTGGAGGAGATCGACATTGGTGGCGTCACCCTTCTTCGTGCAGCTGCCAAGAACCACGAACGTGTTTCAGTTCTCTCTGACCCCAAGGACTATGCCGAGTTTTTGCAGGCATGGAAGGACGGACAAGGCGATGTCGGACAGGCTTTCCGGAGCAAGCTGGCGTTGAAGGCCTTTGAGATGACTGCCAAATACGACGAGGCCATCAGTGGGTATTTCCGTGAGCAGTATGCTTCTGGAGACTTGCCCAAAGAGAAACTCGCCGGTGCCGTTCAGAGGATTCCCCTTCGTTATGGTGCAAATCCCCACCAAAAGCCGGCTCAGGCATTCGTAACCGAGGGAGCACTGCCATTCAAAGGTCACTTCAGTTCTCTCACCATCTTGTTCTTTGTTCATATGTCAGTGCTATAGCGCTATGTGGATCTCCCGGTTACATCAATCTTCTCGACGCCTTGAATTCCTACGCGCTGGTGAAGGAGCTCCAGGAAGCCTTGAACCTCCCTGCGGCTGCATCCTTCAAACACGTCTCTCCTGCCGGCGCTGCTGTCGGAATTGAGCTGAATGAGACTGAAAAGAGTGTTTATGGTGTTGACGACCTGAAGGTTCCTCTCACACCGCTTGCCGCTGCCTACGCTCGGGCTAGAGGTGAGATGGTTTGATACCTGAGAACTCGTCGTCGCTGATCACTGCATAGGTGCTGACAGGATGTCGTCTTTTGGAGACTTTATCGCGCTCTCTGCACCCTGTGATCTTGCGACAGCCAAGATTATTTCGCGTGAAGTTTCCGACGGTATCATAGCTCCAGGATATACTCCCGAGGCTTTGGACGTTCTCTCTAAAAAGAAGGGCGGCAAATACTGTGTTCTTGAGGTATGTTTCTGCTTAAAAGACCTGCCGTATCTAATCAGATACGTAGATCGATCCCAGCTACGAACCACCCGAAGTGGAGACTAAGCAAGTATTCGGTATTAACCTTCAACAGAGGCGCAACAAATCCAAAATAGACTCCAAATTGTTCGAAAATATCGTCACGAAAACCAAGGAGGTTCGTTAGCGCTTCTACCTCCTTTTGTTCACCCAATAATTTTGCGATAGCTTCCTCCCTCAGCTGTTACCGACCTGATCGTCGCGACTCTCGCACTCAAATACACCCAATCAAACAGTGTTGCGTACGCTCTTCACGGTGCGATTGTCGGCCTGGGTGCCGGCCAGCAGTCCCGTATCCACTGCACTCGTTTGGCTGGTGGGAAAGCCGATTTATGGTGGCTCCGGCACCACCCTCGAGTCCTCTCCCTCCCGTTCAAGAAGGGCGTCAAACGAGCCGAGAAAGCCAATGCTATCGACCTCTTCGTCGCCGGTGAGGTTCTTGAGGGCGGAGAGAAAGAGCAGTGGGAGAGCATGTTTGAAGGTAAGGTAGACGCCCTCACTGATGTTGAGAAGAAGGAATGGGCCGCCAAGCTGGATGGGGTGGCTTGTTCAAGTGATGCATTCTTCCCTTTCCCTGATAATGTGCATCGGGCCAAGAAGAGCGGAGTCAGATACCTTGCGGCACCCAGTGGAAGTGTTATGGATGAGGAGTGTATCAAGGCTGCAGACGAGCATGGTTTAGTCTTTGCTCATACGTCGTTGAGGTTGTTCCACCATTAAAATGGGCATCAATGGAATGGGGAGAGTTGCTAGTAGTTAATAAAAGTGTATTGGTAGTTAAGTCTCTGTGGCATTATAGTAGGCTGTTAAAAGCTGGTTGCTCTGCAGGTTCGATGGCGTTCCATAGTTCCTTTCGCTCTTTCAGTAAGTCTTCACTCCATTCGCGCACCTCGGTATGTCGTATTTTGGGAAGGCTTGTATCGAAAAATGTTTGTAGATTTCTTGCAGTGTATGTTCGTTCGTATTCAAACGCTAGGAAACAAATATAAGCGGCGGGAAAGTCAAGTCAGTTATTTCTTTTACCCTGAGAGGCAAGTTCAAATCGGTCCAAGTCTGGAGAAAGGATGAGAGAGGAAACAGTTCCAAAGGTTCGACGTGCCTTTGACGAATCGGGCTTCCGGCGTCTTCCCGTCTTCGTATTCCTTGCAACATCAATTTGGTAAACGAGGAACTTGAAGCATACAAGGAGAATTCGATGAAACAAACCTTCCACAAGGCTTCTATCCTTTGAGCCGCTGGACTATTATGCAGCATTTCATGTATGAAGTTATACATTGCTTCCTGAAAAAGCGGGGACCCGAATAAGCTCGTCTGCTAAACAATCATGAATACCCGTACCTCTTCAAGCCGCAGTTTCTCTGCTCTGCTGATCCCTTCCCGAGGAGTGATATCGCCGACTAAGACCACGAATTTCAGTCACCAGTGGTCGCCGTTGGCACTCTAGGCTTACCCTGTGCCTCCGCAAGGTCATGAACGACACACATCATTACGCATCTGTTCCACTCTCCCGTCAGTTGAGATCCGGGCCTGCGACGTTACGGTTGCGTACTTTGGTATGTCTAGTTTCTCGTCCGAGGTGCACATGGCAAGCACTGACATTCTATACATGTGGTCGGAGATGCTAGGGAAGGGGGGAGACGAAAGGTGAGCATGGTATCATCGTTTAGGTGAACCGGAGCTCTACCTCTCTGGCTTGCCGATCTATCGCAAAAGTTCAGTTCAGCCTGCAGCACAGCGAGCATAGAGAGTTCCGTACTCCGTGGTCAATCCATCCCGTTCGTTTTTGCGTCTTAGATATTGGTAAGGAAATGTTTCCTCTAGGTCATCGGAAGGTAAAGTCATACCTTCAGCCGCTCAAGAACGTGAAAGAAAGCCAATCTGTCAGCAGATTCGTTGCCAGATGATGTATAGAGAGGTGGGAAGACGCGTGTTGACGAAGACATTGTCGTTGTACGGAAATAAGATGTATTGGGCTCCTAAATAGAGAAATCGATTACACAAGTATGTAAGTACTTGCTTCAAGCTGATCAAGTCGGCGACTCTGCTCTCGTGGCGCTCGGTTAACATTTAGTTGTTACCTGACTCTTTTCCGCGGATTTACTTAAATATTTTGGGGTACCTAGCACAGATTTGGTTCGAGCGTTCCTTGTTGGACTACATACTACATGGTTCATGTGCCGATAACTTAGAATGTCCATTTACTAAGTATGAGAGACGGTCCATACTTACTATCAATGATAGTAAAGACTGTTTTGATCAGATCAATCCCTCTGAATTATATTCAAAGATCAAGAACGCCATCGAGTATCAGGCGGTTGACAAGTCCGCGGCGACCATATTCTCTGAGAGGACAGTTTATCATCAATATAACAGACAGATAAGTCAGAGGCCAGCCATACCTTTTCTTCAGACCCCCTAACAAATCCGTAACCACAGTTTTAACCTCGCTCTTGTTCTTCTATAGGAGAGAAGAGTGTCAAAAACAAGTCGATCTCAATACGAAATAGCGTACTGTTCCAGAAGTGTCCTTCTTTGATGAAGTAGACGTTGAAGCAGCAGCATTAGCGTCGGCGGTTGCGGTCGCCGAAGCATCTGTCGAAGCAACTGTGGCATCGGCAGCTGCAGCGCTGACATCGGTAGCATTGGCAGTAGCGCCGATATCCGTGGCAGCAGTTGCATTTACAGCAGTCGCGGCGGCTGCATCGGTAGCAGTACAGTCAGTGGCAGTGACGGTCTGGAGAAAACATATCAACAACGTTAGAATACTTTAAACACTAAAGATGCACGAACAACAGTGACAGTAGAAGCAGCATCATTGGCTGCTGCCGCTGCGTCAGCTGTAGAATTGCTGGAGGCGACCTGGGACTCATCAGGCATGACGATAATGGCTTGTAAGTATCGCTCACCGCTGTTGCTGTTGCGTTAGAGGCAGTATCGGTAGCGGCAGCCTTGAGGGATATACACTTGAGTTAACCAGAAGAGAATGAAGATGAAGGAAGCCTTACACTGTCTGTAGCATTAGTTGCAGCGTTCCCAGCGTTATTCCCGCTGTTTTTCTTATTGACGCGTTCCTTTCCATGATCGCCGTCCCGCAACTAGAAGCATCCTCAGCCAATGCGTCTCGCCGCTATGCAACAACACGCACCATAAGAAACTCTGTAGACTGCATTCCATGCGGAGCAGCGCTGACAGACGTGGCCAAGCAGGCAAAAAATGCGAGAAGGGCAAATGAGAACTGCATTCTGAAGAACTGAAGTTGAAAAAATGCAGATAGAACAAGAGCGGAGATGTGAAGAAGGTGCGCGCTGCGACAAATGAGTGCTCTGCACTTGAAAAATCTGCACTGAAAGGGAAGCAGAAAGAGAGTCGAAGACAAAAGAAAGTTAGAAAAAGGTCGATCCCGGATCGACAAGAAGAACGTTGCAGAAAGGTAGGAAACAAGGAAGCTGGGTACCAATAAACGGTCCCCGTCCCTTTATATTGTCTCGGTACAGTGGAAGAGGGGCCCTTTCCCACGAAAAACCATATTGAAATCGCTCTCATGGTTTTCTCATCGGATACTTCCCGGGTCGTAGAACGGGGTGATGATGTTCTGATAATCTCACCTTTACAACAGGGTGGTATTCCCTTCGCAACGCTGGGGGTATTGGAGCATCAGTTATCGATAGAAAGCTCCAAGCGTTTAGGAATCCATACGCCCGTCCATCATCGCAATGAGGCAACTATAGGCATTTGGGGAGGTGCGAGCTCCTCAGCGGAAGATAATCAGGTCTTCGACTGCGCAATCAGCGTCTATTTCCGAGCTACCACGTCTCCGCGTACCTGGTTGGAGTGACGACTTCCGCCTATACACACAATTCCGGCTAGTGATCGACAACGATTGGATACAGCCCCTAAGCTTAATTGCAATGCAAACAAGAGGGTTTGATCTGGACTGATGCACATGCGGGGTGCTCGGTGATCACCAGTCGCTACTGGTCAAACGTGTTTGAATTTAAATGTGTTAAGGGTGCTCGTAACGGTGTAATTCAGGTAACCATCGCGTGAAGGTACTAAAAAAAGACAATAATTAGTGTTTCTCACACAATATATGTTGCACGGGACTGAGTGAGGACTAGGCATTCATTTGCCTCCAATTGAATTACTGTAGATTGTTGTGCCGTCGCTCCCAACATTGCAAATCAAAGGGATCAGGGAAACAGGAAAGATGAAAGTTTGAGATTAAAATAGCAATGTGGGTACTAGTGGTACAACACGAATAGAGGCCAGGCCACCTTCATCTGATAGAATATAGTATGACATACGTTAGCTATACGGAAGAGCTCACATGATTAGACTTCTTCAATTTTACTGTCCTCGTCGTCTTCGTCTTCAATGTGAGCGCTAGCAAGATCTTCCGACACCTTCTCAACTTGCTCAGAAGGCTCATCACGTTTGAGAAGATTGACGAGTCTTTCGATGTGTTCCGAAATCTGGTAATTTTACGGTGAGAACGCGATGTGTGGATAAGTCGAGACAAGTCACCTTGTCGACAGTTTCGTTTTCGTGTGCAGCTCTTACGATCTCATAGACACCATGTGTACGTAAATAGTCGCGTCCCCAACGTGTGTGGCAGAAAAGGAGTAACGTCTCAACGTGCGCTAGCCTGATCACTTGATCGGGCTCCCGGCGTTTATCTGAAGGTAGAAATTGGAGAGCTTCTGGCAGCTTCTCTTGATCCTGAAGAAGGTAGATGTCAGATAGTATTCTGGATGACGGCAGAGGCACAGACCTCCAAGTCAAACTCTTCGGGACCTGCTAAAGGTAGAAGCAAGTATGGCAGAACGTCGATGCCTGGCGCCTCGACAGTTGAGGGAGGAATTGCTACGAGAGTATCCTCGGGAGTGAGCATGACACGATGGCCCGCGGAGTGAAATGAAGAATTCCTGATAAGCATGGTCAGACAAAGTCGACCGAACAGCGCTGGATTGTTACTTTATTGTGTTGGCAACCCCACCTCTTCGAATAGTATCCTTGTGCTCAGTGAATGTCACCAATTTGGCTAAAGGATATTCAATAGAATCGTTCGGCTTCAAGAAGTTGGCTGGTCTTGGGGTGAGGAAGAAACTACGTCCACCGGATGACTTAAAGGTAGTATGAGAATAGGATATTTTGAATAAAAGGATACTCACCGACGCAACATTTGCGAAAACGCTGGCCAGGAAATGAAGTTCGCTCTTGCGCAAGCGTTTTGAGGGATCTTCTGTTTGTTTCAACTGGGCACCTTGGACGAATGCATCTACTAGAAGCGGTAATGCAAGGACATCGCTCGATTTGCCTGAAGGATATGGCACCGGAGAAGGACATGATCCACTTCGTGATTGAGTAGGATAGAACGAATTCTTGACTTTTGGATCTGAAATCACATTCACGTTCATAGATATAATCATTGAACATGCTCCGGAAGATGCTGTTAGGTTTGAGAGCAGCATTGATGCTAGATCTGCAAGAATAGCATCTGGATTCTAAGATCTTGAATCAACGACTGGGTAAAAAAAGTGCATTGGGGACAAACTCACTATGATATAGGACACTATGAAGTTCAGAAAGTTAGAATCTGACAACATTTGAGCAACCAAAGGTGAGTCAGTCAAATTCACGAGCGCTTTGAATGCATCATGAGCTACGGCCTCACTGATTATATCAGATATCTAGTCGGACGATGGGAACAGACAAACTCACCAGCTGGTCGCGGCAAAGTAGCTTCAGATCCTTTATTATGTCCGCCTCTTTAGGCTGTTGGAGGCCGCCTGATTGTAGTCCAGATAGAAATATATTTCTGTGCGGCGCATCCTTCGCTGTTTGCGGTAGAAGAGTCGAGAGCGCTAAGTGTCGAACTTGGGGATTCTTGTCTCGTAAGAATGGAACAATCTAAGTCTAAAAATTAACGGCTTTTCCAGCTGAAAACGCGAGACTCACCTCTCTTAGCTGTTCCTCCATGGTCGGGAAACAAAGCCAAAAATCTTTGAAGACCGGGCTCACAAAGCCACGTGAACCTTGCTTGCATCGCCTTTGTCAGCAGCTTCACCCTTACCACGGAACGTCACTGCCGAGTGGACATTACCATGACTTGGTACAATCAGACACGCCAAGTTGAGGTGGGCGCTTTTCGCATCTACAACATCGTATGATACCAAAATATCGTAGGAGCTACTGGCAAAAACCGAGTCGAAGCCACCGTCATTCACCGTACACCTACATGCAGAGCATTGGGTACTCAATAGTGGATCCAAATTTCTCTACAACAATTACGCCGCGGTTCGTTCATTTACAAAGCAGGGAGATATGAAGTTTACTCTGCATCATTTAGTCACTGCTCGATGATATTCGAGCTCATCAACTGCCAGTAGATTTCCTGGACCTCTTCGACGCCTCTCCCAACATCCATTTCTATGATGGTGAGTCGAATAGTATACCCAGTGACTAGTGTTCAATGCTCTTCATAGGTTGTTTGATTGCCGAGCTTCTGGATTATCGCCCTCTGAAGGCCAATGACCCGCCACTGGACAAACCAGGACGAACGCGTACTGTTCTGCACCCGACACCGGAGTCATTGTGGGCAGATGTCTGCAAGATCGCAGCAGTGAAGAAGCAACAGGAGGGCCTTGCCATGACAGACAGGGATGCCTTGGAGATTGAATCCCGAATCTTGGTGAGTTTGTTCACTTGCATTATGCTTTCCTCGTCGTTGATACACCAGCAACAGCTCGCCACTGCCCCACCCTTATGTCTTGATCCCGATCCTCATCTTACCCGCATGGTGAACCACATTGTTCGAGTATCGACTCCCACTGTTCCTACTTCTTTGAAGCGCAAAGCATCTGCTGTGGATCAGGAAGAAGACGAAACCGACAAGGCACGTAGAGCCAAGATCATGCAATTCATGAACTCCAGAGCTACCCGTGTTCCCAGCGCAAAGTATGCCTCTTATGTCTTTACTCTTGTACCTATTTGACCTTATTCTCTCAGCTATCGCATACTGGATGCTATTCAAAGGTCGAAACAGGCCAAAGAATCCAAAGGCACCGATACTCCCCAACCCCAACAACCTCCCGTAACCGTCGCTCCTTCGACTACTCAGTCACCGGCGCCTTCTACTACCGAAACCCCAGCACCCCAACACAATCCCCCTCCTCCAGCCGAGCAGGAGGATCCCGCAAAGTCCAAACCAAAGCCAAAAACAGAGCCTCCTCCAACTCAAATTACCTTTGCTAAGCCAGCCGTTCCGCATCCTCCGCCGGCCATACATCAGTTCCACGCCCAAAATACAACCACCAAAGCATCCAATACGCCATCTCCCAGGACCCGAACACCCCAATCTTTTCCTGCGCAAGAGAACGTTCCCAGGATATCTACCCCTTCGAAACAGCAACAGCCCTCGCACAACCAGTCACCCCGTGTGCAACAGCAAGCACCACAGGCTACACAGCCCACCAAGGCGCAGACGCCTCATCCCGTCACATATCAACCACCGATACAAAACCAAACTCAGTTTATCCATCAAAACCCTGCGACCAATACTCGTGTCAATCAAACCAAAGCAGCAGCAGCGGCAGCAGCACACAGCCAAAATCCTGCCCTTGCTGCCGCTGCCGCTGCAGCCGTACGCTCTGCAACACCTGCGCAGCCACAGCAGCATAATGTGGCAGCAGTTCATTTAACGCCCCAGCAACAGCAGCATATGATACAACAGCATATAATGCAACAGCGTATCCTCCAGCAACAGCAACAGCAACAGAACGGTCGTGCATCCACCGCACCCACCACTCAGGGTAACTCGATACATGGGACACCTGTACCGGCTCGAGCTACGCCCATGATTACGAACCAGCGTATCGCATCTCGCTCACCCATGCCGCCTCAGCCCCAAGTGCAGGCTCAACAAGCCACTCCACAGATGGCGCATCCCCAACAGCCTCAGATAAACTTCCAACAGTACAACACCGCTGCTGCGGCCCATTTTCGCACCTTGGCTCACCCAAACACAGCATCACCTCGCCCTCAGCCTACAAATGTCGCCAATCGCGGTGCTCAGCCGAATGCTGATGCGAGTACACAGCAACCACAGCAAGCTCAGATGCATTATGCGCCGCAGATGTACGGATACACTCAGATGCCGCCTCAGCTAAACTACCGCATGCCGCCGATGAATACTGCGTATTGGATGAATATGCGACCTGGAGTGGTGGTCAATGCGCCGCTTCATGGAGTACAGCCAAATCAGCAGCAGCAACAGCAACAGCAAACCCAACAAGCTCAGCAAATGATGATGCAGATGAAGCCTCCGGCGAACACAGGGCGATGAAGACGTGCTCGGAACATTGGCTTACTTTATATAATTTATAGATTGCGGACGGGTGTATGTATAATTATTACAGGATAAATTTTATTGTCATCTCTTAACCGAGTTTCGACATCTCACTTTGTATTCACTCCGCAAAGATATTTAGGGGACACGTATTTTCGGCCTGATCCATTTTGGACTGTTTGTTGCGGAGTCCGGACCGGCCTTTCCGCTTCCCACCACTTGCACTGATCTTTGACTGGCCTTCTGCAGTCAAGATGGCCAATATATACGACTTGCCCAACGAGATACTGTTAATTGTCATCTCTCTTCTCGATATTTCAGATATCCTATCACTTAGACAGGTACGACTGTACTCTTTATTCAGATCGAGCTCGAGTATACCTACCTTATCCAGACCTGCACTCTAGCCCATACAGCCATCCAAGATAAATCCATTTGGACTTCTCTTCTAGAAGAACAGCAGCGCCAAATCCCTTTCGTTGCGTCTCTCCGTGAACCCCATTCACCCTATATCCTTGGTCTTGAAGCATCCGTCCTCCAATCTGAGGTGCTTACTGCCCGTCGTATCGATCGACTATGGCTAGGAACTAGACGCAGGTCTCCTACCAAATTTCAGCCCAGTGGAAACGTTCACCTCATAGGGCTAAGCGTGTTCCTGGACAAGTGGCTTCTCGCCGTGTACAGTGAAGGCATGCACCTATGGGATCTAGATCTGAACGTCTGTGGGGTATTTCCGGGATTCCGACGCGCAAGCTTGGCACTGAGTAAATCAGGATTTTCGTCGTATACGACAGTTTTGGATGGTCCTAATGCCAGGATATTGATTGTGATCAAGAAGCATTCGTAGGTTATCTTTTTAATACAATCGGAATGGAGTATGAACTCACGAAGTCACCTTAGGTTTATAAGTCCCTTTGTGACACTCTTGTACGAAATACCCTTGGTGTCGCCCGACTTCCATCTTGTGTGCAGTATCGGATCTAATCCTCTGTACTCGCCGCGCCATATCGATTCAGTACATAGCACTGTTTTATCTTCACACGCATGTTCTGTAGAACTATTGGATTGGACGAAGCCGGGAAGTCCTCCTGTTGTTATTTCAACCGAAGGAGAGAATCTAGAAGAGATGGTAAGCCTCGAGTCGACACGTCTGAAACCAAAATTTCATTGCATCTATTTTCTACTATAGTACACCGCTATTCATGACGTCCGTCTCTTTGGACCGTATATGATTGTGTTCAAGACGCGTTCAATCGAATTACATCCTTTGCCGATCGATCTGCGATGCAGACCATCGACGCTCGAGCATGACCTCCCTATACTGAAGCACAAGTTCTCCAAGACATTCCGTGGCTACGTTATTTCAGAGTTTCCCGACAACAAACTCTCAGACGTTCTCAAACTGGACTTCCTTGCCTTAGATGTCATTCACGGCCTTTTTCATTATACTGTACACATCACCATCGCCGTCCCTACTCTCCAAGTGAACCTGACTGGTCTGAACTCCCTCTCGAACCTCATCTACAGACAGGCGGCCTTGAAACCGTTCGTGCTCCAAGATGTGGATTCCAAGCATACACCGTTCTACGTGCAAGAATCCAGTGTTTTCGAAAGCTCCCCGGATCTTCCGCCCGAAGCCTGGGCAACACTTGAAGACAAGGCCGGCGGATTTATCAGTGCGTACTGTATGGGGCCTCAAGCGATGAGAGCAGTCTGGATGGAGCGGAGTCGTGGTAGTATGCTGAGAGAGATAGTGCTAGCCCGGTTACGACGCCCAGGCGACATTCAGGATCTAGGAGAGGTAATGAATATCGAAGCGCGTGTTGTGCACGATGAGAGATCCTACGATTTACGAGGTTTGGCACTCTCAATTTCTTTCAAAAAATGAGCTCAGTCATTGCGCAGAGGACTTTACGCATTGTGCGTTAGGAGAGGCTACGGGACGCATTGTGTTAGGTAATAGAGCAGGGGATCTGTTTTTAATGGGCATAGATGAGTAGGACATTTTGGAGTGTTTGTGGTACTTGTGAAATCTGAATGGCGCGGAGACACGATTCCATAGCTTTTGATGTTGTACAACGGATTTCACCAATTGCATTATGCTTCCAGTGAGCCTCTTCTCGTTCTAACTCGGTCGCACTCCCGCATATGCGTTCTTCAGCAGCTGCAAGATCTTCTCCTTCTCCAGAGGTGCAGGGTTTGGATACGGACTCTTCGAAGCGATATCGGCTGCTTTCTTCAGGTCCTCCTCCTTCAAGCCCAACTCTTTCAATGTAGACGGCGCCCCTAGACTCGTGGAAAGATCAAAAATGCCCTGCGCCGCATTGGATACGCCGAGAATTTTTGCGACCTTTTCCATCGCTTCTTGAGCGTAAGGCGCGTTATAGGCCATTGCGTGAGGAAGGATAACGGTGTGGGTTTCGGCATGAGGCATGTTGAAAGTACCACCTGCCGTTCACTTGAGTATTCACATTTTAATTGATTGAAGGGCACCTACCAAGCGTATGACATAGCTTGTGATGTAGCCCCATTCCTACTGCACCTAAACATGCACCGCATGCCCAGGCGCCATACAGAGCTTCACTCCGCGCGTCAAGGTTGCCGGAGTCATTCACGATGATGGGAAGTGCTTTAGTGATGTTCAAGATTCCTTGTTCGGCAAGTGTGTCAGTGAAGGGGCTGGCTTCCTTCGAATAAAGAGCCTCGACGGCATGCGCGATCGCATTCAATCCGGACGTGATGGTCACCCGAGGTGGCAAGGTCACAGTTAGAGAAACATCATAGATGATCACTTCTGGAAGGACCTTTAAGGTCTTCTGCGTTGTTTTCAGTCCATTTTCGGTCTGGCCAATGATAGATGTTGCCTAGAAGGAAAATTAACATCGTTCCCTGGTGAGCAAATCTATCAACTCACCTCCGATCCTGAATATGTCGTTGGAATAACAATTTGCGGCAAGTCAGTCCTCAGAGCGATTGCTTTGGCCAGACCAACAGTCGAACCGCCCCCAACAGCAACGATTACATTTGCGCCCAATTTATGGACTACACCAACAGCGTCGTCCGTAACATTTGTCGGCGTATGAATCGTCGCATTTGCATATATGCCAACCACCTTGTCACCCACGAGCTCCTTCAGCTTCTCCCCCAATGCTTCTTGACGAGGAGTAGTCAATATTAAGGCTTTGTTGCATCCAAGGTTCGTTATCTCCTGGGCGACCTGGCTAAGAGTGCCATTCCCGAAGACGACACGGGATGGAAGCGCATTGTAGACAAAGCTTTTCATGGCGGCAGAAGAAGGGCGTCAAGAAACGATGAGCAATCATTTAAGTTCGCGATTCGTATAAGTAAGAGAATATCTCCGACTTGGGACCGGCACAGTTGAACCGGGGTTCGGTCCGTGCCACCGTGGGGTGAAGTTTTCCTTCAGGGGAAAGGTCTCATCGTTCGAAGTTCACTCGAGAAGGCAAAATGCTATCTGTCTTACGAGATACGGACACAATGTGTTACTAAGAATGATCCCTCCAAGTACTAACATAAGTAATTGTTCTCAATTCAACGGCATGTTTTCATATCTGCAAGTTTACAAGTCGCTTCTGAATTTTAGATCTCTCGCCCATCGTTCGACTGGCGTCTGATTTTACAAGGCTTTTGTGAAGATTCTTGATCCACTGGGTCAGGGCCCTCGTCTCGGTTCCGTTTGTTGCTTTGTACACTTATAGTCGTGTGCGCAACTTGTTTCGGGTATGATATAGAGACTGAGGAAACTTCCTGGACCTGGAGATCTGTAACAAGGCCTGATGGTCTCCGTCCTTTCTCTTCCTTGGAGTCTGGACTGTCGTTGTTTGAAACATCTGGGGGAAGGCCAGAGCGCAGACTGCCAATGCTAACAGCTGGGATGCTTGACGAAGTAACGGAAGAAGAGGATGCAGAATGGTCGACGTAGCGGGGGGGAACCGGAGTTCTGGGGAGCTGAGGAGGCCCAGCCATGATGAAAGTATTGGAGCGAGGACGAGTACGAGGCGCGACATTGATGACTTTGACTACAGGAGCAGACGAAGCAGGTTCATCATGGGTTGTAGCATGTTTTGGTGCGGAACAAGCTACAGGAGTTGCAGGAGAGTTGTCGTTTTCGGTGTTTTGGGACTGATCTGCCTGTATGTCCTCGACAGAGGGCTTGATGCGGATGCTACCTTTGTCTACAAAAATGTTATCGGCTGTTGCTCTGCACTACGTGATAGAAAACTTCTACCAAGTGTCGATTCATCTGATGCCCGGGTGTTGATTTTGCCGTTGCGGTCAACCTCGATAACCTTTGCACTTCTCCCAAGGACTTTGTCATCCGGAATGAAGCAGCAACTGAATGGCGGATGGTTTGGACTTGGAGAATTTGTGTCGACGACCCCAAGAGTGAGACCGAAAGGCGCTGCAGAGGACTCGGTGGCATCGAAAACGTCCTCCAAGAGAGGAATTCGTGAAAAGTCTATGTCCGTTGACAGTTTTCCGGGTCTGTCGTCGTCTATGCGTCGGATTCGAGCCACAGGGGGCTCAACAGAGCTAGGGTTAACACTGTATTCAAGAGATATAGGCATCCTGCAATAAACAAACACATCAGAACACCAAAAAGGGAAAACCAAATTGTAACGCACAGATCGACCAGCAAACTGTTGAACAACTCCATTTGAAAAGTTTCGATACTACTGGCGTCCTTGGGTAACTTCTGTAAGACTATTTCACAGAACTTTTTGATGGCATCTGGAGTATCAGCTGGAAGACAAAAGGCGGCCTCGCTGAGTTCGGTGCATAGAGGAAAAATGCGGTGCCATGCTGAGGAAGTTGATGGTCGAGGATGGTCCAGTCCAGGGCTTGAGTAAGATCCTAATCGAGACATAGGTACGAAGTACACAGTAGTTCGCTTGGTAGTGAGAGAGAGAGAGCGGAGGAAGAAGTATAAGAAATGACAATGGCATTTATAACGACCCTTTGACCAGCGAGCCAATTTGATAAAACGCTTTAGCCAGCTCCAGTGGCAACCGGTCAATTGTTCGCCTTTTTGAGTCTGTCCTTGTTCCAAGGTTTTTGTACAAATAGAAGAAGAATGCAATAAGTCGCCGTAAGCATGCCTTATTCCCTACGGCACGGCACTGCTTCCCCAAAATTTCTCAGGTACAAACCATCTGTATGCTTTCCAGGACGACGTACTATATAGCCGCTAGGTATGAAATTTGATGCCTAAGAAATGGCAACAGTTTAGTGAAGTTAAGGAGAGAACATTTACCGTTTATAAGTGACTCAGGGTTAACGAGCGTCTGATAAATGTCTTTTCATGACCTTGCTGTAGGTATGTGGTATCACAAGGTGAGGATCGCATTGAGATGCGGCGGCATCAGTTCCGCATCTGGATCCCGAGGTGAGCAGGTCACATCCAAAGAGCTTTGACAAAGCTGGCGTACATATAATGAACTAGTATAGAAATAAATTAGCGAGCATTCGATCACCATCAGACTCGGATAGTGACATCAACTTACGCTGTATTGATGGACTTTAAGAACTAGAAGGTGAGGAGCTATGATACCACGCACCAAACGCATCGCACATTGGGAGAAGCATCCCAAGGTAGCGATTCTGATATGGCCGTGAGCACAGTCCATTGTCATCGTGGTGTTGCGACTTGCCACAAGAACAAGAATTTGATCCACGATCGTCTTGAGGACTGTTCCTAACGTTTCGAAGAACCGTGATCTTTCAAGTGTTATGAAGTTGAAACAAGGCGACCTAGTGAATGCTCGTCAATGACATACGGGACAGGAATATCACTGTCAACCCCGTCATTGATACTTATCAGTTATCCCCGCACGAACAGCGTCTCATGATGTCTGTATCTTCGCGAAAGATTAGTCAAACAGAGTTTGAACAGAGTTCAAGAAATTCCAGACGTACATGATAGAGAGAAAATTCCATAATGAAGACACGACGGGACACCTACACGACCGCCCCGGATCCTTATTTCTTTTCTACTGAGGAGTGATGAATCAAATCAAGAAAGATGATCTTGATGATGGCTTTGATTGATTCGGTCGTACCAAACTATAGGGAGAGATAAAGTCGCAGTGAGTGATGGAACTCATGTCTGGATACATTGAAGCAAAGAGTTAATGTTTCATGTCTTGCGCCTTAGGCTGATTGACTAAGTTGGATTGACCTACGGCGGCAGAGAAATGTATAGAATTTGATCCAGGATCTTCTTGAACTGTCTATCTAGTTTCAGGATATACCTAGAATGAAGTAATCTTCAAGACCAAGCGCTAAGCAGACAATCAGGCAAGCCCGAAGGTCTGGTGTTAAGTGTGCATTGAGGAGATGTGACAAAAATGCAGGTGGTCGAGCCAATCGCAAGCTGGGGATTCGGAACACCTAAATGACATCATTTCAGATCATCCCTTCTTCTCCCAGTCATGTGATCGATTTTCTCACTCAGCGCTCGGACTCGACTTGACCGATACATTCCACGTTTCCTTCCCACCGAGCCTCTGTCATAAAAAATGTTTGGAGCTGCAATAAGGTCTTCGGTGTGTCCTAATCACTTTGTAATGATTTCCCAATCCTTACGATTGCAGACGGGCTTGCTTCGGTCCTCCGTGACGACTGCCTTGACTTCTAGTCGAACAGTGGGCTGTCGACGTTTTCTATCCCAAGAAGTACGGTCGAAGATCCAAGCTGCCATTACGGAAACCCCAGTCGTTCTTTTCATGAAAGGCACTCCGGATTACCCTCAATGTGGCTTCTCGCGGGCAGCAATTCAAGTATTGGATTTGCATAACGTTCCGGCGGAGAAAATGAAGACGTTTGATGTTCTGGAGGATCCAGAGCTGAGAAACGCGATAAAGGAATTTTCGTGCGTTACCGCGCTGCTTCAACGTTATTCAGAGTGCTGATCGCAAGGTTCACAGCGAATGGCCAACGATACCACAATTGTATGTCAAAGGGGAATTCGTCGGTGGATGCGACATCCTTCTATCAAGTGAGTAGTGATACAGCTGATGTTAATATTATTCCTAATGTATATATCCTTTCGTAGTGCACCAATCGGGTGAATTAGAAAAACTTTTGGCGGAGAATGAGGTCATCCCCAAGGTGGAAGAGTCTACATCGTAGAACTTGTTGTCGCCCTCGTTCATACACCATCACTGTAAACGAAGGGATTAGTCGACTCGCAGAGTTTCTAATATAATTCGTACTCACCTTACCCTACTCATCAACATACTCAATATCGCCGTCCATTCCTACTCGTCCGTACTTCACTTTCTCCCCACGAGCTTTCACCAGGTCCTCAATGGTCCGTAGTTTCCCATTTTCGGTGCTCTCTTTGAACCAACCGAGATGATCAGCAATGAGGTGCCTAGACAAAATTCCGTTAGAGCAGAGACCTAGTCTCTTTGAAGTATCGCGTACCGGTTCTCACAGCCTGGGCACTGGACAATGACGATCCCCTTCGTGTATGCACGCTTCGAAAATTCATGCGAAGAGCGTTTGCCGCAATCTTTCACGGTGCATGTAAAAGTCATGGACAGCCGCGGCTCCATGGTTTCGGGAAGCTTCTGGGAGGTGACTGTTTCTATAGACGATGTTATAGGCGTAGAGTAGTGTCGTGAGTTTAGGAATAGAGACGCCATTTGCAGACGAGATCCCCCCAGTCGTAGACGAAACATAACTTTGACGTTTGCAGGGAGAGACGCATGAGGGACAAGCAGACTTCGAAGAGGGGGTGGTATTCCTGTATTTCGAAACAGCCTGGACGGTAGCATGGCAGTAATCGACAGTTGTCGAAAAAAGACAAATTGAGTGAGAAGAAAGTCCGCTGATGCACGAGGCACCCTCCGGGCCGAACATGGCCGACGGTGAGTTCGCTCCTACATTTGTGCGCAAAGAAGATGTGTACTACAGAATTTTCTTTCCATGTAGTAGTGGCACTGAGAATTTTTTAACGGTTTGCATCCGGTCAGAAACAGGATTACTCCCGCCGACATCTGATTTCTACCGGATAGAACATGTCCGAGTCTAAGGAAAGGTTTTCAGCTCCGCGAACCATTCCGCCAAATTTCCTTCGGACCTATTCAAGAATTATGGTTCTAACCAACTCGAGAGTATTTTTCACGCTTAACTTTGATGCATGATGTACTTCGTTTCTCTCGTTTTGGCTGAAGCAGTGATATCTAAATCTCAGCGCTCGCATGACTGTTAATGACTTACTCTCACTCATTACTCGTCTTTATCAACATCGCTTCGTGTATCTTCCGCCGCCGCTATCACCGGTATGCGTTGACATTCCCACGCCGTGCCGTAGACGTGTCGCTTAGCTGCTCAGACAAATTAAAATAAAACGGAGACTTCTGATGACTCACACCTTTCTTCGGGTTAGAAAATGGTCTGCAGTCTTTCACTTGATATCGTGTTTTTCCTCCTCTCTGATAAGCGACCAGGTACAAGCCGTCGGTGAGTGAATTGTTTCGTTTCGCATCGGGCCCGTTTTTTGTTTCAATCGTTCTAGGTTCTGTGGCATGTGCTCTGCCCAAGGTGATTCTGAGTCGCCGTCGCCGCGTCGTCGGTCAGAAAAAGAAGACGCGGTGTCCTGTATCTCGCAGGGTTCTGGTCATATGCTATACGTTAGTAACATTGGCCGGTACATTTCTTGGGCCGTTTTAGCGCTGCATTAGCCAGGAACTCAAGTCTCGACACGGGTTGCATACGGAGAAAATTTGTGTGGTGGCCGCCGTAAGCTCCTTCCAGAGGTGTCTGAGGTACTGGAGTATTCATCTGCGGTACTAGTAAGCTACGTTCTTCGTGTAGTATGGTACCGTCCACCGCTCTCATGGTGCGGACGAGGCTGGGCCCTTTGCACATTGCGCAGAGAAGCAAGGTCATCAGCTGCATGCGGTGGTCCCATGCGCACTCGTGGAGCCCACTTGGAGGGGGGGTCCCGGAGAGTTCTCGATTAACATTAGATATAAGGTTGAAGCCGCCGATGATGTCAAGCTCTTCTCGCCTCGACGCGTCTATAAGAAACCCTAGATCATGCTGAATTATATACGAGCGCCCGGTAGAACAAATGGAGACGAGAAAGCTCAAATCACGCCGGAAAATAATAAATTGATGTATTTTATGAAATTTAATTTCTCGGAAACCACTTACTTTACTACACTCCTTCGACCACTTTTACCGAAGAATTATGGCCGAACGACGCAAGGGGAGAAACTCTTAGGCTAGAATTGTTTATGTACACATAGATAAACTGAGAAGCGGCTCACGACTGAACACTTGTTTTGGGCGGCGGTGATTTCCTCATTGGGCCGTATACCGGTTAACCGTTAATCACGTTCAACCGCCGTACCTCAGGTAAGTAACCTCACAAGTCGACCATATCTCTCATCTGTCGTGCTATTCGGTATATCTCTCTTTCCTTCTGAGGCACAAGATGAAGATTGAAAACAGGACATTCATTGTTTCCGGTGGGTTAGTAGCATACGATTCAACTCTAAGATGTTTCATCGACAGCTTTTGAACAGTTCATCTGGACTTGGTCTCGCCACGGTGCAAGATTTGCTTAGCTCTAAAGCATATGTCGCGATAGTTGACCGTACGCCTCCCCCCTCTGACATGGCTGCCAACGCTACTGTCACGTACTTCCAAACGGACATTACTGAGCTCGCCGAAATTGAACGTGCAGTGGAGCAAACCGTGTCGTGGGCCAAGAAGACTGGGGCTCCACTAGGCGGGGTGATTAATTGCGCCGGCGTCGCCACGGCCGCCAAAATTCTCGATGCGAATAACGAGCCTCATGCTCTAGATCTATGGGAGTTTACGATTGCTGTAAATCTCACTGGCACCTTCAACCTCACTCGGCTGGTTTTAAAATATCTAGTAGACGTCAAACCAGAAGGTGGTGACGGTGAGCGCGGAGTGGTCGTGATGGTCGCAAGTGCTGCTGCCGTGAGTGACACGAATCGTCTTGTCCAGATATCACAATGATAACATGTTTTTTTTCGGATCAGTTTGAAGGCCAGCCGGGACAAACGGCTTATGCGGCCACGAAGGGGGCGGTTCGCTCCATGGCTTTACCCATGGCGCGTGACTTGGCGAGGCACGGCATCCGCGTCGTTACCATCGCGCCCGGTGTGTTTGAGAGCAGCATGACCAAAAGTATGCCGGAACGGACGCGTAAAGGCTTGAAAGATAGCGGCTTGGTATTCCCCCGACGATTTGGACTCGCAGACGAGTTTGCCAAGACAGTCCGATGGGTGCTGGAGTGTGCATACGTGAATGGAGAAACCGTCAGATTGAGTGGTGCAGGCCGTCTTCCAGGAAAACTGTAAAGGGTCAGCCCATTTCAAATATACGCTCTCACTTCACTTACTAGTTGCGTCCTGCAGCCTTCAGATGTTGACTTTGTATTATTACGCATGGTTGTAATATGATTGCTGCATAGCCAAAATCGTCCCATATCCGGAAGTAATGCGTCCCTTTGGGAAAATTTGCATCATCGGAGGAGTTTTAGAACCGACCGCAAAACTCAGACCGTGGAATACCGATCCAATCATAGCACATCTGACGGAAAGCATGATGGATCATGGCTCCTCCTAATCTGGCGTATACTACTTATACAGTGGGCATGCTTTTCGACGCGTCTGCGGTACCCCTTCGATGAAGATCGAAAACCGTACCTTTATCGTCTCCGGAGGGTAAGCTAATTTTGTTGGACTGACCATCTTCTGTCCTTGTTTCCTGATCCGTTCGTAGGGCATCTGGTCTTGGCCTCGCTGCAGTCAACGAACTTTTACGCTCCAACGCCTTTGTATCCATCATCGACAAAGACATAACCAGCGTCACGCAATCGCCACGACTAGTCGCGCTCAAGACGGACATCACTAAGAATGATGAGATTTCTATCGCGCTTGAACGAATTGTGATATGGACGCAAAAGACCGGAGCACCATTGGGTGGTGTCATACATTGCGCAGGCATCGGTGTTCCAGGACTAGTAAGTGAGCGCTTAACGCAGCCACGTATTACGTCGTTTCTCCCCCCCTTGATTTTAACTCCGAAAATCCATATAGATGAATAACGTCAACGCCAGTCAAGTATGGGATGCAACCGTTTCGGTTAACCTATCAGGTACATTCCATCTTACCCAGTTGGTAATGAAATATTTGGTGGATGTACCTCTGTCGGAGGATGGGGAACGCGGGGTAATCATCATGGTATCCAGCTCGGTTGCCGTCAGTGTATGATCTCTTCATTTCTGTGACAAACACTAACGAACCTATTTAGTATGAAGGTCTTGTGGGGCAGGTCGCCTACGCTGGATCGAAAGGTGCTATACGATCAATGACGCTACCAATGGCCCGTGAAATGGCGAAGTATGCGGTCCGTGTAGTCACGATCGCTCCCTCATCGTTCACGACGCCAATGACGGATAGTTTGCGCTCAAACACTAAGCAGGCGTTGTTGGATAAGGCCGTGGTCTTCCCCAAGAGATTTGGGCATCCATCAGAGTTTGCACATACGGTGAAATGGGTGTTGGAGTGCGGATACGTTAATGGAGAGTCAATAAAGCTGACTGGAGGTACAAGAACTCCTGTCAAGCTGTGACAATCGGATTGGAACATCGATAAGTCTCTCGGATTCGGGCATGTATTTAATTTCAAGTTTCCGTCGTTGTGGTTGACACCCGCGAGTTATGATAGAAGAACACTGTTATGTATTACCTCACCACGTTGTAAACTTCAATTTCATTCCTATGACCCCAAGAGTACGGCGTCTAAAATGTACGACGACGGTATCGGCGCAGACATCGATGTCCTTGGATTGTGCACCCCAGGAGAAATCGAAGCGCTCAAAGTGGATTGGAAGGGGATATATATGGCGCTGACTTCAAACCCGAGGGTTTGGCAGTTCGGAACAGCTAGCATAATGTATCTTACGCTTTTCTGATAAACAGAAACGTCATTGAGATGAAGCGCAGATCAGGAATGGTACTCAACAGATGGTGCAATTTCAACGAGATAAACGGGACGATGATAATCATTGATCTGGTGACGAGCAAAAAAGATGTCTGAAGTCAATTCAATACCTGGAGCAGGGATGAAAGGGGCAGCATCGGTTATAAACGGAAAGGAAAAGCGAGCGAGGGGTTTCAGGCTGATTCTCCGTAGATTTAATCACGAAGAAATTTCGAGAGTCCGGATGACGGGAAATTAGATCTTGGCACGGAAGGAGGCTACTGTAAACGGGGAACAGCGCCAGAGGACGTAAATCAAGGCGAAGAGAAAAGAATCCTTGAGCAACGCCTCAGAAAATACGATATATACTTGATCATACTTATTGCAACAATGAAAAAAGCTGGCGTGAAAGCCTCCGATTGTGTTGGTCTGGTAATCCTTCCAAGTCACTCTTCTGACTCCTGAAAAGTTAGCGGTCAGACAAACCACAGGAAGAAGCACCTTTAAACTCGTAGCAGTCCCAACACGAAAAAAAAAAGTCCCATCATAGCCGATTTGTCACACGTCGTTAAGGACGTGGGGGTAACAAACGAGTAGTAATACTCTAGAGTGCGATATAAAATTAGCATTATCAATACAGCAATATACAATGTCAACTTAGGGAGCTAAGGGAATTTAGCCAAGCAGCCATTCGAAACTTTCTTTCGCAGGCCTAGCACTGTCCATGAGGTGTCGGGGTCAGACACGGGCAAAATAAAGAAGCATAGTAGCTTACTTCCCAGCTCGCGAGCGTGCGGCAAGCAGAGGGTACGTGTGAACAGCAGGGCGTGGGGTCTCAGCATCATCTACCCTTGCGGGGGCCCGAGGTGGCTGTACTTCCTCGCTGATATCCCGTTTCTCTGATTTGTACTTGGCCAGCTGCTTCGACGCCGTTGATTCAGCATCCGAGAAGAGATCGCCGCCGCGTAGACGCCGATAAGCCCTTGATCTACGCGTCCCAGTGGTACTCTTGGAGGTAGAAACCGCTGCATCTGAAGTAGAACAACTAGGGGAACGTGAATCCCGTGTAAGGTCGATGTCAACATGCCGTGAGGGCCTGATATCCTCGTCAACAGTTATAATGCCGCCGCCGCCGTCGGTGTCCGAAGTCGTTGTAGGCGGAGGAGTTAGTTGCGGTTCGGGCTCGGAGTCATCTGATCCTAAGGCGAAATTCTCGAAGTTGAATACTTCGGATTCAGAGACCACCCCACTTTCACTGGCGGAGTCCGTCAAGGTTTGAGGCTTGAGTTTACGAATGGGTTTAGGTCTGGGTCTGGATGGCGGAATAGGATCCATGTTCATGGTATCTGATTTTTGCATCCTCTTCAGCATTTCCTCCTCCTCTCTGTCTTCCTGCTCCAGCTCAATTCGCCTCTTTCTTGCACGGGCCATCACCATCAGGTCCGCAACGCCCATAACATCATCGTCCTCCTTCTTCTCCCCCCACCTACCGCCATCTTCAGGAAACATGGCTACGCCGTAACTGGCACTCTCACGAAGGATTTTTACAGCCTTCGATGGCGAGACCCCCATGTCCTGGCAGATTAATCGCGCTGCAACTTCTGGAACGAGAATCCGCTGCGTGAATTCGTTGGGGGTCAAAGGTTTCACTTGATCAGGGTGAATAGACGCAGGCGGGAACAAGTTGAACAAAGTTTGATGAATAATAACAGATCCCTGTTCCCCATAACTAGGCGCACGGAATATTAGATCACACAGACATATTGTGTGCGGCAAATGACTCACTATCCAGGCTGAGTTTTCTCAAAGGTAGCGAACTGATTTTTCACACCGGCAACAGCGCGCGAACCTTTCGCCTTGACTTCCTCCATAATCTCTGCCCAAAAAATGCTATTGCTGCGGGAATTTGGATCCGAAATCAATGCATTCAATTCACGCCTCATCTTCTGCACTCGGCCCTCTAATTTCACCCAAGCGATTTCCTTTGGCCATCCGTTGCGTTCTGCCTCCGGAAGAGTGACGCTTTCGAAGCGGTGACGCTGGCATAGGGCGATAAAGGCCTCTAATGGCGCTTTTCGGCCCAAGGGATTCGTGGGACGAGGACTAGGTCGGGACTTTTTCGCTATACTAGCGAGAAGTCGGCGCAAAAGGGGGGTGGGGCGATCAGGAAGACATGTGTCGCAATAGGGACAGAGCGTCTTAGGGTCGATAGAAGGATCCAGAAAGACTGCACGCGAATAAGCGGGGTTGGTCATAATGCTGGGGAAACAACTCACTGGCATTATCAGCGGCTGTGTCGTCTTCATCTAAGTCAGCGTTAGGAGGTGTTTTTAGGCTGTTCGCCGCGGTCAATTCATATCTCCGCGTTAGAGTTGAATGAAATCATACATATGCTCTCTTCGTTTCTTCCGTGATCTATTGTCGTCACTATCTAGACCATTGGAAGAGCGTTTAGGTGCCCGTGGGGTCAGTTGAGGGCTGAAGGCAACAGGAAACGGTTGTGGCCGTCGAGTGGGTTTCGTCTCATCAATACAATCTTCTTCTTCTTCAGAAGAGAGGATCCTCCTGCTCTTCGACTTGGTGACCTCTTTCCCTGGGCTCCTCCCTTTTAACGGTTGACTGACAACCCTTCCCTTTCCCTTGGCGGTAATATTTGATTGTTGAGAGTTTAGCGGAGACGGTAGAGGAAGCACTGATATTTCTCTTGGTTTCATCGGCCTCTTGTTTGTGGGCGTGCTTAATGGTGACGGAAGAGCCAAGGATCTCTTCGGAACGACAGGAGAAGAGAGAGGAGTGATATTTGGAAAAGGTTGGCATCGAATAGTCTTCGATGTCGTCGCGGTCGGCGATGTAGACCTGGACTGATTCTTCTCGCGAGCGTGCAGGGGGGAAAGATTAGGATAGCTTTGAGGTTGTGGTCTCGTCTTCGTCGCCTTTGGTTTAGAGACAGGCGACGCGCTGTCTTCGTACGAAGACTTACTCTGGCAGCTACGAGATCCTTCGGGTCCCAAAGGACCACGAATTGGCCGTGGCCGTGGTTGACGGTTAGGACGCGTAGAAGCTTCTTCTTTCTTGCTACCCGAAGGAACGTCGACTAATATTGGGGGCGATGTAACGGGGAGCGCGGAGGCGGTACCGACGGTCCGAATAGACTGGGAAGACGACGCTTTCGCTTTGCCACTTGAGCGGCCGTAAGTCTTCTTTTGTGGCATTTCTGCCCCAAAATCGTCTTCGGCAACAGACAAGCAGTTCTCCTTCGAGGGGCCATCCTCACTCTCCTGAGGCTTTTTCTTCTTCGTGAAATGTAATTTCTTCAATTGTTCAGCTTTTTCTGGCGGGTATTCTGGATGATATTGATGCATTGAGCCATCTTCTGCGACAAAAAGACCGTCATCGTCTCCTCGACTAGGTGAAGAGAGCAGATCCAACTGGTCCGGCGAGTCCGGCTCGGAGTCTGTTTCATTACTCGGGCGACGCGACGACTTTCTACCATTCCCGCGTGTTGTTCCACCCTTGGTGTAAGGGGTAGACATGTCCTCAAACGCCTGCTCCTTCAGTGGAACTTGTGGTCGCTTGGCAAGACGGTGGGTTTTGTCATTATAGACAGCCTGGTTTACGTCACGGTAGCGATTCTCCATGACAAAGAGGCAGCGTCGCCGTCCAAAGAGGTAATCAGAGAAAACGGGCAACGGGCATTGAGGAATACGACGGCAGGCAGATGAAGTGGAAGGTGAAGTAAAGACGTTCATGAATTGAAATTCACCCCCAATTTCATCACGTGATCGCTAGTGCATTACGTAACGCAGTACCATGAAATGCTGCGGCCGAGTGACTACAGTATCAGCTAGTCTACCTCAGTATGGTGGTTGGAGAGGGCCATGCTCTTCGCTTGTATTCCGCCCAACTTCTGCCAGCCAGACGTATGCATGCTGCATGACATGTATGAGAGATCTATACCAACAAACGATTGGTTTTTGCCGCACAATCCTGTAATTGCGGGCAAGGATGATGTTACACCGAGATAATAGCGAGACATCGGTTGGGCCACATGGGGCCATCTTCGAACAGATGTGGAACAAGATGAAGGAACAACCTGCAAATAAGCAGGGGTACTTCAGCAGAATCCAGGATACGGGACGTTTGAATGATTAATGTTTTAGTAGTGTGCTGGCGGAAGGATTGATAGTAAAAGTGGGATATGAAACGAAGACATGATGGACAGTTTCGAGCATATCACACTCCTGCACTTTGGTAGTGGGTCTCTGTTGAATGCTAATGACACCAAATTCTGCAGCAAATTCCTGGGATCTAATTGAATTCTGTCCTGCATCACGTAGTCACCTCAGAATCCTACCCCCAATCCGACGTCTCCAAATAATGGTGTAGATTCAGGAAATGATTCTAAACTCTAAACTCATGTGGAGAAGATGGACCCTCGCCTTTGATTTGACCTGCATTTATACACGATTTTGAGTGGTACAAAGACGCGTTATCGTGTCTTAAAAATGGGGTACGACCGCCTCCGAGAGGTTCTTGCCAAGCAAGGCCATACTGTGACTCGTAAGGGATTTTTCTGACTTGTTTCCCGTTCCGTGTTAACTTCTTGCAATCACCTCAGGTTCTTGCCACAGTCGAGATATGGAGTCGTCATCACAACCATCGAAAGCGCCTCAGAAGGGCAAAAAGTCTGGATCTCCGAAGAATAACCAAAGGCGTCAAGGGAATGCCCAGATCTCTTCCAAATTACGAGGACTTCCTCAGGATTCCCCTGAAGTGCGGGTTTCGAAGACGTTGTCGTATATTCTGCGGCACGGAGCACAGAAGGAAGAGATTCCCATGCGAGCAGATGGCTATGTAAAAGTCACTGATCTCGTACGTGTTTGATTTTTTTTTTCCACTTTTTTCCATGAAGTAATATGCCGGTGATAGTAGTTGGAAAACCCCAGACTGAAAAGTCAACCCATAGACCTGGCTGTTTTACAGGGTATTGTCAAAGCAGACGCAAAGCAGCGGTACGACTTGATCTGCGAGCCGGACCCAACCTCAAATGAAAGCGTTTGGTGGATCAAGGCCAATCAGGGTCATACCTTGAAGGTCTGCGTAGTATCTTTGCATATCTCCAGATTCATTTACTCGGTACTCAGGCCGTAAAACTGGATCTGAAGCCTGTGTTATCGGTGTCAGATATACCTTCCGGGGTTGCTGTCCATGGAACAGATATCCAAGCTTGGGAAATTATCTGTTCGCACTTTTCGCTTTACTTGTTCCAAAACACTTTCGGTTAACCATTATCACAGCTACCGAGGGCCTGTCCAAAATGAAGCGTAACCATATACATCTCGCCCAAGGCCGTGATGCTGTCAGTGGTGAGTGATGCTGTCACTTAGAATTTTTACCTGTATTGAACATTTTCCCTGTCCCAGGCATGCGCAAGAGCGCCAAAGTTATGATATACATCGACGTTCAAAAGGCACTTGATGCGGGTATCCAATTCTTCCTTTCTGATAACGGGGTTATCCTCACCGAGGGCGATGAACGGGGATTCTTACCATGGCGGTTCTTCTCAAGAGTGGAGGATTCAAACGGGGTGCCTTTGAAGGGTTGGCCGGTTCCTGCGTGACCCGATGTCCCATTGAGTGGTATTAACTCTCACGGTACTTTCTTTCGCGTGTTGAATTTGCTTGTCGTAGGATGAAGTTTTTTAATCGCCGGAATGAAAAATTTTAAGCGATAATATATTGCTCTGATGTTGCAAAGCTCTTAGATGGCAAAACAAAAATTCCCAATCTGTCTCCGGCTATCACTTACTCACTCGTGCGATGCACGTTTTTTCATCGTGGCTCATCGATCTACCTTTCCACGACCCTCGAGGACTTATTATCGCATGCCTAAATGATACCCTAGCGGATCAGCACCTGTTGACAAGGTGATCTACATATAATGGCATCATTCTGCAATCTCTTTTCATCACAATCATGCCCCCGCAGAAAGCCCTTGTTCTCCGGTCCAAGCAAGCTCAGTTTACAATTGAGACGCGCCCAATCCCGACTGTCAGCAGAGGCCAACTCCTAGTCAAGGTCCTCGCAGCTGGATTGAACCCCGTCGATTGGAAGATACAGACTTACGGCGCGTTTGTGGCCAACTTTCCGGCTGTTCTTGGCACCGATATCGCTGGAGAGGTAGTAGACATCGGCGAAGGTGTTACTGGGTGGTCGAAGGGCGACAGAGTGTATGTCGTAGATCATCTTCCGTGACCCCCTCCTCATCGCTTCCAGTGTTTATCAAGGGTCTTACTTCGAAAACGACGGAGCTGGGTTCCAGCAATACTCTCTGATCGCCGCAGACTTCGTTGCCAGAGTGTGTATACACTGCTTATCTTTGATCGCGTCCTGAATTTGCTGTAGATTCCGGAGATGATGTCGTATGACGAGGCGGCAACAATATGTGTGGCTTTTGCGGCGGCGTGTATGGGCCTTTTTGCTGAGGCACCAATTGGTCTTGGCCTCAATCCTCATTTTACGTGGGAACCCCAGTTCATTGGGAAAACTACCGTTGTTATTGGTGGAAGCACATCTGTTGGACAATATGGTTCGTAGGGTACTTTTTACCATTCTTGGTTCGTGTTACTGATTATCTTTTGGTCACTTATCGTAGCTATCCAATTACTCAAATTCGTGGGCTTCTCCAGGATAATAACGTATGCTTCTGCGCGTCATTTTGACTACTTGGCTACCCTCGGGATAACGGACATCATCGATCGGGGAACGACACCTCTGAATCAACTTTCGCTGGCGGTGAAGAAACTGACTTGTGATCCGTTATTGGTGGTCTTCGATGCGCTTGGATTTCCAGAAGCCCAGCAAGCCGGATACGACATGTTGTCAGAAGGAGGTCAGGTCATGACCATTAATAACGACCAAAGACCCCAGAAATCAGAATGTGATGGGAAGATATTCAGGGATGTTCTGGGCACGGTTCATCTACCTGCGCAGTCTGAGTTTGGAAGGCGAATGTTTCGAAGTTTGGGTAAATTTATGGACGAGGGAGTTATCAAGGCGAGTTGCCGATTTTATGTCCGTTATGACGTTTTTTTAATTTTACCTCTTCGTTAGCCGAATCACTTGGAGGTATTGCCTCATGGTCTGTCCGGTATTGTGGCTGGATTGGACAGGCTGAAGAACAATCAAGTTAGCGCTGTAAAGCTGGTCGCGCATCCCCACGATACAGAATAATGAGGGAAAGGAACATAGAGTTAGGTATATGTGTATATAATGGGGTTATGTATTAACGTAGGGTTTACGAACACCAGGGCGGTGGCGCGGATGAGGAAAGTGATGTATACGTCTCCGATCCTCGAATACTTTGTACTTTTTCGGACTGGCTCTGGGAACTTGACGGAGGCCGCACTTTTTTCGTCCTTTTTAGCACCCTGTAAAGAATGGAATCCATTTATAAAGTGAGGTCGTATACCTTCCTGTCATGTCCTCGCCACCTATCATCAACTTGTAAACGTTTTTGGAACTAATTGTGTGGAAAAGGAATTGGCGCATATTTGGTGTTTCCTTTGGCCTAAAGCAGCTATCACTGCCTTCCACTGTTCCTTTTCATCCTGTCTGTTTTCTTGGTTCCACCGCCACTTCCAGTTGTGGCCCGAGGGGTAAGCTCGTTCTATTGCTAAGGGTCCAGTGGCCAGCTGTCGGCCCATATACTCATATTTTATGGCTTCTTAGTCGGTTCCGACCTTGACAGCATTCATTCATATGAACTGGACGACCACGACTACCATTGTATCCCGCCGTTCCTTACATTCATGCTATCGACTATCACCAAGGCATCCAAGATGCCCATGTCCAAGACAGAGATGATTGCCCACATGTCTACGAAACTATCAAACGAGTATTGGATGCTCATCTTTGAACAGCTCGATACCCACGACCTTTTCAATGTAATCTGTACTTGCCGCAAGTTCTACGGTTTGGCCCTCAGGGCTCTCTATCGTAACCTTCTATTCATGGATTTCAGCTACTTCCAGCAGAATGCTTCATTTTGGGAGGGACGGGAGGATAATATGATCGAGGTACCACAGGCACTGGTACTTTGTGCGTTGAAACGTGGCAAAATTGATCCGTTTTCTCCACCCTGCTACGGACGTGTGTCTTACGACGCCCTCAATCGCATTACTGGCTACCCGTCACTACAGAAGGTCGAAATATGCGCATCCTCTCTCAGTCCCAATACATTCTACTCTACCATTCTAGAACTCCCCCATTTGACGCGCCTCTCCCTTGTTGATAACATATTCGACGTTCTATCTATAACCTCGCCAGATGGTGAACTCATCCTTACCCAGTTGGCTGCACTACCTTTGACCCACCTTACCCTCCTGGGCAATGTTGCTGTCGGGCCCCGTCGCCATGAAAGAACCAGATACCATTTCCTCCATCTAGCAACAGCAAAGACCCTCCGCGTTTTGCGCATTGACTGGGACGTGGAGTCGTCCGTGTTCCTTGCTAATCGAACTTTGGGATATGATGGCGAATCATTCGACATGCCTGAAGGTCTTGAAACTGTTGAGCTCTGCATCAAAAGTGGCACCTCATCCCCACCCGCCGCGTCACCTAATATCAATCTCCTTCATGCTTTCCTCTGCCAAAGCGGGCACCACATCAAGACGATGAAAGTCATCGGTCAGCTGGATGTCCGTTTCAAAGTTGCTAGCGGAGTGTTACCAAAACTAGAAGAGTTTGGAGGAAACCCATGGGCTACTATCGCCTTTCTGCACAGTTCGAGGCCTATCAAGCATCTCCATGTCTGCGACATCGATCAGCAGACTTCAAATTCTGCGCTCATTCCCCTTCTATCCGCAATCGCGAAAGAAAAGCCAGATCTTGAGACCCTTGATCTCTTCGTTACAACATGGGATCTGGAGATTATGCACGCGATCAAGCATCTCTTCCACGACCTTCGTGATTTGAGAATCAAATATCAGCGTGGAGGACCCTCTGAGGTAAGTAGTGCTAGTCGCCACACTTTGTAGATCTCAAAGGATATCATTCAGAATACGGTCGTCGGTCTTGCATCACATTTCTTCGACAGATTTTTGAATCTTTCGATTGTCCATGTCTATAAGATTCAGTGGTGGCCCCAGACGCATACCCGGAGGTATAAATGGTACAACCGGCGCCTTCTCATGCCCTCCCCCCCACCGCGGACCAGGGTTCCTGCCGCTCCACCGCCAGAGGTCATTCAAAACCCTGTTGGTTTGGTACAGCCATGGAACAGAGAATGTAGGATGCTGAAGGAAGTCCAGTTTGACAGCAAAAATGTGCTAAGACGCGTTTCGGATGGAGACCCATGGGCGAAGCGTCAAGTACAAAGGAAGTGTCTTGGATGGGACGATCTTGAAATAGATGCGGAGTATCTGTATGAGCAGAGGGAGCACTTTGAGTGGCAGTTGTTGGATTTTGCCGAGACGTTCACCGCTGCGGATTTGGTGGTTCTTTCTATCTGATGTGTTGCAAACCCATGACTAGGGGAGTGCGATAACTACTACTACAACTATTACTACTACTACTACCACTACTACCATCACTATGCCTGTATGAATACTTGTCAGACTTTATTATTAGAGTTTCTAGCTAATATTGAAGTCACATAATAATCGGCATATTCTTTCCGTTTCGTGTAGTTTCACGTCAAGTGTCATTGAATTGAATTGAGTTGTATTACGGACGTACATTCCTTGACCTCCCAGCGACGGGGAAAAACTGCTAACGCACTCACCGCTTACATTTCATTTGTGCAGCAGCCGGCGCAGAACCCAAAATTTGCCAAAGACTTTGTGCGCTTTGAAGATTCGCGGTATGATTATAATCAGAGACGACCGTTTTCGTAGGTCAGCTATTTCGGGAAGGATTTTCTCTTTGAGTATGGTGCGGAGCCGCGAAGCTTCAAGGCCTCGCTGGATGACCCCACCGTGAACCACCAACACATACGTGCACATATGGACACCGGGTCCGAGAGTCGTCTATCGTCACGACTCTTTCACCTCCGAGATCTCCTTCTCTTCTTTTCTTCGCGTACCGTCCTTCGGATTCGAAATGGGTTTGATCCTTGAAAGCCAATTTTCGCTCGGCTGCGGTTGGATCAGTGGGTGGAGTCAGTATGCTATTTCTACTTTGTGCTCATAGGTTAACCATATGATGAAGTACTGTGAACGGTAAACACAAGTTGACCTAGAAGCATTTCAAACAAAAGAAGGCCGTATTCACACATTGCAGGAGTACCTGGATCCCAGCCGACATTCAATCATTATGATAGTTTCAGGCAGCCATGATCGCGTTATTCGGCTTGGCTGTCCTTCCGCCTTACTAATTGACGAACTGCCTAGCACGACCTAGGCGTCGAGTGAGTAGACATCATTCAAGTATCCTTGGCCAGCCTTTGCTTGGGCCTTGCATCGCGGACCGTCCGTTGCTCCAGCATCCATCAGCTTCAGATATACTCTCGTTGGCAAGGCGTTTCAGATTGATGAATCCAGCGTGAGTAGGTAATATCAGTGAATCATTTTGATTGAAATGTGATGTGATGGCAGGTTAATGCGCCGCAATGTAAGGTCAACGAGAGCGCGGAGAGGAATCATGTTGCTAAAAGGGAAGTAGTAAGGCCCTGCAAGCCATCACGGATCCACGCTGGAACGGCAGTATCCCTTTATTCAACTATCATGTTTCCGAACTATATTTGCTTCTACTCCCCCACCATCGCAGTCTGCTGTTCTCTTTGAATCATGACCAGCACTGGTCATGTTCGACAGACCCCGGCCCCTACTGCTGCCGAGTGGGATGATGCTCCAATCCTGAAGCCGGAAAGTGCGTTCTTCGATATACAAGCACAGACGATTAGCAACGGGATCGACGAGGAGCTCAAAGTGGGTCATAACAGCATCATCTTCCGTTATCTTCTCAGAATGCTCCTCTTTTCTAGAAAGAGTCGCAACGGCGACGAGATGCCAGTCGGAAAGAAGTGAAGGGTACGGAACTGTTTAGCTGGCTGCCTGGCTATGCTAATGTGTTCAATCGCATGTAGTTATGCTACTCGGGCAGGCCGAGTCAGGTAGGACTTCGTCCCTCATTATTTGACTTTTCATCAGATAACAGTGCCCCAGGGAAATCCACCCTTCAAAAGCAATTCCAGCTTTACTACGCATCCACTTCGCTTGAACACGAACGACCATCCTGGAAGCCGATTGTGCACTTCAATACTATCAAAGCTATACGATTAATTCTCGAGGAGCTCGACTATGACATTTCGCGACCCATCATCGACGGCTCCGACTCCATGCCGCTTTCCGACCCCCAGAGAGCCCAGGAAGAAATAAGTCACCTTCGCTCCCAGTTACTTCCTCTCGTCGCTATGGAGGACGCCTTAGCCTCCGAACTTAGCGGAGGTATTTCTGTCGGAGGGGGTCGTGCAGGAGTCTTTGTTCGTGCCGGATGGCAAGCTCTAGTCACCACCGGTCGCAATTGGCCTCTTAGCGACATGCGAACCGCTTCAAAGACCCAGGTGGCGGCAAACATGGCGGCAAAAATGCTCCACGACCTCCGAAGCGAAATTACGGCCTTGTGGAACCATCCTGCCGTTGGGCGTCTTCTGGATCTCCGTCACCTCAAACTTGATGAAGCAGGATCATTGTGAGAGATTACCTACACTCATTCTATCACGTCTGATCCTTGCCAGCTTCCTGGACAGCCTCATGCGTATCACAGAACCGGATTATATGCCGATAATGGGTACCTCGTGATTTCTGGATCATCTGCCACTTCCTGGTTCTCACCGCATCGCGTTTCAGATGATATTCTCAACGTTCGCGTCCAAACCCTTGGCGTTATTGAACACTGCTTTCCGATCAACATAGGTGGTACAATGTATGACTGGAAATTGTATGATGTTGGTGGTGCCGTGAGTATGCGTTGCTTTTTATCAGCCAATAATCTGAGCCCGAGTATTTCTAGCGTGGTCAGGTGAGTCCTATTCCAACGGATCGTTAGCCAAGAAAGCCTTATCATACGTTGGAAGAGGCACGCATGGGCGCCCTATTTCGAAGATGGTCAGTACAGTTAAATCCCGCATTGCCAACTCAATAAGCTCAGTATCCGTGCAGCAACTGCCATCATCTTCTTAGCCCCCATATCGGCGTTCGACCAAGTAGGATATTACGCCGTGTCATTCAGTTTTTTCCCTGACCTGATCACAGTACCTGGAAGAAGATGCACGCACAAATCGTATCGATGATTCCTTAAAGTTGTTTACCGCCATATGTTCGAACAAACTTCTGAGGAACACACACCTCGTTCTCCTTCTCAACAAGGTAACAATCTCTATTTTTGGCATTTGATCAGTGCAGGGTATTCATCCTCATGACCGGTAGACTGATTTATTAAGGAAGAAACTGGAGGCCGGCAGTCAAGTTCAGAAATAGTACGAGTACTTCCTCCTTTTCTATGATGGGCAGTTGGCTGATGGTTGAGACAGCATTGTCAGCTATGGGAACAGACCCAACCGTTACGAAGACGTATCGGAATATTTCCGGGCCCATTTCATTCAGGTACACAGGCGCAAAGACATCGCAAATCGTCATCTTTATTGCGTACGCTCTCCTTCTTTGACTCGAAGCACATGTAACTAATAGAACTGATGTGTAGCATTTCACCTCTATGCTGGTTGGTTTTTGTAAGATCTCCGTAATCATCGGCACTAACATTGCGGCTGTAGGATATTGCAGCCACACAGAGGATTATTGTCAATGGTGAGTGGTACGATTTACGTTGCTGCCTCTGCAGCTGACATGGTGATGTCTAGTTGGGGAAGCTATCATTAGGCAACATATTTCGAAAATAGGGCTAATGTAATAGCAAGTGTTGCTACCATATGTCATACTACCTATATCAACAAAAATCTATCAACTGACAATCAAGAAAACTGCTCAACATTCCTCGAAGCTACTTATCATGGGTGTCAACTCGGAACAGAGCTTCTGGCTCTTAGTAGCCAACTGATAAACGCGCAAAAGACCCCGCTCCTTCAAACCCGCGAGACCCTCCTGAACTTTCAAGAATTCTGCATTGGCAGGATGGGCGAATACCCCTATCGCGACTTCCTTTAGGGAGTCAAATGCCCCCGGCCGGGTGAGAATGTTATCAATCGCTCTCCAGCCCATCAACTTCTTAGGATCAATGTACACCTCGATGGCAACGTGCTCGAGAATCCCGGGTACTGGGATACTAGTTAGGACATTCGTGACCCACACAAGAGAAGCGGGGTGCTCGTCCAAAGTCAGTCTCAAGGATCTTAATCGTGCACATCGCTCCAAGGTCATTGGCTGCACTGGTATGATGCTCATCGTAAGCGACAGGCGTCCAGCTGATGACAAATTGATCAACTTACGACCTATCCTTCCAGGTTTGAGATGGAATCGTTCAAGTGAGTCTCCAAAAGTGCGGAGGAGCCGATCGACGCAATTGTCATCCGAATGGGCTAAGCGGAACTCGCGGATGTTCGTCAAGTCCATCATAATTGGGTGCTCATTGGAGAGCCAGCTTCCCAGATCTGGACAATCTACATAATCCAGGGTAAGGAACTCGAGACGTGGCCCCGAGGATCCTGACCGAAGTTCCTGTTCCTGGTCCTCATTGACGGTACCTAACTCCGTTGAACGAAGTGCAAGTCCTCGTAGATTTTGACTATGTCGGAAGAGCGATGCAATTGTCTTCCAGCTATCGAAGACCCATGAGGAAAGGCGAACATAGGTTATTGAAGGCTGGCGGACGACCGCGTCGATGGCGTGGAGGACACGCGGCGGGAGCGAGTCCCATGATGCGCCGAGATTGGATGATAGTTCAAAATGGCGAACATGTGTAAATGTTGTCAGAAGAGAAGGAAGAAGCATGTCGTCGGCATCTGCTGCAAAGAACCCTGACTCAGGATTGGGTCCTCCACACTCGAAATGTATTTGAAGCTCGTGGATGTAGGATATCAGCTCTGTATGTTTATAGAGGAGTCTAAGGAGACGGCTGAATTTGCGGGAAGCGAGGGGGGCATCGATAAAAGGTAAGGGAACATGTAGGTGTATCTTAGCGAACAAGTGCAGCCGACTCGTTGATAACCAGGCGCGACACACGAGGGCGCAGTTGAGCAGCGAAATGTTATCGTTGTGGAGATGGTCGATGATATTGTCAATCAATTCTTGGGGTAGCGGCGGCAGGGCGACCGACATTGTGGGCCAGCTGGATTCGGATAGATCTGTGTTGATGCTCTCAGAAGAAGAGGAGGGTGAGATGGGGTCATCACCTACTTATCGGATAGGAGTAAGCCGTCGACATTCGGATCAAAACCGCGAGTAAAGTCTTCTCCAGAGTTCGATGTTGCGCGTCGCTTTGAGCTGTTGGAGGTGGTGCAAGTTCAACTTGAAGAAATACGACGGTGCATTCAACACGTGAACTTGGCGTGGTTCTTATAAATTGGCCTTCAAACGCCACACCGATACTAGCTGCACCGTCGCCGACAGATATGGGTATGCTAAAACTGGGCGGTGTATGAGCGGGGTTTTAATGAGGTTACAATGAAGAGCAGGTCTTACGGGGCAATGTATTTGTCGTGAGCGCAGAGTTCGATTACCAGTAGGAATGGGAGTAGAGTGGGACTACAATGATCGCGTCCAGGTAGGCTTCATTTAAACGATTTTCAGAGTGTCAATGTATGTCGACAAGCAAAGACTAGGCTAAACACAAGTCGAACTTGTATTTCAATGTGGCTAGGCCATTGGCAACTTCACGCGTCACGGATTCAGGCGAATTCCGGAAACGTGCGGACAATGGGAGGTCAGGACGAGGTCGAAGCAGGTGCTGTTGAGCCCTGTTGTGTTTTAACAGCATCGGGTGCAGCCGGGCCGCCCTGCCGCCTGCCTTTTCTCGAGGTGCCGATTTTTTCGCCATCCCAATCAACTCCTAGTTCTTCACCAGCTCATCCTAAACCCAAAGGAATTGCCTTTCTGATTTCTTTCTGAACTTCCTTTCTCTCTGCAGCCCACCTCACGCGTACGCGTACAAGATCACGCAAGTATCACGCCGCGTCCCGAATGCTACACAAGGCGGTCGAGGTCCAGTGAGGACTTGGAAATTATGAATATCGTCACGAGCTAGAATCTGTGAGGCTGCCGCTCCCTCCATGACAGCACCGGTCTAGACATAGCTTCGTACACATGGTATGCATTACATCGTTCTTTTCCGACGGCACTCAGCAGGTACAAAAGATAAGAGGTTGATAGCCGTGACGCGCCACACCGCGTCGTCGCTCGGAAAACACCCACAGACTGTGGTGTGAAACTGATACCCAACGATAAGTACGCCATCATCGTGATCGCAAGCGCTGAGTAGCAGCTCTGTGTAACCGTCCAGCTATTGTTGCAGCTTGACGTTATTTTTTCAAAGGGGCCCTGTCTGAACTTGTCCTTCCAGCTTTATATCCGCTCCGTCGATGTTTCTACCTCGGTCAGGTTTTATCTCCTTGATGGAGCTCTTGCTTAATCGAATTTACTCGTGCCTCTAACTCAGATCCGGAACAAATACTACCCCTTCGAAAGTGTTTGCTCTCACCTGTACAGGTCATCTTATCTTATTTAACGGCATGTGCCCTGGTCTGGTCTATAAGAATCTCGAGAACAAAATCCTCCGCGATATTAATGGCGTCGCACTGGTGTGAACAAACTTAAACTCTTCTCGTCGGTGCGCTCACATGTCACTGCTAGTTATTGATTGGCATTATTTTGGCCCGGTTAGTCTCTTGTGGATCATCTATCTTGCTCGCCTGACTATGCTGCTGACCGTATGTGACCGTATGTCACTATATGCACAAGCATCACTTCCAGAGAAGACAAACTAGGAACGCATCTAAGTCTTTATCCGACTGCGGACAACATTCTACATTCATCCTTAAATTTCTATATGGTGGGCATAAACTTTGTTGCTCCTAAACGCTAGACTAACGTGTTGTAGTAGTCGACAACATCAAACTGCGTAATATTGATTTGTTCGGTCCCAGCATACACCATGCCATGGTCTTGGATATTTCACAGACTCATATAGGAAGAAGACTTCCTGTATTGCCAATGGATATAACTTCTCCGCTCCACTTTTTATCTCCGGCGCCTCAATATGAACATTTTTGTCTTATTCACTCGGGTCTTGCTTTCTTGGTCTGTGAGGTATTCTAGGTTCCGACTATCCGACAAGCTAGTAGAGCAAAGGCCTCCGGGCGACACTGGAAGATGTCCAGGTCCCAGAACTTATCACGCTTGAAGGAGCTACGGTCACTTTACTCTTTATTGACTCAACGCCGTCCAAAAAAGACCTTTCCCATCTTACAAAGATTTAGAGTGACTGAGGGTTCTCGGGAGTGGCTGAACATTGTTTGATATCCTCAGGGGTTCCCCTTTTCGACTCGGGATAAGGATTTATCCTACGACTTTGCCGTCACAGAACCCGCTCTGATGGAAACAAAGATGAAGGTCACACAACTGGAAGGCCGCACCGCTAGCGAGCATCAAAATTGCATGCGCCTAGTATTACTTAACCCTATGTCAAAAGAACCATGATATCTGCCCCAGTGTCAACTAATTTCCTGGATTCTCAGACTAACGAATATTGTCTATATAGACCTTACGAAACTGATACTCCTTGGTACTATACGCATGGTGCTTGAACTTTAACACCAGCAGCTTTTACAACTCAGCTTGATTGACCAATTGGCGATTTAATGTCGGTTCGTATTCACGGTGGACTGGCTTATCTACCTGAAGGTGACCCGGTGTCATTACTGGAATGCATGTGGACATGATGTGGTATGGGCTTTAACAAGGAAAATCGACGAATCAATTTGTTTTTGTTCCTTTTACCATGAACAATAATCCTGGGAATTATTGATGAACTTTGAACCTAGTGGTACTGCGGCTGGAATTAACATGAGTTTTCAACGCAAGTGCGCGTGGGTCCAGCACGTGATAGGTACGCGTCGCGACGCGAATACCGTGAGAATTCCATATGTGACCCGTAACGCGTCTCCTGTCGGGTTCCTTCCCTTCCCATACCGCCAGCTGCTAATGGTTCTATACAGACGGAGTTTCTCTCATATAACTGAACAGAAAAGGCGAAATGCACGCACACTATCTCTGCCGCTATCCAAGAGCTCTGTTACTCTCCCTAGTCCTCGACTCCCGACAGAATTGTTAGACAAAGTCATTCAATTTGCCCTAATGCTTGCTTCAAATGACTTGGACTATCCTGGGTTCTCATTCATCAGATCCTTTACCCTCGCTTCCTCTTCTTTTCGGAAGATAGCCTTCCGTCGCTACCTTAGTAGCTTGGCTCTGAATACGCTATCGCAGCTGGATAGCACCTTCAGGCTACTTCTGTCGCTCGAGAAGGAGCCTGCTGTAGGTGCTTTCTCGTGGGTCAGGTACGTGCTTTTCCATCTACTGAAACTTTAGCGGGCCAAGTCATGCGTTTCCTTACCGTAGGATCGTACATGCACCTTCAGGAATTCTGTCGGCTCAACCATATGCTTCACAAATACGCTTTCTCGCCAACCTAAACGACCTCTCTATAAACTGCAATCACGAAGGCTTCAGTACCTACCAGCAGCGTTTCAAGCTTATCTGCGCTAATCTGACATCTCGCTCCTCCATCATGTCTCTGACTACACTGACTCTGACCGCTCTGCCACGTATCGAAACCAACCTGCTTCAACGAATTGCTCTGTCCTTTCCTTCTATCGTCAATCTCTATCTCAGCTGTACTGAAAGACTCAACTTCTCTCACTGCTGGTATTGCTTGGAGGACAGTCTCACGTGTACCATGCATTCACCTGTTCCTGAGCGATATCTGGAAGTTCGGGATTTAGCAGTAAGCTTTCTAAATATATGCAGAGATAAGACATGCTGACCTTCTCTACTATCTAGACAGCATTTGCGAACGCGCTCAAACCCTTGAAGAATCTCACGCATCTACACCTAGGAGTGTTTCTCTCACACGAAGATCTCATCTACTCTCACATGCAACATGCTCCCCGTTATCTTGGGCATCCTGAAATTGTCTCTGCACCCGATGAATGCGATACCTGTGCCGATCACGCAAAAGACGTACGCATGGACGAATTGGCAGCTAGTCTAATCATAGCGCAAAAGATAAGAGCCCTTCAGACTATAGGCTGGAGTTCATTCTTCGGATACGGCGATGGTGACTGGGATACTAATGGCGAGAAGGCTGATGGCGATGACAATGATGAAGGAGAGGCCAAAGTCAAGGACACCGAATCAGATATCGTTGGAAACGATTGCAAGACAAAAATCTGGATCCTGAGAAAGAATGGTCGGGTACGAGTGCGGCGAGTGCCGTGGTGAGAGGTAGAGCGCTAGTCTCGAATAACACTTTCGCGAACTCTCTTTTCTGAGCTATATTCTGTGATTTGGACGCTGTGTGGGTACCATAATTGCTGTTTGGTTTTCCTTTCCTTTACCTCGACGATAAATATTGCATGTACGATGTTCGGACAGTTTTGCTACACAATACAAACATTTCAGGTGGCCGAAGATCGAACACTGTTGAACAAGGACATCGGCGTGACCTGTGAAGGACGGATTTATTAAGGTGATAGACGAACAATGGTATAGAAGTACCAAAGAAGCAATTATGCAATGCCACCAAATGTTCCAAACATTTTGGTCACAACCATTGCTGTCTCAACTGTCTTTATAATGAAGGCCGCTCTCTAATCTTCAACAGACACACCTCCCCCTCAGGACGTTCTGTTTCTGGTGACTCGTCTTTGCCGATCGCCGGTACCTCGACATTAGGCAATAATTCGACATCACGATGGACAGCAAGACCGCCGAATTTGCCAACCTCTTCGCTCTATTCGAGAACATTGCCACTCGCCGGTCCCGCATGTCGGACAACGACGACGATACGCATATCTTAGCCGACAATGTTCCAAAGGACCTCGAGCCTATCATGCGGAACCTGGCATCTCTTGTTGATACCCACCCCCAAGTTCAAGGTCGAAGTCGAAGGAATACCGTAGCTGGCTCTGAGGGCAAATTCCCACTTGGGGCGCGATACCCCTTCACCTTCAAGATGATGTTGCACAAGTTGTACGAGTTGGACGACTGGGGGAAGAAGGTCAAGGACGTCCTGGAGCGGTCGCAGAACGAGTTTAAATCCTTGTCGGAGACACCGGAAAAGCCAAAGGAGAAGGAGAGGAAGGTGGCATCAGCACTTGCGTCGCCAGAACCTCGGGTTCGATTCGATAAAGATGCTACTTCAGGTCGACCTCGCCGGGGGAGTATTGCCACGACGACTACGCGCCCAAGAAGCCATACGGTTGGAGCTACCGGGAGGCCGAAAGATCTGGTTACTGTGAGGGAGAAGCTGGAGAAGAATAAGGAGACCGACAAGGGCACGCCGGACGATGTACGGATTGTCAAGAAACGATGTGTTGGTAGAAGACAGCCGGATGAGGCGATTCCGGAGGACAGTAGTGTTAGAAGACGGCATTGGGTGTATGATGCTGCAGTGTCTTCTTTCGAGGTTAACGAGCGCAACCGCTCCGTCGAATGCATCAATACAATCCCGGAGGAGAAGGAACCCAAGAATGAAGATTCGCAGGATGCGAGGACACCAAAGATATCCGGCACAAGAAGGAGAGCTGCTTCAATGTATACGGGGGCTGCCGAGGGAGCCTCTGCAGGGGGTGAAGGGTGGGCAATGAGCCCTAAGTATGTTACCAACGCTACGGGCATTTTTAATGCAGGAAAAGCTGTCTCTTTGGTTGCTTGATTAGGGGGTGGGCGGAGCGCCAGTAATACTGAAAATGTTTTTTCTGAATTATCGCTAATGCTTGTTATAAATTCTTCACTGGTCGCTGTATTAGTACAATAAGTGGAGCGATAAAACATACCGAGTACTATTACGCGAGGGGAAAGTCCAGGATGCATCAGAGCCTACTGATCTCTCAGGAGTCGACTCAGGAGTCAAACTATTATGCGGTTTTTGAGAGAGCACGGAAGTAAGGGTATACTTCTTGATAATTATCAAGTTCGACGATAGGAACTAGAGACACTGCCACAGGAGGATTACATAGAGCTGGATTGGGAATACAAGCTCCGATGCCCTGAAGGAGAACTGGTAGATGATAAGGGCCGTATACCAGTGCCCGTCGCCCTTTCAAGCAGTGTGAACCCCCCTGCCGACTCCCGGGATGGATATGATGGAGATAATAGCGAGTGTTCACCTCCAAGCAACTAGAATTTGTGTAAACGAGTACTAGAGACTAATTCAAACTGAGATGTGACGTCGAAGGTGTGTCCAATATTCTGTGAATGCCTTCCTTGGGCTTATAACACTGGCGAAACGGTGGAATCGGCGGTGCTGGCTGCAAGAGGAAGGAGTGAAATGATTTCTCGAAGCTTAGTCAGCACCCTGTACTGCTTCTCATCATTTTTACGGGAGCTAAACACGGTACCGGACCGCCATTTCCCGGTTTGGATGCAACTTACTACTGAAGTACTCAATATCAATGCTCATAGGTTCTTCATACTCTCTAGTACCTCTTACGGCTTGGCATAATCATCTTCCCCACTTCCAGAGTGCCACAACGAATGGCCATATCCAGACGCCAATGAATTTTGACAAGCCGAGGCGGGTTGAGAATACTAACAAGGGAAACCTCGTAGTCTGAGTTCGTACCTTCATGTGTTACTCTGCGGCCAAGTTAGATTGACAACCTTGCACAGGAAAGGTTGATGGTTTTTCTATTCCATGACAGCGAGAGGTCCAAGGGGTTGTATTCAGATCTCACCGCCGACGATGCAGCTGATTCCGGTAATATTCCTCCCCAGGCTCTGGATAGTGACACTACCGATGTATTGATGAGTGTTAGTCACACCCGGAAAGATGAGCGCAAAGAGCCAGATTGGAAGGAGAGGCTCTAGGATGCGACGGGAGAGATGTCAAACGCCAGAGAGTCGCGTTGATGCAGAAACAGATCGACAAGCTTCAAAGCGACCTTTATGTCAAGGACGAGGGAGTGGAAGAAATGTCGAAATCTTGCGTGAGCGTGTCTCGTATTTTCAATATACGCATGTTAAAAAATATCTTATCTTCTACGGACAATAACAGTAACTCAACACTCTGCGAAAGAAATCAAGGGGGCATGTGCCGGAAAGACGAAATGCGTGCTGGCACTGTCATAAGGAACAGCAGGCCAAGAGAAGTAGGTTTACACTGCACACTCCCGTCACAAGAGAAATTCCTACCGCCGTAATGTGAGTAACAGAAACAAATGGATCATTCGAGAAGAGCATAGTCACACGAAATCCGAAACACTGACTCCGGGAGTTGGCCTAAGACACCATCTCACTGGATGTGCATAAGAGCACGAGCTGATCAACCCTCTCCAGCAACTCTCCCTCTTTCGCTTGGCCAAATTTTCGCTCTCCACACTGTCCAATAATCGACGATCTGCATTCGCATCAAGGCAGAATCTGCCGCTAGTGATACTAAAGAAAAACAAGATAATCCGATGCTGAATTCGTAACCATTCAGTTGTTCAACATTGTGCCATTCCATATTGTGAATGGTACACAGATACGATGGCACCAACATCTCAAGACGCTGGAAATGCCCAGAGGGTGCGCTCAGGTCACGCTGCCAGCTGTAATCCGATGAGTTACTCCGGTGATATGGATCTCCAGGTTCAAGAAGATAAAATCGTGTTCAATACCAGTCTGTACGCTGACAACGAAGATGCCATCGATGTCGCGACGTGTGCGGACACTATTGAACGAGACAAATGTCGAGCGTCAGGGCGGCGGGAGAAGCTCGAGGATATGACGCCGGAAGACGACAGAAACTAGATCCTAGATTCGATGCAGAAACAGATCGCGGAACTTGAACGTAGCTACGAAGCCAAGGGCCGGAACATTGCGGGGATGAAGCAAGAATAAGCGACGTTGCCGTGAGTGTAGTCCATCTTCTCATCATATATCTACTAACTAACCCCTTGTCTTCTAGATGGACATCATGGATATTATCGGTACTCAACATATCCTAGGCTGTGCCCAAGCGAGACTTGCTCTCTGCTAGCCTGGGCAGCCCCTCTTCAATCCTCTAAACAGGGATCCACCACCCTTCGCAATTATCTTGAAAAGTGGACTAACCTTCAGGACCGACTGGACGTGGTGCGTGACCTCCTCACCAAGTTTGACGACGATGAAGAAAGTAGAAATGTGTCCGAAGATTTGCTCCGTCATCTAACTGTCAATCTGAACACGTCTTAGCGAAGGCGGTGATTACTTGTTGACTTGTCAGTTGATCTCGCTTTTCGTGTTGTAGTACTCTGTGATTAAAGTTTGGTTCTACCTGTTCATTGCGTTTAATTTCAACTCACTTACTTCACTGCAAATCTCCGGAAAAGTCGAGAAGCTGTCATTGCGCTTAACGTGTCTCGTTACTCCCTTCCCAACATTCTGCGGTTGGCGAGTCACAGATCGGTTATATTATTTACATGTTTGCGATGTTGAGTGTTAATCTTTCTTTCGCTTCTTTTCACGTCAGCGTACCTCATTTCCGCACCGTTCCCGAGGGTACTAGGGCACAAATAAAGTGCGATATCCAAAAACAGCTTGCTTGTCAAGTTGTTTTTCCCCTTTACACTTTTAACGGTGTCCATTAGCATCCCTGTAGTAGTGGTTGCACGCCAGTCACCGATTCTTTCCTCTAATCTTTGTGTAATTACGAGACTGACTGAAAAGCAAGATACACATACAAGAAAATCACCTCAACACCTCAGCTCAACGATAGCATCTTCCGAATGCTTCTCCGTTTGATGACTACTATCATCCCAGTTCCCTGTCCGCCCCCACGAGTTTCAGTATCCTCGTCATACATGGAATCTCACTGGGAGGTCTTCCCTGTCTTAACATCTCAACAGTGAAATCATCACACACCCATTCCATCATTCCTCCACACATGCATGGGCCGCTGCATCACGGCCCACAAGCAGCGTCAGTACAATACTGCAAGACCTACAGTCAATAACCCACCCTCTACCGGAGTAGTTAACATCCGGAGTAGTTAACATCTCTCGTAATGTTGAGAGAGGAATCACGACTTAACCAACGTTCAAGTTGTCTAATCCTTGATCGGTCGATGCAGGCAGAACGTCTGTGGTCCAACCCTGGGACGACGCCCGGTATGCCACGCCAAACAATGTTCGTTTGAGTGGAAATTCCTCTTTATTTCAACAGTCTCAGTCGCGATATCCTTGCATTTCTTCAACCCCCATGTGCGCCTCTGATGCTGCTCACTCTCAGTCGAGTGCTGTCGTCGCCCACTAAGGGCGTACCGAATGAATAATATGATAGAAATGTAGAAGGGAGATTCAGTAGAAGGGACAAGCAGACGAGCAGAGGGGAGCAGACCGGTCGTACGGTCGCGCTGGGCGGATGGACTGGGCATTGGGCGGTGGTACAATTTTTCTTATTTGGGTCCTTGGCTGTGAGCCCATTGTATAGTTTTTTGTGGTGGTTTGATGAATTTCTCACATCGGTTACGTCCATTTCCTATCAAGCGGTCGGTTAGGAGCTCGAAATTAATACGATACACATAATAGACATACCGGACAATCTTGAGATTCAAGAATGTGTGAAATTATCAATATCTCGCTACTCGCAGGACGCCGTGAGTCGGAAATCTGCATGATCTATGGCTGTAGCATGATGCGAGCAGTGGGAAGGATGATGCAGGGAATCGTTTCAGATTCTTGTACCTTTACAACCAGATTGTTGGATATTTACATCAGAAGAGCAGCTTGCGGCTAGCCAAACGGACAAGCGCTTTCATTGAGGATCAAAATATAGTGGAGTTCAAGTTTGTTGGCGCATGTCATCGGACATACGGCGCGGTGAATTGAGACAGCGAGAATTGCTTGAAGACATGTCGAACAGAGTTCGGGACGGGATCGGGATGTCTGTGCTTCGAAAGTGCTGCGGTGGTGACGCGACTGTGAACACAGCACCACGTACAACGCCAGTAGACGATGATTGAGCGGCCGCCGTTTTCAGAGGCCGTTGAACATTCCGTACATAATAGCAGTGTCCGAGGACCGAAAGGGACTAACCCGAAAGAGAGAAAGAGAGACCACGCCCACGCGCTCGTCTTCGACGGCATTTTTAGGTACTGGAACTACACCGGAGGCTCGGGTTGGGCGCCAGATAGTCGCACACCGGTTCGTGCGAGGCTAGGAGATGCCCAGTAAGCTGGAGCGGCATAACGTAACAAAATGATCATCAAGATCAATGACGGAGTCGCAATCGAAAGGCATTCGTTGAAGAGTGCGATTGAGGGTCTAGGTAGGCTTCGTAGAAACCAACAATGAACTCTTCAGCCTTAAAGCCGAAACGATTGTATAGTAGCTTTCGTAGCCTTAGTATAGTTACAAAACGTCAGAAAAAAGACAAACCAAGGCGGGATTGTTAGCGGAGACGTGCAGCGTGATGTCCTTGTGAGGGTTTAGTTGGATAAGATGGTATAGCATTGTCCTGGGACAATATGATATCACAAGAAGGTAACCGAAAGAAAAAGGACATACGTAGCAATTTGTGCATTGTCCCAACCCGGTTTGACCGCGAGGAAAGTAATATATGTCTCTCGGGGAGAACTGATAATAGCGATCCCGATAACAAGTCGTTTATACATCGCGACAACGGTACATCTTTCGGGCCAGTAGTCAAGGGAATCGCTCACTGGTGCTTCATCAGCTTAGATTCAAGGAAATAGGGAAAAGAAGCAATGAACCGTCGATTCCCTCCCAGAAACACCGTGCAAGGAGCTCGTGTACTTGATCCAGATAGCAAGCACGGAGCGAACAATATTCGATTGGGGCGGATGTTTCAGCAGCATGAGTTTGCTCCGGGCTAGAACGACATCATTCGGTGCGTGTTCGCAAGAAAGAATGGAAACTGACTGAGCCAACCGGTAATGTTGCCGAACATCATTCATCAGCGCCATCCACGGCGTTTCTGTCTCCCAGTTTATGGACAGCAGTCCGGGTGTTCTAGATGGCAATGTTCCTTGTAGGCGAGATGCAAACGAGACCTCGTATGCTGTTGTTTGTATCTCCTCTAAGGCTTCCAGAACCTTCGGGCCAGGAAAATCTTTCTGTTCTTGTGCGGATGATATCGTGTCACCGGTTAGACTTTCAATTAACAGCGGATCGGCAGGGCTGGTATTCACTCTGCGCTGCTCCTGCGCCGAGCTTAAGTAAGAAACTCAAGGTGATGCACGTCTAGGCCATACCTTACCAAGCTTAAGCTTTCGGAGGAAAAAATGCGTGGCATAAGTAGCGTTTCCTTGTGGAAATGAATCCACGATGCGTGAGGATTCAAAAAGGGTCAGCTTCCGGAGTTGAACACCCTAGCAAAAATCAGCGAGAGTTTTGTGATCAACGATATATGATAAAGACTTGTTCATCTTTTCCACCATCTTTTTCATGTAGATCATCTCTTACTTCAGCATAGTTTGAAACTAGATGCTCAAAGACATCTTCAAATCCGTGTTCTGGAGAATCATCAGTTGTTTCGTGGAAAAAACGGTCCAATAGCATATTTGGCTCGTTCGTCGATTCAAGATCCGATTGACGTGGTCTTTGGCTAAGCTTTCTCCGTTTGGCCATAGTAGAATTCTGAATAACGTCGCGAGTTAAATCAAACGGCCATATACTCCACATCAACAAATTTTCTCACCCGCTGGCGTCGGTGGGTAAGTTTGAAAGGTTCGTCTGAGTCATAAGATTCCTCGGAAGGGGACATCTTTAAAGCGCGAGTGATTTTGGAATGGCAGAATCCGAATCTGAGGTTGGAAGAGGGGAGAAAGAAAACCAAAAGACATCGGCAATCAAAGCATTGCCGAGACTGAAGGCAGGGTCAGGTGATTGTCGCGCGCAAACGCGAAGTTTTAATGAAGTTTACAAGATGTCGATCCCCACTCAGGGCTTCGTACGCAACTCACTTCTCAAGGCGGTGGTTGGATTGATATTTTTTAATTGGCTTGAGCATCATCTCCGGACTCTTACCAGCGATGCACAGGCTCGGATCTTCCGGCCGGTCTGCACTAGCCCATTTGCTACACATTGAAACCGACTCGGGGGTACCTAGCCGCTTCCCGGCCCCATTTCAGGATCCCGCAGAACAGTACCCGCTAGTGAATTGCAGTCGCAGCCACATCATTTTTACACGCCACGGGTGTAAGTTATATTGCATGCGCGCCCTGGTTGCAGTCTTTACAGCCCCAGGATGCCCGGAGGAGCCATAACTGAATGATAGTCATCGTAAGAATATCCGGACAATGATAGATGGTTCGCACGTCTCCTGAAGGAGAAATTACGAACCAACTTCATACTTTGACACGGATGGTTGAGTTAACAGAGTTAAAGTTGCAAAAGTGTTGCCACCGCCATAATTTTGCACCAGAACATTGAGAGCTAAGCCAAGGCATTTGGGTTTAATCGTCTTAGTAGAAGGGACAATGATGATAACCGTTATTATGAATGATATATATATATATATATCTTGTCGAGTTTATAGGGTAATAAGAGAGACAAGTAGCTCTAATCAGCAAGTAATATTAGGATAGCGTCACAACTGACAACTAGATGAAGATTCAAACTATAGAGACAAAATTATTACCACAATACAAACATCGCCTGCTGGCCTCAAGAAGTTCTTCAACCACCCAGCTTTGCGCCATCGGCGGTAACCAATTCGGTGCAGCTCGTCCGCTCTGGCGAGAGAGAGGAAGAAAGCTCTTGCGTTTGCAGCCGATACAAGACCGAACCATGGGTGTTGCCATAATGAAAGATGTAACAGTACAGCAATCTGGTGGAGCGAAAGCGAAATATCGTCAACGCGAAACATTAAGGTGTATCGCAACAACTTACCCCATAGGTGACCGTTCGGACAGACAGAGCGTGCTGTGGCTGTCGTGTCGAGTTCTTCACCACAAGCAGGACATGGTTCCGTCACCGCAACCTCTCTTCGTAAACGCGTATCGTTGATGATAGGTGGTTGTATAGCACCAATAGCATCCATCAGGTCCCGTGCAGCGCATTGTAAGGGCGGAGGAGAATCAGCCAATGAAGACAGATAGATCACCCTTTGGACAAACGGCATATCATTGGCTAAACAGTTTTTGCGTCGTTTCCGCATCGCTCATAGCAGTCAACGACTATGGCTCACCAATCAGAACAGGCACCACAGCGCGCAGGTGTCGAAGCAAACCCCGCATTGTCATATGGAATATCATTCTGCAAATTAATTTTGCAACTCTGATACATTCCGCCCTTCCGGAGGGGGTCCCAATACATCTCTAGCAACGATGAGAACGGAGACAGATTAATCAGACATGGCAAATGAATGGGCTAACCGACAAAGCTTCCGTGACATAGAGGCGCAATCTAAGGGACAATAGTTTATCGCACCCAAAAAGGCTTCTCGCGAGGCTCTTTCGGAAATTGCCTCTAAATTTCTCACCCAATCCTTTGGACCAAGGAGAAAAGTGGCGCTGAGATGGACATGACACAGGCAGGGATCGCAGGAGTTCCAGGATATCAGCATGTAGGTCGGGGAGTTCACTTAGCCATAGAAACACGGGTCGGAGGAGATGGGACGGGGTTACGCCATAAGCTACACAGACAGAATTCCAAACGTCATGTGGCGTACGGTGTTTTACCTAACAGCGAGCACGCACCGCTTTTGGAACTGGTAAGAATTTCTTTGAGTTCGAGGAAGAATGCATCTCTAGTCCTGTTCATGTGCCTGGAGAGATGAGCGGCGATCACGACAGCGTCGCGTCGAGCCTCTATCTTCCAGCTCAAATCCGCGGGTCGGAAGGACCTAAGATAAGACCAGCAATCAGAAACATGTTGCCAATGGTGACGGTGCCAGCTGTGGGACTCCTCACTGTTGAGTCCAAAGCAAGGTCGCGCAGCCGTCGAAAGATATTAAGCCGTTAGTCAGGTTTACGTCATCATTAGTTACCTCCTCCAGTTCAATTCCTTCGACCGTTCTAATAAATATACGGCGAACAGCTTCGGACAAGCATTGGCTGTTGGTAGGCGATGGCAACTCGGGAGCCCACTCCGGGTCGACAAAGAAATTGTGTATTACGCGCATCGTTCCATCGAAGAGACTCACCAGGAGAACGTCGTTTTGCGGAATGTACACTATGCCAGTGACGGGATGAAGCTGCGAGGAACCAACAGACAAAACATGCGGGCATATCATCAGGGTACGCGTGCCCGACCACGAACCCATTGACAATTTACACCATAAGTCAATTGCTCCAGGTCTGCATCTGACAAGTACCATCTAATCGGCCATGAACATCCACGTAAATTCATTCAAAAAAAAATACTGACTTTCTCGTGGGATGTGATCCATTCCAGCGCTGTCGTACCGCCTTGATTTGCCGAGAATAATCCTTGCGTACCTTCGAAAGCAGTGTCTACGGTATATTCGGGCTCGAAGGCCCCGCAATCTTTAGCGGCAAGCTGCGCCATCAAGCGTACGTTGACAAGTCCGACCGATCCATCAGATGTGCTATACGCGAGCAGGCCGCCGCCTACGAACCGTCAGACCTCTTGGCGTCGATTTCATGTCCAGTCAAAGCACCTACACTGAAGATCACCTTCATGTGCCCACGAACTGAAGGTGAGATGAGTCATCCATTTTACGGACACCCTGAGGGTCCAGATATGATGCAAAGATCCAGTTTCTCCATCAAATCTACGAAACATGTCAAGGACATGCCATAACCCCTCCGGGAACGCAGTCTTACCTCAAAAAACACACAGTGCCTGAGCGTGACCCAGCAGCGAGAAGAGAGGTTTCTACACAAGGAGCTGGTGATATGGCGAAATCCGCTTGCTTTGACCAGGCAATACCTAATGCGGTGCTCGTTAAAATATTTTCCATTCCTCTTTAAAACTACACACTGGTTATTTGGGCCTGAAGGAGGTGAGGCAACCCTGTGTCGGAGGTGCCGGTGGAAACCAGATTGACTAGAAAAGGCGTAACGTCAAAGACCTGGGGCTTGCGTCAAACGCATCGGAGAACGGTGAAATCTCGCGACGCTGACTTTGATCCATTCTCCTTGGATAGAATTCTTTGATGCTGACCATAAAGATAGATCCATGTTGGAGCTAAGCACGGCGGCCACACACCTAAGGGCATGGGTCAACGTAAAATTAAATTAAACCGATCCAGTGGATGTACCCTCCGTCTTCTGTGACATAACTGGGGGAACATGCAACGTCCTTGACGTGAAAATCGAAAGATCCAAGGGAGAGAGCGGCCCATTCTAAGCTGAAGTTTCAGCTACCATTTCATGTTGTCAAATGATAATAAGGGCATACCTTGAGAACCGACGGACCAGTCGCGGAGATCTGTCTTCTGAAGACCTATGATCGTCCGGGACCACTTCAGAGTGCCCGCTGTTTCCTTGTCACCTCGAATGTCACAGCTGGGGTGAATACCGGCGTGATGAGGAGTCTAAGGGAAGATGGGGATAAATTACGGAGGAATGAAGTGGCAGGTAATGTATATACTAACCAAGATGTGCACAATGGAGTTTGATATGAAGAAGACTTGTCCATCGGCGGACCACTGGAGACACGTCGACGACGGCCTTGCTCTTACGGATGGGAGGCGGAGAGACGAGACGAGCAGCGCGTCAGCCATCCCCAGTATGATAATCCGGTTTACGGAATCAAAATTTGAACGGAGCCGATCTGTATTCGTAATTTCCTACAACTTTCCAAACCCTCGGGGGAGTGAGAACTGCGTGTATAGTGGAGTAAATTCCGGAGGTACCTTGGTCCCCTTATGCAGGTGTAAATTTCGATTTCTGGCTCGTTAATTGGTACGGAAATTGTACGCGAAAATAGATTATTTGAAGCGGTTTATTTTAGTTCAGACTCCGCTGACGGACTTTGTATCTCACAATCGCTACGACCACCATCCTGAAGACGAAGGCACCCTCGAATTCTGCCGTCCGAGCGCGTATCACGCGTAGAAAGGCACACGGCTCTCCTTTGATTCATGATTACACGTACTTGAGCGCGCGATGACAGTTAGGATTCGATGTACTTAATAATGAATCTGAAACTGATCACGGTCGTGCCAGGACTTAACTTTTTGTTATCTGCACATGACCGAATATGAGTTGAGGGTCCTCGACACGATAGAGTCCAAAGAATACATCTCGACGGATCTCTTGGAACTCGAGAGTCGTGGTGCGCTTATGTTGTCACTCGTACATGAAATCGTGCGGTTAACGCTTGGACGCAGAAGTCGACATTCCGGACCATATGCTCCCTCCAAATCCCGATGAGCATGACAGTCAGTGATATCCTCGTTAGGTAGTTTTTTTCCGACGACATTTTTGACCGGCTTGTCCCCAGAACTCCCATCACATACACATCCGTCCTATCCTTACGGAAATCCTACTAGACTCAATCATCCCGCCGCGCAGCAAAGGGTCATACACGATGCTACGGCGCGGTCCGTCCTCCTTGGTATGAGCTCCGCTGGTGGGGGACTGGATGCTTTGAAATGGAAAGAGCTAGCACTGTCTGAATTGCTACCCGTTGATGCAGCAAAAGAGGAGGCCGAACAAGCCTCAGAAGCTAGGAAGATGGCAAGCGGAGCCTCCGCTAACAATCCGCCACCTCAGTATGAACCAACTCCGATGATAATCGCGGCTGGTCCGGAGGAGGACGAGGAAGATGAAGACGAGGATGACGACGAGGAAGAGGAAGAGGAGGATGAGGATGAGGAAGAGGAGGAAGAGGAGGAGGAAAGTGAGGAAGATGAGGAATAAGTACATTATATTGCTCGTAGAATTACCCTACGGAGGTTATACTCGCTACGAGGGCATCACCGATGTCCTCTTGCAATAGATCTTTTACGTCTCCCTCCTGCTCGACGACCCATTCATACGCCTTCAACAGAATGATATCAGACAAGGGAATGAATCGTGTCGCCAGTACGCGAATGATGTTAGTAACACGCGATATGGCAATTCGCGTAAAGTCATCAATGACCTAGGCCGTTTCCAGTCAGGTGGATTTTTTATTTGAGGCAATGAAACTTACATCGTTTTGGTTAGAATACACGGCTTCTGCATCAAATCCTTCCTCTCCCTCACGATCGCTCTGCTTCACATGTTTGCTTACCCAGATATATCCGTTGAGGCCCAGGATGAGGTCTACGCCGCACGGCAGGGTGATGAAATGGGACTTCAGCCGACGTACTAAAATTGGAGGTACGACCACAAGCTGTCCATTGCGTAACTGATCTCGTCAAAGCGGTTGTCAGTAGCCTTATAAAAATCAGAAAAAATAGCGGTCACCTTGCCATAGCTTAGAGATCTAGTGTGTAGCGACATAGATCCATCACCAAAGAACGCTTGGACTTCTGCTACCAGGAGATCGCCTTCCTCGAAGAAAGTGCGCATCTGCAACTCATCGCTTTCCAGCTTACGCCGCTAAAGACCGAAAGGTGATAGGTATTCAGCGCTGCCTGGGAGATGATGACTCACCTGTACGCCTCCGGGCAAGTTCACAGACGATAGCATAAGGACCGCATCCTGTCGGGAGTTGGCATCTACCTTCCAGCGTCTAGGTTGGACCTATAGAACATTCTCTCGTCCGAACAATGATGGAGAACAGAGTCAAGACCAACCTCGGTGATTCTCCCCACGACAAGATCACCAACTTCGGCATTGTATCTGTTCCAAGAAAGTTACCATCAATCCTCGTATACTTTTCTCTCAAGGCCAGTGCCCAAACCTTGTCCGGACGGCTCGAACCGTGACCAATTTGTTGACACGTTCAATAGTGCCTGCGACGGACGCAATGACCTCTTCGTTCTCCACGTATGTCCCATGACCCCTAGCTGTAGACGTTGGACGTCAAAAGTCACGGGCGGGGTGGGAATGCATCTCACCGCATGTAGTCTTGCGCAGACGTTAGTGGCTCTCCAGGACATGTCAGCTTTGATCCGCCTGAATCAAAGTCCTCGTCGCCATCGAGATCTATGTCCATATCCGTATCATCAGCACGGCTCCCACCTCCTGCGAAATCAGGTCGCAGGGGAAAGGAATTGAATAAAATCATGTTGAGAAGAAGATGGAGGCCGGTCGGACGTGCGAGTGTAGATGCAGAGGATAAGCGGGGATGCGCGTTGTCTTGACGATGGTGACTGCGTACTATGCAACTTGGCCTTTGGTGATGAGAGGCAAGAGGCAAAAAAGTCAAAACCACGTGTTGACGGCACTCGGCGCCTTCCAGTTCGTTTCTCGCCCTACGTATTCAATTAAACCTCCCTTCTCAGGCTGATGTTTCGACCATAGAAGGAGATCACCGATCACAGACGTGTATGGTAGGCACTCACTCAATAACTGTAATTTTCTTTTCCTTTTCCCACACACATTAGCGATGGCTGAGCGCATGGCTCTCGTCGCAACTTCATGCGTCCTGACAGGTTACGATGTGCATTAATGTTTCGTCTATTTTCTACTTATGAAACAGGCGGATAGATAAACGTGATGCGAGGATAGCGGGAGAGATCGATAACAATAAGTATGCTACAGGAAAGTATGTACAAGCAGGAAGGAGGATGGGTGACGTCGCGAACATAAACCGTGACTCTATATAGTCAATCAGTATATGGCACTCTAGCAGATCAGATGCAGACGCCACTCACACTTTTTTACTTGTAGGCGAGAAAATAAGCCGACAGTGCTGGAAGGTCATTAGAACCTGCATCAGCGTAACCCTGCCTCCGAGATCCATTGAATTTTAAGACGATGACTGCACCGCACCATGCCTTGGGAGCGGCACCAGATGTTATATGGTAGATGGCACGATTCACAGGCGATGATTTTTGGAGAGCCGTAGGAGAGTACCAGAGATGCAAGGGGAATCTCAGCGGTTCACCATTTAGACCTTGGGTAAGGACAATGCCTTCTGAGAGGCCATCAGGGAAGTGATTGTGGACCATAGGGACCGGACAGATGCCTTCCGTAGGTTTATGTGACGGCCGGCAAGTGACAGAGATTATTCGTGGACGTTCTTTAGGGCTGATAAGTCGGGCATCATACACATATTAATAGAAGACAGGGCTCACCCTCCACTGGGTCAAATAGAATTGCAGAGACAGTTATATACTGTGGCTCTGCTGGTGGTGGTGTCGCGATCATGTTCAAACTGTAACCACCGGATGCATTCTGGGCCGGCATGCATTCTTTCCGATGTCGGGGCCAGTCCTGTGAAGACGCGTAAGGAGAGACAAAGGATGGGTTGAATGTCTAGGCGCACACTATTGAGATGTTCGGGTGTGCAATACCAGGCACTTTGGCACCGGCTGCACCACATAGAAGTGGGCCGGCAGCATAGGGTGCACGGATGGTTGATGAGTGGCACAGCGTGCATTGAGAATTAAAGATGAAAACAAGACGGAATACGAAGGGAGAGCACGATGGACGGACTGTTGTAGAGGAGGAGTATTTAAACAGTTTGGTCGCGGGTATGTCCGCTTAAAGGGATTGATAAAAACCTTGTGACAGAATTTGAAGAAAAAGCTTCAAGGATGTTTTCGGTCACGCCCGTTTACTGCCAAATCTTGATCAAACAGAGGCGATGTTCCCAAATAAAATTGGTCAGGCACGTCATAATAACGGAGGAAACGCTTACTGCCCGTCCACGATTATGAACGAACTGCCACCCTGCATCAGTTTGTAATGAGCCGTAATCTGGATGCAGCCGCCGTGGAGAAATCCTAGACACCATCCATCCCATCCGTCGCTTGTGCGAGCTGTTCGAAAGTGGAGACGTCGTGACGGTGACTTGGGAAGAACTAAACATATTTGGATTCTGAGCAAGAGTACAAGAGAGAAATGGGGAACAAGCTTTCAAGCTTTTGAGATCGCCGTGGAATTCAAGTAGCTGGAAAGATCACTGCGAACTGGTTCTATCAGACAATTTGTTCAGATCTCGGAATCTGAGACCGTTTTGAGCAAGAGCAACGTGGTCTACTAACTGACATAACCAGGACCCCGAAAACCAGTGGCCGTACGGTCCCGGAAGTATGCCGAGCTTATGCCGACAGCCCTGCTCTGATGTGACATAGTGTGACAGCTCACCGCGTCTTTTGCACCACCATGTCCGACGATGAAATGAACATTGACGAGGGTATGTCATTCTAGTATCTTTGTGTCTATGTGACAGCTTAAATTACTCTTTTGCAGTCGCTGCGGGGGGAGCCGTTAGGAGGAGAGGTCGTGGCTTCCAAAACACGGGTGTGTTCTGAATACTACCGATTATTGCTTTACTCATTGTTCGTTTCCCTTATATCTCTTCGCTTGCAGGCGGCAATGAGGGCACCGTGACTGCTGAACCCACGTATGACCGAGTTGAATCCAAAGATTCCGATACCAGGGCCGCGCGTTGTGAGTCTTCACTTGGATTATACCTTTGAAACGTGTTGATGGATTCCTTCCTCTCCGGATGCAACTATATAGCGGTTGAAGGCTGGATTGTTCTGGTGACAAATGTACACGAGGAGGCAACTGAAGAGGATGTTACCGACAAGTTCGCAGAGTTCGGAGAGATTAAAAATCTACACCTTAACCTAGATCGACGGACGGGGTATGTCAAGGTGAGATATCCGGTTTTTGTGGTGCATTTCATATCGTAATATTGGCTCGTTCTTGCAGGGATATGCATTGGTGGAATATGAGACGATGGCTGAGGCGCAGGCGGCTATCGATGGTGCATCTGGTACCACACTGCTGGAGCAGACAATACAGTGCGATTTCGCATTCGTTCGACCTCCACCGTCAGGTCCAAAAAAAGGCAGAGGCCCTCGTGGACGCAGCGCAAGTCCAAACAGAAGGCGATGACCACGTATCTGTAGCATTTATATTCTCCTGCCTTGTACACCAATACATTACTTTCTGGCCTGCTATCGGAGTATTTTCATGTGTAGAGCCTATCATTGTCAGTGACGACCACGTTGTGAAACTATTCGCTCAGCCAGCACTCTTTTTCCCACGGTTTCTCGTCAACGAACTTCACCGCAGACACCGGTCACCATGGTCAAAGCTGTCTCTCCCTCTGCTTCTGACGGCCAGGATGACGGGCGTAGTGCAGCGTCTAAGAAAAGAAAAGATGAGCCTGAGGAGGAAGGCGAAGGGGAGGAAGAAGACGGCGAAGAGGAAGAATATGAGATTGAAAAAATCGTCCAGGCGAAGCGCGGGGTGTTTCCAGACGTGAGTATCGCGATAAAATGATACATCCTGCATCGTACTTATCCAACAATCTAGGGCCGGATGGGTTATTTGGTCAAATGGAGAGGTTATGCTGACGAGCACAACTCCTGGGTTGACGAAACTGATGCCGCGTTCGTGTTCTGCCCTTGGCTTCGTGGCTTCGTTCTAATTCTTTTCCACCAGAAATGCACACGACTTAATCGACGCCTACTGGAAGAGGAACGAGAAAAAGAGCGCGTCGTCCAAGACACCTGGACGCAAGCCTCGAAAATCGACTGACGTCCCCGAGGAGGAGAGCGCCTCTGCGCCGCCGAAGAAACGCGGCAGGAAATCCCAGTCTGAGCGCGGTGTGACCGCTGAGGACGACGACGATGCAAGGAAGTCGAAAAAGTCGCGCAAGTCGGCTGGAGGCAAAAAGCAGACTCAGCCCCCCGCCGAGTCCGGGGATATCATTATGGAAGAGGGATCGCCCATTGGCGACATGTCCCAGTATGAATCGCTGGATAGTTGGGAACATCTTGTTGGCACGGTCACGACGGTCGAGCAGGATCAGACTGATAAGTTGTTGTGGGTGTACTTTTCTTTGTGAGTTTCTTCTTGCTTTCTCCTCAAGTCAATTGTTCATTGATGCTTTGTTTATAGGCGATCTAGCGGGGAGCGCGTGAGGGCTCAGTCTACAGTTTGCCGAGAGAAATTTCCCCAGAAGGTATGTGCTCGCCGTCCTGGTCCGGAGTCTCAAGGTAGTTGACGCCATCCGTATAGCTCCTAGATTTCTATGAACAGCATCTCAAGTGGACTGAGGCAGAAGCAGACGCGAACTAGACCACTGACGTTATGTTACATTCTTCTGCCGCCCTCGCCGCCCATTTTTTTTCATCTTGTAATTGCTTGTAATCTCCGATTCCCGTTCGGGCTGCTTCATCTTTCTTTTTCTTGATAGTATGCGTATACAGTCTGCGACCAACAAATTTTGTTCACCGTCTCAATATGAATGCAAGGTGGTCCCTGAATAACTTATAAACAGATGATGGGATGATTTTGGTGATGGGCTGATGATGTTCGTGTTCTAGCTAATATCTTTACCAATCCAATTGCGGAGCGCAAATGGTGTATAACGCAAGTCGCCCCCCGCCACCTCCTCCGTTCGAACAGATAGGATCTCGCTTGAACAAAGGGCCCCCTGCAGGTACCAACATCGGGCGTACTGTTCAGCGTCAACGCTATAGTATTGGTATTTCTATTTACAACGGGGATAAAAACGCGCTCTCGATCATGCTGAGTGGAATCTCGGCGTCAGTGGCGGTTTGGGTTGTCTGGAGAAATGTACGTAAAAGATATGTGCCACGTAACATATCCGTCTATCTCGGGGTAGGTCCAATGAGCGGCTGAGCAGGTCGAGGAACAAAAGACTGGGCGAATTGTTACGATCATTCCTTCGCGGCAAGGTCGAGCAAGCGCCTGCCGACTCGCCTGCCTTCTAGTCGTTTCGCAGCTTCGACAGAGCTGGTTTTCTGGGACCGTCTCGTCCCTCACTCCAAGGACACACCCACGTCCAATAATTCGTACTAGCTACAAGGGGCTGTTCTGGATCTTTTCATTCTTTTTCTTCCCACTCCGTTTTATATACATTGCATGTTAGCAACGGCAGGCTCTTTCTCTCATACAGCAATGATACCGTCGGAGTGAAAGCCAATGATCCGCCCCCATTGAAAGTCGGAGATTGGGAAACAATTAAATCTCCTTTGGACCTGGACTTCGGGTGCAAGGCTTCAAAGTTGTCGATATTCGTTATTAGAGTTTTAACTTGCAGCTGGAGGTATGCGCCCCTGTCGAATACGTTATAAGTAAGAGGGATGTAGAATTAACGTTGAGGACTGCGACGGTGTCTATCGTCAATTACAACTTAAAAAGGAACGGGCATATGGATTCATGCTATCATATCAGTTCCTAGTTGGGTCGTAAATTTCGAATGCACAATAACAACCCAAGGTCGCGCATCTGTGAGAACTTGAGCAGGCGCTTAGGAAGAAGCTATTTACGGGTTCCCACCTACCTTCTTGGCCAATTTCATCCGGCTTGATGGTGAAGTGGCCCCTCCCTTGATAATCAATCCTACCTAGCACCAAGCGCATATTGATTTTTGACTCACAAATTTGGAAAAAGGCGGGCACATTTAAAAGCGTGGTTGGGTATCTATCAGTGTCATGATTTGTAGCACAGCTATCGGAGGAGATTAGAATGCCTGCTTCCCTGAACCGTTGATTCAAAGTTTTGTTCGGACCGGTCTTCCTTTGTGTACTCTCGTACTACTAAAACTCAATTTAACAAGCGCTGATCTATAATTAACCAATCTCCATGGACTTCTCATACGAGAACTTGTACGATTGGTATATCTAGAGTTGTTACAGCCTGAGTGCCTAGTACGCTGGTCCAGATGCATGCAGCATATGCAGGGAGGTTAATCACGGTCAACTAGAACACGCACGTTGAACAAAGAGTGAGGTGAAGGATAAGGATATCAAAATCGTGGCATTGATTGTGCCTCCCATAAATGAATCCAAGGGACCCATATCTTCAAACGGAGACATCTAGTTGACCGGTCTAGGTAGGCAGCATCGTATGAGCATGAGGGAGATGTCTTCACTGAGACTAGCCCTCCCCGACGCGGATGCGACACGACTGAAAGAGGCATTGTACGGAAACCACCTAATGCGCCTGCCTTACTGAAACGCACCCGACGGCAGAGATGAGCCGGAAACAGACGGCAAGTGCAAAAGCTCCCCTTGCAGCCCTTCACTTGTCCCCCTACAGGGAAGATGCCGAATATTGCGATCGGTTACGAGGCGGATTCGCGGTAAGGTGACCCAAAAGAGTTTAGCGCGTCTCCTCCCAACTCGGTCCTGTGCGTGAACACTCGGAAATAGAACTTTTATATCCTAAAACACCCCCGATTTCGAGCCGTCAGCCATTGCTGTCCAAGGTAGGCAGGTTACATGAATGATTGCTGCTGGTCCAATTCGCAAACGATACTTCGCGAGCCGGGAGGTTTGAGTAGTTTATCGGAAGGATTTAATTAAGTATCAGTTTATCGGGAGGGTGGTGGGGTCCAGGCTCTCAGTGTCGAGGGCGGTTACAGATTGTTGCTGTAAATAAACGGATGCCGATCCTCCTCTCGATGGTTTGACCCTAGCGGGATTCCGGAACTTCCCGCAGATCCATTCATACAATTCATGCAGTTCATGCAACGACTAAGTCCCCATCATCATTCATGCACGATACTGGCAAGTAGAGAGCACCCACCACCTCCCCCCTCCCCCTGCCACCCTCTGCGGAGGCCGGGGCGTTACGTCCTTTTCCCACCGGCTCCAGAGAAGAATTGTGGTGTTCGATAGAATCCGAGTTCCGAGTTAATACTCGTCGGGAGAGGCGGGAGAAGGAGAGTATGGAGATTCAAGGGCACTTGGCCATCGGTTCCGAGCCATACCCAGGGGTCCACCCTTCCCAAACCCCCATCTCGGAGCCAAAAAGTTACACTCGTAGAGTTTTGTTCCGCTGAGAATAGAAGTACGAGGTACGAAACTCCCCCCCCAAAAAGACATGATCGAGACCCCCCCCCCTCCTGGTTCGAATTCGAAAGCGCCACCACTCATGGACTAGCAGACGGTAAGCCACAACTGTACATAAGAGCGGGGAAACGGCCGAAGTGATATTCGTGTTCAGCTAGCTTGGGTGACGTTGAATATTCGAGTTTTGATGGTACCGATCGTAACGGGTCGTGAGGGGGGGAGGGTGCGAGTTGAAACAATCGTCGAGCGACCCCCACCCTCCCCCCACGCATCGGAGCCGTGAGAGGGAGATTGCAACAAGGAACGGAATTACCGCAGTATCTGAAAAAAAACGAAAGCAGTTCCTGGAAACGCTCCGGCCAGCCCATGCCCCCCGCCCGATTTGTGATCCCCGCCCAATCGCGCGTGCTCTGCATCCAAGAATCTTAAACCTGCCGATCCGCATCGCACGTCATGCATCCAGAGGTTCCTAGCGAAGGATTTCGTCATAGATGCTGGTGCATGATCCCCGTTTATCATCCGTCATGATTAGTGGGTGGCTTCTTTGACTTCCCCCTTGCACTTCCTGCCAAGAGATGATGCCGAACAAGGTGTGCAACCGCAAGTAGAATATTTAGACATCTGCTTCCGCAAATTTCGGACGAAGGGGGAGAGAAGAGTTGTTTGGTCGTAAACGAGAGCGGTCAACAAACCGCTTGCATGCATGTTCCTGGAAACACAGCCCAACTCCTTCTTGCCTATCCAGCGGCGGAAGCGGTTCCTGGGATCATTGCTCCGTCAAAGCGCGCCCAGTTTGAGGCATGGGGAAACGAGGAATGGACGCTGGGGATTTTTTCGTTCAGAGGCGGTGGGATTTGTTCGGCCTAGTTTGTAGGTTGTGAAAATATTTCCTAAAGCCAACATTGAGTTACGAGCATGGAGCTGGTCCAGGTAATGAAGAGGTCTAGACATGATTTGGGAGGAGTGGCTCGGATCCTGGATCTATGGATAAGGATAATAGATATAGACGTTCGATGCACCTCTCCATCACACGTATAGGCACCAAAAAAGTCCCGGCGGGAGATACTTGTCGCTTCTGGCGTACTGGCGCGATCACGGGTTGTGTCCTTGGGTGGTCCAGGTAAAGCGAAGAAGAACGGCCCTCATAAATCCACGGTCCGGGGGAGTAATGAATGGAGAGGATGTACACGAGTGTACACGTCCACGAGCCACATGCAATCCAGAACCTCTCGCGCATGAGGACCACCTAGCTGCGCGCCGAAATCTGATGGAAAGTGATAGTTGTAGGTTGCTGGGAGGGCAGAGTGCGGAAGCAACAAAGCTTCACGGCTGGTGATGGAAGAAGACGAAACAGGAAAGAGCCGTCGGTTGGAAAGAGGTCACGTAAGCGAATACGAATGGATCGCTCTCTGTTCATATTCATAGCTGATGGTAGATATGACATTTAGGACGTAAAGTCGTAGCTGTTGCTCAAGGAAATAGTTAGGAATGGCGACGACCTGATGGAAAAGAAGGCGATGACGACGACGCGGTCTTTGAACTACTAACTACCCAGTTGCGCTGTAGAACCTAATTCCTGAGAAGCCGTATCAACAATGAGCGGCACGGCTGTATCAAAAACCGCGGAACCCACAGGGTTTTTGACAGAACCTGTTGTGATGGAGAGGCACTGCACGTCACGTAACCGCTTGACATTGGGCCTCATGGGAGAGAATGAAAAATAACACACCAAGTATGCAGAACCTTTTTTTTTGAACTGTAAAAAGATGCCAAGATATTTTGGTGGCCGTGGCGGACAAAAGCAAGATGGGCCTCCGAGATCCGAAATGCCCCCCACCCCAAGTCCTTGCTACTTGGATATCACTTTAGTTTAAAGTTTTGAGTGGGCGGCCCCGATCATGAACGAAACGAACGGGACGAACTTGAATTCGTCATTTGTCAAGGCTCCCACGTGGTTGTAACGTGGCGTAGATTTCATTCATGGGGAAGTCCCCTCCTCTCCATTCCCCCTTTTTTTTTCCACAAGCATGACAGTTCACACGTATTGTCGAAACCGGATTCTTTATATCCCGGAGTCAAACAACGGGGGTTTTATCATTTATTTTCTCCGAGTGATTTACCAGTGAGTACGACGATGATTGTTGGGGGAACTAACAAGTGGAAGGTGTCCCACGGCCGATAATTATCCTGGCGGGAAGGTCTAGAGCGTTTAGGTTTTGGATGTGCAGGGGGGGATATAAATGTATCTGCAGGCCTGGGAGGGGATTGGCGACTTCCCCGCCGCACGGGGATTTTACGATCGCAATACATTAGGATGGCTAGGCTTGTCGGTGGGACGAAAAAGTTCTCACGACCGTATTTTTGGTTCGCTGAGGTGTGAGATAATGCCCAGCCATTGAGTTGATAGATATCTCGAGCCTACTGAGTACTTGCTCGAGCACAAGTCCCAGAGTTCTCACGGTGTGACGCACAAAGGGCGCTAGTGCTATTCATTTTGCATCACCCGGCGGCAAACAAGTACTGCATCATGATGTCGGGCTCGGAGAGCTGTTTATCAGGTCATGGAATTGAAAGGCGCAGCAGATATAGAATTGAGAATACAAACGGGGGAGAGAAATGTACGAGGTCGAGGTAAGCCGGCGGGACTGCGATCAGCGTTCTCAGCCTAACCGCTGGAGGCGCAAGCTCTGAAGGGTCACAGAAATTATTGTATTTGAAAGATGATTGACGTAAGAATGACGAGCTGATTAGCCTTTGTGCCGTCCCGCGGCTCATACCACAATGGACAAGCCGTCATTGGAAGCCAAGGGGAATGCGCGAGCTGATGAGGGGTGAATAGAAATGACACCACAGCGGGGGTTTTCTCTAGTTGGTCTCGGAGGCTGCCTCGAGATCTCGCGGTCTTGTGCCGACGCGACTAATAAGATGGATAACAATTACTATCAAGTGAGATGAACACTCATCTGGCGTCTGAATCGCACGCTTGTCGACAGATGAATTGCCTGCTCTACAGAGGTAACCCCTGGGGTCGGGCTCGGTGAGAGGTCCTGGGTCCTAGGCTGCGGCCATCTTCGCAGTGACAGCCTTTGAGTGATTAAATATGAATCGGTATGTTGAAGGAAGACATTGATAGGTACGCACTCGGTCTGTTTCTGTTGAAGATCACTCACTGCACGTGGATCTCTTGGCCTTGACAGCTCGAGATCGATGTTAAATGAGTCTTCAGGGTGGAGGGGCCGAGTATTATCCGTTGTCCAGTGCTTTGCGAGGATCTTGACATATAGACGAAGGGGTCGAGGAAGGGGGGGTGAGGGAAACCGGTGCAATTGACTTTTTTTTACTACTCAGTTTTTAATAAAAAGAACTTCAACAACTTTTTGACTTCTTTTTAACTGAAACTAGAATCACAATTTGAAAAAGCTTACAAGTTTAAATTCTGAGTCATCAACATAAACAAGTTTTACCATTTCTTGTAGAGATAGCATCTCTAAAAGATTGATTATATTCCCGAGTTTTAGCTTAGAAAACGAATTCACTCAAAATGTACAGGAGTAGGTATAAAATTGGGTTTATTTCAGACGGTAAGTCTCCAGTGATGGCTGGTATCCATATATGGTGGGCTGACGTACGCGAACTCGCGAGATATAAACATAGCAGAGGGAGAACCGCGGGTCTCAAAACCAATTCAGACTCGTGTAGATCCCTCTTAGTTAAGAGTAATCAGGATTCATTAAGCGAAAGCCTAGACAAAGATTTAGATTCCGCGGTCCGATCAAGTTGGGAGGGGGGGGGTCGAAATCCGACCAAAGCGATCCTTTACCTAGGGTCTGGAATCCGAGGTGTATCGTAAGGTAAGACACCTTGCAGAACACGATGATGGACGCCGCAGGCAAAAAAAGCATGAGGAGTCGCACGAGTGCCTTTCGAATCCCGCCCTTTTTTTTTTACCGTCGTGCTAGTGCGGCAGCTTTGCGACGGAACAAACATGACATGAGGGCGTCGTAGCATCCAGGCGCCATGGGTCGATCCCTAGAAGATGCAATGTATCATAAAATGCCGTACGGAGCACCCCCCAAGTCGTGAATGATGAATGGTGCAAACGCCGTCGGCAAAAAGCAAGGGGGGATCGCGGGAGGGCCTTGCGAGTCCTGCCCCTTGTCGTTATAACGCGGTAGGCTTACGGCGGAATAACCGGTATATGAAGCACGAGAGCTTTGGGACTGAATGATTTGAGTTGAGTTGTGGGAAATATCCTCTGAGGGTGCACGCTGAGACGTGCTGGGCGTGAACGGTAGTAGATCCAAAGTAAATCCTTACCGCAAGTCCTAGCACCAAAGCATACGTGCACATGCGCGTCGTGTGCTTACAGGACATATCTTCCAGTTCCATTCTCAGCACCCAGGCTTACAGAAAGCTACTGCCGCCATAAGACACTGTGCGGGGGGCATCATCCCAATGTTTTGCGAGCCGTCCATCAAAATGAGTGCTATATGAGCAATCTAAGTCCGCTCCGTGGCTTGGACAGTCCTCCAAGTCGAGAAAGACGCAAGAAAAGGTCTCCACACATCAATGAATGTGTCACGGGAGGCAAATGTACGAGATAAGGAGTATCCCTATTCGACATAACTCGAAGGAAGACAAACCTGTTGACTATTATCTTTCCTCTATCAAAACGTGGTCAATTCATTAACGCTTATCGCTAAAAGAGCCAGGCCTTACATATTCTTATTCTCCTCCGTCTCTCGATGAGCCTCTTGGATATCATTCCAATCGTATACCTATCCGCGAGGTCAGAAAGCCGGCGCAACCCCAGGAAAGGAAAGGCCCACCTTGTGTATGTACGTCTTGATTGGACCATTCCCTTCGCGTCCGGTAATGTTCCCCAGGACCTCATCCCTCAGTCTGCTCATGGTGTATTGAGTTGATGTGGGAAATATCCTCGGACGGTGCACGCTGAGACGTGCTGGGCGTGAACGGAAGTAGATCCCAAGTAAATCCTTACCGCAAGTCCCAGCACAAACATACGTGCACATGCGCGTCGTGTGCTTACAGGACATATCTTCCAGTTCCATTCTCAGCACCCAGGCTTACAGAAAGCTACTGTCGCCATAAGACCACTGTGCGGGGCATCATCCCAATGTTTTGCGAGCCATTCATCAAAATGAATGCTATATGAGCAATCTAAGTCCGCTCCGTGGCAATTGGAACAGTCACCGCGTCGAGAAAGACGCAAGAAAAGGACTCTGCACATCGATGAGCGTGTCACGGGAGGCAAATGTACGAGATAAGGAGTATCCCTATTCGACATAACTCGAAGGAAGACAAATCTGTTATGCAATTTCGACTATTATCTTTCCTCTATCAAAACGTGGTCAATTCAATAACGCTTATCGCTAAAAGAGCCAGGCCTTACATATTCTTATTCTCCTCCATCTCTCGATGAGCCTCTTGGATATCATTCCATTCGTATACCTATCCGTGAGGTCAGAAAGCCGACAACCCCAGGAAGGAAAGGCCCACTTTGTGCATGTACGTCTTGATTGGACCATTCCCTTCGCGTCCGGTGATGTTCCCCAGGACCTCATCCCTCACTCTGCTCATGGTGTATGAGAGATAGTCCGGTGAACCGTTCACAGTGCCTACCGGGCGATCAGATCCGCCTGGTATTCCACACTACGAGACCTGAGCGTGGATCCCTGCACGCGGAGGCGCTTGTAAAGGAAAGGCCGCAGATCCACAGACGGGATCGTATACCCTGCCTTGCTCTCTCAGCGCTCCGCATACAGTGTATACAGGAAACGACGCGTACCGCTGAGCAAAGCGAATATAGTCATCCGGCCATCGACGGCGAGCGCGTCGATATTCCCCTCCCAGTGCGTTTGGCCGACAAAGTCGAGGACGACGTCGACGCCGTGCCCGTGGGTGATGGCGAGCGCTTCGGCTGCGAAGTCGTGGGTCGTGTAGTTGACTGCGTGGGTGGCGATGGAGAGGAGCCAGTCTTGGTGGAGGCGGTGGCGATGATGTTCTTCCTGGGGGGGAGGGGTGAGTGTGAGTGTGAGTCACGGGGTTGGACGTGTAGGTGGGGGGGCTGACGCGCCGAGGGAGCGGGCGATTTGGATGGCGGCGATCCCTACGCTGGAGGAGGCGGCGTGGATGAGGACGCTCTCGCCAGGCTGGAGCGCGCCGTAGAGCGTGATTCCTTGAAGGGCTGGGAGGCGGGGTGAGTTTCTTGAGGGGTTGAGGAGGGGGCAAGGGTATACGGTACCGGTTAGGAATGCCTCGGGGATGCTGGCGGCTTCTGCCCAGGAGAGGTGGGGCGGTTTGGGGATGAGGTGCGATTCCTGTGCGAGGATGTACTCTGCGTAGGCTCCCTGTGGGGTTGGGAGGCGTCAGTTTGGGCGTGGGGCGAGGGGGCGATGCCGAAGACTGGGTCCCCCTCTTTCCAGGTAGGGGAGACGTTGGGGCCGAGAGCGGAGATGTGGCCGGAGAATTCTACGCCGAGGATCGTAGGTGCCCCGGGCGGCAGGGGGTAGTTGCCTTCTCGTTGGAGGATGTCCATGCTGTTGAGCCCAAAGGCCTTGACCTGTGCTAGGGTGAGCGCCAGGAAGAGAGAGAGGTACGAGTTGTAGTACGAACTTTGACAAGAAGCTGGCGTTCCCCGGGAGTTGGGGTCTCTGCGTGTCCGATGTAGAGGTTCTCGCGGGGGCCTTTATCGTCTTTGATCAGGATGGCTCTCATGGTGAGAGGTACGAGGGTATGACATCACAGGCGTGATAACCGCAGATAATGAAGACCGTAATAAAGTGTGATCGGATGCATGACGTCACGCCCTCTCTCCTTGTCTTCATACCACCACCACCACCTCGTCGTCTCGTCTCTCTCTCTCCCACCCTGGCTCCCCCATGCTCAACCTCAAACGCGCCGGGTCCAACCCCGCCGGCCCCGCCCCCACCACCAAAAAATACCGCCCCCTGTACGACACGCCGTTCCCGAACCCGTCCAGCGACAACCTAGCATACAAGCTCCCCTCGAGCGCCCCCAGAGCCGGAGGCACGGGAAAGTTCTCCCCCGTACCCGTGCCCTCGGTCCGCAGGACGAGCTCGCGGAACCTGAAGGAGAACAGGGTGAAGAGCGCGTCCAAGTCCCGCTCCCGGTCCAAGCCGCGGAAGGGCGTGCTGGAGAGTCCCTTTCCCGTTTTCGCCTCTGATGGGGAGGCGCCGGGTCGGTTTCCGAAGCGCACGCTGTCGGATAGGTTCCAGCCGAATGTGCCTGTTGCGCAACAGTCCCACTCGACGACGACGTCTCCGCAGCCCCAGTATGAGAGGAGACGCCGTCCGTCTGTGCCTACGCCTCCTCGCACGCATATTTCCTTCCTCGATCCGGATGTCAAGCACCATGGCCTTGGGGACGTTGAGTTCAGTATTGCGTCTCCCGAGGTGGATTTCAATAGGCCGCCGTCGCAGTTGTCGTTGTATGATGGAGCTGGGATGTTTGCCGATGTTCAGTTCGTTTCCACGCCATTTCGGTTCGCTAGGAATAGGGAGGGGACGATCGACCCGCGTTTGCTGTCCAAGCGTGATAACCCGTTGAGCGACACGGATACGGATGAGGAGGGGCCTATTACGAGCCCGTACAAGCTTTTGAAGAGGTCGTTGCGCAAGTCGCGTGGGATGTCTGCGGGGTATGTGACGCCTGATGAAGAAGAGACTGGGTGGATCAGTGATTCGTTGATTTCGCCGCCCACGAGAGATGTCGAGATGGCCGATCCGGAGCCGACTTTGGTGGAGGAGTTGTCGTTGGATAGCTTGATTTTGGGTTATGGTACGCATATATGCGTCTTAAATCAGAGGCTTACCGTTTTAGTAGATGACAGGCCGGGGCCTGTACGCACGCAGTCGCTTGACTCTTCAGCATTGTCCTTGGGGCCTGCTTTGCAGATCAAGCCTGCGACTAGAAGGACTCGGAGCGGGACTGTCCTTCAAGGCGCGACTAATGAGGCGGCTGTTGGGAGGACTAGGAGCGGGACTGTTACCCAGCGGGCGAGAAGCGGGACTGTCACGCAGAAGAGAGCCAGGAGCGGGAGTATCTTGGCTCCGCCGCCTATCGTTGGCGGGGGAAGAGCTCGGAGTGGGAGTATACTCAACCGTGCGCCGCCACCTGCTGGAAGGAAGGGCGTCTTTAGCGGGAGAATGAGCGCGCCTGATGGAGATGGGGATGACGAGTTTTCAGAGGACGAGGTGCGCTCGTGTTCGCCTGATCCGCGTCTCTTATTCTTTCTTAGCTGGAGCGGTTGACGTTCAGCACTCCGGAAGACGAGCTGCCGCTTCCTCGACCTCGGATACGCCGAGCGAGGGTGAGGGATGGGCAGATGAAGATGTACAGGCACCCTCCTGCGGAAGGGGACGAGGACGGTATGGACGAGGACGATGAGTTGTTGTTGGTGAGTGTTCTTTGGCAGGTTGCGTGGTGCTGATTTCAGTGTCGGCGCAGAAATGAATAGGTAAGAGCGCGCTAATAAAATGTTTGAAGATGTGACTCTTTGGCTCTGGCTTGGTCTTGCTGCACTGGAACTGATGAACTGGAACGCTTTTGTATTGACTGCACTCTTTGGACTTGGATCGCTTTGGAATTGTAATTGTATTAGCTCTGCATGTTTGTAAAATGATGAATGTTGTGTTATATTTTTTAAGCACGCGTGAGCCTTTTAAGAAAAGACTGAAAGATGCTCTTTAAGTTCTACGGGGCATGAAGTGGCTGTGCAAGTAAGATGTATTGTAAGAAGCAAGAGAGACTAGTACTACAAGGTGAAAGGCAATAAAAAATTACAAGTCTGCAGGATCTCTGTGGTCGCCCTTGGCGTAGCTGACCTCTTCGTCGGTCATCTCGCCTACGATCGGTTGGCCGACAGGCAGAATGCTGAGTTGCGGTGGGTTGGGTTTCTGGGGGGCTACGGGCATAGCGTGCTTCTTGGCACCGACACTTCGCTTGGAAGGTGTGGGGGCCGCCTGTGTCTCCGCATGAGTAGCCTCCGTCTGTGACACCGCCTCTGCCTGCTCGAACGCCTGTTCGACCTGCTCCTTTGACTTGCCGACCAACAAGGCATCGAGCTGCTTCATATCTTCACGGATGCTGGCAACGCGAGAGACAAACCCAGTGATGGCGTCCTGCATGTCATGCTGCTTCGCCTCGAGGGCGATGAGGACGGTGTCCCCGAGCGGCCTGGCGTGGGTGTTGTTCTGCAACTGGCGGATCTGGGTATCAAAATCGGTGTAGACTGCGTTTGGGTCAGCAAGAGAAGGAAAAAGAGAGGAGAGGAGGAGAGACGCACCCCGCATCAAGTCATGATAGCGCTGCCAGTCTTCATACGTGACGTCCTCCAACCAGGCGTAGTCCAAGCCCAGGTCGGCCTGCGCCTTTTCCGCGAGGGCCTTGACTTGGCGACTCGCAACGACGCACTCCCTGACCTCGTCCTCCCTGACGCGCACCGCCCACTTCTCGACGCGCTCGCCCATCTCGCGGACGAGAACCGCGAGCTTCTCCTCGACGCGCGCGAGGACCTTCTCCCCGCGCTCGCGCTCGCCGTCCTTAGGCGCCTTCCGCCACCAGCCCTCGAGGCCGCCGACGAGCCGCTCCGCCTCGTCGACGAACCCGGCGAGGAGCCTGCTGACGTGCACGCCGCCGACGAAGTCGGTGTCGGCGTCGTCGAGGGCCTGGCCGAAGAGGGCGGCGGCGGCGCGGCTGCGGATGCGCGAGAGGTTGGCGCGGACGGCGGCGGCGCGGTCGAGCGCGAAGGAGTCGAGCTGGGCGGCCCAGGCGGTGTGGCGGGCTGTTATGTTGGCGCGTTTGGAGGCGATGGCGGCGTGGTCGCGGGTGGTTTCGGTGGGCGGGGTGAAGGAGGAGGCGGAGGTGGGCGTGGGGGTGTTGGGGGCGGGGGTGTCGGCGGAGTCAAAGTCGATGCCGAGGTCTGCTAGAAAGTCGTCGTACTCGTTGTCTTCTGTTGCCGGCGACGTGATTGGCTCTGCAGATGACGTCGCTGACTCAGATAACGTCGGTATTGGCTCTTCAAACGTGGTCGACGACGTTGGTATCTCTTTGGTCGACGGCTCTTCAGACGGCGTCGCTGTTGGCGCCGGCTCAGATAACGTCGATATTGACTCTTTAGTCGACGGGTCAGCGGTCCACGACATTGGTGTCTCTTTGGTCGACGAATCTTCAGACGGTGTCGCTGTTGGCGCTGGCTCAGATGACGTCGATACTGGCTCTTCAAATGTGGTCGACGGCTCCTCAGACGGTGTCGTTATTGGCTCTGGCGTCGATGTTGGGACTGGGTCACTCGGTGCTGGGTCTGACGTCGGTACGTGCTCGGCATGGCCCCGACTGAGCTCAACGACCTTGATCCACATCTTGCCAACATGCGGATCCACAAACTCCCGCCTCAGCTCCCCCAGCCTCCGCACACACACCCGATACGCGCCCACCACCCGCGGTCGTCCAAACCCGTACGCCTTCTGCACGTACGGCGCCACCGCGGTGTACGCTCCGCGCACGTAGGGCGAGACGGTGGCGTATGCCTTGCGCACGTACGGCGTGGCAACCGAAGCGTACTTGGTTATCGGGTCCACGTACGGCTTCAGATACGCTCGATACCGCGGCTCCACAAACTCCTCCACACCCCGCACCGTCCTCCTCACAAGCGGCGTCAGCACCGCCGCCCCCTTCTCCACCACCGGCCGCACCATCGGGTGGCCCACCACCCGCCTCACAGGCGGCGCCAAGTACGCATCCACCACGTTCGTCCTGTACTTTGCCAGACCCCAACACACCGGGTCCTGCAGCCCGTAGTCACTGGGACACACTCGCAGAGCATATGCCACGAACACCGCCAGAAACAGGGCCAGCACACGGTCAGTGAACGCCCACCCCCGCTTCTTCACGCCTTTCTTTTTCGGTTTGGCCTTTTTCTTGGGCGCTGGGACTGGTTCGAGGGGAGGAGGCGGCGTCGCTGGTCGCCCCAGTGGAGACGCAGACACCTTTTTACGCGGAAGAGGCTGTGACGAGTTGGTACGCGACGCCATCCCTGGCCCGACTTGCGCTTTCTTGTTCACCACCATCCTGGGTGTCCGCGCGCTAATTTCAGATGTGGACGTTATTGGTTAAAATCTCAAAAACGTATGACGTGTAGGTCTTCTACTTCGGCCCGCTTTCCGATTCCACGTCATCCTGTTCCTTTCGTTTTACCGTCATTTCTCCATCATCATTCCGACCATGCCTGGATCATCCTTTCTCCTTGATATACACCGCTTCGAAACAAGGTCCTTGTTATTACTCTCTTTGCTTCTTTACCATCAGCTCTGGTAACGTTCGAATCCCCACAGTAGATTCATACGAAATCGAACTAGGAAATCAACTCTTTTCCTTACCTCTGTATTTGATTCAGTGACGGACGTCTTTCTCTCTCCGTGAGCTTGGCTTTATCCTCGGAACCTTCGTCCCGGACTCGCTTTCGCTTTCCCTCTCGTTCTCCGAATCCACGTCACTCTGCTTGGCGCTCTCCAGTCCTCCGCGCTCCCTTTATCCGCCATTTTTCCACCCTGATTCCGGGTCGACTTTTCTCAAAGTGCTTCGTGTTTGACTTTTATACACGGGGTTAGAATCTCTGGAGACATCGACGAGTTTCCGCGAAATGGTTTACAAGCGCGTTTCCCGAGCCTACTTCCAAAGAGAAAGGGACGTGTTTGGAACTTTTTTTCGACAGGATGGGACCACCGAAAACACCTACCTCCAAGTTGTCCGGCTTCCACCTCGCGTTTGCCACTGGCTTCACACCAACTCTCTCTTGGCGGAGCTGCATAGATGTACACCCGGGTTCGAATCCCGATAAAAAAAATAACCACGGTATGAGCATCCTCTTTCCACAAGACGCACAAAACATTCTTTCTTCCTCCCGGCTTTTGCTCGTGGTGATTTCTTCGAGTCCCACTTGGGTCGGGTATGCTACGCTTTCCTCTCTTCAGCGCGAATAAGGAAGTTTTCCTTCGGAAGGCTTGCTTTGGATATCGAATAAAGATGGTAGACCTCTATGCTGATGCTACAATGTTCGGTTTCCGATGTAGACGACGCGCCTCTGGATAAAAGTCTACACCGGCTCGAATACCGATACGTGGTGTTGAGAAGCGACGGGATGGAAAAAACCTGGGCGAAACTTTTCTTATATCCACACAAAATAACCACTTGTCTTGTAGCCTTCCTTGGCTGAGGTGGATAGCTGGTACCCGCGGGTTCGAATCCCGATAAATGCATGACTGAGTATGAGGAATCTTTTTTTTCGACACGACCTAATACCTATGCACGGAGCACCGAACCCTCCCTCTATCCTTTCTCCACACTTACCGCTTTCAATGCTCGCAGTTCCTATTTCCTTGCCCGAACGGGATCTCGCGATCTGTCTCTCCGTTGGTATGCCGTGCGCCTCAGTGCTGATGCCACTGCAAGATTCAGTCCCCTGTGTGGATGGGGCGCAGGGTGTCGTATGCGCACGGTGAACGGTGCTTGGGGGTGTCTTTGTCGCGTCCTTGAAGGGCACATTCCCTTCTTGGGCTTATACTCACCCACTCATCCGGTGAAGTCTGAGTCAAATCCCGCGCTCACGGGATGCCACTCGAGGTTTTCCCGACGACCACGGTGCTTTAGTCGAGTTGGAGTACGAGAAAGGGCATGATGGCGTTCCTCGTTAAATAAGCTCTGGGGAAAATCCTTTTCCCCTCGATGAATATCTGTTCCCGGATTTCCGTATGAGGAGGGTTCGGGGCTCCATTTTTCAATTCGGTAGTTGGCTCGTCTGCGTGAATATATGTGAACTGGTATGACTCCGTTTATACCGTTCTTGATGGCTCCGCTTGTTTCCGGCCTGGAGGTGCTTTTTGCTTTCATACACGAGCACAAGATGTGGTGGTGCATGCCATCTTAATATCAGTCTCCGAGATTCTAGATACATGTACATGTACGTATGCAATAAAGCGAACCACCTTTCTCAAAGTGCTTCGTGTTTGACTTTTATACACGGGGTTCGAATTCTTGGAGAAATCAATGAGTTTCTGCGAAATGGTTTACAAACGCGTTTCCCGAGCCTACCTCCAAGTTTGATTAAAGATGAAAGGATGTGTTTGGAACTTTTTAGACAGGATGGGACTACCGAAAACACCTACCTCCAACTTCCACCTCGCGTTTGTCATTGGCTTCACACCAGCTCTCTCGGCGGAGCTGCATAGATGTACACCCGGGTTCGATTCCCGATAAAAAAATAACCACGGTATGAGCATCCTCTTTCCACAAGACGCGCAAAACATTCTTCCTTCCTCCCGGCTTTTGCTCGTGGTGATTTCTTCGAGTCCCGCTCAGGTCTGGCATGCTATGCTTTCCTCTCTTCAGCGGGAATAAGGAGCTGAAGGCTTGCTTTGGATATCGAATAAAGATGGTGGACCTCTACGCTGAATCTGGAAAGTTCGGTTTCCGATGTAGACGACGCGACTCTGGATAAAAGTATACACCGGCTCGAATACCGATACGTGGAGTCGAGAAGTGAATTCGACGAGATGGAAAGAACCTGGGCGGTACTTTTATTATATCCACACAAAATAGGCACTTATCTCGAACCTCGTCTGTTCCGTAGCCTTCCTTGGCCGAGGTGGATAGCTGGTACCCGCGGGTTCGAATCCCGATAAACGAATGACTGAGTATGAGGAATCTTTTTTTCGACACGACCTATACACGGAACACCAAACCCTCCCTCTATCCTTTCTCTACACTTTCCGCTTTCAATGCTCGCAGTTCTTAATTCCTTGCCCGAACGTGATCTCGCGATCTGTCCCTGCGTTGCTACGCTGTACGCCTCAGTGCTGATGCCACTGCAAGATTCAGCTCCCTGTGTGGATGGGGTGCAGGGTGTCGGATGTGCACGGTGAACGGTGCTTGGGGATACGAATAGGTGTCTTTGTCGCGTCCTTGAAGGGCACATTCCCTTGCTCGCAGTTCTTATTTCTTTGCCCGAACGTGATCTCGCGATCTGTCCCTCCGTTGGTATGCTGTGCGCCTCAGTGCTGATGCCACTGTAAGATTTAGTTCCCTGTGTAAATGGGGCGCAGGGTGTCGTATGTGCACGGTGAACGGTGCTTGGGGATACGAATGGGTGTCTTTGTCGCGTCCTCGAAGGGCACATTCCCTTCTTGTGCTCATTCATACTCACTCGTCCGCAGGAGTCTGAGCCAAATCCCGCGCTCACGGGATGCCACTCGAGGTTTTCCCGACAAGCACGGTGCTTTAGTCGAATTGGAGTACGAGAAAGGGCATGATGGCGTTCCTCGTTAAATAAGCTCTGGGGAAAATCGTTTTCCCCTCGATGAATATCTTCCCGGATTTCCGTATGAGGAGGGTTCGGGGCTGATAATTTGGCTCGTCTGCCTGAATATATGCGATGAGTCCGTTTCTACCGTTCGTGATGGCTCCGCTTGTTTCCGGCCTGGAGGTGCTTTTTCTTTCATACATGAGCACGAGATGTGGTGGTGGATGCCATCCTAATATCAGTCTCCGAGATTCTAGATACATGTATGCAATAAAGCGGCTCGCCAGCACAGGGCTCCGGAATTCTCAAAAGAAAAACCTACTTCACCTGTCTACCAATTACCTACCTACCAGAGACCAACAAATTTTTTGTTCGTTTCAATTTGACTTGATTTGGGTCTGCGCACTAGGCTTCGTCCTCCTCCCCCGTTTACTGGTGCGGTATCACTTAGGTAGGACACGCTTCTTGCAGAGATCCTCCAGCGCCTGGCAACGTGGACGAACGATATGTTATTTAATGCGGGTCATGAGACTCGTTGCCACCTCTGGAACTTTTTTTTTTTCAACACTTCTCGGCTCGCGGGAAGATGGCCAAGGTTCGCGGCTCTGTGCAATTGATTTCCAACTTCCAACTGGGGGAGGGCGTGTTTCTCGCAGAGCGGGAAGGAAGGCTTTTTAATAATGGGTGTGATCTTCGACGAACGATGCCTTCCTTATCTGCTGGTTAATGCTGCATCTTGTGCCGAACATGCATAATCATAATCGAGCTATGAGGCACCCTTGCCGCGAACGTTCAATTTTAACCATTCCGTTGTCCTTCTGTGGCTGCACACTTTTACTTCTCCCGAATCCCCGTCTTCAGGTACTGGCCCCCTTGACTTGGAATAATGACTTCGCACGCACCTTGTACTTTTTATCTGCGCATGCAAATGCAAATGTATATGTATGCCTCTTTTTTTTTCTTTTACATCCCATCGATCTGCGTGCCTGAGAGAGAAGACGGATTTGCTCTAGGGACAAGTTGAAGCCCGTCCAAGTCGTCGTGAGGGGCCACCAAGCGGACTTTGAGATGGCCCAGTACCTGATGACAGCGCGGGACCGACTTGTACCGTGGAGGTGGCGATTGCAACTCGTGGTGTATGTAAAGAGCGCCTTCAATTAAAGATCTGACACTGTAACCCACTAAGTAGAGGTATGAAATAGATAACCAGGCCACGATGGAACCCCCAAACGCGTACCGGATTTTCACTTTTACGATCAGGGACGCCAGTTCATGATCGGGTTTGGGTTTGGATTTGGGTTTGGGTGTTGTGGGATCTGTGTTCTGCTCATAGAGCGGAGTGGCGGCGCCTCGTCCTTTGTCTGTTGCCAGCCTCTAGGGGGGGGGCTCCGGGTACGCGTTGGCTGTGCACTATCAATATCGCAGCACATGAAATACAGAGGTCTTTGAAATAAGCGCGCAAGGCTCAATCAGAAAGACGCATTATTCTGCGGTGTGATAGTCGTGGACGAGTTGTCATCCGTGTCTGAGCTTGACGTGATGAAAAGATAGGGAGCACTTCATGGCGAGGGCGGGTATCAAAACGTGGGACGTGGGACATGGGGAAGCGGGCGTGGTGCTGGGCGAGCTGAGAACCACAGGCGGGTACAATGGGCGGATGCCGACACAAGACATATGATCCCAAACCAAAATGTTCCCTTCTCCTTCCCGCTATGTACATTGGACGATTACCAGGGCTTCCCACGCGCTTCTTCCTTGCATTAAAAACCCTTTATTTGGGGGGGCGGCGGGAATCAAACCGTATGACGGTAGATGACCGGCCATTGGGAAAAACTGCAGGATTGGAATTTGGAGCGCGGTGGGGGGGAGGGGAGGATCCTATTCGCTGGTCATCCTTGGCGGGGCTTCCCGGGCGACCCGATGTGATGAACTGTTGTAAATGCGTGCAAGTGTGGGTCGTGAACTGTTATTCTTACCGTGGGGAGGGAGGGTGCTCCTGGGGTCCCGCCGGAGGTCCGGTCCCACCTGTTCGTCGTGACGTGACTGCCCTTCCGGACTGCCTCCCCGCGCGTCTCGGAGAGCAAGGCCCCCCTCCACGATACGGATACGGGCCCACTGGCCACTGGCGGTAATTTGATGCAGTTTTTTTGCTTCCGCTTGGTTCCGCTGGATAACGAACCGACCCAAAATTAAAGCGCGTTCGATCGCATGGCGCTTGGGACGATCTCCCGTTGCTGGAGCTCAATTATTGGAGCGCCCTGCAGAATTTCGATGTGCGATCAGGGGCTTGCGCCCGACCCTGCTGGCTTCCCTTCGATTGAGAGAGGAGCTGGAGGTGAATCGTGACAGGAGAGGGAGCTGCGTCCAGATGACCACCAGCCCCATGCTCGGGCAAAGCTGTGCTGGGCGCCTCTGAAGGCCGACTCGACTATGATGATGATCCAGGCCGATGGATACGGGAACCAGAAACCTGTTTAAGGCAGCAACTTAATGGTTGTTTTTTTTTGGGAAGAAGTAAATGTGGCTGTTTGCAAATTTGGAGCGAGAGAGTCAGGAATCTGGGCATGGGATGGAGCTGACTTCTCCGCCGTCGAGCAGAATTGTGATGGAATGATGGAACGTCGCCGGAATGGTATGTGAGACCGGTGTAAGGGTGCGAGGAGCGTAGAGATTAGACAGTGACATTGGGCCCGGTGTCCTCAAACATTTGGCAGTCAAATAGACAATGTCTTTGTACCTCGCATTCTTTCGGGGTTATTTTGGCGCATGATGATGTCGCCAATAGGTCGAACTTTGCAACATCGAGATTTTCATTAAGGGCTGGTTGATTCAAGGCCGCCCAATGGTGAGAGCGAATGGTAGGTAATCGCTTGGTCTGTTCTGGATATCATGCGACCTCAGGTAAGTTGTACCATAAACATGCTGTTTAAGGACTTACACCCGGTCGATGTTCCGTGATAGTTGGACTATAAGAGCTTTAAGCACTTGAGCGACCTAAAAAAAAATTGAAATGCGTCAGTGGCGCCAGGCGCGGCCTTCTGTTTCATCTAAAGGCACAGTCAAGTTCACCGGGACCGGCGTTCGAATGAAATGCTTCTTGTATTATGAGTTGACCATCGATCTCCTGTAAGGAGTTCTCTTGATGGAAGTCCTTTGATAATCAGGTCCAGGACCACGGAAGCTCCAGGTAATTATCGCATATGCAACAAACGTTAGACACGAGTTTTTTTCCTCAACTAGTTGGTGTAGCATGCTGCGGTATCTATCTTTTTTTGATATAGATCGGCGTGTCCAGCGGCGGAGAAAGATCGTAGACCGCAGCGTCTCGACTGCAAAGCTACAATCAGCATCTCAACATATCAGCACGACGATAGAAAGCTGTGTTCGATGGTGGGAACATCAAAGCCCCCACTTCTCTGGCAGATTTTACGAACGTGGACCCGAACTCGCCTCCTGGTGAGATGCCCGTGCGTCAATAAGGAATAGGCCACCAAAGCTGTTGATCGGACGAGAGGTTCTTTACCGTGTGGCAGTACGTACGAAAGACTATGGCCGATTGTGGATGAATGGTTTCCTATGGTTCTCGCCAAGGTTTTTGACGGGTCTTCTCAGGTCTTCTTCAAGGACCGGTCAGTTGTTTAGAGTAAATAAGAAGCACGTTCATTTTGGTTGCGCCGACGAAACCGCATCTTGGTGGACGGCTTGATTTCCAAATAGTCAGGTCTGAATTTGTGGAGCATTATCCATCGTGCAATTACCCAGGATCACTCTTAGTCTATCAATTTTTGTTAACGAGGTTACAGTGAAAAGCTATAGCACCCACTAGATCCGAATGTTTGGCAGGCCCGTGAGACAACCAGGACGAAGTTGAAGACAACACGCGAATTATAGTAAGGTTGAGGTGGAAGGGTGTAGATTACAATAGATCCTCGATACAAGGGTGTAGGAATGCACATCAGTACTTAAGAGAGGCCGTGGACTGGAAACGTAGTAACTCCTTGATGAACAACAGAGATGGGTCTTAACAAATAACGACATAGCAGAAAGGTACGAAGATCACAGGTGCGTCACCGCCTTGGAGTCCAGCGGCATCCCTTGAAGACTTGTGAGTCGATCTCTACAAAAGATGTGACACCCGACGAACCTGATGGATCAATTCCATTTCGAGCGAGAATGCGGTTGTGACGAATTAGCCGAGCCTGGTCAAAGCTGATTTTCATATGTATAAGTCTCTTTGTGAGTCGCATTGAACTTATTGACGCACTTGACATGCTCCCTCCGCATGATTTCCGTGACCTCTTGCGTGCCCTGCTCGTCGAGACCAGCTCTTGAATCACCGTTTCGCAAATTCGCTTCGATGTCAAATGAAGAGGAGGAAAGGCCTGCGTTTGCTTGTTCGGCAAATGTCGAAAGAGGGGTGTAGTGTCTCAATTTGGGGAAGAAAGCTTTCACTCGCTCAGGAACATAGGGCGCTAGAGAAACGCGATATCGAAAAGTAACTGCAGAAGATTGATATTAGTCTCCGCAGTGCATTGTCAGCATCTATGAACGCACGCAAAGTCACAAGGGCAAAGAAGGCCAACACAGATAGCATGAAGAGCATGGCTGTCAAAGATAAAAGGATAAATAGCTAAGCCTACGGCGTAGGACGTGACTAAGGCAGTCGTCGTTGGTGGCAGGGGCAACGATGCTGCTGAATGTCGGAGGCGATGCACTCGTCACAACACGTGAATCTGTCACATCACTCACATGACTAATCTCAACTCATCTACAGCTCCCCTACAGCTCACCTATAAAGCGTATCTTCTGTATCCCTTCTTGTTTTTCTCTTCACAGGCTATACTTCACTCGAAAAGTATAATTATATATAATATGGGGTTGCAATCTACCTTATTCGACCAGTTACAGGTGCTTTATCACTACTTTCATTTTAAATCTTCATTTTATGTCAAATCCATAGCGCGAATTTTGTCCTCCACTCGATACATCACTTTTGGCAGCATTAATAGCTGACATAGAAAGTGACAACAATGGTAGCGTTGTTGAACCGTCACCAACAGCCATTGCCAACCTTCGAACCTCGCTCGCTGAGCTTGCTGCTGAAGCAGAGACCTCTCAACTCTCCGAGCAATATGCGAACCTCATCCTGGGTTCAGGTTGTTCTGACGACACAACCAGCACACCCAGTGCTTATGTGGGAGAAACTACAACGTCGAGCACTTCTGGTTCAATGTCGTCACAGTCTTCATTTAGCTCTCCTCTAGGTTTTTTGCAGGCCGCTCTCCCGCACATCAAATATGATCGCTTAACTCGAGCATTGTCTAATGCCCAGCCTGGTGACGGAGAGACGGATATGTGGGATATTGTGGCCGGAATTCTGTCTGAAGAGCAGATACGGGAGATGGAAGAGCGGGGTCTTGACGGATTGGAGGATGCTGACGTCATGCAAGATGAGCCTCCGTGGCACGAGGTGTGTTCAAAGAAGAACAACTTGAAGCCTACTGCGAAGAAGAAAAAGAGGAGCAAGCCGACTGCCCTTACAGATATTCGCCAGCAGCATCGGTACACACCCGTTCGATCGAATAGTCTTGACTCCCCCCGCGACGGGCCGCCACCAACATCAGATAGGTGGAGTCAGCTTTCATCTCTATCGACCCACGTTTCGACATTTTTGCCACCCTACGAGCCTTCCTTCTTCCTCAGCTATTTCCATTCTCCAAACTACCCTTCTCCGTATGCAGCACTCTGCTCTGCTGTCTCCACCATCAACAAGGCCCACCAGCCCAATGTTGATAATCATATACCCGTTCTTGTTAACTTGCTCGACGTGTTGCTCGCAATGTACGAGCATTTAAATTCAGAAGAGCAGTCCCGACTCAGATTAGACGCCGAACTTTGTGTTAAGGCTACGCAAGGAAGAGGCGACGACGCTCTTGAGCTTGTCAGACTTCTCCGGGAGCTTGATACTGATTCCTCCTCCGGCTATCTCGAGATGGGTGTTTATCACTTCCCTCCACCGACACCTTCGCCTGAGAAACTGTCAGGCCCGGTGAACTCAATACCTCCACCTTCACCGTTATCTCTGAAAGCACGACCTGCGTCTGTGCCTCCGACAACTGTGCATAAACCCAGTCCGTATCAATGGCAATCCGTCAAGCGGCAGAAGAAGCCAGAACGTACTCCACAGTTACTATCTATCCACATCCCCGCTTACACGAGGGATGTTAATGGGATGAAAGTCAAGGGAAGTGGTAATGGAATCGGCAAAGGTGGTAAAGGTGATGTGGGGGAAATCGAAGAGTACAGGAAGCAGATAAAGGAGAGTAAGCGAAAGAGGGACGAGATGCTCAAGGAAGCAGCGTTAATGTGGCAGCGGGGAAACAGCAAAAGCAGAGGTGGAGAAGCGGCCATGTATTATGCTGAAAGGGTGCGTCGATTCGTTACTTCTGCGATCTGGTGTTCACATGTAAACACCTCGTTAGGCACGCGAACTTCAGGAAATGGCCAAGAAGGACGCAATGCATGTGGCCTACATGATGGTGGACGCTAAAAGGTGGGGTTGTCACCTTTTCAGCGGGGACTTCATTAACTTACGATCTGCACAGAGTTGCATCAAATGAGTGCAATACTGTAGATCTGCACGGAACGACTGCCGCCGAAGCTATTTACGTTGTGAAAGAGACGTTGGAGACGATAGACCTGACCAGTATGTTTGCGAATAGTTCTCTGTATGTCATAGGCTGATGTTGCTTTGTCACAGCCAAGCCTTTAAAAATCATCACGGGGCGTGGAAGCCACTCTGTCAATCAAGTCAGTGTGCTCAAGCCCGCTATTCGAACGGCCCTTATAGAGGATGGATGGGCCGTTAGCTCCTGGGACGCCGGACTGATCGTTCGGGGAAGACGTACTACATAGCAAACAGCGACTCTACTTTGTTCCTCCACGTTGCCGTTCAACGACGTTATATTGGCTAGTCATAATATCCGAAGATCGGCGACGAAGAGAGCAATAGCAATGTTTCATGGCGACTCCTGCCCTTTCCCGATGTATCGTCTGTTTCTAGACTCGACATATAGGTTCCATATCGTCGGACCCTCATGTTTGTATCTACCACCTGTCTGTAGCTATTACCGTGTTGTCTTATCGTGTTATCCTTTAGGTTAGATACGGTATAAATCCTATCAACTATTTTTTTTCGCGAACCTTAAAGGCAGGACCCTTTAACTGAATGTCTTCCACATGCTATCTTCGATGTCCATTGCCTCGGGTGTTGCTTTGAAGTCTCCAGATGGTTCCCGCAATCCACGATTACGACCTAAATCTTTCGTACGACTCCCCTTGTTCCTAGGTTCCTAACACCATGGTCCACCATCATCCCTCGTTCCCAACACAGAGGCACCATTGACCATAGAACGGCGGACTACAGGTGCTAGGTATCTACTCCAGACACTAGGTCGAATCTGTTGGTTCGGACGGGCTAGCAGTCCTCCCTGTCGCAAAAGGAGATAGGCTAACGCAGAGTTGAGCTCATCTCAACTCCTAAACGTTCGGACCCTTGAGTAGGTCGTCGTATCATAGCTCCTACATACGGAGAGACGACATGCTGACGGTAGGGCTGTACATATTTGTACCAGCCATCTTTGATGTCCTTCTCATGACAAGCCTTTGACCCTTGGTGCGCCTTCGCTCCGAGACTGCTAAAAACACCAAAAGTGTCAAGGAGACGATCAACCAGTTCGTTGAGACCCATTACAAGGGAGAAAATGTAGGAGACCATTGTGGGACTCGGCTAGACAAGTCATGTCGAGTCATTTTCCATCGGCAGTGGTGTGACTTCAAGTTGCAATGGGCTATGTAGGTTACTACCAACGCCACCGTTCGAGTAAATCGACGCTTTGTATACTTGGCCTCTTGATGTTATAACTTTGTAATGTTGCTGACTTTCCTTTGAGATCTTCTTTACTTATGGGTGACAAGTGCTTCACGACCACAACAATCAGGTAAGATATATGATCGCGAAATCTATTCCAAGACGGAAAGCGGGACTGTCGCTTGAAAGTGAGCGGGTTATCTCGTCACTTGCCTCACTAATTGCGCATGAGGCATAAGTCTGGCCTCCTTGAAACCCGAAATTAAAAATAAATAGGTGACCTTTTGGTATCCCTTGTTGAGTTGGACTTGCGTGTGCTGGCTGCTGTGATCTGTAATGGTAGTGTGCCTACGTACATTTAAGAGGCGAAAGGTAACCGGATAGTGTCTACTGTTTCCTGGTTAGAAAAGTATGGGTTACCGAGGAGAGAACTTTGAGGACTAAGAACAAGGCGGGATTACGACCTGGTAGTTTATTTGACAGTATGAGCGACCAAACAGCCAGATCCGACTGGTTGCATCAACGTGCGTAAAGATACATATTAGTTTATAACGCATATACAATGGTAACTTAGGCTCTAAGTCTCAAAGTCCGAGTCTAGACGATTATCATGCCAATACTCCGAGTCCGTCGTATCATCATCTGAGATGGTTTGTATATCACCTAACCTCACCAGCTTCTTGATTTCTAACGAGCCGCCTAGACGGCGTGTGGAGAATCTCTCCGGATGTCCGCGGTAGTCGATTAGTATCTGGTTTATAATGCCACGTCCACGATCACGGGGCTCAGGCACAACGTTCCACCCCAGGAAAATGCGAATCATGTTCTGTCTATCGGCAGATCGATACGGCATGACATCGGCGTCGGGATCGATGGTATAGACATGTGCGACCAGGCCGTCTTCGTGGGCGTAGGTCATCCCATAGGTGTTGATCATCTCGCGAGTGCATCCTCGGCGCATCATCTGAGTATACTGCAAGCTGTGGCGCGACCGTGAGTGATAATAGACTGTGGGTGGCTCCCAGACAGGGAGGACATATTGAGTGTTGTCGGCATCGCCCTCTAATTCCCCCATCGACTCGTCCTCATCGCTGCCATAGCTTTCGTATTCATCAGAATCATCATACGGGGCTGTGAACCACCGGACCACTTCATCATCATAGTCATACTCTTCCTGCTCCTCCTCTTCGTAGGTATCATCAGGGAAAAGACCCTTCCAAACATCATCTGAAGTCGCCAAAGATGAGCCATCCGGGCGCGAAAGCGGACTAGCGGCAGTATGCCCAGGTCCTTTGGCTTTGATCAACGTAGATGTAACTGACTTGACGAGGAATATAGGAACGGGTCGATCATATATCACGGCACGACAACATGGGCATGATTTCTGACGATGAATGATATATTCCGGATCATCAATGTCCTCGTCGATCTCCATATCGTCGGTTGAAGGTGGAGCCTTGCGAAACCACTCTTGTAGACATGGGAGACAGAGGACATGGCCACACGGTGACAAACTGCACATATGTCAGAACGAAATATATAGACCGAGATGTCACATACGCGTAAGGTTTCAAGAGTAGTTCCATGCATATTTGACACTGCAGGCTGGTCTCGATGACATCGAGAACCTGGAGAGAAGGGCGGTTAGGTCGCAATCAGATATTGAAGGTATTTGCTTTACTTCTTCTTTCTGCTGCGACATTGTCTTCAATATCTCCAATTGAGCCTCTTGGGTTTTTCTAGCCTACTGAATGTTAAGACGGTAATTCGGAATATTAACAAGGGATGGGCACACAAGTTTCCCAGTTTCCAATTCGACCTTGAGTTCCTGTATAGTCTGGTAACATGTTAGCTGAGAGCGTTCCAGGCTCAGAAATAACGGACGCCCACCTCTTTCTGCTTCTTAATAGTCTTCTTATTGTCGTGAACAGCTTTCTTCAGCTGATCAATTTCCTTCTTCATTCGCTCAAACTCAGCCATCGCCAGTGGTCCTGAATACATGACGACCTTCTTGTCACCATCCTTCTCGGAAGAGGAAGAGTAACGTGAACGATCTCCGTCACATCCTCCCTCCTTCCCCTTTCTGCTTCGGTGCCCCGTCAAGGTCGGTGCGACACTGGAAGAGCGGGAATGTGTGCCGGAAGCCTTTGGAACGCCGGTTTTCATTCGATGCCCATGGTCAGGTGCATCTTCTCCCACGACAGCTGTTTCGTTGGAAGCAACTGGGTTTGCAGACTTCTTCTTCTTGGCAGATCCTGAAGACGAAAGCACGAAGGGATCTGCTCTCGTCCTAGTCCTCGAAGGCGAACGAGATTTCTTGCGACGAACGGTTGTAGTCGGAATGGATGACTCGGTGTCGGATGTTTTGCGCCGCGCAACGTCAGTCCTTGAGCGCTTGCTACGCCCTGAGGCATCCCGACTGAAAGGGAACCGATTCATTATTTTCTGCCTTCCCAAGGCTAAGCTTGTCACTGAAGCCACCTGTGAGAGCGCAGGTACGCACTGTGTTATCGACTACTAAGGTGAGAAGGGTGTGTCAAAGATGCTAATGTTCTGATGTGGCGGTAAATGTTGTGGTCAGAGAACAAGGCGTCGGACTCATTGTCTTCATTCCAAGGAATTTGCCAAGCATTCACAAGCAGCGGTCCGGTAGCCACGTATTGCCGTGTTGCCGGCACGGCACAAACTCATTCATGCTTACATTCAACTTGCTTTTATTTAAAAAGGTATGGAAGTGTAACTTCGTGAAACGCGGCTGTACTTGTATCAAGTGGCTAACGCAATTTCCTGAAGCTTCACAAAGTCCGGAGTTCCCAAGCCAGTAACCTGAAGACGACGACCTTAAGTATAATAGCAGGAGATCAGGGAGAAATATTACAGGATCCCAACCAGTAGCCGCCGTAAAGCCTGCCGAAGATTTATTTTGTGAGCATATCGTCGATGATCACTGCGAATGACATAAGCCCCACCTTTAGTACTACAGCCAGGATTAGAACCAGACTTGATGTCGTTGAATCCGCCAGAGTTGGCATATATCAAGGGATTGATAAATCCGAGAGAAGTCTTTCCATTGGCAAGACGGAAGTCGTTCAGGAGGGCGAAGATACCAGCCACTGTCTGGCAATGATAGTTAATGCAAAGCACAGCACAAGAGATAAAGTTTGAAAATGCATACAGGAGAACTGGCGCTAGTCCCTCCTACGGAAAATATAGAGCCGCCGACAATGACCGAGAAGCTGGTTCCTTGTGCAGCCAAATCGGGGTATGCACGTCCAGAGGTACTAGAAAGCACATCGATCAACACTACAGGCAGGAGGGTGCAAGCGAGGACAACGCGTACTTGTACAGTCCAGTATAGTTGCTCCCAAGGGATGTCACATATTCAGCAACAACATCGGCCTGATAAGACGGGGTGCCAAAGTATCGGGAGAAGCCTCCACCAGAAAAGGATACTCCAACTTCCGGTGAGACGCCAGTGGTGCCCCCTACAGCGGTTACGCTAAAATTTGCTCAAAAGCGAACACTTGAGAAGGAAAAAGAGGAACAGACTAGGGGCAGCTGCATTACACAAACTTGATTGGTGCTCAGAAGGATTGTAGAAAAATAGTAAACATACCTAGCTGGAAATGCAGGTTGGAACTGAACTTGATTGGTTCCATCGTTAGTACGACAGTCGCCACCACCGACGCTACCTAGCTTTGAGTCATCCGCATTCAGTAGCTGGTGCAACATACCCAAAGTCGCCACTGGAAAAGAAGACCGTGCTTCCACGGGCGCCGAGTTGCGCAAAAAGATTGCAGACGCTGGCGGCATATTCGCGAGGCACCTGTTATGATACTCATGAGCTCTAGACAAACTTTGATCTTTTGGGATGACAGACAGTCTGTTCGTCGTCGCCGTACGAAGTGGTGAAAGTCTGTGGGATTGCATCTTTGCCAATGATATAGTTAAGCCAATCCAGATAAGGTTCGTTAGTGTTGGTGGGGGTTTGGGTATCATTATTGAAGGGAGGGGAACCGCCCGTGCTTCGGAAGGGGTAAGATAAGAAGAACTGACTGATAGAGAACTAACCTGTAGTAGATGTTAGGTATAGGGTATGACAGTCCTACTGTATATTGAATGTCCAAGTTAGCCTAGCATGTCAGGGTGAGATGGATAGTTTCTTATACAATGCGTTATTACTCGCCTCGATACCAGGGGAACTTTGGTCATCTCCGCCATTGTTGACTGTGACCGTCTCGAACGTTGTCCCCACCGCGTCGGTTCGGTAACTTTTGAGGAAGGTCTGGGGAAATCAGTCAGGAGATGAATGATAGAATGATGCAACAAACCTGGAGATCATTTCGGTTCGCGTATTCGTCAAGGTATCCAGCAACACCAAGAGTGTTGCTACCGTTGGCAGAGGGGACATAACCGGTGGCTAATTCACGACGAAGGCGGATCAATCAATGGCACATGACGAGGCATATTAACGTACTGTTATACAACGCCTGTAGACATGCAATAGTGACTCTTGAGGCGCAGCTGCTGGGCACAGTTGCAGAAATGTCTGCTACTTGGTCGCTGATATCGGCTTCCACGAAACTAGTAGCCCTCATGCTACGGAGTGTGCTGAAATAAGTCGTAGGAGAGACGACGTCGATAGCTTGATGGAGTTCTCGAGGAAGGGAGTAGCTTAAAGTTCGCACAACATACGACGAGGATCGAGGATGGTGGTAAAGACCGTACTCCGTTCCGAGCATTTGCTCGGCTTTGGAAACGGAAACCGGGACCGTGATCCATGAACCGCTACTGGAACGGAAAGTCGCGTCGGCGGGGTCGATGTCATGATGAAGGAGCCAGGACTCAACGGCTTCAACCGAATCAGGATGAGGAGCGACAAGGGCATCAACTTCCTCTTTGGACAGGTGCTTGCCATAACTGTTGGTACGCGAATATGAATATGCCATCAAAGTTCTAAGAAAAAACGCCAACCGATGGTGATTCGGCGTGCTAACTTCGTACAAGGACGAAATCAACTCATCCACCCTGTCTTGCTTGAGACCGAAGCGTAGCTCGATGGTACTTTCCGGGTCAGGTTTGCTGACCCACTTCCAGCCTCGGGGAATCTCAGCCCAAGAGTGCTTCTCCAACAGGTTGCCGGTGTCCCAACGCTTGGAGGAGAGCGGTGTTGAGAGACAGAGCTGCGTAAGACCCAAAACGACGACGGAAGGCCAGAACATGGCTAAAAGCTACCCCAAGTCCGGTAGCTTCCTTCGTCTTCATTGTCCAGCTATTTAAAGCATTCCCGACAGGTCGCAGATGGAATCTGTGCGGTATCCAGCTAGCCGTAATTGTAAAACGCATGGGCGTTAGAGAAGAATAGAAGCAATTAATCTCGTGGCTTCGTCCGAGCACGCTGTAACAACCATCACAGCTCATAAAGGTTTCAGATTTTAGCGAGACAGCCCGAAAAGCACATTGTTGTTGAATGCAGAAGCGTGAGGCGATCGTGTCCAAATCAAATCGATATCAAGATTGTTTCTAGGACGTCCAGCTCAAGCGCGAAAGACCCGTTTTATGGTAAGTACCATATTGTCCCAATATGGTACATCAGCATGGCGACTTTTGAAGAAGGCACTCCTATTCAGCGCACAATAACAGTATGTTAACAAAGACTTCCGAAAACTTACGAATTTGACAACGTATCTCTGATTGAAAATTCGACATGGTGGTGATAGCTAATGCTATCAGCTGTTCCATCGGAACTTGATGACTTCTGGCCTACTCGACGCATGATTGCGATCATTGCCTTTGCTCTTGACGCCGCCTTGTACGCGAAGTCTTGATTGATGGGGCTGGTGCTGTCGTAGCTTCTCATGCGATGGACAACTTTCTAACACAACGGATAAAGCGGAAAGTGCTCCCTGTCAATATTATTGGATCTTGCCGTGCTGTAGCACCCATCGTGAGCCGGTGCAGGTGAATCGAAGATTGTGCTGGGGATCTAGGTTTTCCCGATGGAATCTTCGGAAGAAAGAAGGCGACGAATGGCCATGAGCACTCTTTCCAACTACAATGTGCTCACTAATAGGGTCGGCGCCGAAACCACGATATACGTCACTGAAGGGATTTCCCAGTCGCATTATTTAAATTCACCTGCACCGTTGGTATTACTGCATCGACAAGGCCTTTGCATTTTCCGAGTGCTTATCTGGTAGTGGCGATATTCCAACAGTATCGGCAATCCAGTTGCATCATTTCTATAGCACCGTAGTAAATGGTGACCAGCCGAGAAAATTGTGGGGTCGCATTGAGCAGTGGAAGTTGAAGTGAGTAGCCATACTTTCAACTATAAATCGTATGTGGTATCAAAATGGAAGTCCACCTGTGCTGCAGACATACTTGTCAATTCACTTCAGCTCGGAAGGTGAGTAGTGCAACACTGCAACTCGATGGAAATTGAACTGCAGTCGCGTGACAGTCAGCATCTGTCACACTTATCGTCACACATTGTCACACAACAGCTTGCCGCCTTACACCGCGTACATCCAACCTTCGCTTTTACTCATCACCATCACTTTTCCAATCTGGATTTTCAACGTATCGATAGTTCTTAATTGAAGTTGTCTTTCCCCAATGCAGGAGGCGGAGGAGCAAGGTACGAAGTCTTCGGTCTTGCAAGAGCCAAATAATAATTCTTTTGACTTCACATGCAGATACCTGCCGTATATGCAGCGCTCCCGCTGAAACTGACCAACCACTCTTCCATCCTTGCAAATGTTCAGGAACTATCCGATATATTCATCAGGACTGGTGCGTATTACGGGTACAATTTGAGACTAATGCTGACAAGAGTTTAGCCTGACAACATGGCTGTCTCATAGCAAGAAGAAAACTTGCGATGTCTGCAAGCACCCTTACTCTTTCACAAAAAGTGGGTGCCGCATTTGGTGATCATCATGTCTGTCTGACTTTTCCTACAGTATACGCAGCGGACATGCCACCAAGATTACCACCAGCCCTTCTTCTACGACGATTGGCTCAGCAAGTCTTGTTTACGTTATTATTTGCATTGAGGGCGGTTGTGGTTGCCTTGGTATGGCTTGCTGTGCTCCCATGGGCGACCGTTTGGACCTGGAGGATCTGTTTTACTATCGGGGAACTTACGTGCGTTTTTATGCCTCCCAGAAGCAAACCTTTACCCACAAATTTCTTAGCGCTTGGTACATCAGTGACAGAGAACCCCCGCCTGAGAGCGGTGTTACTATCAATCCCTTCTACTACAATATTCAACCAGATGCAAGTCGACCGCCATCCCAGACCCTACTTGGAGAAATATCAACACATCCAGTCTGGCTAGCTCTATCCGCAGACATATTCACCGGCCAGATAATTGCTTCGATGATCGTTGTAACATTCGTGGCCATATTCCTGTTACGGGAGTGGATATCCCAAAATGCAAGGCCTGGTGTGTTCGATGAAGAAGAGTTACCTGTGCCAGAAGAAAGACCATTAGGAGCTGAACTACCAGTTAACCCACCCCAGCTACCCCAGCCACCTATTGTTCCTGTGATAGAACAGCAGCGTAATAGATTGGCTCTCGCACAGCGGCAGGCCGATGCGGTAAGGGCTTACGAGGCGATGCGGGCTATGCAGGGCGCCAACGGTCACGTTGTAGGAGAGGGAAGAAATCACGGAAGAACACCCCTGGAGCTTTCTCCGCGTCGGGAGAGGCCACACGATGATGACGGGACCGGCTCTTCTCGTGAGACGAGGAGGCAACGGAGCACGGAAGAAGAAGAGAAAAACCGCGAACGTGAGCACGCAAAGCGACGAAAACAGCATCGCGCTTTCTCTCGACGGCTACAAACCGCTCGTTTGTCTCGAAGGGAGGCAGAGCAAAGTGGTGAAGACGATGCGCTCACGTCTTCCATGGAAGCTTCAAACGATCCACTGTGGCTACAAGAATTTACGTTCACCGCTTCTCCTGAATCTAATCAGCGGGCGGGTTCTCCACGAGCGGGTCCTTCGTCGTCGTCTCCCTTCCCTCCGGTTGTCCTGCAGCCTCCAGCGGCGCCCATACCGTTCTCACTCAATCTCCCTTCCACGCCTAGTACTTCGGACGCACCATCAACTTCATTCCGGCGACCGCCTCTGCCTAACACAGTTCTGCCGGGCTCTGGTCCATCCTCTCCGCTACATTCGACACCTCTCGCGTCGCCGGGTCTGGCCACCTATCGGGCTCCTGAAGATTTCAGTTTTGACGCAGATCCGCCTCCAGGATACTTTGACGATGCAGACCGCGCTTTTGCAGCCGAACAAAGGGCCGAGATGGCGAGGTATTTCGCGACTGAAGAGAGTACACCACAACAAGTTGAAGAGCTCGAAGAGGAGGAGGAGGAGGAGGAGGAAGTTGAAGGGGACGAATACGGTGTCGAGGATGAAGATCAAGACGTTCCGGATGATGGTGAAGTGCTCGAGGCTGCTCCTGCCGTTCCAGTTCTTGATGCCGCTAACCAACCTCCGGATGTTGCACAAGATGCCGCAATGGCAGCTGGACTAGGTGACGATCTAGAAGGAAACCCCGATGATGATATGGAAGGAGCTCTGGAAGGTGGGTGGTTCCTACTTGCAATATCATCCTTCTCTCACGTCTATCCGTTTCAGCCATTGGCATGAGAGGACCTTTCCACGCTGTCCTTCAAAATGTAGATAATTTCGATTTATTCACTGAAAACGTCACTCATCAATCCCTAGGCTACCCTTATGATGTTTGTTCTCGACGCCGCAATAATTGTGGGCATCTTGACCCCCTTTACAGTTGGGAAATCTACTTTGTTGCTATCGGTATGCCGAGCTTCCAAGTTGTTGATCTTTATTGACTGATTTTTTCTCAACCCAGCTGGATCCCCGCCGTTTCCTTCAAATACTCCACCTTCCTATCCGTGCCATTCGACTGTTGACTGACCCTGTTGTCGACACAATCGTCTATGTCATCACCGAAATTATCTTTCCCCAGTACCTGATCGTGGGACGTGGGCTCTTTGATTTGATCTTACTTGGAACTCTTCTCTTTGCCAAAGCAATTTTCGGTCATGATAGAGTCGATCAAACGAGCAAGACTGCTGTAGCATTCGTAAGCCGTGTTAAGTAATATTAGTTTACAATACTGACGCTAGTTTTCAGTATTATCGCACTGTCAATGCTTCCGACGCCTTTCTCCCGCCGATATTCACGTCGTCCAACGCTACCTCTTCGGAGCCAGTGCCTAACTTCCCCATTCTCAATCAATTGAAGGATAGTGCAATAGAACGATTTGAGCCTTCCTTTGCCACTTTCGGGAAAGAAGTTAGACTGTCAGCTGTTCAATTCTGCGATCGGTGGACAGATGTTGCTCTTGGTCACGGTTCAACTGAAAGGGCCTCTGCTATCATCGTGGGATATGCAGTCGTTGCTTTGGTTGTTACTCTTTATGTTCATTTACTTGCCATTGGAAACAGAGAGGCGGGTCGTTCTGTGAAAAGCGCTTTCAGACAACATCTCCTTGTCGTAAAGGTAGGCAGTGGTGGTATACGTGGTTGTAACCTTGTCTCATTTTCCTTATAGGTTGCGGCCTTCATTTTCATCGAATTAGCGCTTTTCCCGCTTGGTTGCGGTGCCGTTCTGGACCTCTGTGCTATTTGGTTCTTTTCTGGATCCAACCTCGCTAGTCGCACTCTCTTCCTCTATCAAGCTCCGATGACTGCTATGTTCTATCACTGGGTAGCCGGGACGATGTTCATGTAAGCATTTATGTCCTGCCTTAGTTTTTGTATTCAAGTTTTTGCATCCCCTAGGTATTCCTTTGCCGTTTTGTTGTCCGGATGTAGAAGTGTTATGCGCCCCGGTGCAATGTGGTTCGTCAAAGATCCCCAAGACCAAAACTCGCACCCGATACGGGATATTCTTGACCGTTCAACAATCACTCAACTGCGGAAGATTTTTGTCAGTGCAATCATGTATTCCGTCGTAGTTGTTTGTACCGTGGCTAGTGCTTCTGCGCTGTTTGTCATTGGTAGCAAAACGATATTACCGTTTCGATGGAAGAATAGGTTCGTCTGCGTGCAGTCCTAGATTTCCTGGTCTGATTGTTCTGTTTAGAGAACCACTATCCAAAGTACCCATCGACCTACTGTTCCTTCACTTGGTCTTGCCATATACTATGCACTACTTCCGTCCCCGCAAAGGTATCAAGAAGCTGGTAACTGTAATATGGAAATTCCTGGCCTGTCAACTCCGTTTGACTTCTTACTTTTTTGGTGGTCGATATCCCCTCGAAGAGGTGACACCTGCCGAGTGGTCAATGAAATCATTATATTCCTCGAAATCTTTGTTTGTGGACCCCATGGCCAAGGCCGACGGCTCGTTTCGGCGAGTCCCGGCCACTGATAGCATCGCGCTTCCAAAAGATATCGGTGCTACTGCGGCGGTCGATGAACGTGGCAATCCTATCGATGAACGAGCGGAGAGATTGATCACGATACAAAACTTGGAAGCCTTGAAGGCCAAGCATCAGATCAGAGATGATTATATGGTGGTATATATCCCCCCCAATTTCCGTAGACGGATCTTTACATTCGTTGCCGTGCTATGGGTTATTGGTGCCTTGTCACTTGGTGTTCTACTTGCCCTTCCAATAGCGCTTGGGCGGCGCTTCTTCGGACTTTTTGTTGCGGAGGATGTCCACGACGGCTATTCTCTTATTATCGGATTCTATCTACTCTGGGGCTGCTACCTTGTTGGAAAGGCGATTGACCGTCTGGATAAACGTCGCCAGCGAAGAGGGGGTGATGGGCCTCGTGCCGATCTGTGGATGTTGGTTGTCAAACGTGGATTACTGTGGTCTGCGAAGATATCCTACATGACGCTATTCTTGGGTATAGTGATTCCTACCCTCATTGCGTTCGCCGTCGACCTATACGTGATTCTCCCTATTCGTTTGGGTCTCGATCCTACTCTATCCCCTAAAATTCGAATTGTGGATGAATGGGCACTCGGGTTGCTTTATGTTAAGATTGGGCTGTATGTGCATAGGATGCAACCTCGAGGCCCCATAGCCAGGGGAATTGATCTCGTATGTGATGTCGATGTTTTGGCATAACATTACTGATTTATGTCTTTCATAGATTTTACATAATGGTTGGACTCATCCAGATCCTGTCACTGCGACAAAGGAAGTCATCGTTCCCGTCACTGCGGGCCTTTGTGGCATGATCATCTTGCCTGGATTACTGTTTACGATACTGGGCTACTTCCTCCCTTTCCTTCCATTGAACGACAAATTCGTTTGTAGGTTCAAATTTCGCTGCTTTTGGAATATGGCATTAATGTTTCTTTCAGTCATTCACGTTTACCCTGCAATCTTTATCATCGCGGCCTCTTCTAGGTCAGCACTCCTCTCTATGGATCTGTTATCGTCTTGGTCCCAAAGCATTCGAGATAAGGAATTTTTGGTAGAGATGCGTTTGCGGAACCATGATCAAGATACTGTGGAGGAAGAGCTAGTAAATGCTAGTCATTCTACAGAGTCGGAGTAAGTAGCCAGATCCCTCCACCTTTCGATCTACATTAGCATTTGTATACAAAGCCCACCACCCTACTTTTTATGTATTACATAGACAGCATAATAATTCTTTTCGACGTTTCTTCGATACGATGGACGCGTGATGTCATATCCTCCCTCACGTGGCGACCGTTTCGGCCGATATTTGAATCTTGAACCTTGATTGCAATTTTCATTTCTGACACTTGACTCGAACCTTCATCCTTCTACCCTCAATCTTCACAAAATGTCTGCAAAGTCGGGACGAGTCTTACTTGCGTACTCTGGAGGCCTTGGTACGCATCGATGGTTGCTATATTCCCTTTCGGTGATTGTAATGATGTCTTCGAACAGATACTTCATGCATCCTTGCTTGGTTAATTGAACAAGGATATGAAGTATACGCTTTTATGGCCGATGTCGGTCAGGAAGAGGTCCGTTTTATTGTCATGTTCGTTGCCAACGCTAATCCTGTAATGTTTGAAACAGGATTTCGCCGCGGCAGAGAAGAAGGCCCTCAAAGTCGGGGCAAAAAAGTTCTTTTTGGAGGTTTGTGCAAGAACAATACTGATGGTTCTGATGACTATATTCCATGCAGGAGCTGAAACGCGAGTTCGTTACTGAACTGATCTACCCTGCTGTACAAGCCAATTGTATCTACGAGGTCAGCACCGGTTCTCTGATACCATCGAAGATGTTGAATAGGTGGCTTTTAGAATGTATACCTCCTCGGTACCTCACTCGCCCGTCCTGTCATTGCTCGTGGGATGATTGCCGTCGCTGAGCGAGAAGGTTGCGAGTAAGTACTTCAAGTTGTGCATTTTTATCTCACCTCATTGTGTGATCTCTTTAGTTTTGTTTCTCATGGATGCACCGGGAAAGGAAACGACCAAGTTCGTTTCGAGCTGGCATTCTATGGTCTCAAACCTGACATCAAAGTCATCGCACCCTGGCGAATTCCTGGTACGATCTCCTGAATCAAGCAATCTGCCGACAATAACATACTTTCTCTTTTTGACAGAATTCTACAACCGATTTGCGGGCCGCCAAGCCCTGCTCGCGTACGCTGCTGAGATGTCCATCCCCGTCACCCAAACGACTGCCAAACCCTGGTCGACGGATGAGAACCTGTTCCACATTTCCTATGAAGCCGGCATCCTTGAGGATCCCAACACGACACCCCCCGTCGACATGTGGAAGCTCACTACGGCCCCCGAAAATGCACCAGAGACCCCCGAGCGCCTAGACATCGAGTTCAAGGCCGGTCTCCCCGTAAAAGTCGATGTCGCCGATGGCAAGACATACACAGACCCAGTGGAGATCTTCCTCGCCCTGAACGCGCTCGGAAGGAAACACGGCGTAGGAAGGATCGATATCGTCGAGAACAGGTTCATCGGTGTCAAGTCTCGCGGATGCTACGAGTCTCCCGGGGCTACTATCCTTCGGGCTGCTCACGTCGATCTTGAGGGTCTTACCCTTGACAGGAATGTCCGTGCATTAAGGGACCAATTTGTGACGATTGAGTTCAGTCGCATCTTGTACAACGGTCACTTCTTCACCCCAGAGAGGGAGTTTATCACCAGTGCCATTCCTTCGAGTCAGAGGACCGTCAATGGCCTCGTCAGGCTCAAGTTGTACAAGGGTGGTGTTGTCATCGAAGGCCGAGAGAGCCCTGAGGTAAGACAGCTCGTTGCAGTGGAACTTCCAATTTGACAAGTGTACAGGGTCTTTACGACGAACAGCAATCGTCTATGGATGAGATGGGTGGCTTCGAGCCAACGGACACTACTGGTTTCATTCAGATTGAGTCGATCCGAATCAAAAAGTACGTCCTGTTTACACACTCTAGTGATTAGATGCTAATCTGTCTATTAGATGGGCGCAAGCTAACTTGAGGAAGGGACAAGCTGGTGTCACGCCCGAGGATGTGTACGGTAGTCGTGTGTAGATTAATGCGCTGCAGAAATCTCTCGAAATCCCACAGGTCTACTTTTGATTATTTTGCTGCGTCAGAATTCTACGTCGATTGTGTAATAGAATGATATCACGACGAGTATGACAGTAGAATAAGTCAGATGCGCGGCGCGAAGGGCTGTGGCCTCTGGAAGGTGCGGAGCCGTATGCTGGCCATCCTAATGACAGGACATGGCGAATGACGGCGGCCTTCAGTAGAGCGACAAGCCCGGGATGAGGCGAAATGAGATAGTGCCACCAAGAAGGATTAGCCTTTCATTGTGAGGGCAGTGCCTTGCATGTGAGGTGAAGCAGCCCGCGATCTCTGAATATCTATTTGATACTGAGGCTGCAGAATGACGTTGGCGGAAGGTGTCGGAGGTGACTCGACAGGATTTTTGTTCCTGCTGCTGGGGAGTACGACATCGACTTTGGTACGTGTCGGCGCCTGTATTGGAGGGTAATGGAGAGTTGGGCGTTTTCTAAAGCGTTGCTTGTTTTTGTCTGGAATCAGATGTCGTGATTCATTCTGTTTTCGAGAATCACGAGGGCGGAGCCAGGGCTCATGCTGGCCAACAAGACTCTCATGCTCCCATTGAATGGCGAAAGCAGCGCGAAACGTCTGTGGATCGATGTAACCACCCGAGTCACCGGTAGTCAGGATCTCGCCAGTAGGATGGGCGTAGAATGACACGCCAAACCTTGTGGCCACAGCCGCGTTGATGACGACCACAACCGGAGAAAAAGAATCTGTGAAAGGTATAAGATTGCCGAATACGTGTACGTGGTATGACACATACGTCCTGAACGTAGTCCGTAGTGGTCAGGAATATCTTGCTTGAGGTGGATGAACGAATGCCCCGCCTTGATGCCTTCTGTACCTGTGAAAGCAGAGAATGGTCTCACGAGTGCGGGTAACGATGATCTCAGGCTTACGGATGGTCCGCCAATCATCTCTAGTAGTGAGATAAAAAAGTTGGGAAAACGGCAACGCCATCGAATCCCACGCGCTCTTCGCAGGAGAAGCAAGCTTTTTGGCGCCGGGATGCACCCACTAGAAACTATGAATGATAGTGGCAGACGTAGACACAATCTTGCTCACCGGAATGGAGTGGTGCCCGCTAACTCTGACCCAAACCTTTGTTCTGTGGGTATTATATTCCTCCTTAATTTGAATGCGATCTCTGGTATCCATCTCTGCCATTTCTCGAATGCCATCCAGTGTAAATCTGTCATATCTCGGGTTGGACAGCTAGCAAAGCATTTTCAGCGAGAGCAAGTCAGTATCCCGTAAGAAACGTAACACACAATATCTGAAACTGCCACATAACCATCCGGCTCAATGCGCACTTCGTGGTGTCTCGCACCGTGTCGCAAAAGCCACGTAAGATCCTTGAATGCAAATGCCTGGCCTTCTTCCAGTACGGGATCAGGGTGCCAAATGTTCTTCCGGATGGCTGCAACAAATTTACCATCTCAGTTTGCTCCACGAGTAACAAGACGACAAAAAGGCCGCACCGAAGGGGAAGCGAGGCGGGGATAATTTTGAAAGAAGAAGCGAAGTCGAGCTGAAGTGTCGTCTTTGGAATGGTTGTTGCAGGGGGAAAAGACGACCCAGAAGGCGCATGAGAAATCAGGACAGCGTCGAAGAAATTTTTGCAGAGGCACAGCGTCATGAACAGGGCATGGTGGGGGCCAGGTCGCGGACGGTCGTTTGCAGCAGTACTCGGAAAAAGTACTAGCGGGACATGATGGTCCGCGACCAAGTGACGTTTTCGGTTGAAAATTCGGGAGGTCACGGTGACGCGCTGGCACGCGTCCCATGTACCTTATTCCCACCTCACTTTGATAATTTGCTGGATATTTCTAAAGATACTCTGTATTATATTCGCAACCGACCGTTGGTTTACTTCCTTCTCTCGTCCGAAAATTTGGATGAATAATCTTGACCTTCGTATTGGCTGTCGCAATAGCATCCGTACCTTACACCCGTGGTTAAAAAGACAACATCCTATACACCATACTACGACACTACACACAAATGAATAACCAAATATCGTCCGAGATCGTGTACCTCTACATGCCAGTATATATCATATCTTTATCTTCTTCGCGTTTCTCGCCTCTAGGACGCCTCGTCCCTCCGCATGATCTATCTCTAGCTCAAGATCACGAAGCCACTTGCCTCCCTCAGCGCCTTCAAATACCCATACATGGCTATGGCCACATACCATCAGCTATCAAAATGAGACAACATGAAAGGAGCCACATATACCTGTCACCAACTCTTTCAGGCTCTTCTATATCTGGGGGCTCCATCGACGGCCGTTTCTTCATGTTTCGCGGCGTCAGTGTCCGAGGAGTTGCTACCAACGGTGGAAGTTCCCAATCTAGCTCAGAACATAGATGATTGATGATCGTATCAGCGTTACCCAGAAGCACAATCTATATACGGAGTCCTTGTAAGCTCGCCGGTGCGACCGAACGCAGTGCTTACGTCTGGATTTATGTGTTTGATAGGGGTCTTGTTGATGAGTATCTGTTCGTTTCATTCGTCATCTCTCGTCTCCAAACCTTTTCAGCATTGACGTACTTGTGGAACAGAATGGGGGATATGTGCTACACAAAGGATTGGCATCAGTTACCGAGGTGGGTGAAGGAGAGAGGGCACACATAGTAAATCGGCAACTGGTGACACCTTCAAAGAGGTTCCGATGACGAGCAACAAATCCAGCTGTGTCCGATCGGCTTCGACTGCGTGGTCAAACTGGTCAGACAATTTCTCCCCAAAGAATGTGATGTCAGGCTGATACGCGGAGTCAATGTGTAGGATCAACGTAAACACAAAGTTGCACACCTTCATAATGCCCGGGGGATATTCTGGACCATCACTCTCATCCGAAACATCGCTATCCCACTGCCCCTTGGCTTTCTTCTTACTGGTCTTCTTCTTCTTCTTGGGGGACAATGTTGAAGGGTTACATTCTGGACACAGCGGAACCTTTTTCTTCATGATCTCGGCCTCTATTGCTGTTCCAGGCACTTTCCTTCGACATTCAAGGCAGCTAGCCGTGGCAAAAGAGCCGTGACATTGCAAAACGTTTTGCACGCCTGCTTTTGTTTCTAGGGTGTCAATGTTTTGGGTATAGTTCTAAAGAGAAATTAGCCGCAGACGAATAAAATGTAAAGCCGATTTACACGAAGAAGCTATTGTGATAAAGTTAAGAGCTGAAACGGACCCGACAGCAGGAAGTAACTCACTTTGCCTTTGTCTTCTATAAGCTTGATGAAGCGATGACATGGTGAGGGCACGAAATTGGCTGGGTATATCTGACTATGAAACATACGTGTTAAGAGGTCTTCATGAACAAGAACGATAGAAAAACCTAGCAAAAGAACTATACACCGTGGTTCAGGACCTTGGGGCGATAAAAACATGAAAACAACACACTAAAATACTTGAAAACGTTTAGTACAACTTGAGTGCGAAGGAACAAGATACGAATGTCCACACCATTCGGAAACTCTCGAAAGTATTTGATATCGAACCTAGAACGGTATAAGAGAGCGCTCGTTTAGCCCGGGTGGGTGTACCAATTTACGTACATCTGTTGCGGATCATCCAGCTTGTATTCTCCAAGCGACGCGTACAATCCATTCCGAGATCGGAAATCTGGGATACCACACGAAACGCCTGTGAAACCGAAATCAGTGACATGGACCAGAGTCGAGCAAATGTCGAATTACTTATTCCTGCTCCGGTCAAGATGAGTATTCTCTTGCTGTTGCGTATAAGTTCGACAGCATCTTTGATGGTGTTGTACTCTGGCAGCTTATCCCGATTACGGAGCCTGTACGTGAATGAGATGACATCCATCATTTTCCGGGTCAAAGTGAGACCTACTCTCGGGACATTGCCACACGGAGGAAGTAAGAGAGTGCTCTCTGACTGACATTTTTTAGTTCCGGGGCCTACAGACGACATAAGATAAGTGCAGTTACTATTTAGAACAAACCATACGAGATCAATTCCAAAAGTAAGTAGAAGCTGCGGAATAGGTATACACCGCGTATTGACAAGCCTGTCAATGAAAACAGCCATCCCTATAAAAATGATGAGTTTAGATTTGGGCAAATTCTCAGGGATGATAGAAGATGGTCGTTCAGACACTTTGTTCGCCGACGCCAAGTTGAACGGGGCGGTCCGGGATAGGTTAATTAAGATGGCACCGAGATAAAACCACTCACCGCGTTCCTTCAAAAGAACGAGGAATTCTCGTCTCTCTTTTTGACTCCAAATCTGACGACCTGGTCACAAGATGGTCAAGCCGAAGTGCGCCACATATATCAAAATGCAATATGTGAGATGTACCTTCTTCCATAGAATAGAGGGCAGAAATATCGAGTTCATAGAGGGCATCGATATCTATCGCTGACAGGTCATTCCCGTCATGTATTTGGGGACCGGCACCAGATTCGTCTTGTTCTTCGAGACGCTCTTGTAGAAGCTGGAGTAATTCCATCAAGGTTTCGGGGTCAATATCTATGTCCTCGGCGGCATCTAGGAATGCCTTGAGCTGGAGAGCACATAGATCCACCGGGGACGCGTCGAGGGTCGTTGAAGAGGCAATTCCTGATAGTAGCGAAGGTGGGGCTGAGCGATAATCTAAACTGGGGACCGATGAGGTAGCATGGTTAGCGGCGGGCTCGAAGGAATAATTCATGCGAGGGGGGGGGTATTCCAGGGTCTTCGGAGGAGATGATGGAAAGAGGACAAGGTGCGTTTGCTGCATTTGTTTGGCAAGCGAGTAGCTTGCAAATAAGTTTTAGACTCAAACCACTGAGTCCATTGAATACCTCGTTTGCGGCCGGCGTCAACCATGGCGGGCAGGGCGTTCTCCGGACAGCTTAGCGTGCTATAAGAGGACGACGCTGCGACTCCAGATTCGGAATCACAGGTTTCTGTCCACAAATCTGCCTCCACCGGCCTCTTGCGGTACACAGTCACGGTCTTGTTCAACTACTTCGTTTCAGCTAATTCTAGAAGACAGTTCCCTGCATCCATTGCAACGTCTATTTCGACCTTACCTTTATAATATTCCCTATCGTCTAGGCGGTATACCTTCAAGCAAACGGGCAGTCAAATGGCCGCAACCCCATTCTACACGTTCAACTCGTCGGGAACTAGCATCAATGTAGGCCACGTTATTATCCGGTTTAGATCGTTTCCCTCATTGTAATGAGTAGTATCCGTGGCCTGAAGGTCTCACAGGAATTGAGCGAATTGCTCTAGCTTCCCAAGGTGACCTTCAACGTATACTCAGGTGAGCTCTTTCCGGCATTTCCCGCTTTCCCCTTCTGCACGCATTGAACGACGGTATAATGATTGGAGAGTAGACAGAATTGTTTAGGCACATTTTTTGGGAAAATCATGTCTGCTGTTCATTCTTCTTTCTTCGTCTTGACGTGATTCCATTCTTGTCTACTTTTCGCTAACATGCATACCTAATAGTGCCTTCTTCGCGCACTCCATACAAATAGATCCCGTATATTCCCATACCCAACTCGCCATATCTCCCGACCTTCCCAATGTTACACTCAAGCTCCCAAATTCCAAAGTCGTAGACTCCGTTTCCCCCAACTCTCCAATAACTCAGATACGGAAGGTCTTTTTACGATGCGCCGGAAAGACCGTATGCACCGCGACTTCCACCATTCGCATGACATCCCCACGTGCTGCGCATCTCGTTCTCGTAGATAAATACCCGATTGGACAGACCTTCCGCATGTTGGGGCAACAACCCGCTTTTGAACTCTTATCGGTAGAATTTGGTGGAGCACCAACATCCATGGACAAAGAGGAGTACGATGATGCTGAAGGAGAACAGCTACGGAGAAAATACCGTCTGTCTGTTGCGGATTTCGAGGCGGAGATTTTGGAGGTGTTTCCTTCCCGTAACATGTTTAGTCGCGGGACAGACTGGTTATTTGATTCACCAGAATCTGCTCCCAGGTCCGTATTTTGCGCTGTCTCGCAGCTGTGGATCATGTTTATTCTTTTCGTTGTACTTTTCATGGTATTTGTTGCCATTAGCCTTGCATTTACCAGTATATCTGCGGACTTTGTCTAGTCATGATGTACATTGCAAATAGAAGAAACATACGTGTAGAGATCAATACAGTTGTAATTACTAGCTTGTTTCATGGGCTCACTACCGTTTCATGCATTATCGAACGCCGTATGCCCACTCCACCCTCCCAAATGAATATGAAAATTTAACATGCATCAGACCTGTTGCCCCGGGAAGTGTAGATGGCCAATCCCATTCCGGGGTAAATGTTTCAGTATGCTTTCCACCATTCCCTCCATCTTCGCACCATTCTCAATGGTGACCAACAGTCCATGCAATAGAACTTTTCCCGACTTTCCCCGCCCATTTTCTTCCTTCAAGTCCTCATATGGGCCACCACCACCCTCGGGATACACCCAGAACATAACCCCCGACTGCAGTCTCCGCGTATCAGGATTTATCATTCCGTGACGCAAAACATATTGTACAATGGCCCTTCCCTCGCCCACAGTAGACACCTCGTCCAACTCGAAAGTTGTTAGCATGGCGGAAATGAGGTTCAGTGTCGGTGGACTCGATAAGACGTCAGACGGATTGGTAGATGTGGCTGTAGTGTTTGGCCATCCGGCAGGTAGTTGAGAGTTAATATTATGCGCCATGCTCCTGCCAGAACGAAATAAGCTGAAATACAGCTCAACAGTGATGGGATGCTTACTCGTAGGTATTTAATGAAGAAACTTCGATTCGTAGCGGGCTTGTAAGGGAAGCTAGTTCAGAGCGCATGAGTTTGCAACTTATATATGAATTGTAGAAGTGTCGGGACCGCCACGGTAGTTATTTGATGGTGAGATAATTAGTCCAACGGTGATACAGGCTGTCTCTTCACTTCAGGCCATCCAGGCATCTCGAAATTGCAACAAACAACCTCAACCGAGACCGGTACGAATACCTCTCCTCAGCCGAGATCAAAATTACGATATCAAATCGGGGATAGCCATCAAAAATCACGTACTATGGCTGATAGTTTTCAGTGTTCACCGCCTCTTCTGCCTTTTGCGGACGACGATCGTCCTTGGTATATGATTCAGCAGTATGTCTGATTAATCCAAATATAACATTCGACGGTAATGATACAGGTTTCGAGGCGCTCTAGTGGTCATCAAAGCAGTGCGCTGACATGTTACACAACGAAGGCCTACAAAAACAGTGAGATGGAGGAGATGCGATGCAAAACAGATACATACCCCGTTGACACGAATGTTTTGTCCGTTCACCCACTGTGCCGCAGGGCTCGCGAGGAACGCGACTACTGGAGCAATCTCCTCAGGCAGGCCAAGCTTGTTGCTAGGGTTTTGGGAGGCGATCATGTCGATCACCTTTTGAGGCTTGCCAGTACGGAACAGCTCGGTGTCGACGGGACCAGGTGAGATGGTGTTGACAGTCATACCTCGAGCACCAAGATCCTTTGAGAGGACACGCGATGCCTGCTCGATGGCGCCCTTTGAGATAACGTAGCATAGGGCGTTGGGGAGAACAGCTATGATGGTCAGTCAGTTGAAGGGCATTGTACGAATTGATAGGGTTTACCAGAGGCGGAAGTCAAGGAGGAAGAAAAGAAGATAATACGTCCACCGGCTGTGAAATCAATCAAGATCGATGGTTGGGAATGATGTAATACGAACGTACGGGAAGGGAGGAGTTGGGCGGCTGCCTTTGCCAAAAACAAGGGCCCTTTGACATTAGTATCGATATGGTTATCGAAAAACTTCTCGTCGATGTCAGCGAGAGGTTTGCTGCCCATGATTCCAGCATTGAGGACGAGGATGTCAAGCTTTCCAAATGCCTTGATGGTTTCATCCAACAGATGCTTTCCACCAGCAATGGATGATGCATCAGCCTGGACTGCAACGGCATCACCTTTACCATTGGACTTGATTTCAGCTACGAGCTCCTGAGCGGGCTTTGCGCCGTTGACATCTAGATAGATCATGAGAAACACAGCCTGTGATGCATATCCAATAGCCCGTACAGTTAATGATAACGCTAGCACCCTCATCTGCAAGACGCTTGGCGATCGCAGCACCGATACTGCGAGAAGATCCCGTCACGAGCGCGACTTTGCCTACACGATGCCAAGGATGTCAGTGTATTTGTGCACATCATCGTGCAGGCAGCCTACCGGAGAGCGAGGTTGTGTAAGCAGAGGAGGCCATTGTACTGAGTGCTGGTGTGGAGATAAGGGACACTGATTTAGCTGATTCAGCGGGAGAGTGAGATGTCCGGAATAGGCGATGTAGAAGGCGTTTTGAAGTGGCCAGTTTAAATTTGTTGGGTGTCGTTGTCGAAATTGTGTTGCCTTTATAGCATCCACCATTCCGATTGGCCGCGTCATTTCGGTTCGTTAGTCAGGATCCACAAATTTACAGTGGATGCCTCTCCAGGCGGCAGAATGGTGGAGGATGGTGAGGTGACCGGTACCCACTTCATTCCCGATGTCCTTCCTGGTGGCAGTGCTCAGGGGGCAACTTGAAATAGATAGTCCAACATGAGAACCACTGGAATATATGTCCTTCCCTCCGTCCTCTCCGTGAAAGTTGGTATAATAATATTGAAATGGTGGTGGGTGGTGAATGATATATCTCTACTTTGGCAAGCCAGTACTGACATGGACAAGCCGACAAGCCTTGCTCTAAATGAAAACTTTCCAAGAAATGATCGGAACTAACTACACCGGAAGTGAAAAGTACCAGGGTTCCTCATGGATGTCCACCAGTCTTCCGCAATGATCACTCCAGAGACTTGCTTCAGCATCTGAATGTAACGTCTGCACGGGAGTATTCCAGTCCTTCGGCCACGGCAACACTGTTCTCTCCGCCCAGAGCGGAATTGCGAAAGAAGTGCAACTCGGTCACTGAGTCATCCCGGGGTAAATGATTCCTCGACATGTACACCACAGGTCTCACCTCCTTCGCCCTCACCTTCAAGCACAGTTCTATCCTTGTCGTCATATCGATGTCCTGCGGCCGTCAGACCATAAGCAACGGAGGAGGTAACGGCAACTTTCCACGCAATCCAGTAATCCCAGCTCATCGATCAGACTCTGATCTGCCGGCGTGATGGTATTGAAGTCGCTCATAATGATGCCCGAGCCAGCTGCACGAAGGTAGTCGCATGGTGAGTTGGGTGGGTCGGAAAGGGCGGTTGATGGCTAGCGAATCAATGTGAACATTGATGACACGAAAAAGCTTTGACGTGCTCGTGATGGCGAATATAGGTGGATGTCACAACATAAGGCATCGCGATTTCTGTGCGAACGATACGGTATCCGATAGACAGTAATATGTGTGAAGGACGCGTGTCCTTCATGCAACAGTGTGATGCTCCCAAATGAATGGTTGTTGCTGCGCGACCCCCAGCGACTCGTGTCGACTTCAGTCAACTAGTAATCCGATCGGATCTACAAATTATCGGTGAGCGCGGACAAGGCATGATGCATGATGGGATATACTTCTTGGAGGAGGAAAATATCGGGTTCCGTACCAGATTCTAGGAGGGAAACGAGAAGAGTAGTAAATCGCTGGAGTGCAAGGGGGAACTAGAATCCACATTCAACGACACGATACGCAAAGACGGTGAATGTTTGACCTTCGTTTTGCCTTCGTTTGTGCTCCAAGGGCGCCATTCACCACTGATATACTCATAAAGGCACCAAAATATTGGATTCTCAGTGCTCGAAGGAAAAGGCGTTTCGTACTGAAATGAAATACATTTAGCTCTGAGAGCTCAAAACATGACGGTAAGAAAAAGAAGCTAGGGGCCTGCAACAAATTTCGGCATTCTCCGGTCCCTCCCTTCCCCATACAACATCATTGGACTACTTCATCACTTCCTATACAGTATAAAGCTACAGATGGTTCAAAAACCATTGTGCCGCAGCTTTGAAGGCCCCCTCCTTTCCGGCCTTGACCTTAGGATCGCTTAAATCGCCACGAATAGCAAATCCATGTGTACATCCATCCCAGTATTCACGCCTGTACCCTGGGAGAAATTTGACAAATACCTCATCGGTTTTCTCGTGAATTTCCTTCGGGAACATCTGGTCAAATGTACAGCTATTAATGAGAAGAGGCGCTTTGACAGTTGTGGCGTATTTCTGTTAATGAGTTTAGGTGAGTAACGAAGTCGCGGAACGGCGGCGCGCTCACTTCAAAATCATCAGGAAATTTGAGAAGGGACGGGTGAGATACAACAGCTACTTTGAGAACGTCTTCGAAGGCCAGGTCGAAGACATAGCGACCTTGTCACTACTCAGTGCTTGGAGAAAGCAACGATGTCCATTCGCTTACCTCCGAAACAGTACCCAGTAGCACCAAATTCTGTTACTCCAGACTCTTTCAACGCGGCGATGACACTGTCCAAAGAAGGGCGAGTATGGGCAGACGAATGGTTGCCTAACCATCCTGCGAGGTCGAATGTCCTCTGTATTCTGGTGTTAGGTATGCATAATACGGAGAGCCCATAGCTCATACTCCGGGTTCCAAAGCATCAATGGGCACGCCATCTCCGTTGAAGTAGTCGGGCATGACAACCTTCGAACCATAGTGAGCTAAACACGTCTAATTCTTTCCCCAGAATCACCTTAAATCCGGTCTGAGCGAAATCGTCAGCAAGGAGCTGGTTGCGTTCACTTATAGTTTGGCATGCACAATGAATGATACGCCAAAATTGGGTGCACCTGGGGGTTCGGAAGAGTTATCCCGAAGGCATCTGGCAAGAACAGGATAACCTTGTTGTCGGGGTACTTCTTGATGGGAGTAGCAACGTAGCATTCTACTCCGCCAATGTGCTCGATTTTGCCTATACGAATGTCGTTTGTAAACATGCTCCATGTTTGGGCCGAAGGCTATAATACTACCTGACGGAGTGCCCTCATGGGTGACGCCTGGTGATCTCTGGTAAGCCAATAATCAGGAGTTCGTGGTAAACGACACTGACCTGTGATACAGTCCTTGCAGAGACTCATTGATGAAAGCGAAGGCAAGGGAAAGCCGAATGGAGAAGGGTCGCTTGATAACTTATACGTCTTTCTCTTTCACACTCGTTGTCAGCTAATCTTACTAATAATGCCTAACAGCCCTGCCATGACTCATGCCTATATACCTGGAAGAACTGGATGAATCGCTCATCAGTCTTCTCGTCAATTTCATAACGTTATAAAGAATGCTTTTGGATATGTATTTCCGTAAATCAATTCAATTCGACTTGAAAACGGAGGCTGATATTGACCAGTGACCACTCCCGAATCACTAGGAAATCCAAGTTACACATAGGTGAGGTACCCAAACAATGTTGTCAAGATAACTCACGGCAACGGGCCGCTTTGTAGTCACTGACGTAGCTGTAGTGGTGGTAGTGGCGGCAGTATTCCATTTGTCCCATTCTCAAAGTGAATATCCTTGGGTCTAAGAACGTGGCTCGTCCTTATATTCTTATCGTCCTTATGACCTATCGGAGTTTCGTCGTGGACGCCTATAAGTCCGAAAGTCAAAAAAGAACGCTCACAACAGGGAACACATATGAGATACAGTATTCAAAAGGTATGTTTAGACCACACTGATTATACATGTACAGATACATAACGTTCAGCTACTTCATATTTGGGGCTTACATATAGATAATTTCACAAATTGTTAAGGAACCACTGGGCTGCAGCTTTAAACGCTCCCTCCTTCCCTGCTTTGACCTGGGGATTGCTCAAATCGCCCCGCACAGAGAATCCATGCGTACACCCCTCCCAATACTCACGCTTGTACCCCGAGGAGAACTTGGCGAATAACTCATCGGTTTTCTCGTGAATTTCCTTTGGGAACATCTGATCGAATGTGCAACTGTTGATGAGCAATGGTACTTGAGTACTCGCGACATATTTCTGTGGGTATGAATTAATTTAATATGCATGCAGAATTCACAGCCGTGTACGAACCTCGAAATCGTCAGGGAACTTAAGCAGAGACGGATGAGATACGACGGCAGCCTTAAGAACGCCGTCGAAAGCAAGGTCAAAGACATAACGAGCTGTATGGTGGGCTCAGAACTGAGAAAACGATCATGTTTATTTACGTACCTCCAAAGCAGTATCCAGCAGCACCGAAGTCGGTTACTCCGGACTCTTTCAAGGCAGTGATGACCTTGTCCAAAGGAGGGCGAGTATGCGCCGGGGTATGGGTAACAAACCAAGCGGAAAGATCAAAGGATTTCTATCTTCAAGCGTAAGACAAAGGAGCAACGCTGAGAACCAATGGACATACGCCTGGTCCCATAGCATCAGCAGGGACGGCATCCCCGTTTAGGTAGTCGGGAATGATCGTCTGAAAAGTAGTGAGCTGCACTGTATTGAGGCGTCTGGATTTGAAACTCGCCTTGAAACCGTTTTTAGCGAAATCATCGGCAAGAAGCTTATTTACAACTGGTGAGCCTGTGAGTGGGTGATGGAAAACACGACAAATGCACCTGTGCATTTGAAAGAATGATTCCGAAGATATCCGGTAAGAAGAGAACGACTTTGTCCGTAGGATATTCCACAGTGGGTGTTGCGACGTAGCATTCTACACCCCCAATTTGTTCGATTTTGCCTGTGGGAAGGATGCTCGGATTCACATCTTATCTTGGGACAAAGTGTAGTGCCACCTACCTGTAGGAGTCCCCTCATGTGTGACGCCTAAAAGTCTGCAAGTTAGCTTCACCGGAGATGTAGTAGCAGCGACAACGGCGCGGACCTGAGATACAATCCTTGCAGAAACTCATGGTTAAGATTGGTGACAGTGTAGAAGGTAAGATGGATGAGCTACAACTGAGCGCTTTATAAGATCATCGCACTCACGGCCGGCTAAATATACTTTGATTGCCCGGCCGAAAACGCCACCCAGGAAGCTCGGAAGTATGGATGGCTACGCGTTGTGGCTGCATATTACCACGATGGGTGAGAGTTATTGTTCTCATTGGTTCATATACAGTTCAGCACGTGAAAGACCTGTATAAGTCGATGGGCAATCCGGGAACGCGTGTCTGTGCATCATTATTGCGTGCTACAATATTCCCTTATACATGTAGTATCCCCGGTTCTAAAGTTACCGGCGATACGCCCCTCACCATTCACTTGTCAGAGGAAAGAACAAAAATACCTGTTCAGTCCGTTACTTTACTCCACACTACACGCCGAATCACCCAGGGAAATCGGATGAATGAGAGGAGGAACTGGGACAAGAGGGAAGGAGAATACCTGAGGACATGTACATCCACCGCGCCTTAGTAGTTAGAGTACTGGTAATGGACAATCAAAAGTATGATTCAGAAAAGAATAAGACGAAAAAGAGGTCAGAATGGCTCAAGAGCCTATGATCGATGATCGATCACATAGCAAAATGGTTGGTTATATTTAATTAAATGTAAAACGGGTCTTGAACTTGAGAATTGAGGTCATTGGAAACATGGGAACAAAATATCTGACATGCAGGGTTTGAAGCAGATAAGCAGATAAGGACGGCAGAAGGTTAAACCAAGAGAGAGAGAGAGAGAGAGAGAAGTTTTTATTCTGATCGCTGTCCCTAAGAAGGAAACTAACCAGAGTCCGTACTACGTATGTATTACCTACCTAATCCATTACGCTACGGTACCGAACGAACATCGGGCCTCACTGATACAGTCACGTCCCCGCAAGGTACGGCCTCTCAGCACTAGCGTCAACGTCGTGAGTTTAATAGAAATGTACCATCAGTGGGGTCAAGTACATGCAGGTATGTACATGGGTCTCCGTGATACGAGCTCCAGTATCTCATATACATAGCGACCCAGCCTGGGCAACAAGTCCGAATATGTCAAGAGCATATGGAGCAGCTCCTTGGGGGAGGAAGATCTATGTTGGAGACCTGGGTATGTCCTCCAAATGTCCTGTAGAAACGCGCTCCTAATGACTGTTCAACCAAAATGATGCGATCCACAGGGCTGGGTACGAACAGGGATTCGGCGCACCAAATACAAGTGTCAACGTCGTAAAATTCGAGTAGATTCTTATCGTATAAAGCACATACGAGCGCGAGAAAAACGACTGGAGGATACACAGGTAGGAAGACGTCCAGGGCTAGCCATGAAAAAAGACACACTAGGGACCTCTTACCAGCCGGATCAATCTACTTTCTGTTTACAGGTACTTCAAAAACCATTTGGCAGCCGCCCTGAATGATCCTTCTTTCCCAGCCTTCACCTTTGGGTCATTTACGTCACCTCTAACTGCAAATCCGTGCCTACACCCCTCGAAGTACTCTCGCTTATATCCTGGTTCGAACTTGGAGAATATTTGGTCTACTTTATCGTGGATTTCCAATGGTAATCCCTGATCAATTTCGCAGCTGTTGATGAGAAGTGGCACCTTGACTTTGTTGGCATATTTCTGCGAGTTGGAGATGTTAGGTCATACGGTAGATGTTATTGGTTAACTGACAGACCTCGAAATCTTCGGGGAATGCAATTCGAGATGGGTGGGATATCACGGATGCGGAAATGATGCCATCAAAAGCAAGATCGAAAACGTAGCGCGCTGCGATGGCGAATGTCGATAAACGGGAAAGGTGCCAATGAGGAACCGTACCTCCGAAACAGTATCCACTTGCACCAAACTCATTGACACCAGTTTCTTTCAAGGCGGCGATGACCTGGTCGAGAGGAGGACGAGTTTGGGCGGGACCATGCGCAGCTACCCACACGTCCCTGTTGAATAGATGCTGTAGATATGACTGAGTGGACTTGGGGAATGAGGGGGGGAAGTTCCACGTACGCGTACTGCAGGATTCAGGGCGTCTGCCGGTATAGGATCGCCACGGAAGAGATCAGGTATGATCGTCTAGAGAAATAGTATCACCAATCTCCAAAAGTCACACCTCACATCACATGCCTTCAGTCCGGTCCGTGAAAAATCATCAGCCAAAAGCTGGAATCTTGTTAGTGGCACGAGTCAAGGCCCTTGTCTAGAATCAGATACCTTGTTGTTAACGAGTGGAATACCAAATACGTCCGTCAAGAGCAGGATGACTTTGTTTTTGGGATAATCTCCCGCAGGTGTAGCGACATAGCATTCGATTCCTCCAATCTGCTCCAACGTGCCTAAGAAACACAATTGTCAGTCGTCCCTCAGGCCCAAAGCTTTATTTTATACCTGTCGGAGTTCCTTCATGAGTGACGCCTAAGTAGCACACATTCATTAAATAAATTTAAGAATAGTAGAAGCGGGCTGTACCAGCAAAGCAATCGTCGCAATGTTGCATGTCTGAAAATGATGGGGTAGAAGCTGGAGCCTTGATTTGAGAATCTGCATAAGGGGAACCGTCAGCTTTTATATCATCCACGGTGCTAAATTTAGCGCAAGCAAGCCAAAAGGCCCCTCAGCAATCTGCCTAATAAGGGTGTGCATCGTTGTCAGGTACCTTTTTTGGTCCCGTAGAACGGTGGATTCGATAACTCAAAAGAGAGGGTGGCGGTCAGTCAAACGTTATGCATCCACTATTACGTCAAAGAACATATAAAGGACCGATGCGCGTCGCACAGATTGGTTTAGGTGTTTTTGATGGGCGGATGTACGGTTGGTAGATGCTAATGCGATCGGCGTCCTTTGATCAAGATGCCGAGCAAGGAAGTAAAAGGCCGATGTGTGTCGGTTGCATGTCATCAACCCCTCTTCAAAAGCACCAATAATTGAAATCCAGGTAAGTAACACGGTTATATACATATAACATCTAACTGGACAAATCAGACGCGCACCAGAATATCGGGAAGGAAGGCACGCACCTAACCAATATAATTAACTGCTCCAAGTATAGATATGTACTGTCATAGGGTGGTCTTTCCCAGCCCGGCACCAGTGGTTACGCGCCGCCGCTTGTTTCCTCTTCGAATTTCGCCCAAATCACTTTCGATTTCCTGTTCTTTGCACCCAGAGAGCATGGCTAGGCTCTTGCCCAGCCCCCCAATGGCTTGGCTCTGATGTGTTCCGCTACCTTTGGGTCTGCGTCGACCTCCTCCGCCTGTGCCAGTGCCTGTTGAGGCGTTGGCTCCATTGGGTCCAGTAGGTATGGTTGTCGAGGTCAATGGCAGAGGGAAGGGGGACGGCAATTCGTCGACATTGAGTGAGTGTGGGTTGAGTAAGGGACCAGATGTAATGGGCAATCCACTGATAGTACCGGCACCATTGGGCGCAGAAGCAGGAGCTCCCAGGGGAGTAGGTGGTGGGGATGTGCCCATTTTGTTCCGCAATTTCCGAGTTATATGGGGACGGGACTGAGAGTCGAGGGCACCATCTAGAAGGTGTCAGCAACTCTGGAAACGCGCTTCTTGACCGTCTTACCTGCGACAGCTCCCTCTCCTTCCTTGTCTTCCCGAGCCCGGCGTCTTCGTTCCTCTATGCTCTCCATTAACCTCTCTCTAACTCTATCGTGGCCTTTCTTCCATTCAATTTCGACTTTTTCACGTTCTTCGTCGTAGGCGGTCTGCGCACACTCCAAGGCGTATCGTTCTTCGTACTCGAGCTGAACCAGCTTAGCTGAGCGTTCGAGAGTGAATGGCAGGAGCTTCATATTGTACAGAGGTGAAGTGTCTGGCCTGGTGGCGAGCGTCACGGATGTCTGGTGCAGCATGGATATTGTTTCGCTGTAGTGTCTCCCACTAAGATAATGAGCAGCGCGAACGGAGGGTGACCGAAAAACCTACTCGTCTCTTCTGTCATTCATCTCTCTGTTGAGCTTCCCGGAAATTTCCTTCCTCTTCTTTTCCCGCTTGACTTCATCCATGGTCGTTCCTACAATGCCACGCCTTGATAAACATTCGTTACGCTTAGTCCAGTGGTCTAACGCCTCACCATGACTCCTGGACGGCCCTGCTATGGCATTGAGCGGGTGATGTTGGTAGGCCAGGCTCATTTTTGTGATCTTGGGGTAGAGGGTCAACGAATTCCAGACTTGCTGGGCGTAGTACACGGGGGAACAGAAGGAGGGGGAGAAATTGGAACTCGACCGCTGTGACGTGACATGAGCGTGACCGGATGTGGGGTCCGATTCAGTCCCTGAGGCAAGCCTGATGGGCGGGCCGGCCCAAGGTCTACTTTTTTCATCGCAAAACTCATCATCCGGTAATCCAATCGAATATGTGGGTCTCGATTGACGGCACTGCTGGCTTATTACATGATACATCACTATCTCCCTCGGAAGGCTAGCCGAGGCTCATATAAGTTGAAATCGTTAGCAACGTTTCTTCTTCCCTTCCCTTGATCGTTATCACGGAACACACAATTCACAAAGTGCTTCTCGTAGACAAAGGACTTCCACAAAATAGCATGGACATAGCGCAAGGGAGTGAGGTTGTACTTTCTTGGAACCCTCCTTCGGCGGGTCCGAGCGAAGAGGAACTACCGCCGCTTCCCGCGGACCCTATACCATTTGGAGCACCGCCAGCGTAAGTCGTTGGTCAGAATCCCTTCCGTCTTATACGAACAGACCATAGGTATAACACAGCCAGATTGCCCACTATACCAGTCATATACTCGTTTTCAAGATTGTCTTTCAACTCTCTGATCCTCGTTCCGCCGCCAGAATCTCCCGACTCACGTCCGCTGTACCACATCTCCGTATATAACGATGTGTTCAATACCATGTCGCACACAACCATTATCCGTCGCGGCGCAACCGAAGATGGGCCGTATGTAGGCGAGTTTGAGTCAGCCTTAATATCCTGACTGCGACGCAAACTCCTGCCTGACATGTGTAGTAGATCAGGGATCTCTTCTAAACCTGCGACAGTTTACATGGGAGGTTTGGAAACTCCTCTTTCTACGAGATTGTCTAAGCGAGGTCGCTCCTCAGCCGTGAGTCCCCATCAACAAGTCTCTGACTTGGACTCAGCCTTAGCATTAGGGTAGGTGGTTTTGGACCGGTCCAAAGCACAGGCTCGCATGGAATTGTGAAACTACACCTCGAATTGTGAGTCGTGCTTTTGCATAATTCTTCTATGTACTGAACAAGTACGAAGTGCCATTCTCTGACCAATCAAAATATCGTGTACGCTAAATTCAATCTAAGCAACAAGCTCCGCAGGGCCAATACACCTCCCGAGCTCTACACACTGCAAATTATGCCCGAGGGGCAACCATATTTTGATGATGTTCTTATGTCGGCTCTCCTCATCGAACAACAAAGGTTGTGTCCACGGGGTGATGAAAGTACGAAGCCCCTGTTCAGCTTCAAGCTGCATCGATGAGGCGAATGAAAGTTAATCAATATCCATTCTTCTGGTCCCTCTTGTTTTGGCTTTACTTGCATCAATCATATTTTCTCTTCTCAGCTTTATTGCATGGTTAGATTTGCTAAGCCTGGAATCACCCAAGTATTCTTCCGTGGATCTATCCGATATGTATTAAGGAAAGTTCGCCTCAGACTGGTAGTCCGTCGTTGCAAGAGACCCAGAGAACTACTCAGATCACCGGAACTTCCGGCCTACGTCCGTAGCCCAGTCAACTCGATGATACATGCACACATCACCGTTGACACAGTGTATCGCCCGTAATCACTTTCCCCCCTTGGAAGTCAAGCAAGTGCAGATGCTATGTGTCACCATGACACCAAGGTGGCTTATATTCGATTCACCTACTTTACATCAGCAAATTATCTGCCCATCATCACACTGAAACTACCCGCCACGGTGCTGGCCACTGTTGGGGTTAGAATTATCAAATACCTTTGACCAGCTGTAACGACCCTCGACGCCAGCCGCAGATTGTATGGTTTCTAGAGTCGCGGCCGCCTTTGTGCTAGCTGTATTCGCCGGTTCACTTTCTGTTTTGGCAATTCCAGTGCAGTCAGAGTGAGTGTGATCTGACACCAGAGCTGGAAGACTGACTGACGCTTGCAAAGATCAGTTCATCCTAGGGATGGAAATAATACCACTGATATCCTTCACACTTGGACTCCCTCTGTCGCTGTTACACTACTGAATCAAGTCTTGTATCCGAATTCTACCGGGAAAGAGGGGGAACTAACCCAGGAGCTGGGAAGCAAGCTCTCGCCATTGATGAATGGAGAATATTGGGAAAACCTCGGCATCGGAAAAGGACTGAAAGAGATCATTGACGCATTACCACTAATCGGGGAGACACCAATCAACATTGCCATGGTATAGGCATGATAGCCCATACACCCACTCATGGCAGGACATATCGAAACGAATTTGATTTTATCTACCACCAGGTTGGAACCATCACCATCAATCACTTGCAATGCAAAGTATAGGCAGGCTTACAAAGAAGAGTAGCGTCCACAATGCTGGATTACAAACGAGATAGGTCCAAGGACAGTACGGAGTAAAATGAAAGACTACAGTTACAAATACAGTGATAATAAACAAAACAAGAGAAAACCCCAACGCCCTGCATCTATGAGCGCTCTCCCCTAAGCCTACGAGCCAAAGCCAAATCTTTAGGTTGAATAGTAACACGCTTCGCATGAATCGCAGCAAGATTCGTGTCCTCAAACAAGGAGACAAGGTATGCCTCAGCTGCTTCTTGAAGCGCCATAACAGCAGACGATTGGAATCGGAGATCAGTCTGTCAAACGACGCATCAGCTAGAACTCTAGCTATCACATATCCCCATTACACACCTTGAAATCCTGAGCAATTTCACGAACTAATCGCTGGAAAGGAAGCTTGCGAATAAGCAGCTCCGTCGACTTTTGATACCTCCTGATCTCACGGAGAGCCACAGTTCCAGGACGGAATCGATGAGGCTTCTTCACACCACCAGCAGCGGCCTGAATACATACCAAACGTTAGAGTAAAGCTATCCGGTACAACTCATAGATACTCACGGCAGTCTTGCGTGCCGATGACTTGGCTGCCAATTGTTTACGAGGAGCCTTTCCTAACCCAGACATCAGCACAATGAAATAATGCCACCACTAACGAATACCAACCTCCAGTAGACTTGCGAGCGGTTTGCTTGGTACGGGCCATGGCGAATAGTAAAGGCGAGTCGAAGTAGTTGTGGAGACGACTGGTGCTGGTGCTGGAGGTAGCTGACTGAACTGAAGTTGATCATCGTTTGGCCTACGCGTTATATACAAACACGACGCGTCTGTCCACGTGATGGGCCGCGGTGTCCTAAATCAACAAAACAAGGAATAAGCACAGCCACCTGTCGGACCTACATAAGGACAGCCGCCTTTGGGAGGTACTTCATTCAGTCACCCTTACCTTTGCCATCATCGTCAACATCACCACAAGCCTCTAAGCGGCTTCCTTTACTTTGTTAACTTTAACAACAACCACTACACAACACTATCAATATGTCTGGACGCGGTAAAGGTGGAAAGGTGGGCTTTAGGAAATTCTGGGAGAGTTTGTTCGTTTGCTGATGATGATGTTGCTGTAGGGTCTTGGAAAGGGTGGAGCCAAGCGTCATCGCAAGATTCTTCGTGACAACATTCAGGGTGAGTTCCATGAGTGGCTGTAGCTGTTCATTGCTGAATTGCCATTCAGGTATCACAAAGCCCGCCATTCGTCGTCTCGCTCGTCGTGGGGGTGTGAAGCGTATTTCTGGTCTTATCTATGAGGAGACCCGTGGTGTTTTGAAAATCTTCCTGGAGAATGTGAGTTTGGGAAATTGTGATTTCATGGGTGCTCTCTAACTGGGTCTGGTTTAGGTCATCCGGGATTCGGTCACGTATACTGAGCATGCGAAGCGGAAGACAGTGACAGCACTTGACGTCGTGTATGCTCTCAAGCGGTCAGGTCGTACTCTCTATGGTTTCGGCGCGTAGTTTATAAGTATTGTATTTTTCGTGGTTATTGTATTTGTATATTGCATATTCATTTTCGTTGTGTACAATTTGTGCATGGTGGCTGGTAATTTACTACCACTTCGTGTGATGCCTCTGCCTTCAGTGCCGGTCTATCACCTGTGTGTACGCGGTTGGGTCTGTTGCGACTTCTGATGACAGTGGGGCTCGACATTTTGTTAGTAATTGAGTCATGTAGCATCATGACTTGAGGATTTGTGGAATATTGACTATCAGATCCAAAGTTCTTGAAGTGTCCATACCCTGCTGGGGCAGCCTGTATTTAAACCCTGAATACTTGTTGCACATGCATGCCCGCTTTTAGTGCAATTCTTAAAGAATAATTCCGCGATAAGCCAGGCGCGAGGAACGAGTGCCGTAGCTTATCTAAGGATAAGATAAGTACGCGTATGTAGAAACACGTGGCATCGCGCTGTTTCCCTCTTCGCTGCCACGTCGTTTCTCGCGTCCGCCTGCATTCCAGCCGTTTTCTCGTCCCACCCACCATCCCTAGCGTTGGTGTCCGGATTCGGTTTCATCACCTTCCCGGTTCCCCGACGCTCAAGGCGGGTCCTGGCCGCGTTGTGTTCGTTTCCTCATCTCCAGCTTCTCATCAGTCCTCGGACTGTCTTGACGAACTCAACTCTGAACCTACGGTTCCCAGGCCCTCCTTAGGCAACCCCCACCGAATACTAACTCATTTGGTATACGGTGTTCATACCGCTCACACAGAAATCTATCCGACATATCAGTCTCACGTTTAATCTATAGCACCTTATCTTATCCTTTGTTCCAATCAAATGACGGTGAACCATGCACGAAAATGGGTATATTTTGACCCATTCTTGAAATTGTGCCGTAAATATGAAATCCTAAAAAGACTTCTAAACACATGTCTTTGGGACAATATTATCTTTCTATCGGAATAGAAATAGGACATTCTTTGATCACCAAAATAGGATGGAAAAACATTCCTTGAAGATACATAATTACCGTCGGCGGGATGACTCCGGTTGATTTTCGACAATAACGCAAGGTCATTGCCACCCATACATGTAGGAACCACCCCATCGGTCCGTATATTCCGCTCATTTTGGATCCTGCAAACGTGTCCTTGACCTACTGCCACTGTTTCCGAATCAGTAAACACGTAACATTTGTAGCAAGTAATAGTAGACAGACTTGATACAATAGCCAAACTCAGCTTCAAGGCGACCAAGACGCCCTTTAACAGGGAATCCCTCAACTTCGTACAATCGAAGCGCAACTTCGAGTTGATCATCAGGAGGCACTGAAGAGTGTGTCATACCGCTGAGGGGCTGCTGATAAGTATAGTGCATACCTGAGCCATTGTCTGTGCGGTTTCTGCCTGTTGTATTAACCATCTGATATAAGCGGGGGATATAGATTTTTAGAAACTCTTCATAGAGATATGGTGGTGCCATGTGTTATTGTCAAAAATCAACCAGAGTCATCCCGCCGACGGTATACACAGGCAAAAAAAACCTTTCAAGACATGTATTTTTCCCACTATTTCTTCCTTTCTTCACTAAAATGAATGAAAACTTGTTCATAAAAGCGGGACTGATCGGTCGACAGGTGTCTTAGAACGTAGCACGAGTTTACTGTGGGATAATATCAGGGTAGCAAAAAACACATGCATTTCGAACAATTGTTGCGAGAAAAAATGCAACGTTGCGGTCTATTCAGGGCTACCCACTGTTTCTTCTTCAAAAATGACTGAAAACTTTGTCGTAAAAACCGGATAAAATCAGGACATCTTTTGGTACATTTGTACGAAACGTGTGTTTCATTCTCTAAAAACAGTACTAAAACCGGGCATGTACACTTTTGATCACGATGGACAAATTGAGTGAAACTTTTTGGAGACTTTTTCGGAGAATGAATACATGCTTCGTAGGAGCAATCCCATAATTACCTACTCTTAGTCTACCTATGCATCACCTCATCTCAACACGGGCCATAGATTTGTTAAGACTGCATAGCAGCGTCCTGCTGCTCCGCGGACCTTAAAGAATCAATACCCAGTATTGAGTTAAATGTCAGGCATAGGTCCAACTATTGAAACGTGTCCCTTCCATTATAGTGTGACTGTCATATTTTTTACCCTTGCTCATTACATGTATCTTCAGCTGGTGTCAGCATGGCGCAGCTCCGGGTCTGTGACAGTCAAGATTGATGGGATTCAGATATAATGGGGGTATTTACTGTTAGTTTCGGTTCATGCACAAGTAGTATACTGCTATGCCTGCTGTCAAAGTTATTGACGATGGGCTATCGAGGTCGGTAGTGACGGTAGTAGGCTACGTCTATTAACCTGAGCTGTAACACCGCTGATGGTCAATCGATTCAGTGGCCCAGAGAGCCTTCGGTACTGTAGCACTTACTTGTGTAGTACGAACTCCTGTCAGTGCCTCCTTGGAGACGTAAGCCAGAATAAATATCCTCCTCCTCTTCCTCCGGTCTTCCGGTCTTTCACATAAAATAACAGGATCCCATTTACGGTCAATACGCACAACATTTTAGGACTAACCGGAATATCTGCGCACTAAGTGTATGGATACTGTCGGGGGAAAGGGTCAAGACAGAGAACACAAAGGCGGGAACAAGGGGAACAGTGGCAAAGAGAAGCTGATCACTAGAAATGAGATGTCCGCAGATTTTTGCACCGTAATATAACTCGGATAAGAAAAACGGAGACGGTTAAGTAGCAGCTGATATATGCATCTGTATTGCCGTGAGACTGTCGGCGCCTCGAACTTCGGTATAGACCCTACAATCTGTCTGCGAGGCGAATGAAGGTTACCGGACCCGGGCCGTTGTGACGTGCTTGCTAATTAATGTGTGCGTCCCCGAGGTGAATACTCATTTCGCGTTCGAGTCACATGGAAGTCATTTATAAACTTTTGTTTTTGCTCGCACCGAAATGCGGTGAAAGGGAGTTCCCCGCGGTTGGCCAATCCGGAGACCCAGACATCCATGTGTGGCGTTAGACGGGCGTTGTCGGAGACTGGGAGGATGGTGTCGCCAGCTATAAAGCCTTTTTCAGATGCCTCGCGAGATTTCATGCCTCAAGGTCACTGTAGACGATTTGACTCAGTATAAAGGAAGGGCCTATCAGTTCTTTGGCTATCGGGCAGGTCAGCTCTGACAAGAAGATCGCATCGTATAACGTCCTGGCACTGGTATTAACTCGGGCCATCTACCGATTGGAGTAGACTAGCTCCTCCAGCTCCCCTCTCCCAAACTTTAAATTATCAAAGTTGCCGACGAAGTACTGATCGACTACTAAGGCGATGTCAACATTGTAATTAATATTGATAGCCTCAGTACTAAGCTTGGTCCTATATTATTGCTTTCATCCAATTTCCGTCACCAAGCGTGAAAATGATTGCGATACTTAGTGCCGCATTGGACCGCATGGGACCATACGGCAAGTATGTTCTCTGACAGGGTCGATGCCAACGAAGGAAGACGAGAAGGCGTGTGGAGTCACATAAAGAAGCTTAATTCGTCTTACTCTTGCTCTCTTGCATCAAGATCATCCGGACGTGACACACCTTGATCACAATAGTACCTAGTGTGCTGCCCAGGGCAAGATGTTCGGTGAGTATTCAACTACAATGGCATCGTCGAGACTGGCCGCCGAGGGATTAACCACGCAATGTATGGGCATCAGAAAAAAAGAATCCACGAAGACAAAAAAATAGGGATCGACCTTTTCAAAATTTCCTTGAATGGATGCCGCGGACAGTATTTTTGAGCCCGATGTTAGGCTCTGGCTGTGTTTGCTTCATGTAACGCATGAGACATCGATGTCAATGGCGCCCGATTCCAGCCCTGCGACACGAGTTGGGTCATGCTGGATGTCCTTACTACAAGGACATTGAGGGTGAGGCTTGAGAGAGCACATGCTCCGAGTTATCGAGCCCAAAGATTCCATTGCCAGTGCTGGCAATATATACCCTTGAGCTTTCATCCACACTCAGATACGGATTGACCCGTCTCAGAAGTATTGTCGGGAAGCGGGGTAAAACCAGAGCCATGTCGAACAGTCGTTGCAGGAAGCCTGAGGCTGCATCCAGTGCCCAACCGCAATTTCATGGAGCCGCTGGCCGATCAAAAGCTGCCGAGACCCCTGCCAGTGGTGGCGAGCAAGATGTGGAAACTATATGGATTTAGTAAATACGACACGAGAAGTTGGAACAAAAAGGAAGCGCCAATGTTCATGACTGAACCGGCGGCCACTCGACTTAAGTGAGTCCTACAGAACGGCAATGTGAGGCCAGTTATTTCAACCATCAGGACTAATTGCCCTCGAATAAGCCGCAATGAACGGTGTCTTTAGTGCGACGACCCTAGATTAGTCCGGAGTGACAATAAGTTACTCTATACGACTTCTCGAAGAAGGTTCGTTGGCGAGCTCGATGAAGACTTCACCTTTTTTCCCGCAGATCATATGTGTGTGTTTCTTCGGACGGTCATTGATACCCACGTAGTGACGTGTCTGAGCTCGTTCTATCACGGCCTGAATTATTGAACTTTGTGAGCTCCGGCCAAAGCCACAAAGCATCATGATCGCATTCTTGCACGACCATAAAGCTAGCGGCAGAAGTTTTAGGCTTTCAAGAAAAACGGCCTCAGAGCCCGCCGGGTGCTTCCTATCACACCGTCCACATGAATGGACCGGGTAGGTATAATCGAGGTGAAATCGGAGAACGTCGTGAGATGTATCGGAGCTAAAGAGATGATGTTTCCTTCCGAGGCACAGATTAGCCTTTGAACGTTTCAACTTCAACAAGGCCAATAGAAGAGGGTCCAGAAAGGAGGTCCGAGCAATATGTAGATCCCAGCTCTCGTCGTTGTCGGCATTTGTACTAAAGGCCTTCTTCGTCACATCTGCTGATGTTGTTTCGTGTATACCGATATGTAGAGTTTTGATTTATCGTGATCTTCTTTCACGTGGAAGGCGTGTCTGTAGATAGGACTGCTATCATTGGTAGAAGAATTCATCATTGGCTGGGCGAAGCGTCGCGGGAGATGCAGCCTCAGAATAGTATGATATGTGCTTATAGGTCTTCTTTGTATCGTGCGAGTGACAGTATGTTGGATCAGAGAATACGTGACATGGATTTTCCAAGGACATCATCGATAACACTCACTGAAGGGCTGGAAGCTCACGTATGGGTCTTTGGATCCGTTTGGAAGGAAAATATATGCCGGGTCTATAGGGCTTCATGAGACCCGAGGCAGTGAATTCATCTCGGATACAGTGTCTGGCCTCGATTTCAAGGTGTTAATATCTTCATAGGTCAAATAGATCCGACCGTCGCGTCTGAATCATCGCTGAAGGAAATATGGAGGTGTACTTCCGTATATGCCCTAATGAAAGTTATGAGGATGCCACAGATTCGTGAATGGCCGGTGAGTGGGGGGCCTGGATGCTCTCAGTAGTCTATTGTGCGGGAAGCAGCGAGAGAACTCACCAGAACTTGACGTGTGAGGAAACGGGTTTCTTAGGCGAGGTGATTCGGCAGGTTCATCAATCTGATCCCAGCCAACGTGGGGGTACATTCGACAAACTCCATTGATACGAGGACTTTACGGCCGGAAATTAAGCACTCCTCCGAAAGGCCTACGAAATTGTTAGAAAAGTGCTAGCACGTCCAGCAAGCCGGATCAAGATTTGATTGACAATGCCGGACCGGACAAGCAGATCGCCGAGATTACATAAACTTACTTCTTTTCTCCCAACCACACGACGCCACTGGACTAGACGCGACATTTCCCAGCGTGAACGTCACACATTGACAAGGTGGTCATTTGGCGCGGTACTGTCGCGTAAACCGACCGTCAACTTCTACATCCAATGTCTTCTATGCATCTCAATCTCTTGCCACCGGTGGTGGAGGCAGGCCATGTTGAGGACTTGGTAAAGGCAGGAGAAACCATCTCGGTATCCTCTTCACCAGCTGGAAATTCATTCGCCGTGTTTCTGACGACATCAGTGAGCAATATAGCTTCAATTTCACCTTCTTTTATGACGCATCTCTTCGTAACAGACGGATGCTCGTGGGCCCAGAAAAGAGAACACTGATGAAGAAATTCCGATTTACTTCGCCAGCACAGATGCCGCTCCAACGTCTGAGAGACGTTTGGTGCGTGCCCATTTTATCGTTAATATCCGTTTACATTCAAGCCTCGTGTAGTTCATTACCGACACAATTGTAATTTTCTCGACTTTCCAGTCTCTGTACCAATCCCGAATCGCTACAGACTCTCAATGGTGCCCTATAACATCTTCGTGGCTGCCAATGAAAAGCTCACCATATCTGCCAGGTTTCAAAACACCGAAGCACTCTCCATTGTTCGCAAACTTTCAATCGATTATGTTAATTTCATCCGAGAATACTGGACAAACTTAACTGTAAATTCCAGATAGTTTCTTTGCGTCAGTCCTCATGGTTTTTCTCAGGATCGCACAGCAGTTGCATCACCCTTGCAGTTCACTATCGATCATTATAGATCCCTGTTCTCATGCTTTTCATTGTTTGTCATCCTCTTCCTTCCGGAGCCTGATTATGAAGATGCCCCAGTGGGAGAAGAGCTCATGGAGTGGTTGAACATACATTTCATTGAACCGTCGACGGAGGAAGGGGACCACCTGAGTAGTCTCGATCGTCCTTGGGAAGATGAAAATTTCTGGTCCTATCTAACAAGGTAGGCGTCTCGGTATTCAAACCGCCTATTAGCCGCTGAATCTAGCATAGAGCTACCATCCGCGGTCTCACAAAAGCTTCTGTGTTTTTCTTGAAATCACTTTCCGACCATCCCTCCGAATATCTACACGATTTAACTCAAGTTCTAATACCCTTGATTGATGGACAACCCCGGCTACAGAATTTCAATGCCGAGCGCGATTTTGCCTTTGCATCGCGACGATGGAGAGAGAAAGTTCACTCGCTGAGGGTCGAAATGGATCGTGTTCCTGAAGAGGAGCGCCAGGATGACTTTGATAACTGGTGGGATCGTCTCAGTGATATCGTGGGTATTCTCGAGGGCCGCGTGGACGTTCTCAAACGAGTGTGTGAAGAACTAGGTAGCGATTGGAAGGAAGTGTGCGCTGCCTGGGGTGTTTTTGTTGATACCCGTCTTCGAAGACAGGATCTTCCGTAGGTTTACATCACCAGTTCATCATGGATGTCTTCTCACTTAGTTGCAGTGATATTGTTGCAGAAGTTCTTGAGTTGATGCCTCCTGATCCTACCGTTTTGGAAGACATGATTCATTCAGCCCTATTTTCAGCGCAAACTGATCAAGCCTTGTCGTATGCCTCGCAGCTTGACCAATGGCTAGCAGCACATTTAGCGGACCTAATGGCCCCACTTTCACTTATCGAAACTGATGTAGAGGAAGAGTGAGTCCATTCTTATCACCGGTGTTAATTCGGAGCACAGGCTGAACAACTCACAAAGATCTGAGTTGTCCAAGCGTGATCAGCACATCTTAGCTTACGCCGAATATCTCCTTTCCGACCCCACTTTATGGCGAATCGCACTTGCATATATGTATTCCTGTGGAAACGTAGGGAAGGAGCGCGGTGACGAGGTCTTGATGAGGGTTCCATTGCGCTTACAAGAACAGAAGGTTGCTGAGAATCAGGGAGAAATGGAAGGTATTGTAGGCACATTGCGAGACTTGAATCAAATCTGTTTTGAGTTCCAGAGGGAGGCCGCTCGGAGGGCCATTTGCCGGGTAAGCACCAACATGTTATGCTTCGAAAGGTGGTACTGAGCTTTGCTAGATTGCTGCTCAAAGCTCTGCCAACGAGCAGGATTACGCTCTCGCGATCTCCTATTCGATATCTGCCGAAGATTGGTTCGGGTTAGGACGTATCATTGACCGTCTGCTCGAAGAATATATTCTCAGCGGTATCGTTTTTGCCCCTCCCGACCTATTGATAAGCTAAACACACTGCATAGGTCCCCGGGTTTTTGCTCGATTTGCTACGGAAATCTCCCCTTCCTTGCATGAGATTGGAGCACGTACTGGATTGCAGGGCGTGTTCACACACAGGCTCATGTTTGTCTTGAGATATTCTCAATTTCACCGGTTACGCCTACAGCATGAATATCGAGATGCTGCCTCGGATCTTGTTGTTCTTTTCCACGATGATATTGCACCAAAATCGTGGTGGGCAATATTACTCTGTGATTCGGTGGAATTACTACAACAGGGTACCCCCAAAATCTTTCTTCTCTGTCTGCTCTCAACTAATATGATGAAATGTCCATCCAGGTCCTGCCCTGCTATTTTCCCCTTCAAGTGCAGCTGATTTATTGAAGAAGTTGGAAGAAATTTGCATTCGAACGAGCCAAGGTTCTGGTCAGGACTACCTCGGTGTCTTGTTGAGGCGATTGAAAGGGGGAGGCGAGAAAGAAGCCCTAGAGCACATGAAGACAGTCCGGCTGGCCCTGGCCAAGTATTTTGCCCGGTGCGCTATAGCTGGATTCGAAGGAGACGTGGTACCAAATCTGTGAACGCATTTCGGTGTAGACTCAATCAATTTGTCAGCGACAATACCGCGCATTCGGTGTAGTTCGAAGGACGCCAGTGGTAACACCAGATTTGTTGTATGCGGATGTCTTTTTAATATTAGTTATCTATTACGCAGATCTGCATAAAATATCTCCGCCTCCTCGGGCCTGAGCACTGAGTCACCGTGGGGGTTGATTTTTTTTGCACCAAAGTTTTATCACTCGTTGCCTATGTCGGTCACTTGCTTCACCATGCGTCTGACTGACTAATGACAACGGTTTGAAACAGAACACGATCACATGAAGATAATCGCTCTTAATGCGTATACCTCTTGATGCGAAGACAGGCCTCCCGCGAAGCCCTTTGATCACCTTCCGGAAACCCTCAATTGCCGTCCCTGCGTTCCAGCTGTTCTCATTTCTTTTTCATGGACCATTTCTAGAAGACCGTGATGAAAATAGATGTGAACCAAAATGCGACGCTAGGAACGGTCTGATATTTCTCTTAGCCATGAGGACGGGGACTCGCCCAGTACACTCTATAAATGCTGTTCAGCTCAAGTCGAGAAAAGCATTTCCGTTCTTGCGATATTAACCCTTCTGAACACCCAAGTTTAAAGCCGAATGTGCTTCACCCTCCATGTGGCAGACGTTTATGCCTGCACGCACCAAGTCGTCACCAAACGCCAAAGGGTATGTTCCCATGCGTTCACCGTAGAGCAGGTTCGTCTGAGGTTACAATCACGTACAGGTGGATTGCAATAACCGCCTCTGTCGGTATAGCAGCATGCATCTCTGGGAGCAGCACAATTGTATCGCCACATGCGCCCAAACGTACGCTCCGGCACCAGGATTCGATGCACAATGCTAACTTGAAAGCTCGAATGTAGCTTAAACGCTGAACAGACCGTGGTCATGAACACGGTCTCCCGACTCTGTGATAATTGTCGATACCCTCCGGCATGATGATGAGAGGATCGGGACTACTGGCGGGGAAAAACTGCACGCGTTGTGCTGTGCTGTGCTCGGGCATGCATTTACTTTTTAAGGGAAACTTCGAATAAGCATTGATCCTGCCAGTCATTTCACTCCGTTTAAGACACCGGTACAACCTTCTTACCAGTCAGACCACGACCCCAACAGAAGCGCACTCTGGTGTACTGTGCGAAAGATGTGCGGCTTTAATATGTGGTCAAAAGTATTAGGGTACCCTCAAATATAGAATGCTACGATGACTGTACAGCTGCAGTGAAACACATCTTTCCTCTGAAAGCAAGTAGGACCCAGGTAAAGCATAGTTCCAAGTAGTAAGTGACCTGACTGCGTTTGATGCAGCGTTAACGTTTTAACGTTCACCTACAATCAATACAATAGTGTTATCGCATCTTGCTTCACTTTGCAGGTAAGTTTCTTATTGGAATGGTGATGGTCCGGAAAAGATCTTCAAAGACAGTGCGTTTTCAGAGGCGGTAGGTAAGCTTTTTTTCTTCGTGTGGGCAGAGCATTGCCATGACCATTCATCATATCAAGGCTCAGTTTCTCCAGAGCTGCAGGTGTGAACGAGTTTACGAGACTCTAGCCAGAGGTGGCGTTGGTGGCCGTATATTGCTGGTGATAGTAAGACTGTGAGACTGATGTATTGGTCGACTCCGCTAATACAAGCTCAGGCATAGCAAGGGGTTGCTTATATAATCTAGCCTGAGCCACGTGGGATTTGAATCCGCTGCCGACGCAAGGGCTTCGCTTAGCTCAAGTTTGTATAGAAATTGCAGGTACCGGTGTGGCAATTCGTGTTCGAGGACGAGTGCCAGCACAAATATAACGGCAACTACCACGACAAGATGCCTGAAGACGGCTATTCATCTACCTGGGACAGTGCCGACCAATCTGACTTCCAATCCACCGCCGCCGCTTCCTATACTCGGCCTCCAATGCGTTCACTCGATGTTGATTCGGCGTCTTCTTCACATCCGCTTTCTATATCACCACATTCTCGACCAAGCTCAGATTCTCTTGGTCCTTCATCGACATCGAAATGGCGGGACACGCCGACAGCCATTAGCGAATCTCATGAGATGGTGCCAGGAGACACGGCAAGTCTGGTGGAGCAAGGTTTTGACGAGAATGTGCTGAGGGCATTATGCGAAATGGATGTGCGCTGTAATTTCTTCATCTCATTCTTACATACCGACAGAACTTCGATGCATTCAGTGTGGGGTCCCGCTACTACTTGACCGTATAAAGCAAAGCATGGTGTCGTGCAGGGCGAGTCGTTTACCTGTTCACGCTGTTCTTATCCTCATGTTCTATAGGAGGCTGCTATGTTCTTGAAGAAACGGGCTGCAATCGAGGAGGAATATGGGAAAGGCATGCAGAAATTGTCTCGGTCAACCGCCGAAATGTATTCTCTGAACGACGGGAAGGCTGGGTATGGATCAGCTGGACTTTCCGCCATTCATATTCTGACTACAACATAGGACATTCGTAACCGCCTGGCAATCTTCGATGCGTATCCATGAGCAAATGTCAGAAAATAGACTTCGATTTGCTCAGCGACTCAACGAAATGAGTGAAGAACTGGTCACGCTATCAAAAGAAGTGGACAAAAACCGAAAACAAGTGAGCATCCTTGTATCTAAGACGCAAAGCGACCACTCTTATGTTTCTGTAGACTAAAGACCTCGCTAGTCGTTACGAGCGAGCATTAATCGAGTCCCAAGGAATAACAGAGAAAAGCAAGAACCGACTTGACATAACCTCCGAAGAGCTGGAACGAGTACTCTTGCAGAAGGAAGGGGAATCTTTCAAGGATAACTCCGTCCAGGCGAGACCTGGCGGTGCGGGAGGGAAACGGGTAATTGGCAAAGCTGTAGCAAAAGGAGGTCTACTATTGAAGGGAAAGAATCCAGGCAATGTACGTTAAAATGATTTCCCCCCCCCCTCTCCTCTCATTTCTCGTAGATCCAAAGACAAGAGGACGACATCAGAGCTCGAATGTCGACAGCATCTGACACATTCCGCAAGGCCGTTACCGATACGCAAGCAATGAGACAGGAGTATTACAACTTTCAGCTACCAAGGATTCTCAGGGTGCGTAAATGATACTGTTTGCGGTCCATCGCTAACTGTTTGTTAGGCCTTGAAAGAATGTGCTGACGAAATCGACCTTGGGACACAGTACCATCTCACACGATATTCCTTCCTCTTCGAGAGTATCGTTCTCAGTGACGGTTCGACGTTAGTTCCTCCCAAAGAAGAGGGTTGGTTTATTCTTTCTCAGCTGGAACTGATCACTCAGGATTCTTGTTAGGCAACACGTTGTCAAAGGGGTTGAAAGCATCCATTGAAGCCATTGATAATAGAGGTGACTTCAAAACATTCATGCAAAACTATGCATACGCACGAGGGTCCTCTACCTCTAGAGGACCGCGACGCGACGGACCATCCGACGAAGGATTTTTACCACCTATACCTGCTTACAACAGAGACCGGCACACGCCCGACACGTCTTCGAACGGGCATCATACATCAGACAAAGGTCGACCAACCTTTGGTGTTGATCTTGCAGAACAGATGACGAGAGATGATGCTGAAGTTCCACCTATCATGCGAAAATGCTGTGAAGCGATTGAGAAGTACGGTATGGATATAACGGGAATATACCGTTTGAGCGGGACAACGAGCAAAGTGCAAAATCTCAAGCACCAGCTGGATAAAGGTGCGCCAGTCTGCTCTGACCGGTGTCATCTGACCGGAACTGTGTGCAGACCTGGATTCTGTGGATCTCGACGCGCCGGAATGGTCTGCAGACATTAACAACGTAACAGGCGTACTGAAAATGTGGTTGCGTGAACTTCCGGATCCACTCATGACGGTTAGTTTACAACATGGTTTCATCGAAGCTGCCAGTGAGTCCATCCGTTGTCCTTTCAGTCCTGGTTACTGATTACCCCTGTATTTCTCGATAGAGATTGATAATGACCGACTAAGGCATATTCGATTGCATGAGAGAGTGAATGATCTTCCCGATGCGAACTATGCAACGCTGAAGTATTTCCTTGGCCACCTGCATCGGTGAGTATCATTATTGGATAGTTTACTTAGATGCTGACTCCAAGGGACAGAATAATTCATGAGCCAGCGAATATGATGACTGCCCAGAATATGTCAATTATTTTTGGTCCGACTCTGTTTGGGCAAATTCTTCCTGGCGTGAATGTGAACGGCGGGATGAACGACGCGGGAGCGTCCATAATAGACCTCTCTAACTTAGTAAGGATATAATTTAGACTTATATTGTGGTACTGACGTACATATAGGCCATCGAAACGATACTCAAGCATTACAATGACATATTTGTAGACGACTCGGAATAAAAGGTGTATACCCCACGCAGGACGTTGTTACCGTTACTATCTTGCTATCACTCGCGGTTTTTCTAATTTACATCGCACTTGTATTCGTCGCATCATGTATCGTCTCTATTATCGCTGATGAATTATTGGAAGTTTATTTATGACTCATTGAGACGATTCCGACTTGTCGTGTTGTAAGCTTTAGAATAAATCTCCCTGGTAAGTACGCGAGAGTCATACAAGAAAGTGGTTGCTGTACGAAAAAAAATACCATACAAGTACACGATGATGGAATTCCTCGAAATTGTTAAGGGCGGTGTGGGCGCGAAAATGAGTGCCCGCAATGCAAGCGCAATTGACGGAGCCCGTCAATGACAATGGCATACTCTTTGAGCCTAATTGGCAGGCTCCCAGGCGCCATCATGCCCAATAGCCCATTCCGTCTGGGAAGGAAAAACAATGCGTTGCAAGGTAGGGCATGCACGGCTCCATTCTATGCACAATGCTGATTCTTCGTTGCCGGTGGATTGTGGTAATCCGGCCACCACGGTGGGCGACAGGTCAAGCAGGGTCAAACGGCTGAACGCATGCAAGACTGGCGATAATCCGGTCAAGAGTCTCTATCGCTTCCGGGAGAAGGCATCAGGGAAAAGACAGACAGGCGGAAGTGAGTACTCACGATACCGGAGAGCGCATAGTGAAGTGTGTGACGTAGTGTGAGTCTTATTCGTATAACCTCTATCATGGGTAGGTAGGTAGCGATGTTACGGAGGAGAATGGGTCTCACGGACATGGCCGATAAGTCAAGGAATCTCAATGGTGTGGTAGCGTGCGTGAACCGCGGGAGATTGTCCCGGGTAACATCAGAATCCTGGCCTATGAGTGAAAGACTCTGGACAGGCCTCCCCGGCAGGATGTAAGCAGCAGTGTCGGTGGAACCGCGGAAAGATAATAAGCTGGGAAGAGCGTCAGACTGTAAATTTAAGACCCCGTGATGATCTGAGAGTTTCAGATGCCGTAGTAAGGGTACGGACGATAGAAATGAGTCTAAGATGGTGGAATATGATTGGACGCCTTTGGCCCAATCTGCACCGAAGGAACAGGAGCGGAGGTGTGGGAAGCGGCATCCGCGGATTATCCGCTCAATTGGATGAAGATGGGCGTGGTCTGCTGCCGCCATGTTCGCAGGACCGAGGGTTAATTCAAGAGAATCAAGAAAATGGAGGGTGCGAAGAGTGTCCGACAACTTGACTGAAGCTAATTCGAGATCCAGGGCAGATAAAGATGTTCTTTCTGTGGTCTGCCAGCGGATATGAAATATCCGTATTGATTCGAGAAGATGGGGACGCTGAAGGAGAGAATCACAACATCTTGTTGTACGCCAGGGTTGGGAAGCCGTGGTGGAGATAAAGTCTCGAACGTGAATGGTAGAGTACAAGACGCGTTCGGCGACTGCTCTGAAACGTCGAGAAACGCGTGCAATGTCAGCAAGGAGGGGAAGAGGGAGAATCTCGAAGATGGCGGAAAGGGTTTCGTTGGGAAGGACATGTTCAATGTTCGGGACAACATCCGACATTGCATTCCTAGATAAATCTGGGGAACATGAGCCGTAAGGCAAGGACCTGGAACAGAATGAGAAGGAGAGATGAACAACTCTTGCCTGAGAAATATTTAAGAGCCTTTTGATGTTTCCGGAAAAACATCGGACAATCTATAGACAATTCACCGTAAGAAGGGGCCACATCGAACAAAAGCAGGGAGTGACACACCACTACTGAATGAATTTGCTGCGTAAGGGAGAAGACAGGGCGACGGGAGCAAAAGAAACATTCTTATATCGTTCGGATCCTTAAGATGGTTTAAGCGTCACACCAGAAGGAATAAGCAAGTGGATGATAAATAATAGCAGTACACATAGAGATACAGTAACAGACACAAACGAAAACCACCTATGCACCGAAACCATAGAGAGTACGACCTGACCGCTTGAGAGCATACACGACGTCAAGTGCTGTCACTGTCTTCCGCTTCGCATGCTCAGTATACGTGACCGAATCCCGGATGACCTAAACCAGACCCAGTTAGAGAGCACCCATGAAATCACAATTTCCCAAACTCACATTCTCCAGGAAGATTTTCAAAACACCACGGGTCTCCTCATAGATAAGACCAGAAATACGCTTCACACCCCCACGACGAGCGAGACGACGAATGGCGGGCTTTGTGATACCTGAATGGCAATTCAGCAATGAACAGCTACAGCCACTCATGGAACTCACCCTGAATGTTGTCACGAAGAATCTTGCGATGACGCTTGGCTCCACCCTTTCCAAGACCCTACAGCAACATCATCATCAGCAAACGAACAAACTCTCCCAGAATTTCCTAAAGCCCACCTTTCCACCTTTACCGCGTCCAGACATATTGATAGTGTTGTGTAGTGGTTGTTGTTAAAGTTAACAAAGTAAAGGAAGCCGCTTAGAGGCTTGTGGTGATGTTGACGATGATGGCAAAGGTAAGGGTGACTGAATGAAGTACCTCCCAAAGGCGGCTGTCCTTATGTAGGTCCGACAGGTGGCTGTGCTTATTCCTTGTTTTGTTGATTTAGGACACCGCGGCCCATCACGTGGACAGACGCGTCGTGTTTGTATATAACGCGTAGGCCAAACGATGATCAACTTCAGTTCAGTCAGCTACCTCCAGCACCAGCACCAGTCGTCTCCACAACTACTTCGACTCGCCTTTACTATTCGCCATGGCCCGTACCAAGCAAACCGCTCGCAAGTCTACTGGAGGTTGGTATTCGTTAGTGGTGGCATTATTTCATTGTGCTGATGTCTGGGTTAGGAAAGGCTCCTCGTAAACAATTGGCAGCCAAGTCATCGGCACGCAAGACTGCCGTGAGTATCTATGAGTTGTACCGGATAGCTTTACTCTAACGTTTGGTATGTATTCAGGCCGCTGCTGGTGGTGTGAAGAAGCCTCATCGATTCCGTCCTGGAACTGTGGCTCTCCGTGAGATCAGGAGGTATCAAAAGTCGACGGAGCTGCTTATTCGCAAGCTTCCTTTCCAGCGATTAGTTCGTGAAATTGCTCAGGATTTCAAGGTGTGTAATGGGGATATGTGATAGCTAGAGTTCTAGCTGATGCGTCGTTTGACAGACTGATCTCCGATTCCAATCGTCTGCTGTTATGGCGCTTCAAGAAGCAGCTGAGGCATACCTTGTCTCCTTGTTTGAGGACACGAATCTTGCTGCGATTCATGCGAAGCGTGTTACTATTCAACCTAAAGATTTGGCTTTGGCTCGTAGGCTTAGGGGAGAGCGCTCATAGAGTCATGTTTCACTATCTTTATTGTACCCTTAGTGTACCATCTTTTTATTTATATTTTTCGTTTTGTACTTTCAGCCACGCTTGCGTTTGCTGCGTTTGTGTCTTCCATCGCTTGTCTATGTTCATGTATGCATGGTCCTTTGTTGCTAGGACGGCCTTCCGCAGCGTAGCAACCCAGTGTTTTTTGTGCGATCAGTTGGTCTGATGTACCTCACTCTGGTTCGAGTTGTTGCTCTTGTTCAGGGTATCATGCAGATGCATGTTATGATTGAATGACAAGGGACGTGTGTTGAAGTGGAGATCGTTGGGCTGGGCCCGCAAGATCACAAGTCAACAATATTATATTTGTTGTCCGTACCTAATGTTGAAAGAGAGTGTAACAGGTTTGAGTATCGATACAGTGTACATGACTTGGCTGGGAGGATAGAATATGGCTTGGAAAGACTGGCTCACGTCCGAAAAAGATCTAAATAATATCAGGTATCTGGTCATGACAGGAAAGTCGTTGCGACCATGATTAATGATGCTAGCCATGAGCTGGCACCCAGCGACATGCGGCTTGCATGGTTGCTATTTCTTCCCGCAGAACTGCCCGTCGCCGATACAGCCGCAGCGATAGAGCCCATAGTTGCAGTTGGTACTCCGGCCCTGGTGTCACCATTCATAGACAAGGCATACTCGCTGAGCGTAGCAAACCCTACCGCTGGGGAATTGTATCGAAATACCGAGTAGACATTTTTCTATTAGGTTGCTTCCATGTCAGTGATGCTGAGGTACCTTGAAATTATCAATCATACCAGGAAAGTATCGCCAACGATCCATGCGGGTGCACTATTTCCCGTAGTCAACTCAAAGAAGGCACCTACGCACTCCGATTGCGATATTTGGGTAAGTTGAAAGTCATCGTTGCTGATGGACCAGCTTTTTCCACCAAAAGCCATCGTCACGTTGACATCGGTATCGCAAGCTAAAGAATTGCTTGAGAACGCTAATAGTAACACGTCGAAAATACTCACGATATATATAGTATCCATCATAGTCGCCTGTACCCGCAGTTGCATCAGGGATTTGGGAATAGAGATTAGCGATGTACGCGGAAGGGCCTCCAACTAAAGTGGTGCCAGTGTCAATCGCCGCATAGGCATTCGAACCAGAACCAATGGTGACGGAGGTTCCTTGAGCGGTCAGAGCTACGGGTATTGGTCTTTAAGCCACATTGGAATAGGTAGAGATCTCACAGCTCAGGGATAACAGCCAATAACTTCCAGAGTCGACTAGATCCATGTATTCGATATCCCCAGTATACAGGGAAGAGTTGACGAAGCCTGATAGGAAGATGATTAGCATCCAGCGAAACATGCGGTCCTAGTGAACCTACCCATGGTGAAGGTTCCTCCAGGTTCGAGGCTACTAGCACCGTTGACTCCGAGATAGCTGCAGCTTTTATCGGACAACGAAATCATTTACATAGAAGAGATACGTACCGTGTCAGCTGGAATGACATCAAAGGCTCATCCCAAGCGCCCCCAGAGGCCAACGCTTGCCAGAAAGGAGTGGTTTGAGCCGTTGATATTGATGCCCAAGCCAGGCCCAAAAGCCCAGAAACAGGATCTGACAACAGTCCCGACGTTATCGTATCGCACACCGCGAAAACCTGATCTGACACTGAGAAACCGGCCATTTGGACAGTATCAGAGCCCAAGAAGCCGGCAGCACCACCGCTACCATACGATATAGAGAAATCGGTGCTCTTGTTGACAAAGGTACTCGAGTCGGCGGTGTTGAATGTGGGTATGCTACTGCATCCTGTGATACAGTTGCTGTCGGCCACCCACAGGTCACTATAGCTGAAGTTGCAGAAATTATAAGTCAAATGATGACGAACAGACGCACGCAGAGCCTGTATCTAGTATCACATTGTAAGAAACAGAAGGAGTGCCGATGGCCAACGATCCGTAGAAACTGACAATACGTGGTGTTAAAAAATGTCGGCACTCGTCGTCAAGCTAAGCGTACCTCGAGTCGGTATTCTGGTTGACCAATCTACAGGCGGCATTGAATAGAGGAACGGACTCGTCGACAACAACCAATAGCTTACAAATTGCTACCCGAACTGCGCTTTTGGGGTATTGATGCACCATACTTCGTCATCAACATCTCCCTGTTGTTCCTCGCCCACTGACCCCACTCTGCCTTCGACTTGTACGACGGACGTCGTCTATGTAGATTCATGGAAAGCCCGTTACCAGCAGGCTTTGGTTGAGGAGCAGCAAAAACATCTGACGAGGCGCATAGCAGGGCAAAACAAAGAAGTAACGACGACAGCATTGGAGTGGGAGAAAGGATAGGAAGAAGTGTGAGAAGGAGTGTAGTGGTAGAGGTATAAATCGGATAAAAGATTGCTGTGCTCGCCCAGCGAGAAGGGAGACTAGGCGAAACGGACGGGAGCCAAGGGTAGCTGCGGTCCTTATTATGTCGTATCGAGGCAAATTCTGCCACGTGATCGCATGGTATTATTACTCCCCGGTGATCGGTCCTGCACAACATCCACATCTTTCTATGTACTGACAAGACAATGCCGAAGTTGATTTGTGCAACGATTCCAATTTGAAGTAATGTAAATGTGTTGACTCTCTCTTGGTCATAACGCGTATTTGGAATCATGATTAATCTGTAGTATCCTGTGCTTTGCCCGCCTCGGTGCTGCGTGGGGCTGGTCCGCAGTAGCCGAGTAGCGCACGTAATCAAACGTACGACTGTGCTCGTAATAACTAACCCTCATCCACATGAAGTAGTCATAAGATGATCGCCATATTATTTACCCTTGGTTAGTGCTACATCCCGGCATAGTGATGCATTCACTAAAATTTGAACAAAATCACGGCTGGATTCGTCAATACCAAAACACAGCCTTAGATGCTTCGACCACTTCTGATCCTTCGAGGTTTGAACGGAAGGGGAATCTCGGGCTATCAAAGTAACTCTTGACGCATGGAAACAGGCGTTCAGTCAACAAAGAAATCGAAAACTTCCTGCAGCCTCTTTTGCAGAGCGAGGACGGCAGTTTTTTGGGAACGAAAGAAAGGGAAAAGCTGACGAGTAGGTGAGTATTTAAATCAATCTGACCATTCGAGAAAATGAAGACAACCCGTCTGGAAGCTTGGCATTATTTCACAGACAAGAGGCCGGCAAGGCAAGGCAAGGCAAACTTTTCGGATAGGTATGTTCGTTAAATATTAGTACCTCCTGACATCATGAAGAGCCGCAATTCCTGTGCGGAAACGATGGCACTGCAACTTTGTCTGAGATGGCATTTGGCAGATCTTGATGGTAAGCTGTTAGAGGGGAAACGTTTTGGTAATATTTAAATACAGGCTTTTTAATGGCCACAAGGGCTGGTTAAAAATTAACAAGTCGATAGCACGCATGACGTACTCTTTCCGCCCTAATCTTGATTGCGCGCTTCTTGGTACGTGCTGCGGGGGTTGGCTGAGGTTAAGAGATGTGGGTGCACTTATGGTAGTCAATTCAGCGCTGGAACAAGCCTGTGGAGGATGTTCACAGAAGCCTGAGAAGTCTCCTCGTTAGGAGCGGAAGCACAAAGACGACATACAGAGTTCATATGAAACGGTGCCTTGGCCGTATCTGCGCAATTCTTACAGATACATGGATACAATACACTTGGTCCTGGAAGAATTTGCAAAAGTCAACCCCGTTGCGGTTTTATGCCGCTGTATATCTTGTGTTGGTAGCATCTACAAAGTGCGTAGATGAAAATGCAGAAACGTAGATATACTTCATACGGGTCTAGATCCGAAACGCCTAGGATAGCAATCTTCCTTTACTCTCCTTCCTGATCGGACTTCTTGTCGACGCCAGCTCCTCTCATATAGGTCCAAAACGTCGGGCCAAAGGTGTAATATGCGACACCAAAAGCAGCACCTCCGAGGTGAGCAAAATGGTCAAAGAACCGCCATCCCCGAATCACACCCAGGACATCTAGAGCAAGTAGGGTACCAACACCTAACTGTATATCGATGGGATATGAAGGGGGGATGGTCAGAGCAATCTGCCCGTTCGGAAATGCCAAAGCTGTCATCGTTACGCAGGCATATATGGCACCAGAGGCGCCTAACGAAGGAACTACCGACGAAGCTGCAGCCTTAGTGGTCGCACTGGCCGCTGTCGTGGACACCGCAGAGACCGCTGTCTGCCATGTGTCTATGGCTTTGGGCGCGTTGGCAGGAGAAGATAAGCGAGATATGAGAAGGGGGTACTTGAATTTAGCGGTCACGGTATGGGAAACAAGGGACGCAAACACGCCAGCTGGATCGAATCGGAAAGGGTCAGAGAGAAGATTTAAACAGGATGGGCTTGAGATAGCGCACCTGAGAGATAGAAAGCTAGAAAATGGTAAGCCGATGTTGATTCAAGTTGGTCGGGGGATGTAGACGACTGGGACTGAGAGAGATACACCGATGCGGAGGATCCTACGAGTAGAGGATAAGTCTAGAGCCACGATAGTAATTTCGACAACAGCTACCGAAGCTCTCCAAAGCTAAACAATTAGCCAAGAGGTGAATGATTGACCTATGGCTGCAATTACAAGTCAGTAAACTATTTTCAGATGAATACATTGAAGACACGCACCTAAAGGTGCTTGAAAGCATGGTGTACGACAAGCCGGAGAGTGGGTGATGCATGAAACTACGGACCATCATAGGCTGCAAACGTGATATATTCCAAGCCACCCATACACCGGCATTGAGTAGGCAGAGTTTCCAGCAGAGACGTCGTCCATCTGAAGCATCTGCATAGGGTTGTGCGAAGGCAAGGTACAATCCGCTTACCCACGGTCGGAGCAACTGAGGGATCTGCGAGGCTTGGTCTTGGATGAGAGCATATACCCCCCGAAGATTCTGCCATGAATGGGTCGGTGATTACGCATGGAACAGAGAAGACACACCTTAACCAACTCGATCTGTTGGAGTCTGCGCAGGTCTGCGCTCGTAATGTCGGTCCATTTCGTGCTTGCAGCCAGCCTGTTCGCCCACAGCTCTGTCTCAAAATTGGTCCTCCATGCAGCATAGGAAAACACAAGCGACGATCCAAATACGAAAAACTTTCTTTCGGTCAGCCATTTAGCATTCAAAAGCCTAATATATGGCATACCAGAACCTGATTCCTTATTTGAGGTCGGCCTAGTCGTTCCGCAAATTTAGGCTGCTCAAAACCTGACTCGTAAACCTTCGGAGTAGCTTCAGTGTGCCTCAAGCATCTTCCAGAGGTGAATAATCGACGGGCACAGTGGACAGGAGGTAGCGACCGTGCTAGATAACGGTGGACCAACGAAGAGTGCATCGACAGGCCATTGACAACAATTGACAACAAAGTTTTGCCCTAGTGCCGATCATTACGACGCCGCTCGGCATCCCCGCGCAAGGCTTACTGCTCCAATGAACAATATCGGTGACCGTATTTGGGGTGTTGTCCGGTTGGCGGAGGATTCACAGGAAGTCATTGATGCAGACGAAGAAGTATTCCGCTGGCTTAATATCTTCGATACCGTACTGACTCTTGCCACACTGGCAGGTATTTTTGATATACTCAGATCTCCAGAGCGATATATCTTCGTGTTCGACGGAATTTCGTGGACTAGGACAGCAAGATTCACGGCATGATGTCCTCACAGTGCAATTGGATCTCTGCCCGTCTACGGGTGCTCCACCGATATCTCTCCCTCGAACAAAGTCTTCGAGGCATGCTTCGAAACGCGCAACCAAAGTCTCTAAGCCTATTGGGAAAACAATTGAAATCAGCATCGCCCAGGACGTTACCGCCTTGCGTAGTCGAGGTGGGGACACGGGAAGCGTGGTATGGAAAGCTAGGTGCTGCTAGTGAAGTTTATTATACAGTATAATGAGACTGATACTTGTGTATAGCATTGATTTCGCGCGTCTTGTACTTGAACAGCTTCACTTCGCTGCACCGACAGCTTCTTTGTTCGATAAGACTGCGCTGGGAAACACGGAGATACTGGAGCTCGGGTCAGTCTTTCGTTTCACTGGGCGCCTTGTCGTTTTTTCGTTAAAACCAAGTAATAGGGCAGGTACCGGTCTACTGAGCATAGCACTGAGTGCTTGGGTTAAGAATTATATCGTCACCGATATCCATGAAATCTTGCCGCTACTCGAAAAGAACATCTTGCTTAATTACGCTGGTTCTGCTGATGCAACTAATATATCAATAGCCGAACTTGACTGGCTTTCATTGCATACGATGCCAACAAAACAGCGGTCGCGAGTATTTCAGTTTCCAGATGTGGATCTTGTTTTAGTAGTGGATTGTATCTATCACCCGTCTCTAATGCCTGCTCTAGTGGACGCCATTGATTACCTCTCGACACCTGGACGGACGACGGTGACGGTGGTTGTCGAACTGCGAGACGAAGATGCAGTACGCATGTTTCTTGAACTGTGGCTCGGAATACCTGGCTGGGAAATATGGAGGATAGGGCGAAGCAATGGCCTTCCACGACCATACGTGATTTGGGTAGGGCGCAAGACTGATGGCGATAACAAACAGGGATCTGCGTACGAAGGTAAGGCGTAGGGCGTCTGACGGGGCCTAGGACGCAAGCAATATCCGGCGCGGGCTCGTAGGGACTGAGATATTGAACACAAATATTATCCAGATTGGGCAATATCGCGAGAAGAACTGTCGGCCTGCGTCATCGTCGAGCGAATGACGTTGACGGTGGCTGGGATCTGCGCTACCTGGGGTGGGCCCTCAGCGTATAAAAGGGCGCGAGGATTCGACAACCCATATCTCCCAACTCTTCCCTCTACTCCCATCATCTCTACTGCTTTTTAGCAACACCACACTCACTTCCGTCCAACTCCATACCATCACTATGATCTTCAACGTCAACGCTGCTGCCGTCGCTGCGCTTGCCCTCACGATGGCAGTACACGCGGCGCCGTCACCTGTTGTGGGGCTCAGCATCCTCCCTGTATGTGACTTGCTGTTGAGTTATTTCACCCTGACGTTTAGTGTTTAGGACTGCGACAATGACCGCAACGGACACCATAACCCTTCCCTCGCCGACGTCTCCCTATCTCACGGCGACGACTGCGATGAAAAGTGCCGCACCAAGCACAGCGTCGTCAATGCCGAGGTCCTGAATCATTCCGGCGATGACTGTGATGAGAAGTCACATGGTGTCATCAATGCCGAGGTCCTGGACCATTCCGACAACCACAATAGCCACAAATGCAACGACTGCAACGACTGCAAAGATGAAATACGGAGCGCAGGACGTGTTTTGTTTCAGATTCTCGAAGAAAGCCACTCCGTTCTAAAGCAGGTAGTCCGTGTAGCACACATGACCGAACGTTGCTCGCCTGAAGGTAAGATGAGACGTTTATCCTCGTACGCGTCTACTCATCTTGATATTTCAGAGGCTGCAAGCAAGTGCGGCGACGACTGTAACGGTTTCATCGGTAGTTCGGATGGCTTGTCTGTGAGTTTACAAATTGTCGACTGCTTGATGCTTTGTCTAATTAATTCTACCTTTGCAGGGCTTTGACCTTTTCTTCTTTGGCAAAGATGATTGTCTCGTTCCGTCCGAGCACGACGCCCTCCTCAGTAAGAGAATGCAGGAGAAGTTGGTTCAGTATCACTATGAATGTTAGATATCCAGGGCCTGTCATTTGTTTCACTTGTTTTCGGTTGTATCTCAAGGATATTTGTTCACTGCAATGGTTTCCCTGCTCCCTGAAATTTTCGTAAGCCAGCACCGGTACAACTCTTCATGACTCGGTCTCCATGCCATGAGCGTACGGTGCAGATTCTAAATCAGTCCAACTTTTGCGATTGCTTGGGCTATATTATATTGTGGACATATACGGGCTGCAAACATGATTCAACGTTTAGAAGAAGAGCATCTGAAGATGTATCAGCCTCAACAATGTACATATATATTTTGACCCAACCTCTCACGCTGTGCATTCCATTTCGCCAATCCAAACTTCGACCGGATCAACACCTGATCCTGCGATCTCGTCAATTTTTCTAAATCGAATGCCAATTTCATTGGCCATGACCCAAATGGTGCGTTCTGCCTCGTCGCGCTCTTTGTATCCCAGGAGGATCAAAGGACGCTTTGCGCTCATCGTGATAAGACTGGCCAGTGTACGAAGTAGTGCTGGAAATGAAGAGGTATTGTACGTGACGTCGGCCATGCTGGATTGGTGTAAGAATCATCATTCGGAGGTCGATTATACGTACATTATAGCGTCGAAGCCATCACCAAACGATTGTATATCGTCAGGCAGGTCTTCATACCAGTCCAACACGCTAGCTTTAGGACGGGCTGACTCGGAACCGCCGGAGAGTAAGTGCCCATTTGACGCGATATTGTGCTCTAAAAGTGGGATCGCCGACTCTAGTGTTCCGACAGGTCGTTAACTCAAATTTCATAGGTAATAATGTAGATGTATACGAACCCAGATCGGTGGTTATGATGCGAGACTTGCTGTCATCCGGTTGGTTGACGGACGAGCGCAAGGCTGCTACAGTCAAAGAAAGAATCCCTGTTCCCGCACCTGAAAGGGCATAAAATAGCAACAAAGTTTGAGAAAATGCGCACCCACCCAGTTCGATGATATCTCTTCTCTCTTCAGAGAATAATGTGCTCCGGAGCGCCTCTGGTAGTTCTCCCGATCTTGACTTAGTGACCAGCCAAGAACTGAGTCCAATACCACTGTCCCATATTTTCTATATCTGACCGAGATAAGACGAATTTTTCAGGAGAATTCTTTCAAAACACCTTATCCAAGTCAAATGATGTCTGTTCGGTTATCTTCATCGTGCCGTGATGCAAAGCATAAACTCGTTCAATCCTTCCCTGCTTCTTCTCTGTTGCGGTGGACCGTCCAAATTGTATCGGCATAGATAAGACCCCAAATGGTACTCTCCCCAGGACATTGCTGTCTTGAAGGTTAACAATGACATCTGAGGCCTTGAAAGAAGCTGTCAGGTTGAGCGTCCACTGTTGGCCTTCTCGAACTAAAGGTGGTAAAGGGACAGCGATTTCCTTGTACGCATTTTCTTGCCGCCAGGTAGTCAATTTATTTGGTCTGGTCTGGGTTCCCAGTGGCGACGACCAGGCGTAGAAGATGTCCTGAGGTCTATGATAAAATTCGGTACGAAGATCATTGGTGATCTGCGGGGTGATGGAAAGTTTTCCGGACAAGCTCGCATTTGATGGGGGAGGACGTAGAAATGAGATGTAGTAGAACATCGTGGGGATGAAGAGGAAGTTCCTCCAGCGTGTGCCCACTGCCACGGCAGTGCGGCCCGCTAAACACTACCCTTTATATACGTATATATATTTGGGTTGTAAATCATGTTTTCAACTCGTATGTGTTCACAATATAATATATCCCAAGCAATCATAAGAGTTAGACTGATTCAGAATCTGCACCGCACGCTCATGGCATGGAGACCGAGTCATGAAGAGTTGTACCGGTGCTGGCTTACGAAAATTTCAGGGAGCAGGGAAACCATTGCAGTGAACAAACATCCTTGATATACAACCGAAAACACGCGAAACAAATAACAGGCCCCGGATATCTAACATTGATCATAGTGGTACTGAACCATCCCCTTCTCCCTGGTCTCACTGAGCTTGGCATCAAGCTCGGGCGTGATGCTATGCTCGCTGAGGAAGTAAACGCAAAAGGTCTGCAAAGCAGATTTAGTTAGACAATGCATCAAACAGCCAACGAATTGCAAACTCACAGACAAGTCGTAATCCCAACCACCGACGATACCGTTACAGTCGTCGCCGCACCTGCTTGCAGCCTCTGAAATATCAAGATGAGTAGACGCGTACGAGGATAAGCGTCTCATCTTACCTTCAGGCGAGCAACGTCTGGACAGGTATTCTACACGGAGTACATGCTCTGCTCCGGAAAAGACCCCTAGGCCCCGTTGCAAGGTCATTCTGGAGAGTGATAATTCAGATGTACAGTCGTCGCAACGGCTGTTATCGCGGGTGTCACGGTTGCGGGCATCGTCGTCATCAATGATGTGGGATTGATCAACATTGTGATGCGTCGTCTGAATGTGGGCATCGACGACTCTACCGCTGGCGCGGTTAGAATCGGTGTGGCGGGAAGTAGCGTCATTGACGTCGACGTCGACGAGGGCAGAGCGGTCGGAGGCGGGTCGACGGGACTCTTCGCTGGAGTGGTTGGAGCCGGCTGGGCGGGACTCTTCACTGGAGTAGTTGGAGTTGGCTGGGCGGGACTCTTCACTGGAGCGGTTGGAGCCGGCTGGGCGGGACTCTTCGCTGGAGTGGTTGGAGCCGGCTGGGCGGGACTCTTCGCTGGAGTGGTTGGAGCCGGCTGGGCGGGACTCTTCGCTGGAGTGGTTGGAGTTGGCTGGGCGGGACTCTTCACTGGAGCGGTTGGAGCCGGCTGGGCGGGACTCTTCACTGGAGCGGTTGGAGCCAGCTGGGCGGGAATTAGCGGAGACGTCGATGAGGGGAGAGTCGTCGGAGGCGGTTTGACGGAAGCTATCACTGGCGTGATTTGATTCAATGCGACGGGACTCATTACTGATGCGGTTGGATTCGTCGGCGCGAGATGCAGTGCGGTCATTGTCACAGTCCTAAACACTAAACGTCAGGGTGAAATAACTCAACAGCAAGTCACATACAGGGAGGATGCTGAGCCCCACAACAGGTGACGGCGCCGCGTGTACTGCCATCGTGAGGGCAAGCGCAGCGACGGCAGCAGCGTTGACGTTGAAGATCATAGTGATGGTATGGAGTTGGACGGAAGTGAGTGTGGTGTTGCTAAAAAGCAGTAGAGATGATGGGAGTAGAGGGAAGAGTTGGGAGATATGGGTTGTCGAATCCTCGCGCCCTTTTATACGCTGAGGGCCCACCCCAGGTAGCGCAGATCCCAGCCACCGTCAACGTCATTCGCTCGACGATGACGCAGGCCGACAGTTCTTCTCGCGATATTGCCCAATCTGGATAATATTTGTGTTCAATATCTCAGTCCCTACGAGCCCGCGCCGGATATTGCTTGCGTCCTAGGCCCCGTCAGACGCCCTACGCCTTGCCTTCGTACGCAGATCCCTGTTTGTTATCGCCATCAGTCTTGCGCCCTACCCAAATCACGTATGGTCGTGGAAGGCCATTGCTTCGCCCTATCCTCCATATTTCCCAGCCAGGTATTCCGAGCCACAGTTCAAGAAACATGCGTACTGCATCTTCGTCTCGCAGTTCGACAACCACCGTCACCGTCGTCCGTCCAGGTGTCGAGAGGTAATCAATGGCGTCCACTAGAGCAGGCATTAGAGACGGGTGATAGATACAATCCACTACTAAAACAAGATCCACATCTGGAAACTGAAATACTCGCGACCGCTGTTTTGTTGGCATCGTATGCAATGAAAGCCAGTCAAGTTCGGCTATTGATATATTAGTTGCATCAGCAGAACCAGCGTAATTAAGCAAGATGTTCTTTTCGAGTAGCGGCAAGATTTCATGGATATCGGTGACGATATAATTCTTAACCCAAGCACTCAGTGCTATGCTCAGTAGACCGGTACCTGCCCTATTACTTGGTTTTAACGAAAAAACGACAAGGCGCCCAGTGAAACGAAAGACTGACCCGAGCTCCAGTATCTCCGTGTTTCCCAGCGCAGTCTTATCGAACAAAGAAGCTGTCGGTGCAGCGAAGTGAAGCTGTTCAAGTACAAGACGCGCGAAATCAATGCTATACACAAGTATCAGTCTCATTATACTGTATAATAAACTTCACTAGCAGCACCTAGAGGCTTCCGGGGTCTCAAGCTATGTCCCAGCGACTGCTGTCGAAACGCATAATGCTCACAATGTGGTTATCGAAGCGTTAAATCGTGGTGCCCAGTGAGACGTTGTCTGCATGTAGTACGCCCTGGACTCCGGATTCATGACGTAACTGCAATGTCCTTGACTGACATTTATATTCATGAATCCGGATTGGAGAATCTCCTTATACAAGCAAGACGGGGCAGCAATGACAGCACATAGTTTAGCCCAGATGCATCCATCAGACAAGACTGAGTAAAGAAAGCGTAGAATACAACAAACAAAAAATGCTATCCAGTTACCGCGTCGACATCAGAATCATCAGAATCATCCAAAGGTATGAACCGCCGGCCTTCTCGCTATGATGATACAATATTCAGATACAAATATTTTCAGTGCTCGGAAGGTACTCACGAAAGGAGATCTTCTCTGCCGTAGAGTAGGCGGGGGTGCGGGGAATATGTTAGTATGCGGGGTCGTCCGAACACCTTGTTGCTGCGATGTTGTTGTCCGACGGCTTAAGGCTATACTGGTTACAGGCGAAACACGTGCAGGTAAATGACAGATACTTTGTCCCGTTGGTTGTGCGTGGGGAAGGATGAGTGATCCTGAGAGATAAGAAGCTCGATGAACGGCGCCTGTAGTCATACCAGTGTCAGGTTCACTGGACTTCGATACTGGAGTTGGCGCGGAAATAGGAAGATGAGGTAGACGAGAGGGACGGGACGTCGGAGGAAATACAGAAGGTCGCCGCCCACGCAAGGAGGACGCACGGTCGCGAATATCTACGGAAGTGACCTGTTTGGTGAGAGACGGCCTCAAAGCACTTTGATCGTTGTACTGCGCAATTTCAGCCAGGGGACGACGAGGCGTCCTCGGCTCTAAATAGGGAGTCCGCATACCCATTCCTGTCAGCGAAGACAGAACAGTCGACGAAGAGTCTAGAGCCGAAGAAGGTTGTCGTTGCGCAGGTACTAGTAATGTTGATTTCCGTTTTGAAAGAGAAGAGCTGTGCGTTGAATTTCGTGTTGCACCTGCAAGGGACTGGTGCTTTTGATCCTTAGAAATGCATGAAGTGTTCTCGTCCACACGACGCCGTTTCCTTCCGGATAATGGTGATCGTTGTTCGCAAGGGTCTAACCCGACGGGTGAGCTAGAGCGGGTATCTGGAATCTTCCCTGACGTGCGTTCTGACCGTCGGGATTGTATTATCGTTTCCTTAATAGAGCTGCGGGCTGTCTCGATGTGCAAAGGAATTGCTTGGAGAAGGGGCAGAAGGGGCAGAAGGGCCGAGAGAATAGTGCCTTGCTGGTCCTGAATCGCCTGGAGAGCCTGAGATTGATTCTGTAGCGTCTGCGAACTACTTAGATAGAGCTTTGGTAGCTTTTTAGGACAGATCAACGCAGGCAAAGGTTGGCCGCTTACCAGCTGCATAGCGTCGATGCGCTTATCCAAACCATCCAGCCTCAGCTGCACACCTTTGCAAAACTCTTCCATTCGTTCAGCCTGCGCTGGACGTCCCGTCGTCTTCTGAATTTCAGTCTGGCATCGGTTGACTGGCAAAAACCATAGGAAAAAAACAAATATGTGTTAGTGCAGAGACACCCACCCAGGTTATACATCTCGTTCGTCAGTTCCTCGTGCTCTCGTTGGAAAAGCGTCTTCGTGAGCCCCAGTTCTTGCTTAGCCTCATCCGCACCCTTCGTAAGCTTCTCCACATGTTCGGAAAATCTTTCGATATGCGCTTGAGTATCATGAAGGAGAATTCGCAGTGATGTGCCTGTTCTGTCGATTGGCGCAACGGGTGGGAGAGGAACGTCTAAACTTGGCGGCGCGGCCAAGGTGTCTTTTCTCAGCAAATGAGCCCACAAGACGGATGCTGCTGGTGTACGGCGTGAAGGTCCACGGCTTTGCTTGGGATTGGAGGCAACATGCGAGGTACTAGTAGAGGACGCATCCATATCGACGGTCACAGTTAAGTCGAAATTGCTGTGCCAACGTCTTATTTACCGCCCACTATTGGTCACCCACTACCATCAGCTACTTTTTTTTAGAAGTCTACCACCACCGGGAATAAAGTTGGGATGCAGATTAGTTATATGTGATAGGTATACAGTGCGTTCCTTCCGGTAACAGTATTAAATAGATAGATTTATGAGCACTATAGAGGCGGAAGCGGTCGACGACATTGTGGACAGATGTTCTACGCCAGCATGTATGAATGATACTGAAGGCCTGACAGTAGGTAGCACTGACCTTGATAGCAAGCCACTAAGGGTCGGAAGGTCAGTACCCGCTGGAAGGAAATAAGGACGTGTGACCGACCTTCTCAAGACATTCAGTATGCTGGGAGGGAGAAACGGCGATGAACATCTCGCAGCGAAAAAAAAAAGCCGCTCACGAAAAGATGGTGACATGGCGCAAGACTGTAGTTTTTCTTTGCAACAGCGCTTCCGACACCTGCTTGGACGGCGCTTAGAATCCCGCTCGCATCAATGCCTTTCGCTATTTTTCGTTTGCTTGCTATGCTCCGAGTATCCCAGTCATCGTGCTTCTCATCAGTCGACTTCCTTTTTCGCAACAGAGGCGACTCTATTAAGATAGCGTCCAGACAGATTACACAATCTCCGAGCGACTTTTCTGGTGCCTCAGGATCAGGAAGTGGCAATGCTGGGTGATAATCGTAGGTCTTCACAATCACATACTATAACATAAAAGTGAATACAACTTGGTTCCATCGTTCTTAGAGACATACCTTCGCAGGGAGAAAGAAAGCTGGCCCTAGCTCGTCTTGAAGGATGACTACCAAGGCTTGGAGGCATACAAAGACAGCGAGATAGTATGACCAAGCTAGCAGGCTGTCAGAACGGCCATGAAACGAAGGATGTGTTTGGAGACTCACGGCGAGGATCGACATCCAGGACATTCTTTGGACAGGCAAGGAAATCTGACAGACAATGAGTTGAGGCCGTAGATGCATAGACACTTACTCACACATTGCAAGGTAAAGTCTGCAAACTGTGGTCGCTATCACGTATTCTTTCGAAAACCCACTAGAGCGACCCCGGCGGACAGAACGAATGATCTGAGGCATCCAGATAGACGAGTATGTGAGAGCAACGAACAAAAGAGACAGCGTGGGGGATAAAATGACTCGAACGATGAACGTTAGGAAGATGAACATGGTGATCCCTGTAGAGATCATTTTAATACGCTGCTAGAGATTGATAATAAACACGCACAAAGTCTGGCGCCTGGGTCAGATCTTAGATGCTGGATAGCGAACGCCCAGAAGGATAGGTTGGGGGTTGCCGGCATTGCCACTGGGTTCACTGGATTTGCAGAAGTTACCGGTGACGGGGCGGTATCAGGACGCTCTTGCGGGGTAGTGGTAGTCGGGGCGGGAGCGGTATCAACAATGTCTTCGGGCATTTGAATCTGGTGTATGAGAACAGAAAATTGCTGGAAGGAAATGTTATAAATCAAGAGGAAGATGTAGACTATGACCCACCGCCTCATACACAAACATGGTACAGGCCAGGAAAGCGGGTGCCGTGAGAGAAAGAGAGGGGCGACCTTCCGCAATAATAGCAAAAGTGATGTGACCAGCAAAAGAAACTGAATCGATAGTGGACTGTGTGAAGAATGACCATCGGGACACTCGCGATATCCCAGATGGAGTACGGCTTCGCTCCATTTGCCGCGCTAGGACAAAAAGAAGTATGAAATAAACTAAGGTGGCACTTCCCGCATCTGCACGAAAGATGAGAACGACAAAGGAAGGTACAGGAATAACATACACGTTGTAACTTTGCGAAAGAATGTGCGAGACCTGAAAAGATTTGGTCACTGGATCGTCTGATAGGCATTTTGAGATACAAACCTCAGACCCTCGGTTTCTCGAATTTCAAACATGACGCCGCATTCTTTGCTGATAAGGACACCTGATACAGAAAGCTTTGGGAGAGACACAGTAGGAAGACCTTTCGGGTGCTGCATTTCTTCCTCCAGTAGCTGCATTTCATGCTCCGTGATACTGACTGGATCTATCTGAGCATATAGAGTGAAGGGGCATGACGATGTTGTATCTGTTCGCACAGTCAAGCACACAACGAGGAATTTAGATATCGTCAGTACCTTGAGGCGTCGGTTCATGCTCTATGACGCCTGCGTCTATCATATTCTTAAGTTTTTTCAATTTTGATGCAAGCTCAGGTTCCACGAAGTGTGCCGTCTCGTTTTTCCGGTTTTCTGGAACAAGAGAGGGTAAAAGTCTGATGTCTATGTTTCTCCTAGACGAGCAACGGTCAAAGGTTGGATTGGAAGAAATTTACCGGTGTACGCACCCTGATGGCTCCGCAAATCCATATATCGAGCCATTGGGCATGAAATGTACTCCCTCGAAATCAAACTTTAAGTCATCCTTCGTGTTCTCATCGGTCAATTCTATCCGTCCCTGTAAAGGTGCTGGTGAGATACTTACAGTCACTAACGAAAAGGGCATACATTAATCAAAACGAGGTCCTCATACATTGCCGACGTCTGGGGCTGCTTCTTCTCCGAAACGCTGAGAGAAATCTTTGCAGAAGCTGTCCAGTTCCATGTTCCAGCTCTTTTGACAACTTCCGTTTCATTTACATTGGACATAAAAGACTCTGCGGCATCCTTCCAAGAGTACGAAGTGGTGGACAGGAAAGAGGGCGTGATATTGAAGAATGCAGCACTTCCACGTATGAATCCAGTGACGTTTGAGTAGTACGAAGAGTACAGAGGATCGAGAGGCAGATGCACAGGGATGAATTCATTAAGCAGAGAAGCGAGAGACGGCTCGCGATCTGGCTATCCTCGAAGATGAGCAAACATTCGGCATGGACGAACACAGCGCGCACCACGGTGAAATTGGTCTCCGTCCCGTTCATCCAAGCGGTAAAGTTGGAGAGCTGGTAGGTCAGCGAGTCCAGCGCGTTCTGATACTGGTGTCTGGCGAGAAATTCGTCGCCATTATGGCTGGTGAGCAAGAAGAGCATGACCATGAGAACGACGACAGATGAGAACGAGCGTCGTCGTGGCGGTTGCTGAATACCGGCCTCCTCATCGCGAAGCGGGTCGTCCATTGACGTTGCGGGTAAAAGCACAATGCTTAGTCATCATAGGAAGGTAGGCCCTTTCTAAGATACAGAGACTTCGCACTTCGTATACTCTAATCACAATTTTCTAGACCTGTAACCAATCGTAGCTTGACAAGATGTGTAATAAGTACACATTTCCTTCAGCCAAGTCGCAACCAAGTCCCGTGTGACACTCGGTGACGCATCACACACTGTCACAACGGCGACAACATGCGACGCATCTTCGCTTTCAACTCCAACAATGAACTCGCAGGGTGGTAGCATACGCTGGTCTTATTTCCACTCAGCTCTTCAACTTGCCGTGAGGCGCTCAGCAAGAAAGTGGACGTGCGTCTCTCATGCCCCACCTGGTACTGTCGCTCTCACCGACAAAATAGATATGAGGACTTCGCAGAATGTTTCCCGACATACACCAAGGAAGATAAGGACGGCTCTACTGCCATTTTCAATCAAATCTCAGACTACATAGAGACCCAGTCCTTCGTACGTAGCGTGTCAATTCTGTGATATACCCTGACCACATAAGCAGCGAGATCTGGACAGACTATTCCGGAGTTTCAATGTCCAGGAAAATATTGACATTTTACATCGCGTCATCGAGGAGGCCAAGGAGCGAAAAGAAGCCCGAATAGAGCGCAGTGATCAATGGCGAGAAGACCTAGAGCCTCGGGCGGCTATTGCTGCGAGAACAGTTCCTAAATTGGAAGAGGAGAACGCTCGACTGCGAGACATTCTCTCTCAGGTGAGGATTTCGGATCTTTTCATAACCTCACTCTTCCTCATATTTGTGGAGCCAGACTGAACAAGAGAATATTGCATTGAACACTCAGTTACAGGCCAGAGCAACACAAACCGACGAAAATGATCAACAAGCGCTTGGGCTACTTAAGAAACTAGATGAGGCAAGTCGGCGCGACTTTGAAACAGTTGTAATCTCACAACCTTCGAAAGGTTTTGGGAGAATGGAACACATTGCCCTTAGAGGAACTAGAAACGTGGACGAGACAAGCTATGGAGTCCACCAAACCTGTTTTGCGCTCATAACCTTTTTGACTTGTTCATGCTCTGGGGCGTATTCGATCTTCTATCTCTGTATCATGTACCTCATTCTTATGATACTTGAACTCGAAGCTATCATTGTACGCCAGGAAGACAACCGCTACTTTCTCTTCCATCTCATCCTCATACGAATGGTGGGCAAATAATGCAAACCCGTGCCCCTCGGTTTCTACGCGCTTAGCCGCCGGAGGAAGAAACTTGGCGTCCTTGTCTCGGCCCTAGATAAAGTGGCTGGGCGATGAGTCTGCTACCTTTGCGCTATTTCCCTCTTTTGACCGTACAATTCTTGATATTTATTCAATTAGATGAACTGACATCCTTGCTTGTGGCTTTATCGGGGATGTCTGGGCTCACTTGCTATTCTTCAAAGGCTTCATCGTTACGACGTGGAAGCTGACATAAAAGCAGCATCAGTACCCACAGCGTCACCAAGGCTGGTGGTGAACTCTGTCTTGTAAAATGTAGGAAACGTTCCGTAGAACATTGTGGGCAGGGCAAACAGCGTTTGCAGCTTACATAGTGAATACCCTGACCCAGACATTCTTCTCTGGGTTCTGGCCCAGGACTCAATCAAGGGAGCAAACCCTCGACCGCACCAGCATCAAGGCTCGATCAGTACGAGATTATAATCAGTCATAAGTGATCAGCGCCAGTTCACGTTCAGTTGTTACTGCAATCAGTTACACAGCGCCTCCATGGGGACGAACAGTAAATATATTTCGTTGCAGCCTTGGAAATGTTTGACTAAATACTTAGCGAGGCGTCACTGGAAGTTTCGTCATGATATTATCCGAGTTTGCCGAGGTACACGGTACACACCCCTTCAAGCAGCGCCCATATAAGCGCCAAAATCAAATTTGCAATCCCGTGTGGCAAAGACTGTCTCGAAAACCTTCATTTAAATAGTACGGCCCTGATGAGTCGACTCTCTTCCTAGTACCGATGCCTCTTTTCAATCTCTTCAAAGGGAAACCGGCTGCCAAGAAAACCACAGCGTCGTTCCTCCAAGAACATGATCAAGCCGGCCTGCTGGTCACTGATGAACTAGAGAAGGCACTAGTCGATTGCAAAGCGAAGGTTGAACGTATCGCAAAAGAATGCAAGGCGAAGAATCGAAAGTTCAGGTTTGTTATCAGCTATTCTTTGCAGCATAGAGCCACTCTAAACATCCGCAGAGATCATGAATTTGATCTACAGAATGACAGGTCTCGATGCCTTCATGGACTTACAAGCGAGGAAACATACAACCCCTCTGATGTACTACGCGCAACGCAGGTTTTTGACAATCCTCAGTTTTTCATCGATGGCGCATCTTCGAATGATATAGTTCAAGGCGCTATTGGTGATTGCTGGTTTGTTTCCGCATTGGCAACGGTGTGTACACCCAAAGGATTGGTAGAAAAATTCTGTGTGGCGGTACGCATACTTCTGGACAGAGTTGAAGTCCTTCTCATTTGCGTATTTAGAGAGATGAAAAAATTGGGGTATATGGTTTCATCTTCTTTCGCGACAATAAATGGGTTGACGTGATCATCGACGAGTAAGTTCCTCCCTATTCATCTTGCAGTGGTCTCACTCTACGTAGTCTCGTCTTTACGTCCATCCCCAAATTCGAAGAGCTGAGTGGCGCGGAAAAGCAGCTGTATCACAACGACAAGGCGCTCTACAACAGATCCTCACGCAAGGGGAGCGCTACCCTCTACTTTGCTAGGTCCGGCACTGATGGAGAGACGTGGGTGCCGTTGATCGAAAAGGCATACGCGAAACTCCATGGGAGCTATGGCGCCTTGTGCGGTGGCTGGGCCTGCGAGGCCGTTGAGGACCTTACCGGGTACGTAACCTGACTGATTTCCCTTAAACAACATACACTAATTTAGACCCAGTGGCGTAACATGTTTCATCCCCACAAATGTACAGCAAATGTAGTTCTCCTGTAACCTAGGGCGATCACTAACTATCTCTAGGACATCCTTGATCCTGATCTTTTTTGGACAGAGGAGCTTCTGAAGGCTAATCACGATCGTCTCTTTGGGGTCTCATTCAATGACCTTGACTCCAGTCGTAGCGGGGATAATTCTATCAAAGTCAGCGGTTTGATGGGCGGACATGCCTACTCCGTTCTCAGAGCAGTTGAATGCAAAGGGAGACGTTTCGTTGTAGTCAGGAATCCGTGGGGCCAGTCTGAATGGACTGGCCCATGGTCGGACGGCTCAAAACAGTGGACACCGGAATGGCTTGAGATACTCCCCCAACTCAAACATTGCTTTGGAGATGATGGTCAATTTGTCATGGAATGTGCGTTCTTTCTTGTTTCTTCCTCAGATTACACTCATATCCACGACCTTTATGTAGACACAGACTTCTTGGAATGCTGGGAACGGATTGACAAAACCATCCTGTTTGATGCGCACTGGGTGATGTCCTCTCAATGGCTTCACGTAACAGCGCGACCACTTCCGTCAGCCTGGACATACGGAGATGTATCATGTACGTCCTATCTGCTGCATTGTTATAAGGTGCTACGCTGAGTCGTTGTTATAGTCACTATCACGTTACCTGCTGTCACCAAAGCGGTGATTGTCCTGTCCCAGTTGGACAACCGTTACTTCACACCTATATCAGGACGTTCGTACTGGGCCTTTGATTTCGTGGTGTTCAAAAAAGGAAACAAGGATGTTCTAACACAATCTTCGGTATCTGGGTTCCTTGCACGGAGTGTTAACGTTGAACTGGATTTAGAGGCGGGCTCTTATGTTGTACACGTACGTGTTGATTATTCTAATCGCCGGGATGCTATTCTGATTTGGACTCAGGTTCGTCTGGACCGTGTCGTATATCGTCCATCGGTACGGCCGATGATCTATCTGCGATGCCTACTAATAAAAGAATGACTGATAGACATACTTACAAGAGGGGATGGAGAATTGGGATACCCGCTTTCTTTCGAGGGTGCTCACCGAGCGTGCCAAGAGTCAATCCATTGCGATGAGTATGTCACTAAAATAGCACCTCCGGCACATGTTTGACTGATCGTTCTCTTCTTGTAGACTTTGATGCAAAGTATTATTTTTTCACCTTCTATTTTGTTCGATGGCTCATGGACATTGATAATAGCTCGCAGGCTCAGAATCTGCCCATTCCGTTGGATATTCTGGCTGGGCAGGACTTGTCCGAATTAGAGCAAAAAGCATTGGCGATCAAGAAAGCAGAGGAGGAGAAAGCTGTTACAGAAAGGAAGGCTGCCGAAGAGAAGGAGGCAATCGAAGGAGGAATCAAGACTGAAGAATCGCCAAAGGAGAACACTGAAGACCGACCGAAGGAGAAGACTAAAGACTCGCCCACGGAGAACACTAACAAGGAAGACACGAAGGACAGCGTTGGCTCTGAGATGGAAAAGAAAGCATCTGGAGACAAAGACAAGGGGAAAGGAGAGAAAAAGAAAGCAGGCGAAGACCCAGTCGTCGAAACCATCCTCACAGATGACGACAAAAAGGACGACATTGACACGACTGATACTGTTCCCGAACATTCCGCCGACGACAGCGATAGTGATAACGAGAAGGCAAAGATTGCCAGAGACATCAAACAAACGTCTGATGATGACTCGATCTTCCTCGGCCTGAGGGTCTACACGTCCAAGGATGCCCCCGCTGAGATTTGCGGCCAGCTGAGGCATGAGATAGAGCTATCTGCGACGCTAGCTTTATAAATTTCCCTAAATCACTGACTCTTTAAGTACTACGCTATTATGACAATATTGGTTTTTCTCTACCACTCATCGTCAGACTCGGACCTTAGGTATACATAACTTTACCAAGCAGAAGCCAAGAATGATTTGGATTCCCTACGCACACGTCGAGGCTATCGAGTTGGCATCTGTTGTCTACATGCAAGGTCACATCCTGGGGGACTGTCTGCCAGATATCCGGCAGAAGGCGGAAAAGGCGGCGACTTATGAAGGGCTCGAAACACGTTGCAACCGAAGACTGTCGATCTTTTATTGAGTATCGGGTGCATCTGCCAATTATTAGATTGCAGGAAGAAGCTTGCGCCTGATATGATTTATGCGCTTTTCTAGGGATCGAAGGTCACCCAGTGTAGAAAGTGAGGACGAAGATAGATCAGGCGGTTTCTGGATTTTTCGAATTAGTATGTAACAAGGCTGGAGGAGGAAAAGGATTGCGCGCCTCAAATTCCACATGTAGCCTCCAATCAGGAGGTCGCCTTAAATTGAGGGACGGGGCTCCTTGCTTCCTTGGTTTCCTTATTTGCGAGTCATAACGGTCATGAACACGATTGATGGTTGTCAGTGCACTGTCCAAGTCCTGGTGCATGCGCACTTCCGCGTCATGGTACTCTGTTAAAATCGCGCTGACATGAGGTGTGATCGAGGTCGTTTTTACAACAGTGTCAGACCGGGGTGTTTTAACTAGTACGGGCCTCTTCAGTTTTCGTAGATTGGATAAATGATGGGCTGCGACTACAGGCAGGACCTGTGGGGAAGTCGATGCTTGTTGACGGAGGGTAGCGGTGGCGCTGACGTTGGTGCTCAGAGAGGATAACGACAAGGTGGGGGACATCTTCAGGCCTGATAGTTCAAGAAGAGACTCCAGTGCTCGGTCTGTCCAAGTAGGTTTCAGATCTCGTTCCTTGGAGTTGAGGAGGGTGATGAGTCTTGGTGTGGAAAGGAAACCGTACTTTGATGGGTCGATCGGTTGCTTCACTAGGTTATCCTCACGCCTAAGGTTAGCAACTTGAAAAAACGAGAGTGCTGAGTATTTACCCGCAACGCGTTAAGATCGCGACTACGCTGTAGTAGGACGAATCCAGCGCGAACCCAGCCATCCCTGCTACATTTCATACATTCAAGTCGGGAAGCGTATTTCCCAGACAATTGGGATATATTGTTCTGAACGAGCACATCAAGTACAGTCATTGAGGTTAGGTGAAGTAAGAGCATACCGACGTAACACTAATAGCCGATACGGCGACAAACAGCGCGTGAGCTGAAAGGCAGACAACCATCCGCATGAACCTAATGAGATTTGAGTGGTATAACGATGAAAGACGCGTGATAACACACTGTATACGTACTTTTCACCCTCGCACTGTTCCAATAGTGACTTCCTAACAACGACATCTCTCCACCACCAAGGCACATTTGTAGTCAGAGTCCCTGCTTCTGCAAATGAGGCAATAGCTTGATGTCTCAAATTCTCCAAGCACTTGGCTAATGAGTTTCTAAACGTCGTGGTATCTGCTGGCTTTAGACAAGGGTAGGAGGGCAAGATCTAACGAATTTCGGTCAGACACTGTAGTAATGCCATAATGAACAGGAACCTTCTGGACACGGGATTTCGTTCTCTCAATCTTTCCAACCAAAAAATAGAAGATATCTTGCATCGATCTTGCACGATCTCTGAGACCACGCATTCCGGCATTGAAGACATTGATATCGTACTCTGGGTCATTGACGTGTGGATATTCGAGGATATGTAGATGAATTAACAGTAGCAGCGGAAGAGGGAGCGGACAGACAGAGCTGTCCATTACCTACTCGCGAAAACCGTGATCGCGGTGTGGAAACAAGAGGTGATGGCCAAATTGGGAACAAATCAACTACCCTTTTGGGGTGGGTGCTCTCTTCTCCATTTGCCTTTTCTTCGTCAAATGACCATTCTTCGTAAGCCTCGTCAATTATTAGTCAAATTGTCTGATCTGCTTACTGACAAACGATTGAAGTAACCCTTTTAAACAGCTCGTTGAAGCTTCAATGTTTCTCTCGCTAAACCCGGTCAGGCGCCTGGGGGATGTGGCATCATTACACCGAATCCTTACACCCTTAATCCGCTTGATAGGCAAGGGCACATGTACATTGTCGCCTTCCTTCCTACTTACTAAGAGGGGTCTCAGATTGCTGACAGATGATAGTACCCACACTATCTTTATAAAAGTATGGGTTTCTGAGTCCATGTTCCCATCGTCACCACTATGAAGGTACTCATCTTAGGGTAGGTCTCTCCTACTCATTGCCGTATTTTCCTGGCTAATAGGTTGTCCAGCGCTTCTGGATTTATCGGTTTTCCTGCCGCTCAAGCACTCGCGCGCGCGGGTCACATCGTCTACGGTCAGACCCGCTCTGCCCAGAAAGCCAAGCAACTGGCTGCTGAAGAGATCATACCCATCATCGCTGAGTCAGTCTCACCCAAGTGGCTCAACCTCGTTCCTACGCTCGATGTGGTCATTGATGCCATTGGCGGGAGCGCTGATATCTCTTCTCTCTCGAACGAGCTGCTTCAGGCCGTCATAAGCACCGTCAAGTCCTCACGCGACCCCAACGCCCCAAAGCTCACGTACGTGTATACGTCCGGGACTTGGGTTCACGGAGAGAGCCGTACCGACATTGTCACCGACACCAGTCCACTTACCAACCCTGTCGATATAGTCAAATGGCGTCCTGCCCAAGAACAGCGGGTTATTAAAGAATCGAGCTTGAACGGCATCGTTATACGCCCCTCTATGCTCTATGGACGCTCCGGTTCAATTTTGGCGACCCTGTTTGGAGAAGCGGAGAAGGCAAAGAAAGAGGGGAGGAAGTTGACCTTTGCGGGGAAACAAGGAGGGAGGCTTGCGCTGATTCACGCAGACGATTTGGCAGATTTGTATGTGAGGATAGCGGAGAAAGCTGCGATCTGTGGAGGAAAGGCATTCGATGCCGCGAATAATTTTACAGAGTCAGTTGATGAAATTTTGGCAGCCGTTGCGAAGGTTTCGGGAGCAGAGGGTTTTGCCTACCGGGAACCTGCTAACCGTAAGAGTTGTTCCTCCTTCTTTCTACCTTCGACTGATATACCTCCATAGCTTTCGAGAGTGCTGTAGCAACGACGACTCTCTTGAAGCCTTACCTTGCTCGAGCACTTCTTGAGTGGCAACCACGAAAAATGGGACTCGTTGAGGGCATTGCTATATATTATGCTGCTTACTTGGTCTCCGTCTGAGGTTTTGTCATTAGTAATCAGACAATATATGCATCACATAAAAAGCACGGGTGTTCAGTCGTTGTTTACCTCCTGGTCACCGAGCAAAAACGAAAGGAAATCACCAGTTCTCGTCAGTATTAATGCTTAAGAAATCCTGATTTTGCGACCTCAATGAATGCTTGAAGTTTGATTTGAGTCCCACATCTTGAAGCTGAGTCTATGACCAATGAAATTTATTTGCGCATCAAAAAACCTTCTTCCGTCTCACCGCCAAGACGAGCAGGCTTTAGCTGATCGAATCACTGTCATCAACCGAAGTGTAGACTGCCTCGAGCCTCTCTTCCAATGGCCCGCTACCTTCTCGAACACGCGCCGAAGAAACTCAGGTCGCCACATCCATCAAGATGGACACCTGAAAGGACATGTGGAATGACGCACTTCTTTTGGACACTGAATCTGAACGGCATGATCGACACCGACTAGATAGAAATGACTATCAAGGATCACAATGTCTTCATGAACAAAATCGTCAATATTGACGAAGCATTGGTGCTGGACGGCGTGTCCGATGCAGAAAGGTGTGGGTTTTCAGTTGCGACTCGCCGGGATTGCAACCCTCGACACACAAGCTAGGCGTCAGAGTATTTCGGCTAGTCTACTGTACGTCCTCGTTTTGCTGATGAGGAAGACGCCAACGCCCAGTCTCCATTCTGTCCGCGGAAACCACGGAAAGGGGCGTTCATCCTCGAGGTCGCTGTTGTCCCCCAACAAGTCCAAACTAAAAGGTGAGCTGGATTGGAGCGGCTGGATGATTTTTGATAGGGCTGCTTACATGAGAACTCCCATTCCGTTGTTGCCTTTATGCTCGCCCAAAGATACGGTACTGCACATTGTTCTCAAGGGCGAAGAATGGCGATATCACCGATGTATCATTGCTTCAGTCCTGCTGATGTGGGATCATGCGTTTATGCTCAATTATAACACTATCTCACCGCCTCCATTAAATAACCTCACCATCGCCACAATCACTTCAGCATGCCTTGAGAATCTGGTAGACCAGAGTCAGACATCTATCACCGAAATGTATTGGCTCCAATTCGACGCGCATGTTCTGTGGTTGGACGACATAGGTTGGTTTCATCATGCGATGATAGTGCAGTCGATGTGATCAAATTAAACTCTACAGCAGATGATACTGGTTACGAACACAATAGATCATCAGGTATGTATCGCTTTCTACTCTCTCCCGGACTTGAGATGCTGGACCTGATAGCTGACCTGTGACAGTCGGGATTCATTCGCCGCCCTGCGAGACTCGCAGTGTTTGGTTTCCTAACTGCAACCTGTCTGCAGGAGATCTTTGTACGATTATCGTGATGTGTTGGTGATGTTTTGTGTCCAACTTGAGCTCAAGTCTACAATCAGCATCGCCCCGGAAACATACAATAGAGAATTGTGCAAATATCTTTCAACGTCTTTAAATATGCTGAAACTGATAGAGGCTGATAGAAGCCAGTCCGTCCCTTGATACGGTCCCCCATGGTTGCTCCCGTCTAACACAAACGGGGATTTCAATACTTGCACAATGATTGAATTTGATCATCCCCAATTGATTCTGTCTACCCGCTGATTTACACGCGCGATCGATAGCCCGCAGCTTACCCCGTAAAACCGATACATGTCGATCCTATCGACGAGTTCGACGACGTTCGATGGTTGATTTGACCGTCAGAATTGGAATCTTTGGTTTTGGTCTGAGGGGGCTGGCTCGGCCGGGAGATATGTAGGTTTGATTCGACGGATGTTTTACGCGCGAAAGCGAGTTCTATATTTGTATTGATGAACTCTTACCTACTACAGAGCGTCTTGGAACCTTGCCGAGAACTCAAGTGGATGGAAGCGCCTTCCCTTGGGCCGTTCAACCGCATCCAGGCTTCGCGATGTCAGGCTCTGAATTTCCATGTCCTACGCCGACACCGAACACCTGTGATATCTTTCCCTCCTCCTTACTACCTGCACAAGTGCGTTCGTTACATCGGATCTCTATTATCGGGTGTGACCATGGCTTGTGGGGCTTGATCAAAGAAGTGGGAATCCATCACTGTAACAGGTTTTTGGAGCGTTAAGATTCGGACGTATCTTGACAGCCTTATATATATCTTTACTCACGCCGAACTGAAGCCGGTTCCATTCTAGTCTAGCTGTATAAAAGTCGCTCCTCATCTTCCTTTCTCCACATCATGGCCACAAAAGCTGCTGTTACACAGTATGTCACTGACTTTGGATTTCTCCTGTTGGATTAACACCGTCCCAGTTTCCTTCAGTTCCGGATACAGTATTCCAGTATTGGTACGACCACTTCCATACTTTTCTGACCTCAATTTGATCGGCGCTGCAGCCCTCCTCTATTATGACTATGCTTTGACTTTTCCTACCGAGGTCAAATACATGTGGCACTCGAAGTTCAAGTGGTCGACTGCACTATATATCTGCTGTCGCTATGCGCTCATCGCGAACGTCCTATATCTTTTGGCTATAGCCAAGAAATTGGGCGCTAGGGTATTGCCTTTTTTGTCGCCTTTGTTTACTCTTCTCACTTTCAATGTTAGCAAGTTCTACTTTAGGAGAAGAAATAACAGTCTGTATGCTGATTCGTGAGGGCACAGTTGCGACACATGGTACAAAATCATTGGGGCGCTTAGCGTCATCGGGCGAGCTGCCGTTATTGGTATGTGATGTTGTTTAATCCAGTACCAATGAGCTTGTTAAGTTTAAGTATGCTGCAGCGACTTTCACCGCACGCACATACGTCATCTTTGCTAAGAGCAATATCATCTTAACTTACCTCGTCGCCATTGGCCTGGCATGCGTTATACTAGACATCGTCAGTCAAATTTATTTCCAGTGTTCTGTGTGCTAACAGTAAAAGTGATAGATGCACGTTCCAGGGCTTAGATGTGTCGGTTCTTCGAGCAATCCCCTGTACGTTCTACACCCACATCTTTCCAATTTCCGTCCACTGATGGTGATGTTTGTCTTAGCGGTATCGACATTCATTGCTCTTAATGAATGCCACTAAAGTCCCCCCCCAGCGAATTTACTCCTCTCGATATTGATGGTTGTGTTTGAGTATTCATCAGCGATATTAATGACGATCCGAAGTATTCAAGCGTTTAGGGTTGGTGGGCCCTGGAAGACACAGCGGCGGGGTGTCGTATATCTGATTTTCGAACAAGGTCACTCTGGACTCTCGTTACCTCAATACAATTCTCACCTACTATTTATTACAGGAATCTTCTATTTCAGGTGAATATTAATTACTAGCTGTTCACTGAGTTTAGGGCTGAGACAGCGAAAAACACAGTATTGTTTCGTTCTTCACGACAGCAGCTGTCATTTTGAATTCGGTTAGTTTGTCCTTGATATGTCTTCAGTTTGAGTGCTTGTCATACTGATGGAGCACGCAGGTCGCACCGGTAAATCGTGCTACCCTAGAACAATGACGTTGATTGATACGTCGCTTTCCAGGCGGGATTTTTTCAGCGCCTACTCAACGCATTGACGCTTCCGTGCGTTCGTCCCATCCCTCAAAGCCCACTCAAACTCACAGACCTCACCTAGACTTTCCGGTATTCTAACCGCCCGGTTCCTCCTGCACCTTCGCGTATGGAAAGATCAACACTCCACCGCGGTGGTCAGCGGAAATCGCGGGATCGTATCACAGCAGACACAAACCATGGAATTCCGTGCATTGTCGGTGATTGATGAGTTTGGTGAGGATCCGGTATCAGTGTCAGCTCGTCAGGACGGGTATACGTTAGAAGAAAACCCGCAGAAAACGGACCAAGAGAATTTGCCTTCTACATCGACTATGGTTCCCGCGACTCTGGAGTCGTCGACAAGGAGTACTGCGTATAATGAGAAGAGCAGATAGTTCGCATCTAATTAGTAAATCGCTCTGCTAAAGTCCTCAACATGTCCATTTATTTCCTTGTGCTGTAATTGAATTTTAACTTATAAATATCACCATGAAGAGGTCATACTTTCTCTCTAAGGAGGCTTAAGATGAGCAACAATTGTTTCCACCCTATTCGAATTTTTGCTTTGAAACCGTTGCATTGAATAACCTGTCCAGTTTCCAGGCTGCCATTAGTCGTGAGGAGAAGCGTAATTTCACCCTTTAATACTCCGCTAAATTTTCCTATAGGCTTTGGCCCTGGACAGGCTGGTGTAAGCCGGCATTGATAAGCCCGCCTTGTGTAAGCGTCTCGCACAGCTTCAATTCACTTGATCCTCGGCGCCCATTCTTGGAATCAGAGTAACGAGAGAAATTATGTGCAATGACTAAAAGCCGTTCAACTTGTGACGAAGCTCAGCAAACACCCTGGAAGATGATATGCCACGTTCGTGGTTCAACGTGCTCTGTTGCCTGGACCGGCTCCACTTCGGTAACTTGGAATATAGCATAAGTCATTTTCTGCAGTCATTCTCGCCTTCTTTATCTCCTCTTCATGGCTCCTACATATACAGAATCTGTTACCACTCAGTCCGTTTCCTTTCATTTTCATTTTTCTCAGGTTTGACATTCTTGAAGTTTTCTCCAGTTCCGGATTCAATACGCCAGCATCGGTATGGTTTAACTTCGTACTAGTATACTTTGACATCATGATCAAACTGTTTTTAGCTCTGCTCTACTATGACTATATCCTGACCTTACCAATGGAAATCAAGTACATTTGGGGCTCAAAGTTCAGACTGTCGACTGTTCTGTATCTTTGTTGCCGATATGCTCTAGTAGCCAACGTTCTCTATCTTCTCGCTATAGCCAGCCAACTAGGTGCCAGGGTAATCTGCTCAACTATCTTCGCGCTGGCTCATTCTCATGTAACTTACTTTTTCAGCACGCTCTTTCCTTGAAAGCCATCCCGTTCAAAGACCACTAACTGACGAGTACTTCCAGCTGCGATACATGGTACAAAATCATCGCTGCGCTGAGCGTCATTGGGCGCGCTGCAGTTATTGGTATGTGTACGAATTGGCCTGCTTGATGTCGATGGATGCTCTAACTTCTCATCCAGTGACTTTCACTGCACGCACCTATGCCATCTTCGCTAGGAGCAAAGCCATCCTGCTTTACCTCGCTGCCGTAGGATTAACGTGTATCATACTTGATATTGTTTGGCTTTCAATAACGTCGTATCTCACTGAATATGCTAACACAGCAACGATAGATGCAAGTCCCAGACCTCCGATGCATAGGGTCTACAAATGATCAGTTGTACGTCCTGACTCTGTACTGCTTTTTTTCTTAGCACTTACATCTGTGTTAGTGGTAATTGTTCTTACTTCGAAGTTCGGATGTCGAGAGTTTCTAAACCCTTTACCATAGAGAGTCTCCTTCTCTCAATATTGCTGGTCGTATTTGAGTATTCATCTGCGATACTGATGACAATACGAAGCATCCAAGCATTTAGGATTAGTGGGTCATGGAACATGCAGCGCCAGAGACTTCTATATGTGATATTCGAGCAAGGTCGTTCTCAACACTCTGGATGGTATTGGGACCCTTCTTACGCACACTTTTTTTTCAGGTATCTTCTACTTCAGGTGAGCTTTGATCGTCTATACTATACATTCGAGACTCAAGCGGAGGGAGACAGTGTCGTAACATTATTCACGACGGCTGCTGTTGTACTAAACTCTGTGGGTTAGTCTTGTGCTGTGTTTTCCTTTCACTTACTTTTTTACAGGTTGCTTCGGTAGACCGTGTTCTATATCGTGGTGTCAAAGCTAGTATTCATTCATTGTCCTTCAGGCGGGGTTTCCCCGACGATTACTCAACGCTCTAACACTCCCGTGAGTTCTTTCGCTTACTGAATGCGCCGTCTCACGTCAATATCGCATACATAGACTCTCAGGTCTGCTTACTGCTAGATTCCTATTACAACTCCGCGCATGGGAACACAAACAGTCTGCACTGGTGACCGGCAGCGATCGACAGACAGTTTCGAATGCGATACCACCCATAGAATTCCGCGTTTTATCCGTGATAGACGAGTTTGGTGAAGATCTGGTGTCAGCGGCGGAGCGTCGTCAGTCTGAGGGTGAGTATGTGTTGGAGGAAGTACGTTGAGGTACGACTACTGTTTACGCATAAAACATTGAATGGAGAAATTTCATTCATATACTTACGGCGCTGTCCTGGATCTTGGATTTGTTATCACTGTACATAGATGTAGAACCTACGAAACGACCAAATGACCACATCTAAGAGACCTTGACAAAATAACAATCCAGGGCAACACCAAGATTACTGGGATCCTTGACAATCTGATCACCCACCACCACCAGTCCGCATTCTTTGTGTTTCTCATCATACCCGTACAACGCGATCCTCTGATTAGGCATTTGCCTAGCTGTAAACCCATACGAAGACCTCGTCTGGTTCTTGGGATCGGTGTATGGCCAGCATGTAAGCACACCAGTCGACGATAGCGACATCGTCGTGCTCACGCTCCTCCCATTCAACCCGGAATACTTTGCTTTTAGATACCCCACGCTTCTTGGTTTCCATGCGCCTCCAAGGGAGAAGATGGCTCCGGTGTTACTCTTACGAGGGGCAACAAGCGGGACGTGGCCTATGACACTACCCAACCCGAGGTGACTAGAACCAAGCTCAGTCCCATCGGCGAAGCGGATTTTGTACAAGCATCCGGTGGAGAGTTTGACACCGAGAGAGTCGACGAGGTCCTGAGAAACCGTATCAGTATAAATATGACGACGAAGGAAAGGGACGTACTCCACTAGTGTCTGTCGCTGCTTCTGAGGTGTTGTTACCGCTTCCAATGGTAGCGCCAACGCCGGCACCGACACCGACAGCTATACTCGTTCCGCTCGTTTTCGTACCAGGAGCAGGAGTACTACCGGAACCGGAAGCTGGTTTTGTTGTTGGCATTCCATCGGTGGGCTTGGTATCCATTCCAGGAGGACAAGTAGTAGGTGGTAGACACGGAGGGGAGCACTCCCGCGGCGAGCCTGGTGGAGTTGGGTAGGATTTCTCAGGAACTGAACATGCAGGTGGCAGCAGGCACTCCTTGCTGGGGGGAGGTTTGTCTGGAGAAGGACCCTCGGAAGGCGGGTTTTCCGGCGGACACTTGAGCGTTTCTGAAGGAGGGCATTTGGGTGGAAGTTTTTTTGGTGGCGGGCACTCGGGCGGAGGCTTACTCGGTGGAGGACACTCGAGAGGTGGTTTGGTCGGCGGCGGATTAGCAGGAGGCGGGCATTCCGGAGGCGGATTGACCGGCGGAGGACACTCGGGAGGCGGTTGTTTTGGTGGTGGACAACTAGGAGGTGGCTGCTTTGGTGGTGGTCCCTTTGGAGGCGGGCATTCGGGAGGTGGCGGCAAGGTAGGAGGAGGCTTTGGTGGTACCACAATGGGAGGAGGCGGCTGCTTCGGCGGCGGTGGCGAGGTAGGAGGAGGCTTTGGCGGTACCACAACGGGAGGAGGCGGCTGCTTCGGCGGCGGCGGCAAGGTAGGAGGAGGCTTTGGCGGTACCACAATGGGAGGAGGCGGCTGCTTCGGCGGCGGTGGGCGGGTCGGAGGTGGCTTTGGCGGCACTACAACTGGCGGAGGTTTCGGAGGAGGCGGCTTTGGCGGCGGAGGAACCACGACTGGCGGCGGTGGTGGATAAACGGGCGGTTTTGGAGGCGGCGGCTTTGGCGGCACGACCACCGGTGGCGGCGGCGGGAGAACAACAACAGGGGGCGGAACCATGACCGATGGCGGCGGATGAACCGGAGGTGGGCAAACAGGCGGCCGGGGTAGACATACTGGAGGTGGCGGGCAAGCAGGCGGACGTGGAGGGCACATAGTCGGGGGCGGGCACATCACCGGTGGCCGCATTGGTGGCGGGCAGCCAGGCGGTCCAAATTGAGGAGGTCCAAACATCGCGAGAGACAACGAAGACCCGGTTCCTAGAGTCGTCGTATATAAACTTGTTGACTCTGTCTAGTTTTGTTGTGTATTCCGTGACTTGGGCGCGTGCATTTCAACTGTCTAACACTGTTAGAATGTATCCGACATAAAGCCATATGCCCTCACTTTACTTGGTCACAAGCTTCAACTCTACCTAGGTAAACCAATTATTTAGTGATAACGAGGGAAAATATACCATGTCAAAGGAAGTGATTGAGTATCTGTTCTAGAGTCCGCATGTTTGAGCGCTTTACTCAGGCTGCGATCTGCACAACCCTGCAATCACTGGGTTTGAAAATCACCCACTAGAAGATTGGCGCAAAGCCGCTCTAACAGCTGGAAGAGGAGAACGCGGCCACGTGAACGTGGATACAACCTCAGTAACTTGTCAAGACAGTACGCACACAGATTTGTGCCTTAGATAAAGCTGATTTTTTGTTTAGGCGGCGGCCTGAAATTTCCAATGTGGAGCACTAGACACGTTAAATCGGCCCGTCGTATGGCCCACAAGTCGCTGAGATGGACCCCAAGTCAATCAGTAATGATGAATTCTGCGGATCCTGGAACAGAATTCGACGTGTTTGAGCGAGCGTTGAGCGCCGGACGATCTAGGCCAGCAGCTTTCGATTAAAATTTTTTTTCCATCGCAGCTGATGCACTCAAATATCAGTTCTATGGCTTGCGGAGATTTGAGAGATGCCGGAAACGTGAATAAGACAGGAACCCACGCTCTTTACAGATCTCCGTTTTGAAAAGAATGTCGATGTAAGTCAAACAAAGGAATGATCAACACGAGTAACGGCTTTGCTAGGCACCATACCTCATCTTTGCAGAGCAATGAGCTCAGCAGCAAGCTACTACTTGTACTTACCTTGGAAGGGAATAGGCCCGAGATTATACCACCAAGATCGAAGTAGGCAAAGCATTGACGCCCGTCATAGAGAACCGAGTTTGATATGGAGAGAAATGTGGATGTACCTTTCATGCTTATGTTTTACGCTACACAAAAAGGTGTGAACATATCTGGAAACATAACCATAGTATTGTCAAAACATCGTCGCATAAATAAGCCTGACAAAGCGGGTAATTAACATTGGGGCCAGCTTAGATAGATGGACCGACCTAAGTGAAATCCAAGACATCTCTTTCAGCCGATGTTTGAGCTTTGACAAGTTGCCGCTTGAATACGTATATCGCGCTAAGAAAGCCCGGCGCTGTTTAGTTCTTTCAGCCACTCCGATGTAGCCACGGACTTGGGTTTTGCTTGATACGAGCTGAAGAATCTGAGGCTATACGTTATCCGTTGGAACTGTATTCACGAAGCGATGAGCCCATTACTAAGTGGATGTAGAAAATCGGCCCGAGGATGAAATGCAGATAGCAGTTTAGCGACGCATCACGAACGGCCTGCTAAACCAAAATCAAAAGAGGCATTGCATTGACGCCTGTCAAAACTATTTTGTTGAGCTAAATTCAACACAGGTCTTTAGAAACCAGGGAATGGTCAGCGGGAGCGAGAAATAAATCCGGAAGGAACGTACCTTTTTAGATCGAATTTGAATGAGTTCAAGTTGAAGGTGTGACAATGTTCCGAAGGAGAACAGTATTTTTGTCAGCGTCGTAATAACTTGACCTGCCGGGTAGTAACATTAGAACATGCAAAAATAGATGATGAACGGTCGTCTCTTTCAGCCGACGTTGGATCGCTCAGGGACGTCATTAGTCGAATACCAGCACAAGGGCTCGGATTGGTATGTTCATCACTAGCACGTGTAAAGTCTGTGTAGACTTTCAGCGGTATAATCTGGTGGTGATGGCAGAGGTAGACGACCACGTTCGGGTCGCAAAATCGACCCAAGAGTGCTTTCTGGATTCACAAGTAGCCCATAGACTCGATAATGTACAGTATAGCAAGTTGGAAGCACGAGATCAACATTAACAACTCGAGAGTAACGGGGAGTAACGTCACACATTGACTATTATTGCTACTATCATCTAGAACTTTGCAGTAATCGGAGCCATCCTCACAAACTGACAGTCCAATGGAATACAGTCGCCAGAACGATCCTCTACAAGCACCGACTCGTTCCTCCCAAGATCAACGACTATCAGCCCAACGTTTTTCGCGTCCTTGTTCCGTGCATACAACGCAACTCTATTCCCAGCGAGCTGCTGCCCCGTGAATCCATATGACGCCGAGTCATACCATCCCAAAGCCGCCGTGCCGCCCGTAGGAGGACCCGACAAGCTCAACCCTAACTTGAGCACAGTGCCGTCTTCTCTGCTCTGCAGTCCTTTCAGACTCCCCACATCCCCAACAGTCCACGGCACGCCGTTTTTGCTATCGTCCTTGGGTACGAACCGGAAGAGAGCTCCTGCATTTGAGGGCATCGGCGCGCAGATTGCTGTGGCGCTGGTGATGGACATTCCGCTAGGCGCGTATCCAAGTTCACTGCCGTCGGCGAGGCGGATTTTATAGTAGTGCTGGTTCTCGATATTCTTGCCGTCGGAATCGAGCAGGTTCTATCATCTTGGTTCAGAGACGTCGATGAGGATGCGAATGATGGAGACCTACGACTTTCTGAGACATGTTTGATTGGGCGAGAAGATGTTGTACCGCTGGTCAAAGAGTGTCCTTTTCTCTGTTTTTCTATTCTTTCCTAAGGAAGGTTTCTCAAATAATTTCTGATTGTCACGCACTCCAAGAATTCCTATTTTTTATAGATATCCTGTGTACATGATACTTTTGATCTTACATTTTGGCTGTCAGATCTAGCGCGTTCAGTCAGGTTCACCCTCACGGTGAGCACACTTTCACTTCCGCTGATGCACCGGTACCTATCGTTGACCAATAGTGTATGATTAGTCGCATCGGCTGCCTTGCAGAACCGAAAAATAGGCGTCATGGCAGGGTCGACTGACTGACTATTGACAAAATGATACAGGTGGCAGAACTAGCGCCCTAATGATTCCCACTGCGCGCTATTTTTTTTTGATGAAAATGAAGCACAAGGTCCGCGATTGTTTTTCCGCAGATGAACTACGATTTTTAGAACCAGCCGACAGGTGGAATGAGCGTTTTTCTTCTCATTCGAATTGCATAACTGTCTGTTGCATCATAACATATTCGTGAGCGAGTGTGTTTTAAGCGCGTGCTTCTTGTCGTTCTCTTCAAGTCGCAATGGCTGCTCCTTCCATACCCCCACCCCCCAAGAACAAGTCTGGCAGACTATCCGATGGAACATATGTCATTGTTAGCGTCGAGCACAAGACAGCCATTGACCAAGTTCTGGAAGACCTGAAGTACGTCCAAGGTGAGCATATCCTATGTACCACAAAATGATTCTCTTGCTCAATGCGGACTTGGTAACAAGGGTATACTCCCATTAACAATCAGAAGAATCAAGAGGTATATATGTCAATATTCATGCAATACATGAAATAGTACTGACGCAAATTAAGTGGGAAGTCACGGCGTTTGGGGCCGGATACGTGATTCGAAGTAAATTCGACGGCGCATACCTCACTGTCGACTCAGCCATCGCTGACAATGTTGCTATTGTGACAAGTCCTTACCCTGTTGCGTGGGACCTACAAGCCCAAGACGAGGAACATCTCATCTTCCAGTATGCCAATTTGACCATGTTTTTTGCCTTGTAGTGTTTCTTAACAAGCTGCACAGAATACGATGGCCCAACTCCAAGTTTGCTTATGATCTGGAGAAGAATACACCCGGTACTAGGGTACGTTTTTGCCATATCCTCAATCTTGCAACGAGTTGACGTGACGTTCTCCCAGATCCGTTTGAAGACCCATAGTGGGCGTCCGCAGCTGTGGCAATTTAAAAGCACAGCTGCGAAGGGAGCTCAAGGGGCTGGCACGGGTACTGGAACTGGAACGGGAACGGGAACTGGCACGACGGTGCCACCGAAGAAACCAGATTGCCCACCAGAGACGAAGGTGCCTACAGGAACTGGAACGGGGACTGGAACGGGCACAGGTACGGGCACAGGTACGACAAAGCCTTCTGTTGTCCCGCCTCCCGACAAGAAGACGGATCCCATATTTCCGTCAGGAACGAAGCCATCCTCGGGTACGGGCACTGATACAAGTACACCAAAGCCTCCTGGCAAGAACCCAGATCCAGAGTGCCCTCCAACAACCAAAGAACCTTCCAAACCGACTGACACGCCGAAGAAACTTGACGGGACGAAGGAGCCTCCCAAACCTTCTGGTGCCTGCGATCCACCGCAGAAGAAGCCAGATGAGGGGACGAAGCCATCTGAACCGCCAAAGAAGTCAGAGGAGTGCCCACCCCCGAAGAAAACAGAGGAGCCGGGCACGACCAAGCCTACTGACCCGCCGAAGAAGCCAGACGACTGTGATCCTCCGCCCAAGAAAGCAGAGGGGACGGGAACTGGAACTGGCACGGGAACGACAAAAGTAACTGACCCCTCAAAGAAAACAGATTGCGATACTCCCCCAAAGAAGCCAGAAGCTTCCAATCCCCCGCCGAAGAAGACAGACGACTGCAGTCCTCCGCCAAAGAAAACAGAGGAACCCCATGGTACAGGTACGGGTACTGGGACGGGCACAACGAAGCCGTCGGACCCGCCTACGAAACCAGATACCCACACCAAGGTTCCCGAATCTAAACCAAACGGTGTGCCAAATGGCGCGCCAACTGGGACGGGTACTGGTATTGGTACGGGCACGGGCACGGGAGATAAGGGAACGGGTACTGGCACGGGTACTGGCACTGGCACTGGCACTGGCACTGGGGAGAAGGGCACTGGGACAGGTACCGGTACAGGAACGGGTACTGGGACTGGAGATAAGGGAACGGGTACTGGTAAGGGAACGGGTACTGGGACTGGTGTTGGGGATAAGGGTACGGGCACTGGAACTGGTACAGGGACTGGAACTGGTACCGGAGACAAAGGAACAGGGACGGGTACGGGAACTGGTACGGGGACCGGCACAGGGAACAAGGGAGGCACTGGGACTGGGAAGGGGACTGGGACGGGAACTGGGACGGGAGATAAGGGGACTGGGACGGGAACTGGTACGGGGACGGGGACGGGGACGGGGACGGGGATTGGTGATAAAGGAACGGGGACTGGGACGGGAACAGGCACTGGAACTGGAACAACCGTACCCAACGGTACCGATAAATCGACCCCTGGAACCAACAAACCATCACCTGGCACATATACTAAGCCTTCGACTGGCACCGATAAACCGCATACAGGCCCGACTACTGGCACCGGAACGGGTACACAACCGCAGACTGATACGAGTGGCGTATGTGTCTTCATGTCCCTTTCGAATCTGCACAGACATTAATATTTGTTTCAGGATCTTGTCGACTCGCAGGGCGCCAAGCTCTCTGTAGGCTCCAAATACAAAATCCGCTTCGCTGACGGTACAGAGCTCGGGCCTGGCCATCTAGGATTGGGATACGCCATGGGCGGCAACACCCTCGTCAGTCCGCGCAAGAGCAATTCCGGTGCAGTCTTCCATTTCTCGTTCGAGACGGGTGTCACAGACAAGACCTGGAAGTCCGGAAAAGTAGGCTATATAGGAGGGAGGTATTCTGAGCTCGATGGTAAGAGCGTGAACAAGTACATGTCGCTGTCGAGTCCTGGGGAGAAGGAAGTGCTCGCGTTCTGGACGTATGAAGATGCTCCGAAAGGGACAGGCAAGTCGTATGGGTTCATCGCGAAGCAGATGCCCAATCGTAGGATTGCGCTGTACGCTCGGGATCAGAAGAGAGTCGAGTGTGGGTTGACGGTTGTTGGGAACACAATTGGGAAGGATCGTAGCAACCTGGGTGTTGCATTGGATTGTACTTTCGTAAAGGTAGCGTAGTGCCTTTATACATATATTTTTGTCCAATTTTACATTGAGATAATTTATCGACTGTTTTGAGGAGACACAATATTTGTAAGTGTAAAAAGCGCCTGCACGAACATCGACCTGATCAGCGTTCCCTTGTCCAAGACATCTGGTACGCTTGAAATCAAGGCGAACAGATGGATAAAAGTACAGTTATCACCATTCATTTGCATATACACCTTTCTTCATATTAAAAGCAAATAGAAATCAAACATAACCTTCATCCCTACTTCCTATAATGTAGCATGTCAAACAAGCCCGATACCATGTTATTCCCAGGCCTCGCTGGGAGCGGCGGCGGAGGTGCGGTATATATCCCAGGATTATTAAGCTGGGAAGGCGACGGCGATGGCTGATGGGGGTGCACCTGGTACGAATGAACGCGGGGCGGCGGTGACTTGGAGCCGGACCGAGATCGTCGACTTATTTTCTTCGCTTTACTGCCTGTGAGACTAGAAATACGCCGATAACAGATTAAGAGAGCGTACGTTTCTTCTCCTGGGTGTTGAAGGACACCGGCGGTGACGTGCTCGTAGGCGTGGACGTGGGTGTTACTGAGGGTTGCAGCTCTGGCATGGGTATCTTGCTTAAGTGGACGACGAGGCTATCGGGGGGTACGTATTTATTGTCGGGGGTGTCGTTGAGGTTTATTCGCCGGGGTCGCTGAGAGAGGGTGTCGTAGAGGACATACTGGAAGATCTCATCGTCCAGGCCGGCTTTATGCCGTATACGCTTCGTCTCTTCCACTACTTGGAGCACCTTCGCAACTTGGGCCGCTGAAGACGACCGCACAGTGACGAATAGCATCGCTTCGTCCTGGAAGAATATTAATGAGAAATCCAGTCGCTAAGATCACAACACACCTGGAGTAAGTTTGAGCAATATTGAGCATAATGCGTGATATCCCCCTCTTCCTCCACAGTTAGCTCGTTGATTTCTCCACGCATGGCCTGTATTTCTGCTACCCTGTCCACGCCGGTCTTTGCAGGCGGCTTCGGTGGTGGCGGAGGAGGGGACGTCGGGGCCGACTTGGTCTTGACTATCCCCTCAGAACTAGGTGAGCCATGATAGCTATCATTTGCGTCCTGGAACGTCAGGAGCGCCGTTAGTATAACGATTTCCAGGCCCTTCCTATCGTCTATGTCGAATCTGATAAACATCAATCAATGCCAGTGATGAGGAGCAGCACCCATTACCGGTTCAAATTGTAGTCCAAAATCTGTATCGAGCTTGTCTTGAGCCGTCCAGCGGGTTCCTTGGTAATAGCGACGAGAACCGGTGGGTCGGGTTTGCGGAGCATGAAGCATTCTTCGCGTTTCCACTCAAAGTCGAAGCTAGCGGTGCTCTCAGTATACCCAGCCTGGCTTCACGGTCCACCCAGACTCACTTCTCCCACTTGAAGTTCCATCGAAAGGTCAGTGTGCCGGTGTACTTGAGCTCGAGCGTCGTGGTCGGGTTGTATAGCTCGAGGATCTTGGTCTTGCTGGAGGCGGATGGGGCTGTCGCTGTTACAAGCAGCGACTCCGACATGAAGTCTACCTATTCATGAGCACGAAGGACGGCAGAAAGAGGTGGGAAACGCACCGTACACCTCGACCGTGTACACAGCGCCAGCGACCCGTTGCTTTCTGTAATAAGTCACCCCCGAGGGGTCGACGAGGTCAATAACATTGGGATCCTCCTTGTTGGGCGTGACGAGGAGTGTGAATAAATTCTGGTCGAGACTCATGAAGAGAGCGCTACGACAGAGACGATGATATAAAAGCTCGGAGATGGCATGTAACAAGCTGCATCGCTTTCCGCTGCCAACTTGGTTTTTGCAGGCCTACACCGTCGCATCCCGCAGTATCGCAAGGCTGAAACGAGGATTTGTCGGCGCAGCACTATTTGATACTCGTCTCAGATGCATCAACAGGTAGAATAAATTAGTGTATCCAAACCTTCGTATTTACATGGTAATAGTACTGTAATGTAGCGTAATGTGGGAGTAGTAGTGAATCTCACCCTTAGGCATCGACGGGCCACGACCGTACGCCCCAACCAAGAACATCAAACATGACGGGCAAAGCTTGGCTCGCCAAAAGTGCAATACCCGCGTAGACCGTAACCTTCGTAAGCACTAGCCGAAAATCAGTATAGCAATCAATAACGATAGGAATAAGTTACCATCAGCGTCATAATGTTTAACTTCGTCTTCCTTTTCTTGTTCTCTCTCAACAGCGCCCTTGCCATTCGCAAACCTCACCTTCTCGTTCCCGTTCCTCATCTTGACCGCCCTCGTTCCAGGTGTTGGGTAAGAAAACGCGCTTCCTTCACCCATCTCCATTTCCACGCTTCCCGGTAAATCGATCACACTAGGAATCGGCCTCAAACCGCCTTCGTGAGCAAATTCGCTGGGTACGTTTTTGTAATCCGTCGCAGGTGTGTAGAACCTTCGGTTTGGCAGTCGGAAGCTCTTGGAAAGCAACCGATAAAGCGGTGGCAGAGTGATGTGCAATGCCGACTTGGCCAGGATACGCCACGCAAAGATGGCCAGGATTCCCACCACCATCTTCAAAGCCGCCACGCCCCACCACAAGCACACGTCCTGCCATCCACGCTCCACAGCTATCCATGTTGCCAGGGTTTGATCAAACACCCACCCACTTCCCGGCATAACCACTGCGCGGCGTTCAGAGAGATTCGTAAAAGACACGCCCCAAGACCCGACTAAAAGCCCAAGCACGACACTCCCGAAGGCGATGGCGTCCTCGAAACAGGGACAATCATCTACTGGCTGGGGGTGCTGATTGACTGCAAGGAGACAAACAGAGATAAGTATAAGGGGCACTTCCCAGCCCCCGCTCTGCACCCAGTCATCCATCCATTTTCCAGCGCCGAGTCCGCGTGCGAAGTAGACCGTTGCAGACGTGTAAGGAACCTTGACTGGGATGCCGGGAAAACTCGTATGCGTCCACCAAAGACCAGTACCCAAGATGACACCTACAGCGCAGTCAGTGAAGGAGTGCATTGCTGTGTACAGTCTGCCAAAGACGATGGAAAAGGTGTAGAATATGAGTAGAATAACGAGGACGTTGTAGGTGAATGGGGATATCACGGGAGACAACTCAGAGCTGGGTGCGCTGGACGCCAGGAGATAAACATGTCCGAAGAGGAACAGCGCGATGGAGACACTGTTTGTAGAGTGCGTCGAAGGAAAGCCGTATTCCAGGTGGTGTGTCCCGATGGCTGAGACGCAAAATCAGAATATTCGTTCCTTCTCGAAATACTACTCACTGAGGCGCGTGACGGGAGGCGAAAAGGGCCGCGGAGAGCATAACAGGTCTTTTATAAAGGAGGAAAAGTACACTCCCAGAGCCAAAACAATAACAAGCCTTGTTGTTGGATGAATTACTGGTGCCAAACCGGGAGAATAGCAGCAAATACATACCCACGACCCATGTCCTCATAACCGAAGAAATACAGCACCGGGAGCACAGTCATGAAGAAGGTATGCGTTCCTACACCAGCAATGGGTCAGACAATGTCTGACGCATGATCGGTCACACACCAACCTAAGGACGAGGTGTACACAAAGTACGCGTCTAGCCAGGGCGTGCGTATGTATTCCTGCAAATCCTTAACGCTGCTGAACAAGCAAAATATCGTCGACAACCTACCTGCATGCCCGCTATCACCTTGGACTCGACGTGCACAGTCTGAGTGAGCTTCCTCCGAATAGCTGCTCGCCACGGGGGCAGGAGAGTGTCGTATGCATCTGAAGGCTGCCTTCCCTGGCTGAGACCGAGATAAAAATTGCGGTGGGAAGACTTGTCGTCGCGGCACGGGGACGACTCCCGAGACGAGTCGTAGTCGGACATAGGGAGTGGCTGAAGAAGGAGAAATACGATGTGTATAGGGCCCGCCCGCCTTGGAGAAAGAGGACGGCAATGTGACAGTCGTCGTGGAGGGAAGAAGGGACGTCGAACGACGGGTAAATTTGCCTGGGATACGCTTACGTGACGGAGATGAGCATCTTTGATCTTATCTTAGTGCACGTCACGTGACTGTTCTTTGGGTGGCACGATTCTCCTTCTTGACATTGTACGCAGATTCCATGCTTCTGACTTTGTTCAACACGACTCGACCCAAAAGCAAGCCTGTGCCTTTCTGGGATGGGTGGCAGGATTAGGCTCGGACATCGGACCGGTACGACAAAGTCAATCCCTCCTCAGGCGGTGGCATTTTCCCACAACAATGGACGACAGCACGCGTCAACCGGTGCGCGCAATGCAAAAGCCTATAAAAATATCACATTTGGTGCTACTCCACCATTATTCAACTCTATCCAATGTTCTCCAAACTTCTCCACATCGTCAAGTGTCTGTTCCAACCAGCCCACTGCGGGAGGGAAGTGCAGCCCAAGTCTTGGAAGGCTGAGGCCAGTCTCACTGACCAGGACGCGCGTGGTGGCACACACTGTCGCGTCGTTTCGGCTCCTGCTAGCTGGATCTATGCTGGCACCGAGACTCTGCTTAGCAGTGTGGTCTCCACTGTGGACTCGGCCCGCTCCGAAAGTCCTTTCCCCGCGGGTCATTCCCTTCCAAAGACCCTCCAGATCGGACCCGTCACCTACGAGTTTATGGACACGATCGGACGCGGTGGCACTGCTCAGGTTCTCCTAGCACGCGAGTCGGATAGTCGTGCGCGCCTCATCGTCGTCAAAGCCCTCGACAAGTCCAACTATGTCCTCGATGGCATTCCTCTCATCGAGGATGGCCAACCCCGGACAGCAATTGCCCACCACGCAGCTATCAGAGACGAAATTGCCATCCTCAGAGACATACGCCGAATTCAATGCCCGTTCTTCGCTGAGATACTGGATTATCGTCAGGATATGCACTGGTGCTATATCCTTATGGTAAGAACATTTTGCCAATCCCATTAAACTTGCAATGTATAATTCTCGCAGGAACATTACCCCCAGTCACTTGTGTCTCGTCTTCGAGATTTGTCCGATACCAACGAGTCCATCAATCCCGACCTTGTCCGGCTCTACTGCACGCAACTCGTACGTCTAGACCTATTCCTCCCTATCTCATCTTGACGAGTTATCCCCAGATTACCGCTGTCAACATGCTTCACGACAGCATGATCTTCCACCGTGATATCAAACCGGAAAATATCATGATCGACGCGCGCGGCCACCTCAAGCTCATCGACTTTGGCTTGGCCTCTCGAGGCCGCTTCGTCATCGAGTCTGATGGACGCGGTTCTGTCGGCTACATGGCTCCCGAAGTCGTTCCAAAGTACAAGGGCGCGTCCCACCAAGCAGATCTAGCAGATGTGTACAGTCTGGGTGTTGTCTTCGCCGAACTGTTTACTTGTCCAAACGTGAGTGTCAACTGGTAAACGTAGCCTTTACAAGCTAACTCAACCTCACAATTAGCACAAAGATATCTTCACTGATTTCGGGAACCTCCGCATTCCTCCTCGTTTCTGGGAACGTTTCGGTGTTCATGGTGCAGACATGGTGCATTTGGCAAGTCTTATCACTTCTACTTTTTTCTCCGATATTCATGTCCTTTGTAGATGATCAAAGATGCCGCTGGTGAACGAAGCACGACTCGTGACATTCTCAACCATGCATACTTTGAGGGAATGGATCGCTCTGATGTCTTGAACCTGCGTCTCAAACGTGAGTTTGTTTCTATCCATCTTCGTCTGCAACGAACTAACGCAACATATTCAGCATCCTACAAACCAGCACCCCGTCAGTATACCGAGCCTGTTCCGTTATAGACTGGTTGCGGATATCGACATTTGAGTTTTTGTTTCATTTCTGTATTGCACCAATGGGAAGGCCCTGTGGGTGTGTCGGCGGGCCCTTTAGTTTCTTCTTTTGATATATTGTATCTGTTTTTTGGATCGTCATAATGGTGTATCAGTTGCACCAAATAAAGTCATTTGCTACTGTATTCCGTAAATCAGTGTGGAAATCGAAAGATAAGTCTCAGAGAATGCATACCGAAAAGCACTCCATACATACAGTCGAGTATAACCTTTGGACCCATCTTTCATCAGCCTCCTATATAAAGTACATACATGTCTCATTGGCGCTGGTATCCACTCAGCCAAATTAGTAATTTGCTTTGCCCATCCATAGCCAGTAGCCATTATAGCCCAAGTAAACACGCAATGTGATGAGTTAGTTAATGCCATTATGTAAATCCTACAATTTTACAGTTACAAATCTAAAGGGGGACACAGCATAGATAAAAAACAATAATGTCGTTGAATGCATGCGTAAACGGTGAGATGCGATGAGAATAACAAAAAATACAACGCGATGAGATGTGTCGAAATGAGACGAGGGTTTAGAAGTCCTCATCAAGAACACTAAAGGCCAAAGATGAGCATAAGCTACCGGATGAAGATGAAGACTTACAATGTCTTCGATGAATCAACAGTACTACCGGAGGCAGAGTGGTTGATGTTCGCCTTTGAATAATCAGACACACGCTTCTCGAAGAAGTTGGTCTTGCCCTGGAGCGAGATCATGTCCATGAAATCGAAGGGGTTCGTTGAGTTGTACACTTTTTCATTGCCAAGGGCTACGAGTAGTCGATCAGCAACAAACTCAATGTATTGGCACATGAGCTTGGAGTTCATGCCAATGAGAGAGACGGGGAGAGCATCTATGAGAATCATAAGACACTAAAGAGACAAAGTAAAGCCATGACATACCAGTGAGGAACTCCTGTTCGATGGCAACGGCGTCAGTGATAATGTGCTTGACAACTTCGGGATGAGGGCGACGCTTCAAGTGGCTGAAGAGAAGACATCCAAAGTCGGTGTGCATACCCTCATCACGACTGATGAGCTCGTTTGAGAACGTGAGACCAGGCATCAAGCCGCGTTTCTTCAACCAAAAGATGGAGGCGAACGATCCGGAGAAGAAAATACCCTCAACGGCGGCGAAGGCAACGAGACGCTCAGCAAAAGTGGAACGCTCGTCGGAGATCCATCGAAGGGCCCAGTCAGCCTTGCGCTTGATGCAAGGAATTGTCTCGATAGCGTCGAAGAGATATTCCCTCTGAGCAGGGTCTTTAATGTATGTGTCGATGAGCAGGGAGTAGGTCTCGGAATGGATATTTTCCATCATGATCTGGAAGCCGTAGAAGCAACGAGCTTCGGCAACCTGAACTTCTTTCGAGAAACGTTCGACCAGGTTCTCATTGACGATGCCATCAGAAGCAGCGAAGAATGCAAGGACATGAGAGATGAAGTGACGCTCGTTGTCGTTCATTCGGTTGTTCCAGTCGTGGAGATCCTTGGACAGGTCCATCTCCTCGGCGGTCCAGAAAGATGCCTCGTGTTTCTTGTACATTTGCCAGATCTAAACCACGGTCAGCACCAACATATGAATAGTGGAACGCGTCGCGTACCTCATGATACTGGATAGGGAATAACACGAAACGGCTCTTGGTCTCCTTCAACAGAGGCTCTTCACCTAAGAGCCAAGTTAGTCATCAATCACAATGAAAAGTTCACAGGACAACGTACTCTCAGGTAACTCAACTTCTCCAACATACTGCTTCCTGAGAACCTCGAGGTCTTCATTGACATCACCGACAGACTCAGGCGAGGTCGAACGACGATTGTCGTCGACAATCTTCTTCGTAGGAGACTCTAGCGAGAACTTGGCATTGAAGTCCGCAGTCATCTAGGCGAGATGAGTTAAAATGTTAATTAAGGACGCGCGGTAAAAAATACCATACCTTTTTGCTGGGCGTAGCAGGAAGCGCAATGGGGACGGTGATAGCAGACATAGTAGTAGAGAAGAGGGCGAGGGTGGCTCGGAGGTAAAGAAGAAACGACGGAGGAGGTGGTACTGAGGTTAGAAGGGCTAGACAGAAGGCGCGGTTTATATACCCAACGTTCGTTGAACGGCAACAAACAACGCCAATAAAAAAAGTCGCGCACGTGATCCAAAAAACGCGTCTGTCACGGCACGTCTTTTATTATCAACGCGCGGTACTATCCTATTTTGGCTAAATTCGGCGGCCAAGAAGTGGCATCATTATCAGATAAACGCTTTTGGCTTTATCTGAGTCACTGCCACGGCCCAGAATACTCCCACATTTCGTATTCCTGCCACAACCCTTTGATGCCGCTCCACCTTCGACTCCGCCGTTGTGCGGTCATTCGCATGTCTCTGAATAAGCACTTGACATAGAAAATCCGCATGCCGAAAATCCGAAAATTTGACGTATATTGAGGGAAGACGCGCCCAGTACTTTCCTCGACGCGTCTCTCATTAAGTCACCCCCTAGGTCGACCATCAGAGGCCCTCATCTAGGGCTTTTCGATAGCAAACTAGAATAACGCGAGGCTGCACGCGTTCTAATTCCAGAACGCGCTCCAAATCGCGTTCACATTCAATAAAAGCGTATGTATTGACAGTGGCCATACGCCCAGATCGTTCACCCTCAGTGCTCTTTGTCTGATCCTACCATTACTCCCGTCGGAATGCCAGGGACCGAATCACGCTCATGTTAAACATATATCATGGGGCGTTGTTTCTGTATTGTTCAGATAATTCCATTGATATCGGCGACAAGACATTTGCCTCGCGTCGCGGTGTTCCTTAGACAAAGCCACGCAAGGAAATTGTGCATTTAGAAGAACGGTGTCCCAGCCGATAGAAAAGCGTTTGTCTTCGCGCTTCGAACAGCTGTACCGGCTGATATTGTTGATTTGCCGAGCGCCGATAGGCTAAATTCCGGAATGACATGCAAGTATAGCTTTGAGATATCATTCGGACTGCAAGACAACGTGGACGGCCTCTGGACAGAAATTAGTGAGTGCCAACCAATATTTTACAATAGGAGAGGGAAAGCGCCTTAAACCTTCGAAAAATGAAACTAGTTTCCTGCCATCTCAGCTGCCTCAGCAGCAGGCAAGATTTCGGGCCGTAAGCTCAGCTCCTACTGAGTTTAAACGTTTGCCGGCAGGTGCCGATACGTGCTCTCTCAAATTCTCACCAACGAGACGCCCAAACATTTCATCCGGTTGTTCATTCCTCGGATCTCACCTACAATCTAATAATAGTCCTACGGCCTTTCAGGAGTGTTCAATGCCGTGCCTTAGAGAGACATCGACCCGGCAGACTCGTACACCATACTGAGAGATGCGGTCCATATGCTGGGTCTCTTCAGACTAGGCAAAGCTGTACTGAAGATAATTTTTCGACACACCTTGTTCTAGCTTCCCTTCTTCTGATTGGCCTGCCTAGCTTCTGAGCCTGACTCTATATCAAAGGAAGCATCATGTCTATACGGGGTGCAGGTGCAACAATTTAATTCTTTTGGCGCAAGGTTCCCATTCATGCCTTGTCCTACACGTTGAACGCGTGAGTGCGACCTACAACCGCCCCCAGAATGGACTTCCTTCGATGGTCTTTCAAACAGTATCACCTCATTGACATTCACTACAAGCTCGTAGCCAACGCACTTACGAAGACAGGAACAGTGTGAAAGATGGCGTCCGTAAAACCAAGATCTTTTCAATTGGGCGCCAAGGCCTCATCTCCGTTACGCGTGGTATGACCCTGTTTCTTAAGTAAGTGATGTGCTGCCTCGTCGTTCGTTTACTCATGGATGCAGCAGCTGATCTTACCCACACGTGCCGTATTATTCCCGTCGAGACGTCGCTGGGGGTTCACAGGTTGAAGAAACCGCGGTCGAGATTGAAATAGCAACCTTCATTATTTTCTGGAGGTATGTTGAAGTACACCTTCCAGCCTTTCAATAAACCCCCACATCTCAAGCTCCTGAATTATTCGAACGTTTATACTCTCGTAATTGTTGATCGACATGTTGATGTGCCCCTGAATGCCTCAGATTTCAAGCAAAATCACGCTAGCATCGCTCTGTCTGTAACTCTGTCCATCCATTCCCTCGACCCCCCTCCCACCATGGTCTCCTGTGCGATTCCTACGCCCACAATCCCTAACTTTCTCAAATATAAACTCTACAAATCTATCCCGCATGGCCTTCCTGCTTCTCCTGTCGTCGCAGTCCGCCAATTGTCTATGGCCGACATGGCCGACAAGCCAGTAGAGACCGTTATCCAGCATGAAACCTTTCTGTCAACTACAGAGGACAGCTTAGCCTTAACACTCGAAGCACTCATTGATAGCTCAGCAACGAATGCAGATGATGTTACTCAGGGGGTAGATATGCATATGATGCATATGTTTAGAATCCCGTGGATGCACAAACTTATACCCGAGCTGGAAAAGCTTGCAGCTGAATATCATATTGGAAATTACGTGGTGATTAGAACAACAGGAGAGAGGGTCTTCGAAAGTATGCCGATCTATGCAAGGTATGTACGCTATCCTACTACGAATGAAGTGCTGATCGCTCGGACAGGATTGGCATGCATCTTTTGTTTTACGGCAAAGGGCAGATCCTTCTCCTGGGAACCGAAACTGTTGCAAACTTTTTGAAACGATTATCCATCAAAGTAAAGCTTTAATTTCCGCGTCTTTTGCAACCGCTAAGCCCCCTACCAGCAAGGCAGGATCTATGACAGTCCGCAGTCTGTTGCTTCTATTTTGTCCTTTATCAAAACGTATTCGCTTTCACTGAAAGAGCTATTGGAACCCGACATCAATCAATATAGTTGTTTCAACGATTTCTTCTCTAGGAAACTGAAGCCGGACGCTCGACCCGTGCAAAATGCCCAAGATCCCCTTGGAATATGCAGCGCAGCGGATTGCAGACTTGTTGTATATCAGACCTTCGATTTGGCACGGGAGTTTTGGGTGAAAGGGCGCAACTTCACCGTTCCCGAACTGTTGGATGTTCCCCCCGCCTCCGACACGGCTATTACTTTTGATGGTTCGAGTATGGCGATCTTCCGGTTGGCGCCTCAGGATTACCACCGCTTCCATTGCCCAATCGACGGAATGATCGATGGAGAACCCGTCAATATTCCGGGACAATACTACACGGGTATGGCTTGTCACGATTCATTTATGATGCTTGTCTGAGGCTATTCTAGTCAACCCGCAGGCAGTCAACCAGCCCTCATTTGACGTATTTACGGCGAACGTCCGGTCGATAATATACATGACACATGAGCCAACTGGAAAGAAAGTGGCCTTCATTGCTATTGGCGCGTTGCTGGTGGGCAGTGTCGTGTGGACGTACGGAGGAGATGCGGACGACAAGAAGTCCGTTGCGGTGAAGAGGGGGGAGGAATTGGGGTGCTTCAAATATGGCGGCAGCACCATCGTGGCGTTGTTTGAGAGGGGATTGTTAGAGTGTGTGATTTTATTACTAATTGGGTCCGCTAAGGAGGCTGATGTTCTTTTTCCCAGGTTTGACGCTGATCTGATAAAAAATTCGGAAGAAACACTTGAGACGCTGGTGAAGGTAGAGTGCTTTCATCTTCACCTGCCGTGTAATTCTGCTGAACTAACTTAGGTTGGGGACTCTGTCGGGACTTCTGTGAAAGAGTCATGTGCTCATTAATATTTATCATATCCTTAATATCTGTGTTGCTCTTGCTCATCTTTATGATTTACATTTTCTTAGTATCTAAGTCTTTATAACTGCGTGTTCTTCACTCCATAATCTCAGCATTAAATAATAATGTTTTTTTTTGTAATTAGCTGTTGTCAGACCATTATGCGCTGTTGCGCGCTCATGTAATGCTTTGAGATGCTGACCAGTGACGACGCAGCAAAGTATCCTTCTGATTCAAAAAATTCACTGATCACTTATCCTGCCGTCGGCATCACTAAGTTTAAAAGTGCTAGTGATTCTGTGAGATGTGACATCACCTTTAAACTACGATAGCTTATTTACTCATTATACTTGAGTGTGTTGTTGTAAACGGTAACTCAGTGTCGTCGCACACATTCCTTTAGATCGACGATTCTGCCCAGTTAGAAGACGCGGTCTTAATGTTTAAGGACGGCCTCGCGCTCTGCTGCATTCATTCTTCGCAGTCGTTCTATCATTCACCCTCGTATCTTTTTGGTTCTGAGTTATGGGGTCCGACATGTAAATTCTCCGATCCTCTGATGCGGCTTCCCCCCAGACGGCGATGAAGGTGCCAAGGAGTCTGGAGCTCAGACACCATAAGTATGCCTCAAGAGACCAAGGTTTGTCGCCTAACCGAAGTGGTACAGAGTAAATTGCAGGGTATGAGCCTGAGTAGAAGTGTGCCAGCACTGCCGCTTACAATAGAAAACCAGTGTCGTGGAAATTGGACACCAGTTCCCTCTTTTTTTAGTGTATGAAACTTGCCTGATAGGAGGGAAATATATCCTGAGGAACTTCAAATGCATTTCACGAGCAGCGAGTGACCGCGTTGGTCAGCTGACAATTTCCGGTTATGCGATCAATTAGCAATCCGGCTTCATCCCTTTTCCTCCTTTTATATATCCGTGGCCTGTAGGATGACACATTCACCGTAGTCCTCACTCTCACTTACTATGGCGCCAGTTGCAACTCACAGCCCCCACACGATGACAACCCCTCCCGTAAATTCCAAGACTCAACTGTGGCGTCCGACGCTGGTGCAGAATCTACCTGTAAGATCCGAATTCGCGTTTGACTCGATGGACGATGCGCTGGCAGCATTCAAGGCGGGCGAGTTCCTGGTCGTCATGGACGACGAGAGCAGGGAGAACGAGGGGGATCTGATCATTGCTGGCAGCGCAGTCACGACGGAAAAGATGGCTTGGATGATCAAGCATACGAGGTATGTATTTCCGTTTAGAGTCAATGACGTTAATCCTCACTGGAATAACCTATAGTGGTTATATCTGCGTTGCACTCACTCCGGAACGAGTAGCACAGTTGGAGTTTCCTATGATGGTTTCTGACAACAATCAGGATCGCCATAGGACTGCCTATACCATCACGGCCGACTACAAACACGGTAAGTACGGAATTTTGAAGGTAGCATCCTTTCGATTTTACGAATATACAGGGACCACCACCGGGATATCGGCCCATGACAGAGCACTGACATCTCGAGCTCTTGCCTCGCCCACGGTGACTGCCGCAGATTTCCTGCTCCCGGGGCACACCGTTCCCCTACGGGCGCGCGAGGGCGGCATCCTTACCCGTAGAGGACACACAGAGTCGGGTGTAGATCTTTGTCTCCTCACAGGACTGCCGCAAGCCGGGGTGCTGTGCGAGCTGGTAAACGATAACCCAGAGGGAAGCATGATGCGCCGGGACGATTGTCGTGCCTTCGCAGACAAGTGGGGGATAAAAATGATCAGTGTAGAGATGCTCGCAGAGGCGAGAAAGAAGGCAGAAGGTCTGTGAGCAGAAGAATCGTGAATGAAGAACGTTACAAAATTTGAAATGAGAGACTCCCAACTCGCTTTTTATCGAAGTATCTTATTCGATGATCCATAATGCTTTTATAGATTTTTATAAACGTCCCCTGTAATGTATCGGTCTTGCAACGGCCTTCGAGCTTCAAGGGTTGGAAATCTGTCGTTGGTACTTTTTTTTTCAAATTGTTATTCGCTCTGATTATTGTAGGTCCGATCTTGATCACCGTCTACGATGTGTTTATTATTTCTTTCAGGAAGTTGTTGTTGCATTGGCCCGTAAGGTTTTAGAAAGATGACCAGGGCTTCCTTTGTTTGCACAGCCACGTTGTCCTTGATTCGACCAGGCACTTGCGATTCCCTTTGTTTCCTTTGTTAGGAACATTGTGACCGTAACGCCCTATAAATGTTGTGAGCCACCTCTCTTTGTGGCTCTCCCACTACAACTACATCCACTCCGATTTCACTATAATCCTCTCACGTTAAACTCAATCCAAGAAACAGCATGTCTAGCGAATACTACCGTCAATCCTCCCGAGCACCTACGCGCCCTTACAGCCCCCCACTCATCGCCACAGAGCGGGACCTCTACCAAAAAATTGTCGACGAAGTACAGGAAACACGTCGTTTTATTGACAACCTAGTCAGTCGCTTGTTCTACCTGGAGAAGCTAGTAAAAGACTATGGTCCTCCCGCTTCCACCTATCCTCCGCCACTGTATGTGCATTATTTCTAAAATATTTCTAGTGTTTTTTGAACTAATCGATATTGTAGCGAAAGAAGATCGTCGTATAAGTATGTTTATATGTTGCCCCGTTAATTCGAACTCGGCTTGACTTCTGCCTAGCCAAAGGGACGATGTAGCCACAAGCTATGTTCCCCCAGTATATGTGCCACATTCTCCAAGTTCGTAAAACTTTTCTTAGTCTATTTCAATCCTGATCTTGCCACCCATCAGATCCTCGCGATCCGTTGCCCGAGCGATCCAGATACTTCACCGACGCGTTACCTGAAAGTAGACCAGGCCACTCACAGGCCTACCGACGTGAACCCGTGGCGCCGGAAGAGTATAGGCAGTCATTTTCGGATCGGCATCACTTGCCATACACGGAGAGTCACCATCGTCCACGGTCTCCATCTGTGGAACCACCGAGACGAACAGTCTACGAAAATTCCCCCCAACTTCGGGAGAGATCATGGAGGCCCCAACATTCTCCTTACGATGAACGAACTCATCGTCGTCGTAGATCTGGCGGTGAAGGTCATGCTGCCCCATCCGACAGTACATGGGGACCTTCCCGCTCGCATGCAGAACGCTTCCAGACACGTGACGGCCTGCGCCCTGGAGAAGCTTGGCTCTCTCATAATGTGTCGACTTTCGTTCCAACACTAATGCCAGCGCCAAGAAAGCGACGAAGGTCCGTTCATGAGGACGGCAGAGATGATGAAAACGTGGAGTCGTGGAAGAGACCGCGAGTCGAATCGAAACATGCTGTTGTTGATGATTGGCGTCGAACGGTGAATGCTGGTACGCCGTCTCCAACACCCAGGCCCGAGTCTCCACCTCTGCCAGCCTCGCCACCGAAAATGCCTGAAGTCCGCATAGATGAAGAACTCGAGAGAACACGCGCTGACGAGGATGGGACTTCAGTTTTGCTTCCTCCCCGTCAGACGTCTCCTGCCGATGACTTGATCTTATACAGACCTGTCTCCAGGAATGTGGTCTTGCCACCTTCATTGGCATATAAGGAGGAACTGCGTCGTTCCAGGGGTTTCCCAGATGAAAGGCCTTCAAGCTCAGGACGTACTAGCGTGAGGGATTCCCCCGGTGACTTGCCATGGATACTAGGTGCGGAGGAACAATGACGTACTTGCACGCGCCAGTCGCGAACCCGCGTCTTTCACGTCGGCCTACCCAACCTCAGCATCTGAGGGAACTGCAGGGACAGTATTTACCTCAATCTTGTTTAATAGTAATGTATTTCACTTCTTCTCGGACAATATTTCATAATTCCGTAGTTCCAACTAGTTGTATCGTTTACTTACATGGAAGTTCAATGTATCGAAGTATTTCAATCTGATCCAGGCACGATTGGCCTTCGACTGACGCTGTGTCGCCCGAGGCGCCATCAGCCAACTGAACGGGCAACTGAATGTTACCGCGGAACGTTTTGATAAGGCAACCCTAGATATCTAGTTGGAGTGAATGATGGTACTTGGTGTTAGTTGGCCTGTACATGCGTATGTCCTCGGACGCTCGGACCACTAGGCACGATCGTTGCACTTGAGCGCTTGAACCTCCACGGTTATGAGTATGACATAGGTATCCTTTGCATCTTTCCAAGAACATGCGGAAATCTTTTGAAAACTGGAAGCTTGTCGTGCGCCACCCGAGATAAGCTTTAACTTGCGCCACCGGTTACCCGGTTACAACACCTGACTCCTCGGTTATGACATTTAGGTTTAACTTACCAAGGCTCGGAAGTAGGCTCATCTCCAGTTTGCAGAGAAGAGGCAGATCACCAGTCCTTGCCTGTGGTCCATATCATGTTCAGGGATGGCAGTCCTTTACTTGTTAGTAGAAATCTTTTACGGTTTTTTTTTGGTGCGGAGGATGCCGCAAACTGTCCGTTCGTTACCTCAGCGGCAAGGAACGATTGGCTCGGCATATCACGGAGTGCTACGGGATATTTTTCAGTCCCGCTTGCCAACTCACCGGCTCGCTTCCAACCTTCACGAGCATTCTCCAGCTCTGACGATCTTGCACTTGGGATAGGCAATCCTAAGGCTGCTATAGACTTAGATTTACTTTCGTAACGACCTTCTAATTCTGCACCATGTCTGCAAAATGGGATGCTAGGTATGTTGCTCATCCGCCGATTCTAGGCGTGGCTCACCCGGTCTGGTTTTTCTCTTCCTTTCGCAATTGTTTCCCACAGATATCTTGGTCCCGTCCCTCATGATGCCGCCTACTACTCAAAATGTATGCTCGGTGGTGTCCTTGCGTGTGGTATCACCCACGCCGGCATCACCCCCTTGGATGTTACCAAATGTAACATGCAGGTGCGTACCAACACTTTCATGAAGCTTGATACTGTTTCATCCTCATGAACTCAAGGTCAACCCCGCGAAATTCACCGGTCTCAGTTCAGGCCTCAAGACGCTCCTCAAGGAAGAGGGTTCCAACGGTATCTGGAAAGGTTTTGGACCCACGTTTGTCGGCTACTCGCTCCAGGGCATGTTCAAGTACGGTTTGTATGAAGTCTTCAAGGACTTTTACATGAATTTGGCCGGCGAGGAGATTTCCGAGAAGTACAAGGGAGCTATCTGGCTTGCCGGTTCTGCTTCCGCTGAAGCTTTCGCCGATGTCGCCCTCTGCCCCCTCGAGATGACCAAAGTTAAGATTCAGACTAGTCCCGCTGGCACTTTCCCTACCGCTTTCGGTGCTGCTTTGAAGGAAATGAGCAAGCAGAAGGTTGAAACCCGTTATCCCTTCGGATCCCTCGTCCCTCTCTGGTCGCGTCAGGTCCGTGTTAAGGTTCGGTTCTTCTGACTTCCCCCTTATCTTTATCTATATCTAGATCCCCTACACCATGGCCAAGTTTTACTTCTTCGAGAAGACCGTCCAAGTGTTCTACACCCACGTCTTCCCTGAGCCTAAGGAAACCTACAGCAAGACCACCCAGCTCGGCGTCACTTTCGCTTCTGGTTATATTGCTGGTGTCGTTTGCGCCGTTGTTTCGCACCCTGCCGATTCCCTCGTCTCGCAACTCGGAAAGGCCGCTAACAAGGGCAAGTCGATCGGTACCATCGCCAGCGAGGTTGGATTCGGAACTTTGGCCACCAAGGGTCTCGGAACTCGTGTCCTCATGATTGGTTCGTGTTTTTTATACCTTTGATCGACACGTCCTCACCTCGGCGTTACTCAATAGGTACTTTGACTGGTAAGTAATGCGTTGATTTCGATCGCTCAGATCTTTACGCGTTTTTCCAGGCTTCCAATGGTGGATCTATGACACCTTCAAGGCAACCATGGGAATGGGTACAACCGGTGGCAAGTAAACTCAAAATACGCGTCGATAGTGCGTGTCCTAAAATTTTCCGTGTCCTGATCATTAATCATCGCTCAGGATGCTTGTAATGAGTATGAAATGGATTCTTTATACCTATTGGTCTCGATAGGGAAATCACCCATTATCTCTTTAAGCCCTCTTATTATAACCGTGTCCACGAGCCCTCCTCATGTTCATTCTCCGTAGTTTCAGTCCCTACTTCGCTATCAGAATAACAGCTCATTTGGAAAGGATACCACTCCACAAAACCGAAATGAAATGACTAAATGACTAAATGAAATGACATATCAGAACGTTCCTATCGGCATTTTCGATTGCCTTTCCGTCGGCACAGACGGTACGGAAGAATCATTGGCCCTGTCGTTCAGATCAGACCGTGTCGCTTTGGTGTGGGTTTGTACAAACGCTCTACATAAAGAACCTTCTAGGGCTGATAAATCATCCCACGGAGGTTTTTCCATACAAATACCCGTAGTGGAGAAACCCTTCTCAACCCTGCAATCCACTGTCTATAAAACTCTCTAGAAGACATTCCGTCTTTTACTACACTCCCATGGCAGATTTACACTTACACCCTACGTTGTCGCGCCCAACAGGGCACCATCTACTGCATACCGATTCGCTTATTTCCTCCGAAACTCAGGTCTGGCAGTCGACTGACCCCGCACTCGAAGATGTACATGGAAAACCTGCGTCGCCTCTTGACGCGAAGGAGAGCGCTACCGGTAGTCTCGAGGATGATTGGGAACATGATCCTATAAATGCTAGAAACTGGCCTAGCTCAAGGAAGTGGACCGCAGTGTGCATCGTGGGTTATATTGTCATTCGGATTGGATGTAGTCTCGAATATGTATTTCAGGTCTCTTTCTACACTTTGATACCGCCACTAGCTTCAAGCATGATGGCGCCCGGTCTCCCAGAAAGTATGTCTGTTCACGAGCTATAGTATACACCTGACCTCTATTTTATGTACTAGTCGCGGCGAAATATGGGGTCACGGACACGGTTACGACAGCCTTGATTCTCAGCGTGTTTCTGATATCCTTTGCCATTGGCGTACGTGACCCGTTTGTTTGTTTTTTCGGAGTCAATGGCTGATGTGTCGTAGCCTCTGTTCATGGCTCCGATGTCTGAGATGTATGGTCGGACATGGGTCTGTGTTACCAGCTATCTCCACGGTAGTCTTATTATTGACGACCCTTTTCGACCTAATTCAGGTTCTACATATAGGGAACATTTTTTCCCTGTTATTCAACTTAGGTTGTGCCTTCGCGCCTAATACCGGAACACTGATAGCGTTTCGGTTCCTTAGTTCGTTCCACTATCTCGACACTTCAAATTATCGTACTGATAGGCAATCTCTGAAGGCGGATTTGCTGGAAGTGCCCCGATAGCGTGTGGAGGCGGCTCCGTGGGCGACCTGTTTTCGGAAAAGGACCGAGCTTCTGCTATGTCGTTATACACCCTGGGCCCGCTGATGGGACCGGCGCTCGGACCTATCGCGGGTGGTTTCATCGCGCAAACCGTCGGTGTTAAGTATGTGTTCATAACTATCGCCGGTGAGTCATTAGATCCAAGGAAACAAAGACGAAAGTGCCGACGGTGGTAAATCGTACAGGCGCATCAGGCCTTGCCAGTCTCGTGGGCCTCCCCCTCCTCCGCGAGACGTACGCACCCATTATCCGCTCACGACGCGGTAAAATGTCCCCCGACTCAGAGCGCATGTCTCAATTCCAGGATCCAGTACTGCCAACATCGAAATGGCGATATCTGTGGCTGAACTTGAGTAGGCCGATCATTTTGCTTACGCGGAGCCTCATTTGTTTCGTATTGAGTCTTTACATGGCGTTGTGAGTACTTTTCTCTCTCGTCTCCCCGTGGAAGTTACTGACGTCCTAATGAAGTATGTATGGTCAGTCTATGTAAGCCGGCTTTACAGACAATATTACTCATCCGAGATCCAGGGATCTACTACTTGATGTTCGCAACCTTCGCAAGTGAGCGTTCTATCACTTACAGGATCTTTCTGTTCCTGATCCCTGGGCTGTTTCTGGCAAGACTTCTTCAAGGAAGCATACGGATTCGGTCCCGGCATCGGCGGTCTTGTCTATCTCGGGCTCGGTGGAGGTTTCATCTTAGCGACTCTCTTTGGTGCCCGCTTTGCTGATCAAGTATATCACTATGTGCGTTGTCGAACTACGTCCATCTATAACATCCCTAATTTCGTGTGAACAGCTCGCGGAGAAGAATGGTGGGCAGGGAAAGCCTGAAATGCGAATACCTGCACTTTTCTTTGGGTCATTATTCGTCCCGGTCGGACTATTGTACGAGGGAGTTTTTTTACCGGCATTGTATAAGGCTCACGTCAGGTTTTCTTAGTTGGTACGGATGGTCTGCGCAGTTGCATGCACATTGGATGATGCCCATCATTGGTTCGGCGATATATGGGTTTGGTACATATCGTCCTCCTACCCGTCTCTCTTTGCTGATACTTACCACCGTTTCGGTAGGGATGATGACAACATAGTGGGTACCTCCTTCCGGAGCCTGAAATCCCACTGACGAAAAGAACAGCCTCCCGATTCAGTTATATCTTGTGGACTCATTTTCCTACGCCGCCAGTGCTTTGGCCGCGGCTTCAGTGAGTATCAAAGTTTTTGGGTGCCTTCTGAGGCTTATCGCCGTGTAAAAAGGTGTTTCGCTCATTATTTGGATTCGCTTTTCCCCTCTTTGCCGACCAGATGTTTAATGCATTGGGTCTAGGAGGAGGAAACTCATTACTTGCTGGTATGTAGTATTATCTATTCAAAATACAGGCTAATCTATCATGCAGGGCTGGCAATTGTGTTAGGGATACCGTTTCCGATATGGGTATACTATCACGGGGAGCAGATGAGACTACGTAGCTCATTTAGCAAGTGGTAGTGCCTGAGTTTAAAAACATGTACTATAGAGTAGGTATTTGCAATATAGTGGGACAATGGAAATTGCTTTAATTTCACGGCAATGGCCTGCGTGGTATTGCCTGCCGCCATTGTTTTTAAAGGCGTCTCGGCCGAGCCCCAACTGGAACTCGTATCGTGAGCTGCAACACTGGGCAACTGAAGCCTGCGGAGAAGGATATAAGGGCCTACTTTTGTGAAGTTCAATAGTTAAATAACATTGAATCATTCACCCGTGGTACTGCATGTGTCAGTCTGTACCGTACACTGATGGACGAGAAACTTTTCTTGCATACTAAGTACGGTTGTGTCTTACTTGTCTTCATCTCGTAAGGGTCCCATGATACAGTCCTGGCCATCTGCCGTCTTTCAAGTAGACCGGGACTAAAACGATATGGAAGTCGCTGGCTACGATGGCTGAAACGATGTTCTTCAGATGGTAGGGGTGCTGACACTGGGCGTGATACTTTTCGAAGCCCACTGCCGGAAAGGAGAACGCGTCGCGTCTGGGATTTATGAGCTTAGTAATCCCACACATGATATTCACGTGATGAAAATCGTGCACTGGTGTCAATATTAGGTAACTTAACGTTGATCCTCTCACTGCAGCCCCCTCAGATGCAATGGACAACGATATTGTCATGATCTCCCTGCCTCAGCAACAGCTCTCCTCATATACACAAGGCTGTCTATCAGATTTTCCGCCTGAACTGCTTCATATCATTTTCTGGTATGCCACTCGGATACCCAAGGCGCCGGAGAGAGCGCGTCGGGAAGTCCCTTACATTCCATTCCAAGATTCCGGATCGAATGGCACGTCGGAAATGCAAAGAGCCAGAAAATATGCTTGGGAGGTGAGTAGCATTAGCCATCTATCGATGACACCTCAACCATATCCTCGCAGGTCAAGACAGCCATATCTTTGGTCTGCAAATCATGGAATACCATCGTTACCGAGTTTGTATTCGAAGAGATAACAATTGGACCACGCGTACCTTCCCTGGAAATATTGGATATGTTCGGCCGTTGGGTGCGCCGTATCGAGTTGCAGGCAATCGATACAGAGCACTGTTCTATTAGGCTCGTCGACATACTCAGTCGATGTCCACGTCTCGAAATATTAGCAAAGCTATCCTCGGCAGACTTTGATTCTTCAAATTTTTGGGGCGGATTCAGCAACTATGACACTTCGCTCTGTTGCCTCAGACGCGTTGACTGGACTTCAAGCGACCCTGGTTGTAGCCTCGAAGCCTGCCGTGCCTCAGAATCGGCCTTCATGTCTATCGCTTCCCGCGCTCCAAATTTGAACCATCTTTCTTCGTCTACTCCGCTGCTCAATAAACTCTTCGACAATAATCATGAAATCCCATTGTTGTCATTAAATGCCATCCGTTTTCCTGTGGCATATGTAAAGAACTTGCGGCTCAGTCTGAGCTCAATGCCTCAGTGTCCCCTGCCTCTTCCTTTCCATGTCCCATGTTTGACACACGTCATTATTGATAAAACCATCCTCCACAGCCTTCGCCATCTTTCACAGCTTCCTCAGCTTCCCCAAGTCACAATGCTGGAGTTACAAGATGGAGTTTTCTTGGAAGCAACACGCTTGTCCATCCTGTTCCATGTGTTTCCCAACTGCGAGGAACTTGCCGTTCCGGCTGGCCGTGTGCATGTTGCTAAGCACGGATCTTCAAGACATGCAGCAGACAAGTATTATTCTTCAATCAAGCGTATTCGCTTGTTTGCTAGTCCATTTGGTCCTCTCCGAAGCCTTAATGGTTGGATGAAGCTTCACGCGCATGTTTTATTCACGGAGTGCTTTCCAGCAGTGGACACTGTGTTTCTTCACGGAGATTGGAGGTTTACTATCACTGCACAGCTACTACGAGATCTCAAATCAATGCTCCAAGATCGTAGTTGCTGGCTGCTATATGAAAACGGATCACCTGTCCCGTAATGAATACAAGTTATTGGCGGACTAGAAGGATTTGTACACGTTTATATCGCTAAGTGGCGCTAATCTCGACTGTGTACCGTTACTCACATTTACTATCTACGTATACCTTACATGCGTAATACACCCATTTCCATGTGATCCCTCAAGTTCATCGATCCCGGTCTCAACTCGATCATGACGAGTACGTTCGGCATTGCCAACATTGTGCCTATTGACGTCACCCACCGTACGTATCTTCGGCATCACGATCTGCAATAACGGTTTCTATAAATTGAGCCAAACTATGAGACTTGCTAGTCTTGACCTTCAAAACACCAACGCCATGGCCAAAAAATCATTCTTCGCGTTTCTCCAAGATCAAAGAAAGGGGATGCCTCCAGTCGTCAAAGTTGATCTCTCTGGAAAGACTGTTATCGTCGTCGGTGCCAACACTGGTCTAGGTTTTCAAGCTACCAAACATTTCGCTACAATGAATCCAGGGAGACTGATCTTGGCATGCCGAAGCGAGGAACGAGGACAGGCTGCTTTGGAAAGTTTGTCGGTTTGACCTCGCCAAAATGTGCAAAGCTGAATCTTGCTCTGTTAGGGCTGAAGAACGAAACGGACTACCAGGGAGCTGAGCTCTGGCTGGTCGACCTCAGTCGCTTTTCCTCTGTGACCGCCTTTGCAAACAAGTTCGAAGCCGATGGTGGCCGACTGGATATCCTCGTTCTCAATGCGGGCGTCATTCCGGACTGGGAATACCGTACTACTGCTGACGGATGGGAATCTTCGTATGTCTCCTCGTGTATGGGACCCTATAATCGCCTATCTTATGTTCCATACAGGTTGCAAATCAATGACATCGCCTCCCCATTACTTGCATTGCGTCTGCTTCCTCGCATGTTGGACACGGCTGAAGAACACAAGACAACATCGCGCATCTGCGTAGTGGCTAGCGATGTTCATTATTGGGCAAATCTTCCGAAAACCGTTACGGACGGCGATATTTTGACCACACTCTCAAGCAAAGAGTATTGCACACCAAGGTATGTTCCTCCTACTATTCTCATCAAGTGGTATATTCACCTGTACAAATAGCAACATGCAGAGCGAACGTTACAACGTGACAAAACGTAGTGCCACTATGATTTTCCGCTTACCATACAACTAATCATTTGGTGTAGTCCTCAACGTATTTTTTACTCGTTCACTTCAGAGCCGTCTACCCGACTCAATCATCGTCAATGCCATCAATCCTGGGTTCTGTGAGTCAGAGTTGCGTCGAAGTATTACAGGAAGTTGGTACATGGCCTTTGCTGAGTGGGCGATGGTCAAGTTGCTTGGTTATTCAACGGAAGAGGGTAGTCGACAGTTAGTTTGGGCCGCTGTTGGAGGAGAGGAAGATGAGAAGCGTTTGCACGGCGGTTATGTTTCCTTTTCAGACATCGTAGAGGTCAGTGATTATGCTGTAAGCGAAACGGGTTTGGAAGCGCAAGAAAAGATATGGGTAAGGAGTATCCTCGGTGTGATATGTCCCTGCTGACGGTTTTGCAATGCAGGCAGAGTTGATCGATATCTTGTCTAAAGTTGATGGGAAGATTCCGAAAGTCATCGAATCATGCTTGAGCAATGACTAGATAATATTACGCATTATTTCTTCTAATTACTGTATTCATAGGAACCATTGTATGATAAAGTCCAGATAAGCAGGCAAAGACTTTTGTGCCCCTTCATATTCCAAGCGATAGAACAGATAAGCTGCAATGCTAACCACCTGTCTGCTGGACGGAACAGTCTCCGTCTCTTTGGATGCGACGGAAATGTTCAACGCCATCAAGTGTTATCCCTAACTCTGGCGGATACGAATGAAAACAATAGGTCCCCGTGGGGACACACATAAAGCCGGAAATTTACAATGTCTCACCACGTCCCATCACATATCACGGTGGCTTCAGGCCCTCAGTTAGTAGATGGGCAGTTGACTGAGATGGATAGCATAGGGTCGGCAGCTTCTGAGCCAGCAACTCAAATACACAACCTGCAGCAGAGTATCATGTCTGCGCAAATCGAGTCACCAAGTCATTTGTTCAGACGGGAGTCCACGGGAAATTAGTATTGGTGGGTCCGAATTGGCACAGTGAATATGAAGTATTGCAATTCTACAGAATGGGAAATTATCGATACATCCATTGATTTGATATAATTGTGTATCTGTCAGCCGTGGTTCGTCAGTGTGAAGATCTGGTCACTTGTGCAGAAATACTCACAACATTCCGCTGCAAGGAAATATGAATAGGTGTAGAATCCGACGAGGAAAAAATATTACGTTGCAAACTAGCAGCCCTAAGGGAATTGAAGGAGGTGCAGAGGACAGACAGCCTAGAACTTAGCAGCTACATCATCTCTTCGTCGCCGTCGTCATTGTCGGCCTGTTTCTTCTTTCCTTTCCCCTTTCTGTCGCTCTTCCTCGTCGCCTCAGCACCTTCACCTTCAGGGCCGTTTTCTGTCTTTTTCTTGGTCCGCTTCTTTCGCGGAGGTGGTGCCTGCTTCCCGGTCGTTCGATCCAGCGCGTGTCTCCCATCATTGTCTTCGTCAGCCAGAGGCTCTTTATCCTTTTCCTTCCCTTCGCCTTTAGGCTGCAGCCGAACTTCTTTGAAGCAGACGCGTTGCTTGGTGCTCGTAAGATATGCAACAGTTCGTCTACTCCTGTCAGCAGATGCGTCTGTCTAGGTAAGAAACAGAAGAGTGTTGCAGTTTTAACGACTCTTACCTTTTCCATCAGTAAACACTAGTTCTGTTCCTAGCAAAGATTCGTGTCGGCCCTTCAGCACCGTCCCAGAAAGCTGCAAAAATGGAGTGGGCGTATCGAGACCAATGAGCCTGTAGCTTGCTGAGCTGGGAAGTAGAGATGGTTCGACACTTCCAAGATCGAGGGTGACATAGGATACCTCTTCTTCGTCTTCATACTCATCGTCTGGTCCGAACGCGTCGACCTGCTTGTAGCCTGGACAGAGCGACATGTCGGTGCAATTTCATGCGTGAGGCTCACTCCCAGTTTGGAAATCATTTCCCGATACTCTCCGGATGCTCGGACCGGATGGATTTTCTTCAAGCATCACTGCATCACTCCGTGGTCTTTTCTGTGGCAGTCATTCCGGTCTCTCGGTATGCCATCTTGGACAAAAGATTTTGAACAACCTCTGTCACCGATACGATGGCATCCATGCACAAGCATACAGTACTAACTTAGGTACTAACTTAGGTATATTCAAGAACCGACGATGAAGATGGGTACCCATGATAGGGCAGGTTCTCTTCGCCTTTATCACGTCTGGTACGCCAATGAAGTTGACCGATCTCAGGCACCTGTTTATTGTGTAACAGTCGTTGTATCAATATCTGCAACGTGAACAATTTTTCACAGCATACTTATGCGCATCTTTGACGTGTTCGACGTTCGTATATATAGTCCTATATCTGATTCTGCACTGCACTTCCGGTCAGATATGAGCCTGCAATTGGAGTGCGGACTATCATCATTTCTAGGATCAGAGACACGAACTGGCAGGATCGAGAAAGAGTTAAATAGTACCGTGCATCGCGTTGCATTAGTACCAGCGACTTCAAGGAAAGTACAGCATCATGTTCTTGAAAGCTTAGACCACGTGCTCACGAAGAGTCAGCCAATGGTATTCCCGTCCTAGAGCGACTTACGGGTAAACACGACTGCACATGTTTAAAATCCCATAAGTTAGTAGAAGAGACTGGCAAGACAGCTCAATCCTAGAGATGGAATATTACACTAATGAGATGGAAGTGGTTCTAATCACGTACTGTGCCGCCCCTTAGAAGCTACGCACAAGCGTCGATTGATATCACTTGAATCCCAAGTTCCAAGCTGTTTATCATATATGTACGTGGATTGACGGAGGTGTCAAACACCATCCTTTACCAACATCTCGAACAGCCCTGGGTCTATTATACTACCGAAGTAGTGTGCAGGAACACCGACTTGAACCGATCTGGTAGACATAAAACTCCAGAATGCCATCAAGTTTCCCGGGTCTATCATAAAAAGGTATATATACATTCGCGTCGTCCTATCGAAGTGCCGGGGGGGCTGCGCCCGCGACGCATTAGACAAGAATCGGTCATAACGGGCATGGATGGGAATACCATGGAGCGTCGGTACCGGCAACCTTAAACGTGGATCCAAGCCAAGACCAGTCCAAACGATCTGGAAAGATATATATAGCGAACATGTTTGCACAGAACTTGGAAACCAAGCGCGTCGGGTAGTGCAATGAGGTAACGATGCACCCCTTTTGCCGCTCGTTCTATTCGGCGTGTTCGAAGGTCGACGAAGCAGGTAATGGTACGAGTAAGCCGGGGGATGAACTCGTGATAGATGATGGACTTTTGGTACTGGACTATGATGCATGGGCAGCCCAGAAATAAGAGGTTGGTGATGTATATGTCTTGAGAAGCGACAGAGGCATGCTTTCCAAATTCGGTTATTCCTGGGACAAGAAGTCATGAATCTTTCCCGGATGTAGGATGGCATTTCGGAGTACCAGACCTCATAGACAATTATCTCTACGATCTCTGGAGGAAGTGTCGTCATTATAAAATAGGAAGAGGGAATTGGACTCTTTGAGACGCTGCTACATAGAACAAGGCGATATCTAATTCGAAAGCAGACACGACTGTGCTCGTTGCTAAATACCTGGTGCCTATTCAGTCAGCATTTGCAGTAGATTCTGAATTGACGCTTCTTCACCACTCCATATTCAGCTTGTGAGATGTTCGAGCTTCTCATGGCACACTGGCAGTGTTGTGCCAGTAAACGAAGGTAATTGAGCGACCATGCCTTTCCCCACACCACCGCGACCTTTTGGCGACCTTGACAGTTTAGTTTTTTGACTACCCTCTTGCTGATTGCCGAATTATTTGCCGAGCGTATCGTGGGAGTATTCCAACTCTTCCTTTCAACCTCTGCCAGTATTCTCCCTTACTGCCCTGCTTGCGGCTTTTCAGTGTTCTTGAATGCCTTTCTTTTCTTTTTGGAACATCCCTCTGCTTCTTCTATTATTTCTAGCTCATTTCCTTTTTACTGATTGGTTTTATCTCCCTGTTTCACGTTTAGCAGGACTCGGGCAAGGCACTGTCTCTCTATTATCTTTCTGACACTGTTTCCCTGGTTCTTACCCTTCATATCTAACTTCAAAGCCAATTTTTGTGTTCTGCGGATTACTACGGTGCTATTCTGTGGCTTCCCTCGATAGAAACCACTTTGTCTCGTACAGTATGCTATCCGGGTATACTTGGACGTCTTAATGGGACACTTATCTCATTCTAGCGCGAGGTCTGACGTAATGGTTCGACGATTGGACAGATTCGTAGCCTTGAAATTGCGCAGGCATTCATCGACATTATCTGGGTTGACCTGGCAGAACTCCTGCTCCCTCCTCCTCTGATGTCCTCATCAACGTTTCTTCTACTGTGAAGAATTCGCTGTCGACGTCAGCAAGGCATCAGCCTTGGCAATGGTTTTCCTAAGAAATTTCAAACTATCTCGGACGCTCCTGTGATTGGCTTGCAAGTGTGCTCTCTCAGGAAGTAACTTTACGACCGGACTTAGGTCTGTATTCCAGAGCGATCGCCGTCGTGAAAGTCATTTCATTAATACTTTTGTCCCCGTCGCGCCCACTGGTCCGACCTCCGTATTTGTGACTTGTACTTCTGCATAACATGCCCTACTACGTGGTCTTTGACTTTAACATCCGCTGATAATTCACCTTCATGGGACTTGGTAATGCCCCACGGATGCGATGGTCCTCACCTGGATACATGAGACGAAAGTTGGTAACTCCCCCCTCAAACAAAGACAAAAACAAAAACAAAATGACGCAAGAAAAGGAGATGGAAATAAAAGAGTGCATGCGGAGCCCTAGTTGAATCTGGGAAATGGAACTCCAAGGACCTTTGATAATGCACACTAGTGATGGCACCATATAGTATGTTATAGATACCTTTCTTAATTTCGGCCTCAATCCGTTCTGTAGTATTGCGATTATCACCACGTTGAAAGAAGCAGGGACAAAAGTTCAAAGACGAAAAGCTAACAAAGTCGAATACGACAGGGCAGTCGGTGGTATTACAACCCAGAAATCTGGAATCTGAAGGACAGCGACAACAATCAGACGACGGGTTGTGCCGTTTCTCATCACCAACACCAACGGTCGTCGCCTGCATACAGCAGGCCCGGGGTCAAATTCCCTTGAGGAAAGTGTGTGTTACCATGACTGTATAAGTTTCCATTAGTAACGGTCGTCAGATCAAGCAAAGCGCCCTTGAAATGGATCACGAAGATGGAGAAGACCGTGCTCTCCGACATTTCTAAGAATCCCAAGATAATCCCAGACCCGAAAGATCAGGACGCATGCAAGAACGCCGTCAAACACTGTCTTCTCCTCGCTGGTCGAGGGCTTTGGTTGTACGGACATGTCTTTCCACCGGTTTACTTATTGAACAGAGAAGCAAATCATCCCTTTGGCGGTGCATTCTTTACGCCAGAACTGACTGACTGACTGACTGACATGGCCCTTAGTGCGGAGAAACAACGCGAGGTATCGTATCTCTGACATGGCAACAGAACGACTTTCTGATACAGTACTTATCTGCGGTTTGTGATGATGCAGTATGGAACCCCGTCCTCAGGACGAGCGTCGGATGACGACGAGAGCGGAACATCGACCTCGTCGGAGTCACCAGACTCAAATATGACATTCAATGAAGACAGTCTGAGCGAAATCTGCAAGAAGTAGGCTCTTCTGGTTCTTCGGAGATCCTTCTGGAGGCCAACTGGTTTCACATCTTCTCGTTGTTTCTAGTCCCGCAATAAATCCTCAGATTGTCTGTCAATGTCATGGAGTACCGTCCGCCAGGTCAATCTTGGATTACAGTACAATAATAATAGACATGCTTTATTCCGAGGGACTAGTAATACAATTGTGTCGTCGAACCCTACGCCTCATCATCCGAGAAATCCAATTGGCCTTGTCCGACTTCAATGGGTCTGACCACATCCTCGTCACTCAGAACTTCTGTCGGAAGTTCCTCTTCCTCTCCCTGTGACCCCTCCAAATAATTCAAGCACCCCCACTGACAGCCTCTCCACCTCACCGGCACCTTGGCTCTTTCTCCCAGGTCAAAACCTGCAACAATGCTCTCCCAGGTAAACCTCTCCTCCGCATGCTGCACGAAGATACAGCCGCATCCGCAGGTACCTGCCCCCGACACCTGTGGAAGGTCTGGATCGACGTATACTGAATTCGGTACACATGCAACTAGTATGCTCTTTAGATGTGGGCCTATAGAGGGCCAGAGCTTCCTGTCCGTGATATCGTACTTATCCTCAGCGAGAGGGAGATCGTAGTATCTCTCTAGAACCGTCTGGCCAGGAGAGAGAGGAGAGAGTAGACTACGTAGGCATAGTTCGGAAAGGGGAATAACTTGTGGGAGAATATGTCGCGTCTCTGAGATGGGCCGCGGGGATTGATCTGGAGCTTGTTTCCATGGGTTACCGATGAGCGTCAGTTTTGTGAGCTTCATGCGCAACATCTCGGACGGGAGATATTCAAGTTTGTTCATTGAAATGTTGAGCTCGCGAAGGTTCTCCAGCTCAACGATCTCAGGAGGGATGGATGTCAGGCAATTTTGCTCTGCATACACCTTAGCCAGTGGGCCCAGCAACAAGAAGAAATATAGACGCACGAAGTCCGAGAAGCGTTAACTTCTGCAGGTCGAAGAGATCTATAGGCAGAACAGAAATCGCGTTGTTCCGCAGCTGCAAATGGATCTCTTCTCGAGGTACGCCTAACGACAGAATACTACGCGTCGACTGACGCGTTACAAATCGTGATTTTGAGGCGTCTGTGGTCGCAGGAGCTGTAAAGTTTCTCCTGAACATTTTCTGGTGCAACGCTGGACTAGTCGGAGACTCTGAAACATATTCGCGTTCCTGTTTATCCGACGGAACAAAGAATTTGGACAGTCCATCAATAGCGGCGTCTGGAATAAGTTGAAGACCCTTCCCACTATCACAAGTTAATCAAAGAATACAGAAAAGAATAGGATGCTTACACCAAGTCAACCTGACCACATCCCGTCCTGTAGATCTCATCCACAGCATCCTCCCATATCTTTTCATCCTGCGCAAGAAGAGCTGATGAATCTAGTTCGAAGGATGTGTCAAGATCAAGGCTGGTGTCGGCGGCATTCAATTCGACCGCGTCGATCAACATGTCATCATAGTCCAACTCCTCCAAGTCCATATGCGACGTCTGTCTCCTTCTTTTGGCCACCTGGTCGTTAGGTGACTGGGACAGTGGTCTCTTATTCGCGTACTTTCCCTTCTCAGCGTCATATTCTGGAGGCCTTTTCGTTGCTTTGATACTTGCAGCATAGGGATGGGGCGACGGATGGAACGACTCGGACTCGGTGTCAATGGCAAAGATACTGGGCGACGACGGAGGCGACGAGTCTATACATGGGCCAGGCGATGATGGCGGCGACGAGGAGGGAGGGGAGATAGATCTTGTGCGTGAATAGTACATGGAAGCAAAAAGAAGAAAGCGTAAGCAGGCATACGATCATAAATACTTGACATCATGTGATCACGTCGCGTACTGCAACGCGTATCGAAAGCCGTCTCTTTCGGAGTCTGGGCTTGGTGATCTCGTAATTCATTCGATTCCATGGAGAATAGTGACTTGATACAGAATCTATTCTAATGAAATACAACGTGCTTCTTTATATTTTCTTTCTCCTTCCGGGGTTGCAAGAACCTTCTCTGAGAAGACAATCGAGGCGTCTGACCAGCAGAAACGGATTTCATCGCAGAGGACGCTGTAGGCTTGTAAAACGAGCGCTGGACTGGTATAGCGGGGGATTTCGGTCGACGTGAAGATTTCAAGGTCGTGATGCGCGGAGTCAACAGAACTGGAGTAGACGAAAGATGGCCAGACCTAGTGTGTTGCTTGACTGAAATTCTGCGTTTGGTTGGCTGAATGGGTGTCGTTGGGATGGATGATCGTTGTCGTAGAATGGTGGACGTTGTTCGAGTAGCTAGAGGTGTTCTTGTCTTTACAGGAGTAGCCGGATCCAGCCGGAAGTTGGTCGGATTGCGTTTCGCTGCAGGAGGTCGAAGGGCAAAAGTAAGCGGTGCTTTGATTTTCTTGGGTGTCCGGTCTTCCAATTCAACCATAGTCTTATCCGCGTCAGCACAATAGGTCTGCCCAAAGTCAGCCAAAAAACGTGAATCTCGAAGAAGCCGTACTCCAGCGGATTCAACACTCGTGTTGCTCCCTTCCAACGACCCCAAGTCTGTCCCGCTGGCTTGGCCACAAAGTCTTTCAATCGATTCAACGACGCGAAGCTGGTCTGGCGTAAGGTGGTCGCGATTCAACATATACTCAGGAGCCTGCTCCTTCTCCTTGACTCTGTATCCATGGCGGTCCACTGCCAACTCGCACGAAGAACTCGCCGTTGGACCCAAACTCTGCATCACGGGAGTCGACGCATTCCACATGGCTTGCTCGGCCCTCTCCATGATATCTGGATCCACACCAAACGCCGCTAGAAATCTTACAAAGCGTTCCAGTAGATCAAGCTTGGTCTGTGTTGTCTTGAGGAGAGCATTGAGTCGCGCATTCTCCTTGGCGAGACGGACAACTGTTTTGGAGTTGCTGCCTAGATACGCACTGAAAGGCTGAGAGATATCCACGGGAAGAGAGACGGACGAGTTGACTTTTAGCATAGCTGGAAGGTGAAGGGAGGAATTTGCTATGGCCAAAGCGGAACAAGCCTCAGCCGCAGTTGCCGTTTTATTTGTCTCCATCCTCCAAAAGCAATAGTGACCGTCAAACGTCCATAGTGCGGCGATTCATCGGTTTCCCGTATCTCCTCCACCGTCGGCAATATTTCTACTTGACAAAAATCTATCATCATCACCCTCATCATCATCGCCGGTGTACGTGTTCCGTGGAGACCTACATCTCCATCTCCACAGATGATGGTGCTATTCTATATTTCATTAAAGTATTTTTGTGGTGCTATGACCTCTGCGCGGCTAACGCTTGCCTTCAACAATATCCAATGAGGAGACGTGCGCAGCCCTTGCACCATGATAAGGGATATGTCTCACCACAATGATTTTACCTTTTGCTAGGTCCCTTTTGGCATAACATGATCTTCCAGCCAACAGCTTTTTCGAGCCTGCTATTATTTCCCTCTATTTCCCCTCAAGGGCTGCCCATCGGTCCCTGCAACCCTCTGTGGCGCCCGTAGCTAGCCGTAGTCGAGACCTGATTTTCAGAACTAGTCTTAACGGAGCCGGTGGTCTATCTTGTTCTGTCCGCTCTAATTCTGCAGACCGCCCAAGTGCTGATTGATGCATCTTCGGCTATGTACTTGACAACGCAACGATTGCAACGTTCTTTCAGGGGCTTGAACACGAATAATACTCAGAAAGTACGTCCTTTCCCTCGTTCGTATCACGTTTTCTGACCATCGTACCATTGTATAGTTTTTTAATTGCATTGCATCCGGTATCCGGTGCGATAACAAAAGATGAAATCATGAGTCTTGCAAACACGCATCTCGTAACGTTAGTTCCGGCTTAGGAGGAATACCGGCGTTCCTATATGCCAACCAAGAACTGAGAACTCCTCACCCTTCAAGATCACCATCTACTCTGGCCCGCATTGTGAGTGGATAGACGTTTGCTCTCCACAGGCATTGTTCTGCTTACCGTCACCCTTCAATACATGGTTACACATGCTAGCCTCGTTTCTTCGCCGCCCAATCCAGGCTCAACCCTGACCAAATATGAGTTGACGACAAAACCCGCTTTGCGTCCAATAGGAACGAACAGTCCCCTCTGCCTCGTGCCGCGACACCTGACAACTAGTGCGCCACCCATTTTCTCTGTATCCCGGACGTGTCGTATCGTACGATTTGAGACATCCGCCAAAGTAATGCCCGCCCACAACACCATTCATGGTCGCAGCGCCACCTTTGTCAGGTACCATGCATATGTGCTTGCCGCCGCTAAAAATCTGACTGCTGAGCCGTCAATCGCCCGCCGTTTAACGGCGTTTACTCGCGAGCTGTTCCGAGTCGAGAGCTGGAACCAAAGATTTCTTCCACGGTAGCATATTTCAGGAATCATCTGGGGAAGTGGGGAATTGACGATCGCCGTGGTCCTCGCCTCGACATAACAACGAGGATACGCGAGGATAACTGATGTTTTTTCGGCCGACGTTTCGCTGGGCTTCGATGAAAATTTAGCACATCTATCTGACATAACCACCGATTGTAGAGGTGGCTTGGCTCATCCCGCCTCAAGTCTATGTAAGTATGTATGGCGACGGGGATTATTACGAACTAGTAGATCCCGTAGTTCAAGGAAAGAACTTGACATGGATACGCATTACACGTCTAACTATACGTATTTATATGCAGACACGAGTAGACCTTACTCACAATAAGCATTGAACAATGACAGTGCAACTCCAGTGCGCATAGCAACTCCCTAGGACAAATTGAGATGACTCCGCAGCGCACAATACTAATCGTTGGGATCCAGTAAGCACGGCGCCGAATTCCCTACAAATTCGAGCCATGGAGTGTTCCGAATCAGACAATCGATACTACTAATACAAATCACGAACCCCCCCACACTCCCGACGATGTAATTTTACCGACCCTGCAGATAACCGCTCCAATGAGCTTTGGTGCCTCGGAAAAAGACGCCTCGGGCTTTTATCCCGCGCTCCAATGCTTCGCCGGTGCGTCAAGTACTGTAGTCATCGGCGTCCAACCACTGAACACTCCCCGACCTTACCAGACAGACATACACCGTCAGGCACTCATAGCAGTCCGACTACACGGGAATTCTTTCACTTCTTTTCTGAGGATCGCGAAAGGAATTACGATGACGTCGGACAATAGGAGGTGGACGTCGGTCAAGTAAGCTGATGGATGCAGTTGGACGGCTAACTGACGTTTTCCTTTTTCTGCGACGTGCATTATTTCAACCGTTAACACAGAGGGGACTTGATCCGTAGATTGAAGACAATGGAGACCCACTTGATCAGACCTGATCCCAAGACGACCCTTCCATTGTTCGTTGAATGCATCATCTGCATAGAAAATAGATATAGAAGAAAGGTGGGGACTCAGAAGAGGACTAGAACGTGATGCAGACTACTGTGAGAACTCCGAGAACGAAGGAGTCGTTCTCCTCTTGCGAAGGACGTCGCTAGAGTTGACATTCATTATGCGAATCAGTATTCTAGACTGCAGAAGCAGGGCAAATCATCAATGAACAAGGGCTCAGAAGGGCAGGGACATGTGGATGCTGAAGGGTATCTATAGACAGCGAGGTGTTTGAGTATGTAAAAGGGAACGAGGCAGGACAAAGGCGACTTGAGGATAAAGGCCCTTTAGCATCAATGTTGCCGCGCAGCCTGAAAATCACCATGTGGATGCGAAGTCGTGGGATTACGGACACCTCAGCGCCAGTAACAGCAGAAAAAAAGGTAAAAAGATGAAACAGACCGAGGACAGACAGACGCTGTACACTCGGATCGGTGCCACGTTCCATATACGACTGTAATGGTTGTCATGGAAGCCAAGTGCGGTCTTGATGACAAACGAATTAGAAGGCGGGAGCGGTGCTCGCAGCGATTGACTCGGGTATCGAGGACGTGTTCGACAGACACAGATGTTAATATATCGAAGCTAATGCTGGAAGGATGAATGCAGTCTCAGAAAAGGATGTTGGTATACCAAGATGGAACAAATGATATGGTGACTTATTGTTATGTATTTTTGTAACCGATGGAGGAAGAGATATCGGCACGATAGGCGCTGAAAGACGAGTGGAGATTGCGGTGCCTGTGGCGCGTCCGAAGTCGCTTTCAGTATAGCTGAGCGAATATTCGCTGAGGGTCGAACAACTGAGGTGAATACAAAACGGAACATGATCTTCGCAGCAGAATCGACGATGTGGACTCGAGTATGTTTCCAAGATGTCGAATGTCAACGACGCACAGGATCCGCGAAGCACAGCGTGACAGTGACCGTGACAATACAGCAACCAAGATGGGATCTGCCACGTCCGATCTTGGCTGCCCACTTGGGAATTTGAAATGTTACGATTCTGAAAAAAACGATGCGGTAACTGTATCGGCCCTGCCCATGAGGCAGGTATATAACTCGACCTTTAGCGTTTTGGCAGCTTTCATTCGCTGTCGACGATGTTCCGCACAGGCTCGCCGTACTCGCCATTCTTCACCTCAGGCCTGCTGTCCTGCCCAGCGTCGCCTGCCGACTTTAATGAGCTAGGACCCCGCAGAGGCAGCCTCCCGACTTCGTCCTCCGACCGCTCCTCAGCCTATCATCTTGCTCTCCAGTCTAGGCGCGATCTCAATGAGTTCCGCTCATTTCTATCTCTCGACCTAGCAGAGACACGTTCGCAGCGTTCAAAGCGTGGGTCGAACAATCACTGGTCCGAAGTCGTGGCGCAGCACCCGTATGTTCATTGTTCTTTCTCTTTTGTTCGCCGGCTAACCAACGCCTGTCCCCAGTCCCCTTCCCGACTCCCCGACATTTACTTCTCGATCGGCATCTCCGCGGCTGCGCTCTATGCCGTCTCCAAAGCCTGCGCCGTCCATTACACTTCCCGAGCTGCCGTCCGTGCCGACACCTTCCCCAGTCGCTTCTTCCTCGCGCACTCTCCCAGACTCGCTCACCAAACCTCTCCGAATAACTAGACCAAAACTGCTATCACCCGCTTCATCCCGCCTCCCAAAATCCCCGGCGGTCAAAACGCCACTGCTCTCGCCCCGCGTTGCTCGCAGTATCTCCACTTCTACCGTTTCTACCCGCTACCGCGCCCTCCGTCGCACCTCTGCACTAGCAGCCCTTGAGGGCCACCGGAAACGCACGCAGTCCCTCTCGACGTCGCAGAACTTTATCAGTCTCTCTGACGACGAAGGAGATGATGAGCTCTCCGAAGAAGACGACGACGACGAGTCTTCAGATTCTGATGAGAGCTTCATTGATGTATTTCCGTCCGTCCCAGAACATTCGCCAGGCTCACGGCGGAGCAGATCTGACTGGTTGCATCTCAAGAGCTTCATTGATCTTCGGAATGAGCGCGAAGACACCGCCCGTGAGAAGGACAGAGCATCTTTGACCAGCAGCAGCAGCTGGGGTTGGCGGAGCTACATCGAGATTGCTATGGCATGAACCCTTTCCTCTACCCTTATCATTTTTGCGCCTTTCGTGCTTCGTTTTTACGGACTCCGCTTTCGCTTTCGCATCGCTTTACCCACCGCCGTTCGTCACTCCCCTCGTACTCTATCATAAACGAACACTGCTCTTTATTTTATGCATAATTCCTAGCGACTTACGCTTTCTTCTCTTCGCTTCATTGCCACCCGCTCTTCGTCCTTGCATTGTATTTTTACCAGTCATCATTCCCATCTCTTCTTTGTACAACATGCACATGCTTCTTGCCTCTCACGCTTATTCCATTAACGAGGCTGTTGATCATCCACTCGCACATACATACACAGACAATGTACTAGTCCGTATACGATATTATACACTGACATGCATATGCTCATTCTTCTACCGGACCGCTGCACGTAAACCATCTTTATTGAATGACACTTTGGTACCTTGGTGCAGAACCTCCATTTCGGATCTCTGTTCCGGTCTTCGTAGCCCACAGATGCTTATCAAACTCAGCGAGCGAACTCCGTTTTGGATCCATCCTGTTCGCACCCACCATCAAAACAAGTGAGGACCCTGCCTTTCATCCCTGCTAGGATCCGATGGTTGCTGGGGACTCTGAACAATCGTCTAGTCATAGCCGCTTTACTCTGGGATGCCAAAGATCCGGATCGATTTCATCCTTTTGTCCTGTGCGGAATCAATCGGGTCTTGCTTTGTTGGGACCATCTTACGGTAACTTCCCTTCCTCTTCCTCCAACTGTTGGCTCCCACAGTGCTGTTGAGTCTCCTACATAGAATTTGTTTGGAAAACGCCGATCCCAGTACACTGTTTGTGCCTCTTCCAGAGCATCTTCACATCAGCATCCCTTCACAGCAGTCTCATGTGTTTCATGCCCTGCACATCATGGAGCAGATTTACTGATTACGGCAGATTCTCTCTCCGTTTGTTAGATGGGCGTCATTACGCCAAACGCGCGGTTATATTCAGGCTCGACGGCTCCGCCTTTCTTACGCGTCATTAATCATTGGTCAAACCCCATGCATCCCACGCGTCCGATCGTCGATTATGAGGAGAACGAGGCATGTTAATTGCGTATAGGCTGCCGTCATGAAGAATGTTCTGATTCCCGGAGGATACAGGCACCTGGCACTGGCTGTTTCTGCAGAGTCATAAGGGTTGAAGCGGTTGACAGCGGCCCGGCCCCTTCTGACCTTCTTTCACGAAGGGCTTCATCGACTCCTAGCTTCCTATTTGCTTCTATGCATTCCAGGCCCAGAACATCGCTGTGAAGGTGGGTCCTGAACAATGGATTCGCGTGCCACATGGGCATCTATAGCAATCGTGCACTTACTACCGATTTCCCAGCGGGAACTGCCGAATTCGAAAGCAGGTCGCAAGGCCCGGGATCCACGCGTTGTGTACTTTAACCGCGGTGTCCGATATAGCGACTTCTCACCACTTATTTCACGACAAAAAGCGCTTCGTCGGATGTCGCAGGTAGATGATTTTATCTTGATTTCATTTTCGAAAAAGGTGTTCCAAGGCCGTATTGTCGCGTCGCAACATCCAAAGGGCATTTTCCGAGTCTGGGCTCGCAATAGTCTCTTGAGGAGTTTTGCCTCTGGAAGGCTAGGCCGCCGTAGGCATTAGCGAGGTATTACTTTCGTCTTGACGATTTTGCAGACTATTAACATACTTCTCTGTCGGTATATCGACAAGCTGGTGATCATCAAATACGAATAGCTGTAAGTATGTCAAGGGGGATTTGCGGTTCTGATCCATTAGTCCGGTTTCAGGTCTTTAGCAACGTGAAGCAGTTACAATTCACGGCCCTGCAGACACCGACAAGTCGCCAAGAGCCGGTAGCCGCAGGCGCAGCAAACATGGTCTGGATTCATCGATCTCGGATTAACTCTGGACTATGTTGACTCGAATCATTGATACAAAGACAAGACGAGTCAGAATTCAGTCAATAGCACTTGCCTCCACATCGTCCGTCGTTTCTTCCGCTTGAACTTGGAATCACTCGATCAGCGTAAAATCGGCAGAGCTTTCTGGAGGAAAGCTATTGATCTTCGAGGATTCTACACTACCAAGCGTTTCTGGCGTCTTGCGTGCATGTACTCGTCCTGATATTTAGACTGCCTCAATGCTTTGAAGAGTATGCTGTCGCCAACGGCACACAATGGAACATTGCTCTTAGTATGGACACGAACTTCTAGTTTGCCAGGAAATGGCCGATGAATCAGTCAGCTGGTCATTTACTCATAAATAGTTTAGGCGAGCGTTGCTATCATTTTTCGATGCCATATTTCCTGTCAGACTAGTCCATCTGTGCTCTTTTCGGTGTGGTTCGAGTGGATCATGTTTCTGCTGGATGAGGCCAATATCCTCTCGTTCCTTCGCCATGACTACACTACCTCCAAAGCTTCTAGAGATAATTGTTTATGAAGCCTTGCACCCGGAAATCGTCCATGACTACTTGACTGGTTAGAGAGCTGTTTATGCTTCAATGACTTCTCGGAACATATACATCACCACCTTCGTACGTATATTATCTAGCGATATAGCGGCTAGCCTGACACCGAAAACCTATCATTCGCTATGACTTCACCCCCAAGCTTATTCGCACTATTACCTGCTTTGTCGACTACCAGGAGAGTGTGGTGCTGGAAGTTAGCAGGATTCTCACGCAAATACCTAATTCTAATATATGCTGGCTTCAAGGCGCTTTCCCCCGACTTCAGATATATCTGGTGTGAACCTAGTCGGAGGAGCAATGGCCAGAAGCCGTCTTTACTGATACTCCGCAGCCTTCCTATTCGCGTTATCTGCGATCGGTATTCATTAGAATCCCGCCGCTTTGCACTCTGCACATGGTGATGAATACCTCCATTACAGCCTAACCCACTATCAGGTTTATACTGCGGAAGTCGGTCTGAAGCATTGACGTACGCATTTAACAGGTCAGTGTCTTTGGGTGTAAAGTTTAACTTTCTTCGATACTCAGAAGATAATTTCCGATGAAATGCATTATAGTTTCAACGAACCTGGTGCAAAATTTTCTAGAACAACTTGGGATCTGAAGCATGTCAATTGGAACTTGTAGATAGCGTCTAAACAACTGTACCGCCGTACGTGAAAGGAGCTTCTTTCATTTGATCCATCTAACATCCATACATCTACTAGGAATATGACGGCTCACTGCACTCCTTTTTCACTAGAATATGAACAGTTCATCGACTCTAGATATCGCGAGATGTAAAACAAGGGAAGGGAAACCTTCCAACCTACTTTTGCCAAGAGAATTGTATCAATAAGGTTTCAGTATGCATTATGGTGTTCGAGCTTGTCCCAATGAGCTTACGATGGGTTTATACTGTTATTTTCGTGAGAAGAACCCCAGCATTACGGCCTCTTGAGCTGAAGTCAAATAGCGACGAGCAAATTTTCTACATACTTCACGGTTAGAAAGTCGGGCCGATGCTGCCCGAGTCTGAATGGTATCCATAAATGGAATCTAAATCCCACGATCGGTACAGAACCTTGGCCCACTTTCGGCTTACTCTCATTTGTCGTGCCTCATGCACATACACCCAACACTACCTTTCCACAATGTCGTCGAGTCGGTCTAACTCGTCAAATTCTGTCGCCCAAGGCCACTCCTCGCGTCGCGACAACCAGTCAGTTTCCTCTAATCATTCGGGACGCAGCGAACGAGCGGGCACTTCACGGGCAAATGTGAGCTTGCTGCAGTCGACGAGTCTTCCTTCCTATTGATACTTCTATAGCCAGCGGTGGAGTCTGCGGTGACACGTCTGCTGATGTCTATCAAGATGCTGCTGGAGGCGCTCTCACATTGGAGTGAAATGCAAGTGGACGAAACTCATGTCAGTGATGTATACGTTCAGTTAGGGAACGACTTCAATGGTGCCGTGGCAGCCTTCGCCGCGTTCAATATTGAGATGAAGTAAGTGATGATTTAAGAATCTCAATCACATCTATTCACCGTTTCCAGCGAGCTTCTATCTGTACCGGACGACTTGCGAACAGTCTTGGAGCAATGTCTCGCTGAAGATCCTACACCCGAAAATCTTGAGATATACCTGCCAACTGTCAGACAAATCATCACCCAGCTGCTGCAAGGTCTGCGGGGCAAGCAGTCCATATATCGGCGCATTGTCTCTGACCATCGGCGAAGGTCTGAGCAGTCTGGCCATGACAGGACCGACAGTCGGTCTTCACGTAGCGATCGAACAGCACGGCGGGAGCCATCTCATCGAAGTCAGCTATCACGAACTATTGCAGAAAATGGGGAGTATCGAAGAAGTGGGTCGTCTTCGGGAAGAAGAAGTCTTGGCCAGTCATCTCGCGAACAACTTAATGGAAACTCGACATTCGTAGGAGGGTTTTCTCCTCAAGTCACGTCGCCTTCTCTTGGCCCTGACCCAGAGATTTCCGGGGAGATGCCTAATCCACACGATACACCGACCGGTCCTCCTCCCGTTCCGCCACCCAATGAACCCCTTCCTCCCGACCCTTCCTTTGACGATGACTCGTCTTCTGCTACAGCTATACCTCCCACTTCAGCCCAGCCTGCCGTTCCATCCAGCATAAAGCGTTATTCTTTGGTTGATAAACCGATGACGTTGCCTCCTCCTGCTCCTAGCCTTGTTGTTGAACCATCGAGTCCTGGACAGCCTTCAGATGAAAGGAATGCCTCGCCGGAGACTCCGCCCTCAGAAACTCCGCCAATTGATGCTGCGCAAGTTCCGGCTATGGCGAATTCGCTTGCTGCTCTCAAACAAAGCGATGCCCTAGAACGCAGGGCATCGAAGCGGTATTCAACATATAATATATCCAAAATGACAGGTTCTAGCTCGCGAGAGCGATCCGTACGTGGGCAGGCCAACCGACGTTCCATGGCAGTTTCATCTGCCCTTACGCCAGGAGAATTGGCCGTTCTTACGGAAGTGGACGACGAAGAAGCATCCTCTCCGCCTCCAACACGAGGAGGTAGCTCATCGGTATCACTTCGTTCTCCGTCTCGAGGTTCAGAACGGCAAGGAACAACCCCTCCTATGCCGCCATTGCCTTCGACGCCTGCTAGGACACCGGAACCCCTTGAGCCTCCTTTCTCAGTGAAGAAGTCTGCAACAACTGCTTTCGAGGAAGAGCCAGAGACATCTAAGTTCACTGTTTTCTTGCAACTCGGCAGGGAAGTTAAGAAAGCGATCATAGAACCCGGCATGTCTTTCTCATCACTGAGGGTATTATTCGTGGATCGTTTTTCATACAATCCTGGTCTCGATAACTTTCCTGCTATATATATCCGCGATCCTTCAAGTGGCGTGCAATACGAACTCGAGGATATGGACGAGGTTAAAGAGAAATGTCTCCTTTCCCTGAACATTGAACGTGAGTGAATTATTACAACAACCATGTCTTTGCTCATTCTATTCGCAGCTCTTGACCAAATCAAGCAGCACATTGATACCCAAATTTCGACATTGTCTCAAGATATTAAAGAGCTGCGATCAGCTGTTGCCAATAACAATCGACAATCCGCGCAGTTCCCTACTATTGCTACCCAGCCTCTTGCGGAGAGTACTCCCGCGCCGCCACGACCCAGTGATAAGCAGTTTCAGCATGTTGCTAGACGGCTCTCACGATTCGTTGGCTCGGCTTCTTCCCCTTCATCTCCCCTTACTCCTACTCCCATGCCTTCCATCATGCCGCAAATCACTGGTCAATCGCTACAGCCACAGATGACAGGCAACTCCGTATTTTCAGAATATTCGACGCGCGTTATGACTGATCTAAAGACGCAATTCGACGAGGTGCAAAATCTCCGGCGAGACCTCGGGGTCATGCGTCAGTTGTATACTGAATTTATGAAGCAGACGAAGGATTCTTTGGGCAATTTGCGGACGCAGACGCAATCGGTGAAGCAACTAGCTAACGTGGGCGTAGGCGGTGCTCGGGCGTTCATTGATGCTGGCAAGAAGAATCTGGATACTCGGAGCCAGAATATCTTGACCGAAGTCGAGAGGCTGCAAGACACGATTGATACCGTGAAGGCGGACGTGCTCAAACGGCATATCACACCCAAATCCCAGTACATGAAGACGGTTCAGAGAGACGTGGATGCTGCGGCATCTGAACTTGAGAGTCTCAAGGAGCACATCATGACCATCAAACCGATGTGGAAGAAGACATGGCAGGAAGAGCTACAAAACATCGTTGAGGAGCAGCAGTTCATGACCCACAATGAAGAGCTACTCAATGATCTGCTCGAGGACCACAAGGCGCTGGCCGAACTCTTTGGACATCTGAACCAAGTGGTTAGCATGGGCACACAGCGTATACCGAAGGGACGTCAATTCCAGCTACCACCACCAGAAGAGAATCAGGGCGGCGGATTGAGCACAGTCATGATGGAAATTCGCGGTGCGGCTGTCGATCCCGAGAAACGACTGAAGGCTATTGAGGAGAGCCGAAAGATTCGGGCGAAGGAACTGGCGAGCCGTTCGGATGATCTGCATGCTGAGTTGTCGGATTTTGTTGGCGGGAAGAAGCTGAGGATGACGGGAGGAGCAGAGGAGGCAGAACGGGTGAGGCAGAAGCGGAATGATCTAACGTTGAAGGCCATGTTTAATGGCGGCGGCGGCGGCGGCGCGATAGTGGGAAACGAAGCTTCCCCGTCGAGTTCGCCGGATATTTCCTAGGGCTCGTAATTTCGGGATATACTTTTATGACACTTGGAGTCTGTTCTTTCACATCATACTTTTTTACGGCATGGGTCGTGTTGTGTTTCATAGTGCTGTATTCTGCTTTCCTGCTTTCACGTCATTCATTAATTATTTCAGAACGGCATTAGATTTTTGGACATCATAGCTCGAGTTTGCGTTGACACTTTCGTTGATGATATTTTGAGCCTGGACGACACAGAATGGTCAAATGTGAATGTCGCACTCTGAAAACAGGGCAGATGTTGTCGCAGGCGTGACCCAAGCAACACGACACATTGAAGCGAGTCGATGTCATACATCAAAGAATAAACAGTACAACCATAAAGACATCCTACACAATACCCATTAAGGCGAAATGAACATCTACGAAGACGGATACAGTGTGCTACAGACTTAACATTCTAGTGTCATACTATGGAGGTACGCCGGTATTTTCTCGGGCTGCTGACTCCAGTCGATGGGACCTCTCGCCCACTCAGATGTTCCTTCATGCTCACTCGCATCCCATATACCACACTGAATACGAAGACAATGATTAGGATAACGTTCTCCCGCTTGCTCTAAAAACATGTCAATAGACAATCTCATTACGGGGAGATAGAACATTAACCAACCTTTCGTGAGAGTCCGTACGACCTTGTCATCGACACCCCAAACAATCCTGTCCGAGTTGTAGTCTATGAAGTACGTATGCTTTTCAGCGATACTCCCATCTACGCGTTCAACAGAATTGTACTTGTTGTACATGGGTTCTTTCTCGCCTGGGAGGAATACGAAGACGTTGGTAGACCGGTGGGTGGGATCTCCGCCGAGAAGTTCCACGTCTATTTCGTCTAACGAGTCTAAGGTAGTGACTATGAGGAAACGCTAGAGGCGGTGGTTGATTCAAGTTCTTACCGGAACCAATGAGGATGATTGCGGTGACCACGCCCGAGACAGTTGGGGCGGTAACTTGGAAAGATAGTTTTCCATGCCTAGTATGATTGAGTCAACAGGAGCGGGTTGGTGGGAAGGTGTAAATACGCACACGCAGAGTTGCGTCGAGTTAATTGTCGCGCCTTGACCAATTTTGTCGTTCACGTTCCCTGTTCTTTTCACATGCCCTTCAGGTTTGAGCAGATACATGGCGAGTCCATCGTCACAAGTCTCGTAGGTTTCCTGAGGGCTGATGGCTCTGAAGAGCGAATCTGGACCAACTGAGCCAGAAGGGAACGCTGTGTTGAATGGTTTGCAGCTGGTATCGCCCAACGCTTCAGCCGTCCACCCATACGTGAGAACGAGGAGAAGACCGTAGAGTGAAAGGATAAACATGACTACTTGACCGCGTTTTTGGAAAAGAGAAACTTAAATACGCGCCTAGCGATGAATCATGTGACCGAGAAATTAAAATTAAATAAAAGATTACGGAGGAGTAGCTGGAGTTGTTGGTGGTGAGATAGGCTTGTTGAGATCCTCCAGCTGGATGGTCTGTCCTTCTGCACGTTTTTGCCACCAGTCCACGACCACATTTTCGACAGTACTCTCTCGCAACTTCCTCCGCTCCGATACCCGTGCCAATATGGCGGCCCGTGTCATGGCCATCGGATTCTTGATCTTGTTGTTCGTACTGAGCTCCCGGGTCAACTTCAAGAACATCAGCTTCTGGGTCTCCCTGCCCTCGGCGACTTGGAATGCATCCTCTAGCCTCTTCGTCCTTTCCTCTTTTGCCTGTTCATCCATCCCCTCCATGCGATGAGGGTAGTAGAATGGTTCTACAAGGCCGACTACAGTTCGTTTGTAAGCCGTCTTCGTTTGCGGTGCTCCACGTCTGGGAACGGCGGGGCGGTAGATGTCAGTTCGGATGTATGTGGTTTTCACGCCGTACACAGCGAGGAGGTAGGAACGAATGTCGGTCTTCGTGATGGAGAGCGGGATACGGAAGGTAGCTTCATAGGGATTGTAAGGCTCTTCAGGAGGCGTATTGTTCCGTACGAGACGAAAAATGACATTGGGCAGGTAGATGGTCTGCCCCACAATTTCAACCTCCTGCTTCCCATCCCGAGTGACCTTCCTTATACCACGAATCCGCGACCGCTGCTTGTTCTGTCTCTCGTGCCACTTCTTTTCTGACTCGTCTCCACCCCTGTGAGAAAGCAAACCCTGCGCTTTGCGGCGAAGGTAGCGAGCGTGGTCGCTGGGTGTGAGTCCAAGAAATGTTGCGTCGGTCTCGCCTGGCTTGATTACTCGACCAGTTTTTTTCTCGCGGCGGGCTCGAACGGCGATGGGAGTAGATGCTGTCCGGGCGATGAGGGCAGCTTCAGGCATGGCTGAGGACGATCGCTTGACTTTGACATTTTTTGGGCCAGAGGAAGCGGCTGATGCCTTTGCAGATCGAATGGCGATGCCCGTCTCAGACGCCGGCCGCCCCGTCGAGTAGAGACGTCGAAATGCTATCCCTAACATGTTGTCGTCGTCGACCACGGTGTTGGTGAATTCACTGCCGACTCCGTGACCCGGTGATGGCCGTCGCTGTCGAGAGAAAATCTCGACACGTGACACACAGACACGCTCATCACCCCCTGGCGTTGTCGCTGAATTATCTTTCTTTCCTACCTCCATCTTCACCAGCAGGACTCGACGTGCAGGTAGGCGATTATTGACCGCTGGCCCAGACGCCATGGCTGTCTTCATAACCCGCCTTTTCCGAGGGCTGAGGTCTGCATGTGCCCCCATAACAGCTATAATATGCTTCTCCCTTATGCTCACTTATGTTTTCATTCTCTATCAACCGACACCTGGTCCTGGCATAAAGCAAAGGCTTGGCTGGCAGTCGTGGGATACTGTATCGATGTCCGAGAGCGACTTGGCCGCCGCGAATTCCACGGCTCCAACGTCCGGCACTGACGAAGACATTCCAGATGGTGTGAACTGGTGGAACATCACCCAAGAAGACACATCTTACGACTCGGCTAGTCTCCCTTTGGATGTATGGGGACCGCTACTGCCTCATGATACCGGCCGTATGTGCTACGTGCTTGATTAAAATTATCTCACCCTACACGTATTCAGTCTCTGAAATTACCCTTACGCGATGTGTAATTGACCCCAAGTTTGCGGAAGATCTCTGTGCGCCCGATACAACTCCGGAAAAGGATGCTATCAGGGGCAACTGGGTCCGTGTAGAAAGGAATCTCAACGTGGAGGCAGGATACTGGTCTGGATATCTGGTGAGTAGTATTCTAAATACATTCCTGTAATTTGACTGAGTGCGTTACAGAGCTTGTACTACAGACGGACGAGACGACAAGATATAAATCTCGTCACTGATATTCGCTTGCTTCCTAAAGACGAGGAGTTGAACTCGGCAGATGGCTGGCATCGAGTCTCTGTCTCCGCTCGGTCCGGCGTTGTTGGGGTTTCACCCATGTTCCTGTGGTACCGTGTAGGAAAGACTGCGGGTGCCATGACTGCGGAAGAACGCAGTCAAATAATAACTGAACTTGATGTTTTGTACGGGGAGGATGTTCCATGGTACGGATTCGAAAAGCTGCAGCCGCCCACACTACCCACCAACGGGCGAACCGTCGATACTTGGTTAACGTATCGTCGCGGTGTAAAACGTCCTCCACGCGCCCCACCGCTTCATTTCTCGCATTCTGGCGACTTCAAGATCTTGCAGGTGGCTGATCTTCACTTTTCGGTCTCACAAGGCAAATGCCGGGACGTCGACTTTCCTTGCGATAATTCGGACAATCTAACGTCCACGATGCTGGGAAGGATGATTGATGCTGAGAAGCCTGACCTCGTGGTCTTCAGTGGTGATCAGCTTAATGGTCAGGGCACATCTTGGGATCCCAAGTCGGTTCTAGCAAAATTTGCTAGGGCCGTGACAGAAAGAGGAATACCCTGGGCAGCTATCTTTGGAAACCACGATAGTGAAGTTGGAACGGGGAGAGTAGAACAGATAGAGATGATGAAGGCGTTGCCTTATAGTCTCGTTCAGCGGGGACCAGAGGACATACATGGTGTCGGAAATTATGTTCTCAAAGTCATGAGCGCGGACGCGTGGGTTTTTTCTCGCACACTTACCTGAACCTAGAACCAAACTGACTCGGATGCGTATAGGTCCAAAATGCATTTATTGACCCTATACTTCTTGGACTCGGGATCCTACTCCAACGGATTCTACAACTTCTGGGGAGCGTTTATGCCCACGGCATATGACTGGATACGGCAGGATCAAATCGATTGGTTCCTGCAGGAATCAGGCATGTCATCAGACTGGTCTCCTCTCTGCCTATGCTAACGTACGCGAAACCAATAGGTTCAATATCACCAATCGAACGTCCTTTTTCACCTGATACAGCCAAAGATTTCGGGGACTCGTGGACTAAGCGACAAGAAGACCAAGTGACCCCTACAACGACCAAGTTAGCAAAACCGAACGCCCTAATGTTTTTCCATATTCCTTTGTATGTTACTTGTCTTCTCATAATTTTCGCTCCCTCACACTTGGTTAGACCTGAATCCTATACACCGGCGGATGTCGATTCTCGAACAGGGAAACCGCTCGATGTTGGTATCCATGGAGAAGAAGCAGCTGGAAATGCGAAGGGAACTGATGGATTCTTTGAAAAAGCATTGCTGACCGCATTGGAGAGCGAGCATGTTTCATCAGGAATTGAGCGTGAAATCAAAGTCGTGGCGAACGGCCACTGTCATTGTATGTAAACCTCTATCCGCTTCGTCGCATACATATTCCTGACCTTGTACTTTTGTTAGTGACTGAGAATTGCCGTCGCGTGAACGGTATTTGGCTGTGCTTCGGTGGTGGAGGGTGAGTATTCGAAATGCAGTAGTACCTGTCGTCGTGCTGATGTTACTTCAGATCGTATTCGGGTTATGGAAAAATAGGGTAAGCAACCGTTTAATCTCATCTGAGATTTTCGACGCGTTCTGAATTATTTTGGGCAGGTTCGATCGTCGATTCCGGGTTTACCAAATTTCAGATTATGGGGAGACTATAAGAACATACAAACGAACGGAGAAAGATGAGATTCTCGACGAGATGGGTCTTGTCGGACGGGGTGCGGCACCATGACCCATAAGGGTCAAATCTATGTAATCTCAGATAACTTAAGCAAAGTGTACTTTAATTTAATCTATCCAGGACAACAGTCACACAGCAAAAGTGATGGCGAGGATTCCTTTCGCCTCCCATCAGATGTATCGTAAAGATCGGCGACACTGCAATCAGAAGTACGGCCGTCGCCTTGCGCTACGAATTTCTGTTCTCGTTGGAAGGAGATGGCGAGTCGACCGTGCAGTCGGAATGTAAGGCTGCACGAACGGGCTGTGCGTTGTACACCCCTCTGGTAGCCTCTTAAGCGCTACGTGCATCTTTCGTTCAAATTGCATTTCAAGACCTTTACGACCCCAGAAGCCGAGTCTGCCTGGTGCAGAGGAAGCCAACGCCAACGACGATCTGGTATCGCTAAAACAACATGCTCGCCATCTCCCTTCCACTCCTTCTCTTAATGCAGGTGTTTCTTTCCACAGCGCTAACCGTCGTTCCCCGGGGTGACGACGACTGCGAAGCCTTCGATTCAGACTTTCCCGCGGGTTCGGTGGTAGATTCTGATGCAGACTCGAGCAATGTGCATTTCATAGCCACTAGTCCCAAAGGGTCATTCACCACGGGGAACGGTGCTTTAGAGCTGAAGCTCCAGAAGCCCGATGGCGATGTTACGGCCAAAGATGGCATCAATGACAAAGTAGGTGTGGGAGCTACGGTCAATGCTACCAGGCCTATGTCGTGAGTATTAGATCTAGGCTTTAAGATAACTAAATCCTCATTGAATAGACATGGAAAAGTGACTTTTGTGGCGGAGACCCCCAAGGTGGCCGGTGTCGTCTCCGCTATGATTCTCATAGGCTCTGGTGTGTCCTTCGGGCGGTGGCGGATCTCGTCATCGAATCTAACATCAATGAACTAGACAGTCAAGATGAAGTTGACATTGAAATCCTTGGCGGTGACATCGATCATTGGCAAACAAATTTCTTCGCGACGCCGCCTGGTTCACAGCCCATATTTGGCAAATTTGGAGACACTTATGGCTACAATGACAGTGACGCGTCGAGTAACCATACGTACATCATTGAGTGGGATCAGGACAGGATATCTTGGCCCGTAGACGAGACAATGGAGCGGGAGGTGTTTAAAAGTGAGCTTCCACTGCCGTTTGGCGTGACTGGACTTTCATTAATCCATTGCAGATAATTCAACAAATGACGGACATACGTATTACCCGACGCATAAGATGAGAATACAGATGGGAATCTGGGATGCTAGTGGTAAAGCTGGTCCCGCGTCCTGGGCTAAAGGGCCTATTGATTGGAAGAGCGCCCCGGATGATATCAAAATGCTTATCCATAGCGTGAAAGTAGAATGCTAGGTCGTTCAGCAGTATGTACACTGCGTATCTCAAGATAAGGAAAGGCATGCGTCCCTAGAATTGAATTTCTTTATGATTTTAATCTTTGCTTAAGGTTACAGTCGTCCCAAACTATTCAAGTGATCTGTCTGGCATCCATTGGTGCCAGTAATCGAAGGAAGGATGGTCAGGCCGTCTAGCTCTTGATTTGCTCTTGATGTTAATGTCCGCGCGACTGCCTGTGAGGTAATACACCTAGACGACCATCCTCGTTTTGAGGTATACACACCTGATTTGACCTGCAAAGCTATGGTAGACGCGGATCCTTCCTTCCTTCAACGGCAAGTTCGGGCCGAATGTAGACGACTAGCTTGGATGTCTTCCCACGTTCCAACCACGCATCTCAACAAAGGCCTACATGAATTCCTTTAGGTTGCTAGATTTCCTCGCGTCCAGATCCCTACAGACTCGCATCTTATTCTCGATACATTTGCCTACCAGTTCCCGGTGCCTTTCCGTCACCTCCCATCGCGCGTACAAGCGGAAATTCGAACCTTCCGTTGAACAGATTGCTATTGTCAACCATCTGAAGACGCACAATGTCGTAGTCTCTGCCAGTCCGGGTGCAGGAAAAACGGCTACTGCAGAGGCTGTTGCGCAGGCCAATCCTAACGCTCTAATAGCCGTGGTCACGTACTCGAAGCGGTTGCAATTAGATACTCAACGTCGCTTTCAGAGCTACCCCCTCGTCGATGTCTTCACTTTTCATGGCCTGGCATCGCGGCTCTTCGGAACTATCATCCACAATGACACGATTTTCACTGACGTGCGAAGGTCAGCAAGACCTCCGGTGTGGATTGACGTTCCACGATATGAGATCGTTATTCTAGACGAAATGCAAGATCTCACGGATAACCTGTACTGGCTTACTTGCGCATTTATCACCTTCTTAACGCAAGTAAGTGATCGGCCCCCTCAGCTCCTCGTATTAGGTGATTCACGGCAGGCCATCTACGAGTTCCGTGGAGCTGACCAACGATACCTAGAGCAATCACCCAACATTCTATCTACCGTATCACCGCATCAATGGAAGAGCGCTCAACTCAGCCAGAGCTTTTGACTTTCCCGCCAAACGGCTAATTTCATCAACAACGCGGTTCTCGGTAAAGAGCCTTACATACAAGGCTCTCACGAAGGTCCCAAACCACTCTATATACATGGCAATCTTAGCCACATTGGTAAAATCCTAGAATATATCTATCCCCTCATTCGAGGATATGGACCAGAAAACACCGCTATTCTTGCTCCATCCCTGCGTTCCAACATAGTCTTCAAACGTATCATTAACGTGCTATGGAAAAAATACAAAATTCCATCTGCGCATGCGGTATCTGATGACTAGAGGCTTGACGATGATATCACTCGTGGAAAGATTACTCCATCCACATACCACTAATTTAAGGGGAGCGAGCGCGATCTTGTCATCGTACTGGGAGATGATGCCACATATTTTGAGCAGGCACCCCACCTACCAAAGAATCGTTGTCCAAACGCAACTTTTGTTGCCCTCACTCGCGCCAGAAAGCAGCTCGTGGTCCTCCACTCCCGCAAAGAAACTCATATGCCATTTGTCAATTGGGCGGCCATTAAAAGTGGTGTAGATTTTGTTACCATAGAAGATAAACCACTCCAGGCGCAATATAAACCGGAACAGCGTCTCCGTTCGAAATTTAATCTACCCCCGACTATCCATGTCTCAAATGCAGCAAGACATGTACGGGAGGAAGACCTTGACAGCATTATTCACGATCATCTCGACATTCGGAAGGTCCAGTCGCCTCTGCCTTCCTCCCACTGGATCAATGCGCCTGGTAAGGTGCTCACGGATGTCGTAAAGAACCAGTGGGAGCCTGTGAGCGACGTCAACGGCCTCACCGTCACTCTTGATTTTGAATATTGGTTGACAGGGAAGGTGGCTATATTCATGAATGGCACGCATATGGAGCATATTCCGGCAGATAAAACATTGAAGGATGACACCTTCCGTGCCGTATGGCTATCGAAAGAAGCCATACGACATGACGCGAATACTTCGGGTTTCAAATCTCGTTGGCGTCAGATGGCGTATCAGCGCCACAGATTTGACTGGATGGTACCCCACCTTACGGTATCCACTCAACGCCTGATAGAGCAATTCTCGGAATATAGCCGTCCCGAGCTTGCCAAAGACCTTACTATGGAGGTACCGCTGCAACAACACCTGAGTATTGGCGACCAGACTACGACCCTGGCAGGCTGCGCCGACATGATTCATTCAAGAAGCAAAGGGCAGGATGTGGCGATCTGGGAAGTCAAGTTTGTAGCGGCGCTTTCCCATGAACATGTCATTCAGGTGATTATCTATGGCTACCTGTGGGCTATGGCCAATCAAATGCAACCGTTTCCTCGCCTCGTTCTTTACAATGTAAAAAACAACGAGAAGTGGGAGATTGAAACTACTCTAGTCTGTGCAAAGCGGGTCATCGAGGAGGTTTTACAGATAAAACACACCACGAATAAGCAAAGGAGTCTCGATGAATTTTTGAATGATTGTGCAGATGTTCAGAAGGAAGTGGCGCAGCTGCTGGGCGAGGATGTCCGATTCTTTCCGAAAGCGGAGCGGTCAAAGATGGTCAAGGGCTCTGCAACTACTATCTGCTGAGCCAAATTCTTGTTTCTCGACTCTGAGCTCCGCTGGGTTGCATGTCTCTGTTGCTGTTATGTAAGAGCCGCTCTCATTGTTTTCCTTATTCCCCTTTGCAATTGAGCTCCGTTACTTACATCCCAGTACGTCTTCAATGTCTACTCGTTGTCTGTACTACTAATGAACCGTGACCTGGCTATCCTTCAGGACACTTCTCCCAAACCGAGTTCTAAGTACGTATCTAATGACCGCTTGTTGTTTCTTGCTATATACCTTTTCCCATTCACATTTGGATTTTTTTGCTCGTCAGCAGCAAGTTCTAGTTGCTTAAGAACATCGCTTCGTGTTGAATGTTTTTGTTGTGTTCGCCGCTCACTGGCAGCGCCCCATATTCATGTCCGAGTCTTTGATCCTCTACAAATGGCATCCTTGTCACTCACCCGCGTGTTATTGGAGGATGTTGTTCCCGGTACAGATGATAGCGGTTTACTAGTGTGTATCCATGGTACTATGATGCCCTATATCTTCCAGAATTTCTTCTTGACGTCTTTTCATCGTCTTGTGGCGTCTCGCTCAGATAGTAGGTACAGCGCGTCATGTTTTATTTGGGCTGGAAGTGTGCGCGTCGAAGGAAGTTTGCCTATGGAAATGTTTGACAGAATCTAAACGGCGATCCAAACTAGAACCTGTGAGTACGGTTATGAACAGCGCAATTCAGTCTGGATTTATGATGAACGAACAGCTACTGGACGGTTTTGGGGGATTTGACGATGAACTCTCAATCCCCGGATATACTTCGCGAAGTTCGTACCGGAGTGGTTGCCAGACAACGCCACTAGGTGGCTGGTATTGTTTCCGGGTCCGCTATGATTCTTCTGGTATGTCCCACGAACGGTGGCGGATCTCCACTTTCTTCGTCATCAAATCTAACATCAAGAACCAGACAGTCAAGATGAAGTTGACATTGAAATTCTTGGCGGTGACGTCGATCATTGGCAAATGAATTTCTTCGTGACGCTGCCTGGTTCACAACCCATATTTGGCGAATCCGGAGGCACTCGTAGCTATAATGACAGTGGCATGTCCAGTAACCATACATACGTCATTGACTGCAACCAGGACAGGACATCTTGGTCCATAGATAGGAATAAGATGCGGACGTGCAGAAAGGAAGCTTCCGCCTTTTCAGGTGTTTTGTTTCAACGGATTCATCAGACTATTCAGCTATTAGAGAGGAGACGTATTATCCGACGCATAAGATGAGAGCGCAGATGGGAATTTGAGATTCTAGTGAGGCCGGTTCTGCATCCTGGGTCTATTGATTGGAAGAGCACACCTGGTGATACTACTTACCCTTTCGAGCTCCACGCTTCCCCCTCTTCTTGGTCGACGTCGAGCGCGAGGTCATCAAAATACCTTGGGTACAAACTTGTTCTCAGAGCGCTCATTCATAGCGTGAAAGTAGAGTGCTAGACAATCAGCAGTACATGCGTTTTGTATATTAGGACGGGAAACGACGATACATGTATGCTGGTGATGATCGACAGTCATTGTCGCATTGCTATGCTTCTGTCTAATTTCTACGTTCAGACCGGCGCCTTGGAGGAACTGACTGTCTCGACATCTTTGATATCACTATCGCCCATTGGAACATGAATGGCCCCAGTGTCGCCGTGAACTTCTCGAGATACCGAGATGTTTATGGTGCGCGGTCTATTGGCAGCCCTACTTGACGATGACAGAGGTCCCATGGAATATAAGTTGTCTGATTCGCTGAATGTTTGAGTGATTACGCGTCTCCTCGAATTGAGAACCTGCAATGCGGATATATGTAATGATATCGACCGTTAACATATCGTCGCCCTCACCACAAGTAAACTGTTTGCGTAGAGCTTCGATAACATCATTGCGGTGCAGAGATGCCAATTTTGGTCCCGGTACTTGAGAAACAATATCATATCCAATGTCGCCACTGCAGCAGAAGCAAGGCCAGTTTCGATGGTAATGACAATGATTCGTGTTAGAAGTGCGTCTGTCCGGTGGAAACCGGTCTTGGATTTCCGTAGGAAATACACCATGCATCCTGCGATGATGATATCGCATACCGCTGTTCCCGCGAGCCAGACCTATAAGTATAAAAGATGAGTTGACGATCCATCGAGTCTTTCTTCAATCGTACCGAAGCAGCCCTGAATGACTTAGACACTATCAGTGACTCGGTAATGAGTAATATGAACAAAATCGAAGACAGCGACACGCACACTCCCTGACATCATTTATACCTATCACGATCACTCCGGTTATTATACCGGCGATAAATTGGGCCAATGAGATCTGTAGTGCTGTAAGCGCAACTTCGTGACTTGGGAATTATACCATCAACTCACCGAGACGATGATAGTAGGAAGCCAAAATGTTTTCGTCAACAGATGGAGTCGCCATGCATAGAATGATTGCGCGACGAAGCTCACTAAAAAGAATGAACGTTTGGAAACATGAGCTGCAGAATTTCACGCACTCAAAGACCCAAATATCGGCAATGTGAGCCAGATATAGCCGACCCGCAAAAGTGCGCTCGGTGTGCCCCACTGCGAACAGAACGTTATGAAAGCGTCGTGGGTAACCAAGATTGTCTGAATGAATTCGAGAACAAACGCGAACGCAACAAGACCCCGAATTACAGGTCTGTCAGAGGAATAATTTAAATAGTAAAAATCTAGCAAACACTTAGGAGGATGACACGTGCAACGACTCCAAAGGACCTACGCATTTGAACCACTAAACACCCGAATAGTCCCCAATTCAAAAGGTTGCCTATAAACTGCAGAAGCACTGAGACGACGTGTACAAGCCTTTCTATTTCCGGCACCTACCACAGCACCGGTTCTATTCAAATTGGAATGAGTGACAAGTTAGAGAGGAGATATTAGTTGTGTACTCACAACACCTCGACATTAGTGGGAATTTCGTCTGAGGAATTCGACATATTCACTACGTGGGGGAGAGCGGCAGAGTCGACTAGTAGTAATTGGTAAAAGAAAACTTCGTCAAGGTATGGCTGAGACCTTGCCACATTCCACTCGGATATGCCTCGCCGAGGAACTTCATGGACCACAGGTGATGCATTTCCATGTCGACTGGTAGCAATAGGACCTGAACCTTAAAACTTGGTCCATCCAGGGTCACAAGCATCTTTTGAATAGCTTTCGACGCGTATAGGTAAATGTGCAGCGATGGCACGCGAAAAGAGCACGATCCCATCAGAGAAATGTCCCATGCCTTCGGCTTCCTATGGAAGAGAGTTGTGCATCCTGAGATCCCCACCAATAAGGCGGCGTTGGAGTGATTTGAAATCTCCTATTGGGATCAGGGATATGCAGTTTACACCCAAATTAGTAGCAATATTTGAGTGACAAATCTGCCAGTTCTGATCTATGAATAATTTGTATTTCTGTTCTGCAGATCTACAAACATGGAATCCCGACGTTTCCGAGAATCAGTTAGAAAGTAGGAAGATGAAAGTGGTGATAGTTCACTTTCAGACATATTTTGAGGCTTGGTAAAATTTCATGTAGAAAATGCAGGCCAACATTTTGCATGCTTGATCGAAGCGAGTAGCCGCAGGTTGGACACGGTGGACTCGGAGAGAAAAGATCGCGTGCCGCGTGGGCGTGGGAATTTGGTGGCACCGCTCCGAGAATGCCGGAGTCACAACTTCGCTTTTGCGTCAAGGTAATTACAGCAGATGATGGACAGTTGATGAACCTTACTTCTCTAAATGAAATCCAGAGCATTTGACAATCGCATTGTTGAAAAATCGACAGGTTGTACCTCTCGCTGGCGCCACCTGGAATAATCATGTTGTCAAACTTATCCTCCCAACTTTCCGCTTTTCTGATTTCTGGTTTCTGATATTTACGATGGCAGGGTCATTTGATCTGTTTCCCTTTGATTCCCGTTGACAAGATATGCCCAGGCTGTGCATGGACTGAATTCAGATCTGGCGAAAGGAGTGTGTGAGGGGTTCTCAACTTTTCCCTTAAAACGCGCTTCCGCGGTGGTACATAATCTCGGCACGTTGTCTGGTAACCTCTCCCTATCTCTCTATCACCCTCACGCTATTTGGCCTCGACTTTTGCAAACCATGCCTTTCATCTCTGTGGACGATAGGGTATCTCAATCGTACAACTATGTGCTTGTTGGTGCGTGTCTTACAAGCTAACTGTCGAATCCAAACCTCATTTCGCCATCTGATAATAGGTGGCGGGGTATGAGCGCTTCATCTCATCAATCGCAGACCCCTTTTACCAATGGTCCACAGACCGCAGGATTGACCCTTGCAGCAAGACTTTCAGAAGATCCTTCGGTATCTGTCCTCGTTCTTGAAGCTGGTAGTTTCAATCCAGGAGATCAGCTGATATGTGAGTTCTATGTACTTTGCTTCCGCGAGATATCGCTAGATTCATCTTCTAGCACGCCCGGTGCAGTATGGTGCACAGCTTGGACAGGACGCTTATGCCTGGAGTTTCAAGACGGTAGGTGTCATCGCAACCCGCTAATTACATATCAACTATAATGATTGCGTTTAGGTACCTCAGAAGAACGTTGCTGGAAGACAGGTTGGATGGGACCGGCAAGTGCCATCTTTCTCAAACTACCGCCTATCGTTTACCGTCGTGGATTAGAGGTAAAATTCTTGGGGGAAGTTCTGCCATCAACTTTTCTGTTTGGACGAATCCCGCGAAAGGGGACATAGACGGTACGATGCCACCTCCTATCAGCACATCACAGGCTTGATCTTAGCGTACAGATTGGGAGAAGCTTGGAAATGCCGGTTGGAACTGGGAAAACTTCAGTAAATATCTTTCAAAGGCAATATCGTAAGGTCTCCTCTTTTTATAGGTCTATATTGTCTCACGGATACATTTGTTCAGCATCACTCCGCCAAGCGGCTCTCCAGCGCAGCTTGAACGACGAGGTAGTCTGGAAACGTGGAACTTTCCAAAGAACGGTAAGCTTGTGTCTCAACAATGGCATGGAATTATAAATGTTAACATTCACCAACCTTCCAAGGTCCCCTCCAAATATCTTTTCCGCGCACTCTCCCGGACGTAGATATTCGTTTTCATGAGGTCTCTCTTCAATCAATACTGGCCGTGATAGTGTACTGACATAATGGTCTCCAGGCCTTGATGAACTTGGGCGTTCCGAGAGCCCCGTTACCGGTTTGTGAGGTTTTATTCAAAAGTCTGGTCACTTATAATATACAAATATTCTAGCTTGACGGAGATGTGAGTGCATTTGTACCTGTGTACCTCTCTCTGACTCTTCGTAGCCCCATGGTACCTTCTTTACGGGTAACACGTTGGATCCTTTGTCTTATTCCCGTTCTTACTCAACGGTACGGCGTGCTTCCTTCCTGAGGAAGTTGACTCAAACTCGAGTTAGGACTTCTATCTTCGAAACTCTGATCGCCCGAATCTATCCATCCTACTATCCGCATATGCCACCAAAGTGGCACTTTCCGATGCGGAAGGAGACTTGACTGCTACTGGAGTTGAATTCATTCATGGAAGCAAGTCTTACCTGGTGCGCGCGGATAAAGAGGTGATTCTATGCCTTGGGTAGGTCACATCATTCACCATAACATCCTGTGATGTAGTAACCATATTTCAGAGCCCTAAAGACGCCCCATCTTTTGGAGCTGTCAGGAATCGGACGCCCTGACGTATTGAAACAAGCTGGCATCACGCCGAGACTTGATCTTCCTGTGGGGGAGAATGTCCAAGAACATGTGTTCGCGTCGCTAAGCTATGGTCAGTCTTTGATGATGTCACCCTACTTTGAGTCATTGACACCGCATCCCAGAATTGAAAGATGGTGTCGCAGACGACACTCTTGATATTCTTGGTGATGAAGTTGAACGCCAAAAACAGATTGATCTTCAGTCCGTTTATGTCATACCTTTGACATCTTCCGCGCCTTACCATCTATTGCAGCGCTCGTGGCGAGGGAGTCTTCAATATGGGCATCGTCAACTTCGCCTTCCTGCCTCTAAACGAGGTGTCACCTCGTTCAGATGCCTTATATTCTGCGACCATAAACTCCATTGAGGAGAAGATTTCTCAAGGAAAATATCCTGTCGGAGCTACAGAGACCCTCAAAATGCAAATTCAGAAAGTCGGAAGACATGCCCTAGACTGCGAAATTACCACCATTCCAGGGTTCCTTTCAGGCCCGAGTAAGGATCCGCTGGTGGTTACCCCTACTCCGCTCAATACCTTCTTCAGATCCCCCTAGGCCAGGAAAGAAACATTTCAACATTTTCTGCATGAATAACAGTTTGTTTTCGAGAGGCACGGCGGTATGTTCTCGTCCGCAAAATCTTCGACTCACACCTGAGCATATAACAGCATATCACCTCCAGTGATCCCCTGGTGCATCCCGCGTACGACCCTCGTTACTTCGAAGATGAAGCTGGTAAGAACTACAACTCAGGAGATTCATCACTCGTCTCAAGGTTTTATCAGATCTCGGAGCCTTGATTGAAACCGTGAAATTTGCGCGGAAGGCCTGTCGAACGGCCCCGTTCAAAGATGTTCTTGGTGCGAGTCTGTTATATTTTCTTGACCTTTTCACTCATTTCAATACCAATCATCAGACGAGGAGCCAGTAGAAGTTAACCCAGGTCCAAACGTCCAGACTGACGAAGAGATTGGTGGTAATAGACATCCTACATGAAATATGTATCTTCTCACCATGTTGCTTCAGCTTGGGTCAAACAGATGTTGACCTCAACTTGGCGTGTGTTATAACTCCTCACAGCTTTAAAACGAAACTCACATATATTAATTATAGATACCATCGGAACCGCCTCGATGCTTCCGAAGGACAAGGGTGGAGTCGTCGACTCTAAACTCAAGGTACATTTCGTCCATCCATCACTGCATGTTACTGTACTTCAGCAATGATTTTAAAGGTATACGGTACAACCAATCTTCGCGTTGTGGATCTATCTATCGCGCCCATCCTAGTTGCTGCGCACACCCAATGCAAGTAATCTATCATCCCCCCCTTCTTTCGTACTTAAATTCGTCTATCTAGCACTCGCATATGGAATTGCTGAGCAAGGTCAGTCTTTTGTGTTGTGAGTCGGCCCTATACTTATTTTCTTCATAGCGGCGGATATTATCAAAGGCTTAATTTAAATTTTACAATGACTTCAAGAGTCATAACGTTACGGACAAGACATAGAAAATCTTGTCAATACGAGTTAAGAGATAGTAATGCGGAGAAGCGTATCCCAGAATGCCTTACAATTGTATTATGTGCCTTCAAGGCTGAAATGAATCGTCTGATATTGTGAAACGGTGCTGCAGATCTGACAACGGATCGGGTTTACCTCGTACTCGACCAGACCGATTTCTGGAATTCTTAGCCGCTGTAAAATACAAACGGCTAGGTTATTCATCAATTATAAGAATGCAGTCCAAGAGTACTAATACAAAGTTCAAAGGTTACACAGTTTCTTGATATCCTCTATCATACAACGCGATGTTAACAGATATACCCATAGTCGAGCCTCTGCAGGAGCTCTTGTAAATGACGATGGTCGTAGCGATGCCTGTATTTATATTAGCTGTTAACTTCAGTGGATCGAAGTAGCACATTTGAGACGTACAAAGAATCATCAAAATCCATCCCAGGCCAGCTGCCGCCGAGTCCCCCATACACCATACAGACGCTTCTCCGTCTGAAGGTATCTCAAAGTTGCACTGATGGGGAAGCTGCTCTGTGAGACATATCGACAGAGCTACCATTGACCGAAGATTAGCCGCGTGCGGCGCAATTGAGTTACATTCAAACGCATACCTAGCCATACGATCGCCAGGGTGGCATACGATACAAGGTGTGCTTTCGCGCTTGTGAGCGCGTGTCTTGAGTCAGGGCGGTAGTTGTATGAGAGCCTAATATATAAGCGAGTCACAACGGAGTAATGACAAGTCAAAAAATGAACGACGCACAAGACGCTGGCCCATATCCAGTTGAACAGAGCGGCAAACCCGGCAATGGAGCCGAAGACCACTGGCGGTATATTCACCCTGCGGCACATAATTTATAAAATATGTCACGTACTTTGGGCAGGGGTGTCACCATCGTTCGCTATCGCCGCGCAGATACCCCAACCCGTTTGTATGAATGCAATGGCAAGGATCCACGCTATGTGGGTACAGTCAACATGATCAGACGATCGATTTTTGAATGTGCTTACAATACAGGTGCACTCGAACTTTCGCCGGTTTCGGTAGAGGTGCACGGCGCGGTCTGTTCCTCTTATCCTGAGCATCGTTTATGGCAATATTGTCGCGAAGCGACGCTGTCCTCCTTGAGGACCGGAGCACCAGATATGTAGTTACAGAACCTCGATACAGATCATCAGCGAGTTACACGTTGAGGAAGGGGTAGGCCATACAGAATATGCATATAATGCATGCTAGCGTCACCGATGTTGCATTGAGAGAACACCATTTGTCCTCAGGTGTATCCGGTGGTGGAGGGATGATTGCGTAGTCACAGTTGTACGGCAACTGAGGGGAGAGCATCAGTGCCAGCGCTGAAAATATGGTAAGAGTGATATGTAGACTTACGGTGAGGAAACTCACCAAGCCATATAATTGTTAAAGACCCGAGCGAATAGATGTGCGTTATGAACTGAGTAAATAAATGCGTCGAGTGCGGTTTAGCGTTGTTGAAGAGTCTGAGAAATGCATCAGCTGCTATTAACGACTTCTCTAGAGACCCTAAAGAACGTACAGAGTGCACATCCAAATTGCCGTGACAACGGCAAAAAATGTCGTAAAGCTCTCGAAGATGGCTACAGAAAATCCGTTAAACATGACAGTCGAATTTAAAGAAGACCACTTCGTACTCTGTGTCATCCACGACCTCCGATTTGTATCCCTATGAAAAATTGCACCAGTTAAAGCGATGCCAGTCTGTAGTACAGACAATGTCAGGATGGTTGCTAGTAGGGAGTGTGTTATTTCGTCGAAGTCATGCGCCGAGCTTGAGAGACGCACAGTAGAGTCCGGTACGTATACTGTGAGACATCTTGACGAGGAGGATAAGAGAACCCCCACCCCCCGGATGCCTTGTTTAAGTACTGGAACATCAAGTCTGCAGTGCCTCACTACGTTCGATGGTGATTTTGACTGATGGTAGGTTTGGGAGTGGAGACGGCAGTGTTACCATGCTCCGGTGCCACCTCTTTCAAATTTTGGAATACTGGCCAGTCGGGTCCCAATTTTAACTGACAAAAGTTGAAAGCGCCTACTACCTAGTAGTAGTTGGGCCTGAAACGGACATCGGAGGGCTATGACAGTATGACGATTTCAATAACGGTGGGAAACCTAGAAGACGTTAGCGGATCCGTTTATAGGACTGCCTGACATCAATTCCTTGAAGTGGTGCAAAAGACTTGGCAGAGGAACTGAAGTCTACGTTCACGTGGAGCGAAAGGCAAATCGTCCGAACCGGGCCGGTACTGACTCAGTTTGAACCCCACCCCAAAGGGTCGTTTCTCAGCTCAAATGTCGAGCTCAGGTTCAGCGAGCGAACTCCTGCCGTTATCTCAAAAGCTGCTCAATGCTCGGATGATACTCTTTCTCTTCATGCTTGCTCTTTGGTATCCTGGGCAGAACGTGCACAGGAAAACGTTTTTTTACGAACAGTGTTTTTAAAATTTACACGCCTAAAGGCACTCGAGGCGACCATCATAAATTCCGAGATCTCCTTCGCATGTCTCCACGCTTGGGTGCCTTTTTAAAAAGGTCATCAGATTGAATGCTTTCCCGGATGGGTGGAAGAATTGGGTGCACCCTTGAAGGCGCCATGAAATGGAAATAGCATCTCCCGAAGTTTTACCCCTGCTGACCACCTTGAAGTCGTTTTCGTGTCAACTTCAACTTACGCACGGTGACGTCTAGGACAATGTCGTTGGGTTGTCCGTTGCAGACATGTACAGGCCAACGCTTCGCACCGCTTTCCTCACTGGTGTTCATCTGTCTTGGATGACATTCGACCTCTATTCCAATTTTCTGCATCCTCTCTCAGACCTAACTGCTGTTCGCAAGATCAATCTCTCGTATTACTATCAAACCATTCGACGATGTCATGTCGGCCAAGCGAGACGACAGAGGGTGCCTTCGTGTAATCTCTGTTCACTTGCATTTGGACGCATACCTACTACATCACTTTACGCGGTGAATTTTGAGTGACAAGTCGCACTTTGATCTTGGTCAAGTACAAAGGTTCACGGTGCTGTCTACCGAAGCTGGTACTTTCTCAAATTCGGGTGCGCTCGGGAGCATCTTGAAGCGCATAGAAGCAGGCGCGGTCGTACATCCCGGTCTCGAGAATGCTTTGCTATGTAGGTAATTCTCTTTATACCGATTTATGACACAACTTATGTAGTTTATCATTTCAGGCCCTCTGCCATCGTTTGCGTCTCCCCGAAATCTGAAGACGATCAAAATGTTCACGGACACTCGCATGGACGTCCTTCTTTGCACAGGATTTTACAGAGGGAGAGCTGCATGCCGTAGAGGAGTTCATAACTGTCCTCCTCGAAGTATATCCTGAGCAGGAAGATTTACATGGATATAGCGAGGATTGACTTGCCTTGGTCTTAATTTCAGGAACAGATTGTCACGTCCGAGTACATTTTGTGTTCGTCGCAGTTCTCGATCAGCATTAAAGCTGTGTCTCGTCACCAACGAAATACGCGCTGCACTTCTATATTTCCACCGCAAAAACCTACTTCGCCTCAATACGTGAATAATCTATATGCCTGATTTTCCTTTGATGATGAACTTGCCGCTCGTAGATTTCCAAACCTTCGAAGGAGACGACCGATATTAGTCATAATACATATGCGTATTACATCCGCGGACAATAGCACTAACTTGTTTCGAGATGTGAAATAGGTATGGAGCCTGTAGACCCCTCTAGCTCATAGTCTTGTGAAATGCATGTGCTATACGAGGCGCAGTTATCTACGGCAGCGGCTGCCTACAGAAGGGTCTATATTGAATACATGGTATATTCCGTCTTCTTCTCATAGCTTCTTCACTCAGCTTCAAGGATTTACGGCGAGACAACCTCCATCGATTACAATTTCCTGGCCATTGGCATAACAGCCCGATGGCGACGCAAGGTACACCACAGTTCCAGCCATCTCTTCACCACTGTCATAGATCAGAAACGGTTAGTCTCTAGCTTCCTTTATAACAAGGTGCCAAATATGCTTACGTTCCGGGCCTCTTCGCAGGAATTGGTACCACTCCTTTGGCCATCTTATCGAGCTCCTCGGGAGAGATCACGTCTTTGGTCATCTCACTTTCATACATTCCAGGCGCGATTGCGTTCACCCGCACAGGCACCTGTTTGAGAGCAAATTCTGTTGCCATCATGCGTGTCAAGTGTGATGCCGCTGCTTTGGCAGCGTTGTACGCGAAGTGCTCTTGCGCTTGCTTCATCATGGCACTCATACTGGTAATGTTGATTACACTGGATGTGTACCCAGGTTTCTGTGGGTCTTTGGCACCTTTGTCGAGTAATCCGAGGAACGCCATTGTCACAAAGAAGAGGGGGTAGACGTTGATGGCATAGAGGTCGGCCCAGCCTTGCTCTGACTCGTCAAATAAAGCTTGTCCAAGCGTCTCAGCGTCTCTGTGATTTGGCGAAGAGAGGTCATTGAACCACGACGATATAGGTCCGACCTGGCCTGCGTTGTTGACCAGGACATGTATCTTACCCTCCTTCTCTTGTAGCACCTTCTTTGCCTCTAGAATACTTGGCTTACTCGTCACGTCCATGGGGAGCCTAAAACATCCTTCCCATCATCAGTTGGGTCGTAACAAAGGAACAGCCGTGGACGCACGCGACGACATCACCCTTGATAGTTCCACTGTTGACCACCTTTTCAAGGATCTCTTTCCGCCGTCCTGTGATATACACTCGCGCGCCGTTCTCGGCAAGACCGCGTGCGATCATAAGTCCTAGTCGCTACAGATCAGCAGAAAGATGCACCGATCGCTGTAGTGTGCCCTACCGATACCCGTTCCACCACCTGTGACAACAGCAATCAAGCCATGGAGGTTGTATAGGTTCGGAAGGTGGTAGGAAGATGTAGGAGCCGCTGCCATGAGGATGCAATCGCTGCTGGGGGAGTGTGACGTGGACGAGAAGAGTGAAGTGGTGGGAACTTAGAAGGCGAGAGCTCGAGGTAATAATATCATCGCCATTTCACTTGCAACGGCACGCACAGGGAGCAGTTAATTTGACCTGTGACGTCATGTTCTCCGAATTTCAAGCGTTCGGGAGTTGCTGCCAATTGTAATGCGACGTGTCAAGGCACCTTTATCCAACTCATCTGCCATGACAACACCCTAAAAGGCGGGGTGCTGTAGTGTTTGGGCGAAGAAAATGCCCAGTCGATCGTTCATGATCAAGGTCACAGCTCATATCGGCATCAATCAGTGGTTCCATGCACAACAGAAGCCAAATTTGTATGGAAGAGCCAACGAATCGCACGTTGAGGCCAGAAGGGGAATTCTTATCGTCCATGCGGGTTCCAGAAGGTGGATGAACGCATACGGGTCTGAGCGGGCCTTACCTTCGAATCTGGGGTGTATCCTCTACGATTATGCTCAGGCGATTGTCGTAGACTTCGATGGTCTTGTGCGGGATTTGGTTCTCGTTATCGTGAACATCTCTGCGTTATGAAGACGTGTGTATATCAAAGACTCTGATCAACTCACCATGGCTATTTCTGTACCTCTGGTTTGTCAACGGGCCCAAGGTGGCAAGAGAACATGTTGGCTGCCGCGATGGTACTCGATATGATGCCGCTTATTCTTACTTTTGGAAAAAACGCCCAGGGAACTACACTTGCTGCTTAGCTTTTCTATCAGTTCTCAGTTGCACAGGTCCTGGAAAGTCAGATCTCCTTTTCTGCGCTCCTCCTGGAAATAGACTCTACGAACGAGTGACACGGAGCATAAGTCACACTTGACCTGATTTGCCTGAGTCAATGAATGACTTGAAGATGTCAGGACTCAGAAAATGAGACAGATTTTTTGTTTATGTTACGAGTAAGGCATCATACATAAAGGGCTTGTCTACTACTAACGAGGTGGTGTGCATGTCCAGCCCATCAAAAAGAGGATGTGAGGTCCAACCCCCCTGCTGTGGCCATGGCCCCGGGAGACAACGGTAGCACGGTTGATAATGAACTTGCAGTCCCTCCGGTACAGCTACCTGCCTCGACGTTGTCGAAGGGAGCGCTCCAACCAACACCCGAGAAATGTGCGCATCCAAGAGGGATACAAAAGATATCAAAAAATTTTCCTACGCCGACCAATTGTCCAGCGGTGTTTTACGATATGAAGTATAGTAAAGTAAATCGTCCATTCTGCGAAGTCCAAGTAACTGAAATTTGTCCATGCATTCAAGAAGTATACAAGAGATATAAAAAAATTTTCCTACGCCGACAAATTGTCCCAGCGGTGTTTTATAAAAATTGTCTGTTCTGCAAAGTCCAAATATCCGAAAATTGTCCATGCCACCCAACCATCGTATCGAAGCAGCGCGATTGCAGATGTTTCAACTTGATGCGGGTGGTCTAGAAAACAAGAGAGTGAAGAAAATGGACAGCAATGTAGGAGAGAACACGCTTAGCTCGTAAACCGTTCCATGGACCCTTTTCGACTTGCGAATGGAATTCCGAAGCGGAATCAGAGACTGCGATCTCCCTTGCATCGTGACCGTGGCGGGTATCTTGGTGCGACTCCAAGAGGAGAACTTGAAAGTTGACGCCGTGAAGGCAGAGGACCCATTGGATGTCCTTGACCCAGGACGATCGTTGGAACACGAGTGGGATTGATGACCGCGAGTGCAGGCGGGATCATTGCCGTACCATGAGGAGACTTTCGAGGTGGTAACGGTGGTGGAGAACCCCGTACAATCTTTGACACTCGAACCGAATTGACGACGGCGGGTGGAGGCTGAGCTACGACACCACGAGGAGACGGTCGAGGCGGTAAAGGCGGCGGAGTCCCCATTGGACGGCACTGACTCCGAACAATGTCTGCGGGTTTCGTGACCACAGGCAGAATAGGTGCGGCTGCGACTCGATGAGGGGATGGTCGAGGTGGTAGCGGCGGAGGAAGACCCCTTCGATGTTCCTGAACCAGGCTTGGACCTCGAATGCAATTCGTAACGGTGAGCGGAGGTCTACTAGAAGGCTTGCTTATACGGCTTCCGGGGGAGGAACTGGCAGACTCGAATGTCGAAGAATCCTCAATGGTTGACAACGAAGGCAAAGGATCCATAGCGCGATACACGGGAAGAGACCATGCCCTAGAAAATGGGGATGAGCCAGAGGACAAAGAACAGGTGGTGAAGGCCACATACTCTTCAGGGTCTTCACATCCTTTCACTTCTACTTCACTGACGACAATCCCTGGTTCGACAGCGGGAACTTGATCAAATGTTGCCGAGGGGAAAAACGTATTGACGTTTGCGACGAGATTACGAATGGTCCGTAGTGAAGAGCGGTCCAGAGGCTCAATGGCAAGCATCGAATTTAGGATATCTTGAGAACCAGATGAGATAGTGAATTCATTCATGAAATATCCTTCGGGATCATCGCGGTATGCCCGGAATTGACAGTCGGTAGATTTCGCTCGCTTCCATGGATGGTTTCCAGTGACTAGATTGATGAATATGATGCCGAGAGCCCAGATGTCATTGTGTCGACTCGAATACCGTTCGTAGATATCGTATTCATCAATCACCTCTGAAGAAGCGTGTAAATGTCTGGAGATGGCAAAGGAGTATAACAACTTACCAGGACTCATATATGCAAGCGTCCCACACATAAAGTCGTCCGATAGCCCATCCTCAGTCGATAGACCAAAATCGGCTAGAAAAACTCTAGAACAATCCTCCGAGCAGAGGATGTTCTCCGGCTTCAGATCACGATGGTAGACTCCGAGATCGTGACAGTGTGAAACTGCATCCAGGATTTGGAGGAACGTCGACTGGATACGTCTATCGTCGTCCAAAAACGCGCCTCTACTGATCATAATATCGAGATCGTTGCCAGCACAGAAATCCATGACCGCGAATAGATACGGCCCTTCGTGGAAGAGGAAGTGAAGACGGATAATGTTGGAGTGCCGAGAGACTCTGTGTTGAAGAATAAATTCGAGAGGAATATCCGTGGAGTCGGGACTGGTTTGTAGGCATTTCACCGCATACATAACCCTCTTGTGGGGAGGAGTCCTGATGTCGACCGCATGATACACTACGCCAAATGCGCCAGCGCCAAGGTAATCGCCCACTTTGATATAATGGCCGAGAACAACATCTTTCATGTTTGGGATGTTGTACGAAGACATCTGAAAGGGGGAATCAGTATGGCAAAGTAGAAGAAGAAAGGAGGAGCTTCGCACTTGAGAAATTTGAAGAAAGGGATTAAATGTGATAAGCAAGACTATCAAAGTCTTGTATTTGCACAGAAAGTTTGATAAACAAGTGTAAGAGCAGAGGACTATCAAAGTCTTAGTTCTTAGGAGATAATGGGGGCAGGAGGTGAAAAAGCAAAAAGGCGATTTTCGACCCCATTGGTTACATATAAGTACCCTAGTAGATCGAAATAGAAGTCCTATGTCTAAGACACGTCATCATGTGAAAAAATGAGCAAACAGCGCGCCTCAACAGAGAGTGTTGCATTCGAAGTGAAAGTGGACGGAAGAAAAACGGAAGATACGCGTCGAGGGAATGACGTCATGGAGATCCAGATTTCCGGACCGGAGGATGGAGCAGCTATATATGGTCATGACCGCTCCATGGTTAGGTATTGGTCCAAGTTTCATTTTCATCTTTTCCTTCAGTATAGGAGTCACCAAGCCCCACGTATCTTATACATTTATTTACACACTACATGATGTTCCAGCTTTTGTGCATATGTAGTCTCCTTTCATGTGCGGTCCGATGATCCGGATTGCTACCCGACGACTCATCCGTAACCCTCTCCATCTTTTCCAGTTACTTTGTGAACTTTACTCACACTTTTCGTTGTCGAGGCACTGCAATGGACGAAAATTTCTTATTCTTTGGCAGGAGACGTACCCATGCCAGCAGCCAGAGTCCTCCGACTCGGATCCATAGTAGTGCTTTCTCCTCTACAAGGTATTAGCAACAACGTGTTTGTCATTATCTGCGCCATAATCTTACAACCTCATGTATGCGTTTGATTTTTGTTGTGCTCTCTCTTCTAACACTGTACCTTTAGAACCTCGCAGTTGTCGATAAATTTCTCTGCTGCCGCCGCTTCTCCGTCGTCTTTGTCTCCTTCCTTTACACCGTGAGGATATGTCGAGATCTACTCCAGACCACGTTGAAAGCATTCTTACCTCAACACCTTTCGACGTCGTTGTCCAGCACACCATGTGCGCTAGTAGATGGACTCGGTGTATCATTATCATCCAAATTGGATGGATGTCTTGATATTAGCATCTCTCAATAATACATACGAAATACGAACTCTGTCTCACCCAGTCGACTTCCGAAATTTCTGTCTGCGCCATTCCGTCAGTTGCAGCTCGGACCTTTGACGGAGTCTTTTTGCAGCACACACACCGATGTCCTCACGGTCACCATTCTCATGGTCGGGACTTACTTTCTTTTATCCTAACATTCCACACGTAGTGCCCTATGGTTGGACTCGGTGGCCCAGGTGGGGCTTCCAGGATGCTGCAGCACTCTGAGATATATGAAAGGCAGTCGGTTGATCTGTTGTGGGGTGAGCGAACTTGTCTCTTTCACCTTTGGGTTGTACCCTGCCTTTAGCCATATGTGACATAAAGCCCTATTTCGGAATGCTGGCCTTGGACAGCCATCGCATCATAGATAGCTTTCAGGTTTGTTGTCTCATCATCTTTGCCACTACTACTACCTCGCTTATGCACTTGTCGAATGTTTGCTTCTCTTCTGGATGTAGGTTTCAATCCTCCGAAATGCGTAAATACGATTCCTGACGGCCGTGAAATAGTCAAACCTGGACAAGAAGAAGAGAGACGGCGAACAAGCGTAATAGGGACATGATCTTTGACGAGGAACAGCAGAAGATTATGGAGATCTGTTACTGTTCCTACCGGAAGCTCCTTCTCAGGACTGTTTACTGTTTCTGTTTGGAACCGCATTAACCGTATTGTCAACGAGTGAACGTACGTCTGGAGCAACTCCGGATGGGACTCAATCCATACCCAGACATTGAACATCAGTTGAACGCGTACTTATTGCAATCACGGCATGTTCATTGGGTACAACGTTGTCTATACTTCGTCTGCTCTCCATCGAGTCGGTGGATCGTTGACTATACTTTTCTCTCTCACCGAACTGGGCTGATGAGATTTTTGGAAACTACAATATGTTCAATACTGGCGCAAGGGGCAAGCCCAGTATTTATCGATACTGAAGGACAAGGTTTATTTTCCATATAGTATATTAATTTTGATGAATCTTCACCAGAGAGATCATTATGATCGTACAAATTTAATGATTAGAACTTCGCAATATTTTCTTGCTATTCTAAGGATCACACGACATTCCAGACCCTCTCGTTTCCCTGGTTGCTGTCCTTGAAGATAGATTCACCCGCTCCTTACTTGGAGTTAGGAAACGCTGACGGGTATCACTCACAGGATTCATCATCGGGCACGGATGGCCGTTGTGGACAGTATACCATACGCACTGTTTAATATGTCTAAGATGTTAACTAAGTGGTGTATACTACGCCACAAACCCGCCGCAGCAGAAAGACCTGCCAGCGCGATCACACTGCGCCCATGCGTAAGACAATGCCATAGAGGCGGAGTGGATTTTGGCCAAGCAGTGACTGTTGCGCTCCTGTTTGATACACCTCTTGCACCATATAGTTGCTATATCTGCTACATATACATAACTTTATGTGTTCCTGGCAAGTAATTTAAGGTAGCACTAGTCTCTCCTAGGCAGACTCATAAATCTTTAGATAGACGATCAGTTGTGGCCTCCAATCATTGTCGGTGCCAAAATATCGGGCATTGTGTCGTGTCTAGCTAAGTCGAATAAGTCGGCGGCGGTCGTGGAGAATACGGTTTTAATTAGTGTGCAAGTTGGCGGTAGGTGAATTCATTTATTTCGGAATAGTTTTAAATTTACGAAGTGTTTTACTAATAGCAGTGATCAGTCTGGGCATGCTTTTCCGAATACACTCTACGTTTCGAATGCAGATATACCCAATTGCCGGGTGACAGATTGAAAAAGGGTATCATAAAGAAAAATCTAACTAGTAACTCCCCTAGGCCGTAGTCTGGCCTGCAGGCACAGGTATGGCTGTAGAGGTATTGTTTCTAGGCCAGACCGAATATTCAATAGTAGCCAGTACTAAGTAGCGAACGCTAAGTGACGACAGGAGAAATGTTGTAAATAAACGATGCGGATCAACAGGGTTCATATCATGTCAGTGTTCATTAGCTCATCGCCCCGAAAAGATTTTTGTCACTCCGCAACCTTCCTAACAATTCCTTTCGTTCTAACTGGTTTGCTTTTAAGGATTATCTATGACTCATGAAATTTTCTTGCTTCCTTCACATATGGTCATAGTGACTCATTTAATAGACTCGAACCAGTCTCACCGCCAGCTGATGACAATCGATCAGCTCGGGTAGGCATGTGCTAGTCGATTGACTGTCATCAACCGAAGTTAGACTGGCTCGAGTTTACTCATTTATAGCTTCACCAATATATTGACTCCTATTATGAAGCTTTTTGTAATGGCATTCCCACAGTATCTCTTACATCCCTCTAGCATTCCATCCCATCCCATGACGCTCAGGATCGTATGATCTTACGACCTTATGGCTAGATATACTCTCAATTACTACTCACCTCCCGCCCGCAGTCGTGCGAATCAGCGTGAATCACATGTTTACTTACTAGAAGATTTTTGGGCTTTCTTCCGCGGCTTACCTTACGTTCTACTCGCATTCTACGCAATACCACCGAACGGTCTTGTTGCTTGCCGAACCTGCACGGTTAATCAGCCTATCACCAAAGGTAAAGTTGAACCCTTTTCTATTTCGACCATCTACGAATTAAACAGGTATCCCCCTCGAGATACGTATAACTACGTAAACCAATCACCACTACAACAAGAACGTGAGCCTCTGTATTTTCTTTACTAATCTATTGACTCCTACTATGAAGCATGTTGTTACGTATGCTAAGTAACAATCGTATTAAATCACATCAAATGATAGGTCGACGTCCGGCCAATGAAAATTTGCACCATGCTAAGTGCGTCTATGGACTTACCGACTAAAATTGACCGTGGGTTGCAGAGGGCGTTCTCGCTACCCTGAACACCCAGACACGGGCAGTCAATTCCGGGTGGTTCTCACGGAGGAGCCAAATAGATATGGTCTAACTTGAAATCGACGTATTAAGATTTCACAGAAAGCGGGTACGCGACATCATGCTAAGGTGCCGAGTTTTAACACAAACCTCCGCCGGAAAGGTACTGGATCATTGTGGACGCTGTACCTCTTGGAGTTTACCAAACGACATGGCGAAAACAGTGAAGCGCCGTGAAAAAACGGCTGGAAGGGTGTAAGGCGAATATCCAATGAAGCGAGATGGACATACGTGGTACATTTAAGCTGACAGAGCGTCGACATCGCCCACAATCGCGTAGAGGAGACCCAGGACGTCGTCGACGACGATGTAGAAGTACTTGACTGTGCTGTCGGTTTTCGGTCCGTTAGGCAATCATGACAACGGATTCCCACGACCATTTCGCCATTGACGTCGATGTCGGAGACGCTAGTGACCTGACACCAATATCCTTAACGTTCGACGACAGCTGTTCTACCGAGAAAGCACAGCTTAGCAGTGATCCAATTGCGACTTGTGATTACTGAATTGCGATATTGTGCTGACAGAGGGGTTCCAAAAATGGGCAGTATAACCCCGCGTGCCTCTGTGCTTTGGTCAGAAATGGACTCTTACTTTGCCGACGATGTCGATGTCGAGCAGCAGCAGCTCATCGACGGCGACGACGAGCTAGACGATGGGCGGACTCCGGTGTGTTGCTTGCTGTTAGTAGTCGCTTTTTCCTCACTCGCCTGCAGTTGGACAAAACGATAGACCGCATTGGTATGGGCAGCTACCAATGGACGCTCCTGTCGCTGTGTGGTTTCGGTGAGTTTTCTCGGTATTCCTCGTCGTTGTGTCGAGTGTAACAGCATTTCTTAGGTTGGATGGCCGACAATGTTAGTATGCATTTGCACAAAACTCTTCCTTCTTGACAGGATGTTCAGATGTGGATTCAAGCAGTGGCCATCATTTTACCTCGCGTACAGCTTCATTATGCCGGTGTGTCCAATCCAGCACGCTGCATCGCCTGCTACAACTATGCTTTTTAGTACCTGACAGGTATATTGGGGCTGTCTCCTCCTCGCTATTCTGTGGCATGATGTTTGGCGCCGTGGGCTGGGGGACCTGTGCGTGAAACTCGCCTCTGATGTATTGCTCAGCGCTTATCTCCATTCTCAGGTTCCGACCTTATGGGTCGAAGCACCGCGTTTAACGCCACGCTGTTTTTCACTTCACTTTTTGGGCTATTGGCGTCCTTATCCTGGTCGTACATGTCATTATGCGTCCTTCTCTTCTTACTGGGCACAGCTGTGGGCGTAGGTCGCGTCCTCCATATGGGTCTACCTTTCATTGACGCGTACTCAGGGTTCAATGCCCACTGATGGCACTCTCCTTTTGGAGCACATGCCGAAAGGGAAACAGTACCTGGTGACTGCGTTGTCAGTCTTTTTCTCTTTTGGTGCCGTCCTATCTGCTATTGTAGCCCTACTCATTGTACCGCACCATTCGTGTCCTCCGGCCCCGGCCGGATGCAATGTCGATATAGAGAATCAAGGATGGAAATATCTTCTCATAACATTAGGTCTTATCGTACGTAAACAATCAATATTTTATAGATTGACTAATGTTCATCCCGTAGACGCTCAGCATGTTCTCGGCGCGAATGGTTTTTTTTCCGATTGCACGAGTCTCCGCGTTTCCTAGTACATGCGGGACGTCATCAAGAAGCCGTTGAGTCGCTGCAAATGATAGCAAGATTCAATGGCGCCCCCCTTTCTCTCGACCTCGACGATGTAGAGGATGTCCGGCGCAGTGTGCACCAACCTCCGCCTGTCACGCCGGATACACGGCCGACAGGCGATGATGGCACCAGCTCTCCAACCGGAGTTGCTGATTATCATTCGACGGGGGAATCGCCGGCGCAGCAGCTCGAGTCGCACTCTTTCGCGACTCCGACGATCCCATACGAAGGGCCTCCTTCGCCCAAAGAAGACGTTGAACCGATAGTCCGACCGCGTCAGGTCCCATCACGCTCTGCGTCCTCATCCCGAAGGCGCACCTCATCTGTATATGAGAAACAGCTATATAGTGTCTTACCAAGTTGGCTGAGACGCCCGCTATGGGCCTGGTGGGATCGTATTTTAATGGTCCTCACCCCGGAGTGGTTGAGGACGACCTTGCTTGTGTGGGCAGCCTGGTGCGCTATGTCACTCGGTAACAAAACCTTTCCTTCCGGAGATGCGTGCTTATCTTGTATATTTAGCCTATACCATGTTCAACGTTTTTCTCCCCAAACTTCTTGAAACTGGTCGAGGATCATCTGGGGATACTGGAAAATCACTAGAAGACAGCTTATGGGATGTAGTAATATTTACTATTGGTGGCTGCCCCGGGGCTATTGTCAGTTTTCTCTCTCTTCTTGCTAAGTATCGCCTTCACGACTAAATGGCCCCAACAGTTTGGCGCATACATGATAGAATCTCGTCTCGGCCGCCGTTGGTCATTGGCCGGGAGTACGTTTGTAACGGCTATTTTTTGCGTGGTGTTTGTGATGGTGGAATCATCATGGGCCGTTAGAGCAAGTACGGTTGGAATTAGTCTCAGCGCGACAACGATGTGGGCGGTGCTATATGGGTATGTGTACTTACTTTCACCTAAGCTGGCATTCTGAAGATTTGTATTATCAGCTGGACTCCGGAGATATTTGGCACAAAAGGTAAGATTCTCACTTTTTTTTGATAATTCTACCGTCCCTAAATCATGTCGTTCACAGTTAGAGGGACGGCTTGTGGGATCGCGTCTGCACTCTCACGAATGTCAGTGTCTTATCATCATCGCATTGTGTTAGTATATCTGACTTTTGTGTTAGCGGAGGAATGATAGCTCCTCTGGTCGGTGGAATGCTTTTAATGATCGATAGAACAGTGCCCGTATACACTAGCGTTGTTGTGTTTGTCATTGCCGGGATATGCGTGCTCTTCTTGAAAGAGCGCGAAGGACATAGTATGTCAACAAGCAGTGAAAGAGTAGTCGTACACTAGGCCAGCGTAATCTTGTAAGTAATGTATCCTACCATCCAGTCTCTTGCAGAGCGGTATGGAGTTCCTGCAATCCAGTCATGCAGTAATAGAAGGGGAGAATGAAAACAGCGGTAGTGCACCACGCTCAAATATATTATCATGTTTTACTGCGAGCGTTAACACGTCTGGATTTACCAAGTCTCTTGGAACTATGGCGTCCACCACTGCTTCCACCGCCTCTTCCGCTGCCTCCCCCTCTCCCAGCGCCAGTGCCTCTACCACCTCTACCACCACCTCTCCCCCCTCTTCCCCCTCTGAAAGAACCTTTCCGAGATCCAGATTCAAAGTTATCTGTTGACTCCCGGGTATTTTGTTTCGACCGCCGATCTCCACCGCCAAATCCGAACTTTTTGTCCCGACTCTGACGTGAAAGTCCTCCACCGCGACCGCGCTTCGCAGGGCGGTCCGAGATAGCATCCTCAACAGCAACGTCGAAAGCGTCATCATCAGCATTGGGGTTGTCGAGTACATCCTTTCGTTCTATGAAAGTCCTTTAGTTTCCTGTCATGTACAAAGAAAAAATAGAAACATACTTCGCTTTAGGCCCTTCAGTCGCTCCTCCATGTCTTTCTTCGAACGTTCCCTCTCCTTGAGTTTTTCAATCTGAACCTGCTTCCCGAACTTCTTCCCCTCCCTCTCCTTGCGTTTGTCCTCACTCTTTTTGATGCCCGAGCTCTCGTCCAGGAGACGCTGCCGTATCCGCTCCATATGTGCGTCCGTCTTGACCATCTCGGCAAAATAATCCGAAGGGCGCGTGAATGGGAATTTGTGTTTTGCCGCCAATGTTCTACCGGCATTGGCTCCGTGCAATGCCTGTTTATAACTGAGAGAAAAGGATGTCAGGACAAGCTCGTGTATTCGAAGAGAGAATACGTACAATGCAACTTCACGGTTCAGGTCGTCATTTACGTCAACGTCTATGGTTTCTGGATACGACAGGACGAGGGTCTCAGTCCATGGAAGTGAGGTGTCCAGTTGTATGGATTCATGTATGCGCGCGAGAGCAGCCTGTGTAGAGAGATCTAACGGGGATGATACCTTCTAGGAAGGAAAACACGCACATGGTTGTCAATTTCAATTTTTTGCCGAGGTACAACATCGTCGTCGACGTCCTCAACGTCGTCAAGAGCAATTTCGTCTTCTTCGCCATCGTCCAAGTCATCTTCGTCAGCTTTTTGTTCTTCCTCTTCGTCTTTTCCACTGTCGTTCTCTTGGTCAAGGCTCTCGACGTCTTCTTCGTCGCTGCCATTTTGTTCTTCGCCTTCACTGTCCGACTCATCGTCACCACCAAGGGCTCCTAGCTGCGCCTGGTCAAATTCATCCAAACCCTTGTCTCCTAGGGCCTTCATGAGACGCTCCATTCCTGCTTCATCTACGCCTCCATTATCAGAATCTTCGTCGTTTGAATCCGAAGACTCAGCGGGCACAGCAATATGAGCAGCGATAACTTTGCCTTTTGCACGCTTTTCTGGAGTTTTGGATTTTGAGGAAACCATCGAAATCCGAAATTGAGGAAATCGAAATTGAGGAAATCCGAAAAATGGGAAATGCCAAATTTTTGGATCACCACCCTAACAGGGCCAAACAATGCGTCATAACCCTAAGCCGATTCCCAAACGAACTTCAGAAGTCCGTGCTGAACGCACGACAATTGTACGATGATGTGGCAGGTGCTCGATGGTGTCGACGACGACGTGCTCGGTCTCTTTTTCGTTATAGTCGAGACTTGTGACCTGCGTGCTGCTCATTTGCATCTCCGATTCTCGCTAAAATCTGTACGACTCCACCATTCAAGTTGCTCCAGCAACCAAGCTGGTATATCCCATTAAATCATCGATTGTTGCCTAGAGAAACGGTATAGACTCTACAGGGAGCATATGGCAGCATCTTCTTAAAAGAATTTTTTATTGGATGTTCTGACTTATGAAATACGTCTAAAGTTGTCGCTACCAGAGAGCAAGGAGGGGAAAGCCAAGTGTGTAGTTGTTGTTGGAAGAAGAGTTGTGTGTGCATCGTCTGTTTCGCTATGTAACGGGCTTTTAACATGATTGTCTAGATCTCCATGTTTGCCATATCTGTACGCTGCGAAAGTATCGCAACTTCTACTTACCTCGACTGAAACCCACACAGACCGCCCGATCACAAGATCGCCGTTTCCACGCTCAGTATGGCACTGCTACACATTCTATCATGTTGTTGAAAATAGGAAGCGAATTGTGGCTGGCTCAGGAAGCAGGGCGACCCACAAGTTTCAGCGTACCGAGCTGAAACTGCGGGAGTCTTGACTGCCCATCTAAATTATCGACTCGTGGCTCGCTAGTACTTTTACCTAGCTGCAACCCGATATCACCTTGGTGATCCAGCGGTCAAGTCACACGGTCGGCTTGCGTCAAGCTGCATTGCGGCAGATATACTTAGTCTGCCATAGTTGTGCTGGTCTCGCTCAAATCTCTTGTGACATACAAAAGCCTGGACCACCTCGGAACAAGAGATTTGGTTCTGCGAGAGACTCCGTAATCCAGGTACATTGCAGTGAGTAAATTTTATGGATCTAAGTCAACAAGGCATCCTTTACATCTAGATTGATATGGGCGGTATTATCTACCCCGGCCCCATCCACTGTTGCGGTATATATGATTCAAATCCTGCCTGCAAATAATGCCCAAGTTCTCACAGATCATATTCGCCGGCATTACGTGCAGTTTAGCAGAGGGCATCGCGCGTCATGAAGCGGGAAGAGATGTACCACAGTCCTAGATCATTGGATGGGGACCTCATGGTCTTCTGTTCAGATACCCTTGCAGCATCAAGCTAACGCCCTTTCCCATTTTATCGGTGCCTAACGCCCTACTGATCACCACTATAATTCTGCTCAGAGTTGATTGATGCCATTCCTACGTACTACACCGGGGATTTTCGTGCAGCGGGGAACTGGAGGCCATTAGCCCGACGGTGGGAAATTTATGCTCGGCTCAGTGAAAAAGCCGGATGACTTCTAAGCTTCCGCTTAACCAAGGCAGTTGGCCACTGCGCCTATGATACACACATTACCTGATGAAATAATTTCTGATAGCTAAGTGCAACCAGTTATGTTTACATTGTGGGGTCACAGTCGCCTGACTGGTGGCTCACAGGCACTATCTTGTTATCCGGCGACTTGATAGGATCTCAGAGTCAGAATCCCTGTACACATCTAGCAACCGCCGGCACTGATGGGGCTGTCTTAAGTATATACCGTTTAACCTCCCTCTTTTAGCCCGCATACACTAGCTTCTTAAAACTAAGAATGCATCATATAAAAGCAAGCACGCGGCTTTCCCTCAACCTGCTTTTCCAATCTGATTTCCCTGCGTGTTTTCTCTATGGCAGCACCCTCTCCCCCCTACGATTATGTGACTTTTCAGCTCTTCGATCCGGCAAAGGCGCTAGACACGAAGGGAAAGTGTACTACGTCGCCTCGTAGTCTGACATGCCCAATCTGCTCTGCCAAATATACTCGACCTACTCATTTGCATAAACATATACGCTCTCGTGGGTACTCCAATCTCGATGACACCTAGCGCAGACGGCCAATACTTTACAGACACTTACAAGTGCATGCACCAGTGCATCGTAAGTCAAGGATACAGTTTTATAACGTATTCTTACCAACATTTATCATTCAGCTTTGTGAAATTCAATTTGCCAGACGCGACGTTTTGAAGCGACACTTGAAGACTTGTAAGGGAGTGTGAGTTCTTTTTGTTAGCTGCGCGGTCGTATTGAGATAACCAAACATGTCGCTAGGCTCAATCAACACTCGAGAAAGAGAAGGGCATGCGAGGTACGACGTATGGTGGTTTCTAAGAACCAACCAAAGTACTGATCATCAGTCTGATATATAGGCCTGTGTCCTGTCCAGAACCAAATGCGATAGACAGCCTGAACAATCCTGTTCGAGATGCATTGCTCGGGGAGGGGAATGTGTGTTTATCAGTCGTCCGCCCCGTCGGCACCCTGAAAGCGAAAAAATAGACGCCTCCAAAGGCTCCCCTAGTTTGTCGGCAGAGTGCACTCCGCCGTCCCCGGCCTTTTCTTCGACGTCTACCAATGGCATATCAGAAGGCGAGACCATTCATTCACCGCTCACACCCATAGACTCGTGGGTAGCGGACCGAGTTTCTCAGTCAGGATTACCTCAAACTGAACATTGTCAGACTCAACTCGAGTCTGAGAGGCCCTTCGACGTTTCATATCCGGTTGACCACTGCATAGACTCGCACGAGCCATTGAGCAATGGTCTCGGTGTTTCATGGCCCAACCCTAGTCGCGATGGAGCTTTGCCATACGATTTATCGCAGGGCCGTCCATCGCCGTTGATGGGTGTTTCTGTGAGTACTCCAGAAGATCAGGACTACAGTGGGTCCCTATTTTCAATGCGTTGCTCTTCTTATGGGGACTTCTTTAGTTCGGCGCTTTTTCTCCGACTTCTGCAAACACTTTCCCTTGGTGCATCCTGCTACATGGTCGGCAGACCATAAGCCTTCCATTCTAATTCGCGCCATGCAAGCGTGTGGTGCCCTCTTCGTCAAGACAAGGCAGGCGGCAGCGTTCATTAAAGAAACGCTATCCTCTCGCAATCTCCTCATACCGGAATTTGTAAGTCCCCGAACTCAGTATTCTTCAAGTATTGATGCTTGTGTTCAGGCTGGCAAACGTGAAATCGATCGAAACTTCATCATATTAGCCGGTGTTCTGCTTCAGACTGTCGGTCTTTTTCACCAAGACGCCGAACAGCAAGTGACCACCAGCGTGTATCACCGCATGCTAGTTATGGTATGTTTGCCAAGTTGGTTTCTCATTCTCTCACTCATACGCCTTGCAGATGATCCGCCAAACCGGGATAGTTACGCAGGTTCGCAATTGGACGGTTCCTGACTTGAATGATACACTGTCATTGGAACAATCTTGGCGTCAATGGGCCATGCAGGAGACTATGAAACGGTATGTCCTATGCATTGGTCTAGACTCTATTCATCAATCTCACCATGTCACCACGTTATAGCACACTAGTGCTCTCATTTTTTCACGATTGTTGCTACCCCGTCTATTTTTCGAGGTCGCCTTCTTTTGAATCAGCAGAATTTGATGTCAATTTGCCATGCGATGACGACCTATGGAATGCCCCAAACTCTATTGAATGGCTTGAATTGACTAGAAGGCCCTCGTACTTTTCCACGGAATCAACGAGGTTGTCTGGCGTCAATTTGCAGCAGGCACTCGCCACTCTAGCTGTGGAATCAGAACCATTACTCCCTCATCACGGCCACGTCTTTACCCCGCTGCCGCCAAATCCATTTTCCCATTTTATTTTGATTCACGCCATCCTCAAAGACATCTATTCGTTGCCCACCTCGTGCCACCCCCATTTCCAGCCTATCTTATTCAACTGGCTTCAATCGTGGATTCGTTGCTGCGACGTTGTCGGACCGGTCTATAACAAGTCGTCCTTGATATCCAATACCTTGCAATTCTATTGGCTCGCACAAATTTCACTCTATGCGATCGAACATAGCGGTTTGGGATGGCTGGAAGTGAGCGCCCGGTTGGGATGTAGGTTTGCTCACTTGAGGGAATGGTTGGAGCGTATACGCCTCTCCCTACAACGTAATCATGAGATCCCTGCGCGCTTGTGGGGAGAGCAGATGATCATTACTGGTAGTCAGGTGTTCCAGGTTGTCGAGTTCGATGATACGGTCGGCTCTAAGGCTGAACAGCCAAATGGTCTATTTTCTTATTTCTTCGATGTGCATTGATTTCTCTTACATCCATTCAGCATATCTATACTTTTTCTGTACTATTGCACCTCTAATTCAGTATCTCAACGTACCATATTCATCTTTACTGACAACCTCAAAAGCGCCTCAAGCATTCATCATACTTCCGCGAAGAGATAGATAGATCGATTACCGGATAGAGGTCACAAAAAGGAATGATGGGGCTATGTATCGGCATAAAATGTATCACAGACTACATAGATGGATTGGTTTTCACCAATTTCTCGGGTCACGAAGGAATTTAGTTTAGGCTATCATCAAGTTATAGCTAGCTTCGCCGTAGTCTAGTAGAGTCGGATCTTGACTTGGACAATCGTTACTGGATTTGCCACTCACTAGGCCAACGAATCTAAGGTTTAATATTTCATGCCAGTGAAATGAGATTGATAACCTTCCTTTCCCATTTCTTGGTTTGGATCCCAGGGTGGCTCGCATTGTTGTCAGAAACGGCATCATGCTTCCGATCGGGTGCAGTTCTTGTGTTGTTTGAACGGATTGAATCAGATAGTGCACGATCTGTACCCGCTGCCCACGCATCAGCATGAAGCATCAGATGGTTGTCACGAACATTGATCAAACTCGGAAGGGGTACCGCCCCACGTAATAGTGACGTTCGCATTTATAACTCATCCGATACATCAGAGAAATAGAATGACCTCAAACCTTCATGATTTTCGGCTGCGCCTCAACACACCACTGAATTTCCCTAATTTGGCCTCCTGGACCCCGTGTAGCGATGGCCTTCGAGCAGTTTCCTAGAATCAAAATTTCAAGATTGATGCAGGCGCCAAAGATCGGGTATGCAACGCGATTTTGTGCTGCTTCGGCCTCTGTTTGCACCTTCTTGCGGATCTCGCCACCGTTCGGACCCATATATATGTTTCCACACCTTGGAGGATTAAATCCGACGTGTAAACATGAAGCGTCCACCAGTCCAAGTTTCTTCAGCCTCTTGAACTGGCTTAGTATCGGAACAAGCTCCTGCATAATTTGAAGTATAAATTGTACCGACATGAAAGCGTAGCATTGTTGGTCATACCTGCAAACTGCCTCTGAGCGGACCACCATCTAAGGTCAAATGTTGGATGGAGGACATTGCGTCATATACAGCTAAAAGCGTAATGAAAATTAGATGCACTGAGGCAGAAAATGTAGTTGACTCACCATGCAATAGATTAGCAGACCACCATTCGTTCATTTCAAAGTGCTTGAGCATCTTGGCCTCGCCCGCGGCGGCTATAAGCCTGAACGAGTGTTGCCTGGTCATAGACCCACGACGCGAGTGAAGCCATACCCAGCCGAAGGTCGCTACATGTTCAACATTCGGGCAGACGCGGACAATAAAGTCACAATAAGCTCCCACCATGAGATTAGTGACAGTAGGGAGCTCGATGTGCGCCATATTAAATTTGTCATCGAAAATCTGAGCCTGCTTTTCGTCGATAGTAAAGGAAAGAGTATGCAACCGACGGAAGGGGCCGGACAGAAATTCGACAAGTCGTGTTGGCAAGATGGAGGGCATCGGGTCGTCGCTTTTATTATCTGAAAGGCGAATATCAAGAAATCTATCAAGTTCGGATGTTAATGATACCCGCGAAGTCTACTTTAGTGACAACCCCACCGAGTGTACCGAAGAATGATGTCGAAAGCCGTCGAAGCAAGCATGCTCTCAATGGCCTCGGTTGCCAGTTTCCACACATCTTCGATGTATGTAAAGTGGAAATGTGTGCGCCGAAAGAGCAGCGGCAGAGAAAGCTCTCTCAGTCGTTTGTCGACGAGTGATATTTGGTGTAACTGTAGGGGATTAACATAGAGGACGTAACAACGACAAGTAAACACCCACTTCACGCTGTCCAAGTATGGAGCAGATGACACCAAGCACATCGTCGTCGACGCCTTGTAAAGTATTAGTTTGAGTGGGCGACATCTTCGTGGACCACGGTAGAGAATGGCAGCACAGCCTCGGTTGCACAATCAGTGTAGTATATCATCACATGGCTGTGTCTGCTGCTAGGGAGTGGAGAAAAATTCAATCGTTTTCGTGTCGGCACTTCGACAACGAAAGACCGGAGCATTGTACTGCATACGTGGATGGCTACGAACATCAGATGAGGAACAGAATATGTTCGAATAAATGGGTATCACTGCAGTGGCCGGTGTACTTTATAGCGCAACAGGGTCCTTGGAGGGCTTCCATTTCAGCTGCCGTCCATATGCCCTTGTGTCTATAAAGCGAACATAAGTTCACTTTTCGATGAGGGGAAAGCTTTTTCATACCTTTGTACAACATTTTACTGACGGACTTTGCAGGATTAGGGAAAGGCCGGCCGAAGTGAAATTCTTTGGGGACTAAATTTTCACCAGCCAAATGCGCTGCGATTTGTACCCATCGTCAACAATGTTCAGGTTGGTGCTGCGGCATCGATATATCCAAGGTATGTGACAGCACGACACTATAGCTATATCGAATTAGATACAAAAAACTATTACCGACTCTTATTGGCTCCTATACTCAAATATAAGAGGAAAATGAAACTTGGACCAATACCGCTGACCATGAAGCGGTCATGACCATATATAGCTGCTCCATCCTCCGGTCCGGAAATCTGGATCGCCATGACGTCATGTCCCTCGACGCGTATCTTCCGTTTTTCTTCCGTCCACTTTCACTTCGACTGCAACGCTCTCTGTTGAAGCGCGCTGTTTGCTCATTTTTTCACATGATGACGTGTCTTAGACATAGGACTCCTATTTCGATCTACCAGGGTACAGATAAGTAACCAATGGGGTCGAAAATCGCCTTTTTGCTTTTTCACCTCCTGCCCCCATTATCTCCTAAGAACTAAGACTTTGATAGTCCTCTGCTCTTACACTTGTTTATCAAACTTTCTGTGCAGATACAAGACTTTGATAGTCTTGCTTATCACATTTAATCCCTTTCTTCAAATTTCTCAAGTGCGAAGCTCCTCCTTTCTTCTTCTACTTTGCCATACTGATTCCCCCTTTCAGATGTCTTCGTACAACATCCCAAACATGAAAGATGTTGTTCTCGGCCATTATATCAAAGTGGGCGATTACCTTGGCGCTGGCGCATTTGGCGTAGTGTATCATGCGGTCGACATCAGGACTCCTCCCCACAAGAGGGTTATGTATGCGGTGAAATGCCTACAAACCAGTCCCGACTCCACGGATATTCCTCTCGAATTTATTCTTCAACACAGAGTCTCTCGGCACTCCAACATTATCCGTCTTCACTTCCTCTTCCACGAAGGGCCGTATCTATTCGCGGCCATGGATTTCTGTGCTGGCAACGATCTGGATATTATGATCAGTAGAGGCGCGTATTTGGATGGCGATAGACGTATCCAGTCGACGTTCCTCCAAATATTGGATGCAGTTTCACACTGTCACGATCTTGGAGTCTACCATCGTGATCTGAAGCCGGAGAACATCCTCTGCTCGGAGGATTGTTCTAGAGTTTTTCTAGCCGATTTTGGTCTATCGACTGAGGATGGGCTATCTGACGACTTTATGTGTGGGACGCTTGCATATATGAGTCCTGGTAAGTTGTTATACCCCTTTGCCATCTTCAGACATTTACACGCTTCTGCAGAGGTGATTGACGAATACGATATCTACGAACGGTATTCGAGTCGACACAATGACATCTGGGCTCTCGGTATCATATTCTTCAATCTAGCCACTGGAAACCATCCATGGAAGCGAGCGAAATCTACCGACTGTCAATTCCGGGCATACCGCGATGATCCCGAAGGATATTTCATGAATGAATTCGCTATCTCATCTGGTTCTCAAGATATCCTAAATTCAATGCTTGCCATTGAGCCTCTGGACCGCTCTTCACTACGGACCATTCGTAATCTCGTCGCAAACGTCAATACGTTTTTCCCCTCGGCAACATTTGATCAAGTTCCCGCTGTGGAAACAGGGACTGTCGTCAGTGAAGTAGAAGTGAAAGGATGTGAAGACCCTGAAGAGTATGTGGCCTTCACCACCTGTTCTTCTTTGTCCTCTGGCTCATCCCCGTTTGCCAGAGCATGGACTCTTCCCGTGTATCGCGCTATGGATCCTTTGCCTTCGTTGTCAACCACTGAGCATTCTTCGACATTCGAGTCCACTGGTTCCTCCCCCGGAAGCCGTATAATCAAGCCTTCTAGTCGACCTCCGCTCACGGTTACGAATTGCATTCGAGGTCCAAGCCTGGTTCAGGAACATCGAAGGGGTCTTCCTCCGCCGCTACCACCTCGACCATCCCCTCATCGAGTCGCAGCCGCACCTATTCTGCCTGTGGTCACGAAACCCGCAGACATTGTCCAGAGTCAGCGCCGTCCAATGGGCACTCCGCCGCCTTTACCGCCTCGACCGTCTCCTCGTGGTGTCGTAGCTCAGCCTCCACCCGCCGTCGTCAATTCGGTTCGGGTGTCAAAGATTGTACGGGGTTCTCCACCACCTTTACCACCTCGAAGGTCTCCTCGTGGTACGGCAATGATCCCGCCTGCACTCGCGGTCATCAATCCCACTCGTGTCCCAACGATCGTCCTGGGTCAAGGACATTCAATGGGTCTTCTGCCTTCACCGCGTCAACTTTCAAATTCTCCTCTTGGAGTCGCACCAAGATACCCGCCACGGTCACGATGCAAGGGAGATCGCAGTCTCTGATTCCGCTTCGGAATTCCATTCGCAAGTCGAAAAGGGTCCATGGAACGGTTTACGAGCTAAGCGTGTTCTCTCCTACATTGCTGTCCATTTTCTTCACTCTCTTGTTTTCTAGACCACCCGCATCAAGTTGAAACATCTGCAATCGCGCTGCTTCGATACGATGGTTGGGTGGCATGGACAATTTTCGGATATTTGGACTTTGCAGAACAGACAATTTACTCTATAAAACACCGCTGGGACAATTTGTCGGCGTAGGAAATTTTTTTGATATCTCTTGTATACTTCTTGGATGCATGGACAAATTTCAGTTACTTGGACTTCGCAGAATGGTCGATTTACTTTACTATACTTCACATCGTAAAACACCGCTGGGACACTTAGTCGGCGTAGGAAAAAAATTCTCATCCTTTCTTTGGACATGCACGTCTCTTCGTTATGAATACCAATCCGTTTCAATTTTCGCTTATATTATTTAAAGGCACTTACAATATGAAATGGCTTTGACAACACCTTAGAAATGCTTCGTGTTTGTGGATAGCGGAAGATCATTATTTCTGGAATAATATTCTCCCAACTCAGTGAAGGCAACGTTCTAAATTCTTTCAAACTGTCTACGGGCAATGAGGCAGAGGTACTGTGTACTGATGGAAAGTGGGCATCATTTAAATCCGGTCATGTAAAGCAATGTGTGAGCAAATAAAGTATGTCTATGTATGAAGTGGTTATACAGCAGATGAGGGTTAACGTATCGAGTGAAAGAGAAAAAATGATATAACTACAACTAACAAGCGGGTTTTGGTGACACATTCTACGAGGAGTGAGCGTAAGACGGAAGTCCTGAATAAAGGACTTTCAGCGCTAGTGAATACGGAAGAAATTGAACACAGCCAACCTGGTGAGCGAGAAGAGGTTTGTAGAACACCAATCAGGGACGCTTTCTCATCTTCAGACATATTGTCAGCCAGACGCATGATGCTGTTCATCGTTGCTTTGCGATCTTCTTTGGCAAGCTCCATTAGGCGCCGAAGGAGATGGTCAGCACGTAGTTGAACGACAGTGGGTGCGAGATCCAAATCCTCTAAATTTTCGGCCATCTGGCGGTAAGGCGTAGTTGGTTCGAGCGAGGCAAGAGTGTCGAGCAGCCTGGCACGATACTCGTATGTAGCTCCTGGGCTAGCATCGGCAAGTTCGCGAAGAGCAGCAGACCTTGCGACCCGTGCGCGCACGGCCCAGTAGAAGAACCGACGAGCGTCTTTCCAAACAGCTGGTTTTGCGCAGCCTTTAGCCTCCATGCGACCAGTACGGCTGAAGAGCAAAGTAAACTAACTGCAATGTCATTAAATGAAGGCTGTACTTACTCGTGGAGATCAGCAAACAGAATAGCGATCTGCTTGTACGTTGGTGCGAGTAGCTTTTCACGGCTTGACAGAGCAACGTTAGCAGCGGCACGCTCTTCGGGAGTTTTTCCGACGTCCTTGCTGTCGCGCTTAAGTGAAGCATAGGTCTCATCAAGTCGTTCCATCAGTCCAAGGAGCTTGTCGCGACGCATCTTGATCTCGACGATACCCTCAGGTTCCAACACACCGGCACGTGCGTCGACGTCAGCGTACATTTCCATCTGCTCCTTGTTAATAGAAGGATCAAGGACGACCCAAGCGCCACCACGAAGCTCGCCATTGGGAACGATGTAAACGAAGATGGGCTGCTTGTAGCTAGAGAGACCGTCGACAATCTTTGATCCCTGCTTCAAGACTTCATCGTACATGTCCTGTTGACCTCCAGAGAAACCACGCCAGTTAGCGAAGATCATGAGAGGAAGACCTTCTCGCTCGAAGTCGAATATTGCCTGGGCGGTTTTGTAGGCAGAGTTGGGGTACCACACTTGACCAGCCTCCATGATGTGCTGCTCGAATGATGCCGGGTTAGCGGGATCAGCAGGGACTATGCGCTCGATGGTGCGAGTCTCAACGGCAATCACACCCATGGGAATACCGCCGAGACGGGCCCTACCGACGACAACTGTTTGCGCCCAACCGCTCAACGTTTCTTGGAAAGAACCCTTGTCGAAGAATCCACTAAGCCATTCTGACGAAGTCTCATCCTCTTTTCCCTCGATGAACCAACGGGGGTCGTATGGGCCCTTCGGCGGAGTATAGCCAATGACACGGTCCCAGCTGTCGGGGGTCTCGCGAACTGGAATGGCGCCGTCCTTGACATCCGGAACGTAGGACATCCACTCCAAAATTTGGGTAGCGCCCTGGAGATCGCTGCTGGCTGTAAGGTGCGAAACACCGTTCTTGAACATGATCTGGGTACCACCGAGTTGCAAGTTGGAAGTATAAACCTCTCGGCCAAGCACCTTGTTGAGGGCTCCGGCACCAGTGAGAATAATAGGCTGACCCTCGACTTGGACGGCACGCTCTCCAAGACGGACAAGGTAGGCACCGATACCAACGGAACGGGCGGTAACCAGAGTGATTGTGAAAATATCATCATATGCCCGGGACGTCTCTCCAGCAATGAGACCAGAGCCTTTCAACGACTCTACACCTAAACCGTCCTGCAAACCGATAACGTCGGTGATCTTGTGTCGGCGTTCGCCGTTCTCGTGAACCTCGACTGTCTTTACAGAGGGACCTTTCTCTTCCAATTTGAGGAAGTTCTCGTGTGTCAAATAGAGGTAGTTGACACCCTTTTCCGGTTGTGCGTCATCGTTCCACGCAGCAGAGAGCAGCGGTACGACTTCATCAGCAACACCAAGTCGGGCACCTGAGTTGGCAGACAGATAAATGCGAGGAATACCATGTTCCCTAGCGTATTGAGTGACGAGGTAGAAGAACTGGTCTTCAAGTGGTCCGAACGAACCGATCTTGAAGGTGATGTCGTTAGCAACCGCAACTACCCTTCTTCCGTTGGGATACTCTGGAGTCTTCATGGTGAACACCCAAGCAACCATTCCGAAGGTATTGTTTCCTGGTGCACGGTCTACCTCAGTGATCTGGTCGTGCTCATCAAGAACAAGCTCCTTGGACTCCAAGAACGACTTCGGCGGCACAAGAGATGAATCAGTCTTGCGTGCCGCAGCCCAAACATTTTGCAATGCTTTCGAGAAGAGGTCGGGGAAGTCGTAGACGTAAGTGGTCCCAATCAAATGAGCTTGGTACCGCTTAGGTTGCAAGGACTCCTTCGTAGGATATGCTTGATGGACGGGTTGCAGGTGAAGAGGGCCTTTCTCACCAATCGACTTGAGAATGGTGGTGCCCTTGTCCGTCGTGATCTCCTGGTAGGCGTGGTAGTTCACGATGAATCCGGATACGTTTTCAATGACACAACGAATGGGGGTTACATTGCCCTCGTCATCCTCCAGTGCGATCCTGATCTCAGAACCGGTGACATGTAAACGCCACAGCCGCTTGCCATGGCGTTCGATGAAACCAGAGATGGCGGCGAGAACATCCTCGTAGGTCACAGCGAGCGTGTAAACGAAATTGATGAAGATGTTGTTGCAATCGGCATTGCGGTACTGGGCAGAAACAAACTCGAGTCCATCTAAAATAGATGTCACGAGTCGATCGGTCTCGGAGATGAGGTATTCGGCCGTGCTCATGGTGCCACGGAGACGACCAGGGCGGACCAACGCTCGGACGAAGAACCGATTGTCCAACTGATTCTCCCGTGCAACAGCATGGTACATGTGGATCTGCTTGCTCTCGATAAACACGGGCTTCAAGATGTAGTTCTTGAGACGGCTCAATTCGATTTGGAATGCGAGAGCAGGCTCGATGTTACGAATAGCCTGCTCCTCGCCCCACACACCGTCGACCTCGCGTAGGGTAACATAAACAGGGTATTGGCCTTGTCGGCAAAGGAGAACGGAAACACGGCGAACGCCGCGACGAGCCAGAGTTTCGCGCTGTTGATTAATAAACGGTATGATCTTCGCGAACCAGTCATCCTCGGACATATCATCCTCTTTATTGAATAGACGTAAAGCGATGTTGATGACGTTGGGCGGCTGATCGTCTTTTCCATGACGCTCCTGATGTTCCGCAGCATCGAATGGGGGTAACATCGATGCTACTTTCCCGAAACCGCGGACGAGGGCAGGGAAGTCAGGGAAGGAGGCAATAGCACCGGTGCGGATGGGCTGCGCTTGGCTCTTGGAGATCAAGTACGTTAGGTCGCTGACTGACCCAGACCGACGAGGTTCACTGTAAAAGTTTCTAAGTGAGATAAACATGATTGTGTAGCATACGTTACCCACCCGAATGCGATACGTGGTGTCGACGGAGGGGAGTGAGATTGTCCAATATTGAATCGCCATGTAAGGACGCTAGGGATCTCGCCATCATCTAAGGTATCGCCCTCCTCATAGTCAATCGAAAGCACACTATATGCTCGATATGCGCGGCGGACGTACACCTCGAACGCGGCTGATGGTGGGTCAGAAGATGTGCGGACAGAGTATGATGCAAACAACCGTACCAAGGGTGACCATAGGATCAGGGTGGTTGAAGAATGTCGGAAGGACATCATATACAGTGAATTGAGAGTCACTAAGCTCCTTCAACACTTCAGCAGAAGGAGTCCTAATACCAAACGTCACATCCCGGTCCACAACGTCGATTCAAAAACTGCTTACCTTCGACCCCGGCCTTGCTCGCCATAGTACTGGTTCGTGACCGAGTTCTTGAGGACAGACTCCATTTGCGCCATGCGTTCTTCATACGACGGCATTTGTCCAAAGATCAACACTTCACGAGCCTTCAGAGACACAGACGTCGACGATCTATACAGAAAAGGATCAGGATCGGTATGAAAGTAAGCATCGAACGACCATACTTCGCCTCGAGACCAGCCAGGCCTTGCAGAACCTGGTAGAGTCGACTCTCCGGATCCGATACAGCGAGGCCACCATTCTTGACATGGTCAAGGAGAGTCATGACAAGCTTCGCTTTACTCTGAACCTTGATATGGCTCAAAACAAGTGCAACGACCTTGTCTAAGTCATCTTTGTGTTGGTCACGGAGAGCCAAAACGCGAGCTTCGATGCTTCCACCAAAGAGCTTCTCAGTGGCCTCATAGCGCTGCAAAAGGTTCGTGATCGTCTCGGTCTCATGTCCCTTCAAGCCACTCTTGAACCGCTCAACGACGTCAAAGAGATCGCCAAGTTGAGCGCGGAACATGGTCCTATCCTGAGGAAGAACGTGATCCTGAACATAATGATCAAGGAGTTTCTTGATTCTAACGGCGGGGAAGTCTTGGGTATCTCCCTTAGCCTTAGCCGCATCAAGAGCAGCACGTATGCTGTCTTCCAGCTTTGAGGGCATGCGGCCTGAAAGAGCCGAGAGAATGGCACCGACTTCCGAGTAGGGCAGATCGTAGTCGTGGAGAACTTCAATCAGATCTCTGACGGTGGATGCCATGATTGCTTGGTTATCGAAGCCGTCCAAAATATTGTTGAGGAGGGTCAGGCAATAGACAAGGCGCTGGTGAGTCTTGTTACCAACGACACCAGGCGTACCCATCGAGGGAAGAAGGCCCTCGAAAGGCTTGGCGTGCTTAACACGAGCGGGATCATCGAGCGTGAGGATGCCAACGATGTCTCCGGGATCGAGACTGACACCAGGCTGTTTGATCAACTGTACGATACCGTCTTCTGAGGCGACAAGTGGCATGTACATTTTCATGACCTAAAATATAGATTTCAGTATAACTGAGGAGATTCGGCGCACTAAACTCTTACCTCAATTTCCGCATACTGTTCACCGGCATTTATATGGTCGCCACTGTCGACAAAGTACCGGATTAATTTTCCAGGACTTGGACTCCTCAGTTGTGTGGGGTCGTTCTCTTGCTCGATCAAGCAGGTCTTGGCATCAACCATTAACCTTAACGCGCCGACCTCCTCTTGCCAGTACACAGAGTGACTCTTTCCATCCAACAAAACGAGCAGTCCACCATCAGCCAGAGGCCGTGCGCCGACCATGGTCCGTCCACCATTGAGGTAGAGAGCCCATACGGTCATAGAAGAGCGCGCAGCGGTGAACGAGTATCGAACGTTCTCATAGATGAAGTCGATGCTGAAAATTGTCTTCAAGGTATCTCGAGAAGGAACTTGACCCTTGTCCAAAATGCGCTTGTACTCGTTCCAGCAGGCCTCAGAGGCTAGGTATGCCTTGGTAACGGCACCAGAAATAACAGCCAAGGTCGCGTCGGGGCGCTCTGCGGTAAGCCTGTTGCTGATTAGAGAGTCGAGCCATCCAGTGGTGATGGTGTTGTTCTTGAACGCGTCCAATTCGAGCAACTTGATCAGATACTCGACAGTCGTACGAAATTCTCCGCGGATACTGATCTCCTTCAAAGCAATGATCATGTTCTTTCTACTCTCACCCCTGTCTTCGCCATAAGCAAAGATATGACCGAACTGCGAGTCCGCAAATTCGTGTAATCCACCAGCGGTGCTAACGGAGAAGTAACCCCAAACATTCGTGCTGGAGCGGAAGTTCAACTCTTGCAGAGAACCAGAGGATGGCTTAAAACCAGCGTCGGGATTCTCGGCAGTGATACGAACAGCGACGACGTGTCCTTTAGGGCGGGGCTTGCGCTGAAGCTGATTGGCGTCAGGCTTGATCATATCAAAGTCAATCTCGGAAGACGCGTTTGGTGCAACACCATAGAGTTGACGGATATGACGGATACGATGAAGGGGAATACCCATAGCAACTTGGAGTTGTGCAGCGGGTAAATTGACGCCTGAGACCATCTCGGTAGTCGGATGCTCGACTTGAAGACGTGGGTTAAGTTCAAGGAAGTAGAAGTAGTCATCGGAGTGGCTGTATAGGTCTGAAGAAACGTGTAAATTGAACATAGACAGAAGGAAGAGAGCGATGACACGAACATTCGACAGTCCCTGCACTGACGTATCCTACTAACTTAGCGAGACGAACAGCAGCCCTTTCCATCTTTTCAAATGTAGGTTCAGGTGCAATCGTCACAGGCGCTTCTTCGATGATCTTCTGGTGACGTCGCTGTACGGAACAATCACGCCCGAAGAGGGAGATCGCATTTCCATATTGATCAGCAAGGAGCTGCACCTCCAAGTGACGCGCCTGTCCAGCGAGCTTCATTATGAATATCGGAGATCCTATATCGCGATTAGCAAAGCAGAAACAGTGTCTGAAATGGGAACGCACCAGGTATTTCGCCGGCAACAGCGTGGAACGCGTTCTTGAAGGCTTCGGGACTCTCCACCTTTCGGATACCTTTTCCGCCTCCACCCTCACTAGCCTTGATCATGATAGGGTACCCTATCTCCTCCGCGCTCTTTAAACCTTCCTCAACTGAAGTAACACAAGCGTCCATATATGCTTTGTCAGGAACGGTAACATAGCCCTCCTTCGAGAGAATAGTGTCGCGGATGCCAGTTCCAGACCATGGCATAGTAGGGACCTCAGCATGCTGAGCAACGATGGTACTCGAAATCTTGTCTCCCAAACTCCTCATAGCGGTTCCCGGGGGACCAATAAACACGATCTTGTGCTTGCTGGCTGCCAAGCTCTCTGGTAGACGCGGGTTCTCGGAGGCGTGACCCCATCCAGCCCACACAGCATGCACACCTGCACGCTCAGCAATATCGACGATGAGGTCGACGTTGGCGTAGTTGTTGTTATTGGAGCCTCCCGGAACCTCGACATACCTGTCGGCCATACGAATATACTCGGCGTTGACTTTCAAGTCTTCCGGAGTCGCCATGACGGTGAACTCGACCTCACGCTCTCGTCCGAACGTCTCGTAACTCCATTGACGGATGGAACGAATCTCCTTGACGGCAGCGATACCATTGTTCGCGATGAGCACCTATGATGATGATGAGCTGCCTCCGCCTGTCGGAATTTGTATTTCTACGTACTTTAGTGATCACTGTATGCCCTCCGTTCTCCTTGACGAAATCAAGCATGCTACTCAATGGCGCCGCGTCCAAAGAGTTGCCGCCTATGAAAAGTGCACGTTAGCCCCACTTGAAAGCACACAAAAAAAGGCATACCGATAAAATGCTGCACTCTGGAATGATCGTAGGCCGACATGGCGGTTCAGGAGTGGGCGCTGGACGTGCAGAACGACGAGAAAGGTCGAACTGGTTGTTGAAAAAGCGGACACAGTGGAAGGTAATGAAGGAAAAGCAAGGGGTGCCCCGGGTTTTACTGGGGGCAATAACTGATCGGAAGCGCCCCAAAAATCTCGCTGATTATGTCATCCGTCCCACTATAAAGTCCTTCGTCCGTTCTGCTTCACCCATGCACTCATCTACGGAGTCTGCCTAGTCATCGGAGTGGTGATGCTCTCTGAGAAAATTCAATCTGTAGAAATTTCTGCATCCTAGGCTGGTCATTATGGCTACGGGTCTTTTTACGGCAGTCGATAATCTCGTTCCTTGGTGTTCGATCTACTTTGTTCTTCTGGGGATGATTACCGGTCACCATCGACGCGGTGGCGCCCCAAATGTCGCGTATCGGCCCATCCGAGGCGTCTTCGGATGTCAATCGCGGAGGCGACAGTCTGCCTTTTCGCTGACCCCTGCTTTGGTTCCAGTCGAATGATATCCGATTTTGATTGTAGCGAGTCTATCAGAGAGCACAGCAACGACTCGGGCGCATAGGTAAATCATGACGGCAAGTGCGTATCTAGAACGAAGTAGACAAAAAAACATTCGGCATTACTGAACTATATATATTCGAGAGCAACACAAGGACGCTAACGCACCACCCGTAGCTACCTCGGCTCCATTGCGACTCCGTTAAAAGCGGATATCCACACACCATAAAACTGTTGATAGCAAATCCCGGTGCCAGTGCGATGCCAGGTCGCCACCCCTAGGTCCGGCAATATCTCATGGAGGCCCCCTTAAACTTTGAACGCGTCTTAACACAACATTCATTTTCCTATGCTAGTTACGAGTATCAATTAGTTGATAATAATAAATTCGGTCATTGATACCGCTCTCGGAGTCGTCTTCACGCACAGCCCCAATCCCCGTATAACGACAGATCGTGTTCCCCAGTTGCAGTTTTCGCTGTGCCCATATGTACTTAGTCTAAATCTTTGGTGTACCAGAGTAAACGCCCCAACTTCGGAAACGGAACCAAAGCATCCGGGCCGCTCTTATGGCGCAAAACTTCTCCGCGGCCTAACGCGACTTGGTCTACCTAGGTCAGATAACATATCAAATGAAGGCAAGATGGAGGATTGACTTGAGCGTACGATTCTAGAACGGACCAATAGCCCTCACAGAGACAAGTTAGCGTTCTCACAAAGGCGGCACTTCCTGAGTGACATTCCTGACTCCCAATAATTTCGGCTCAAAGGAAACTTGACAGAAATGGATCACGTAGCTGAAAGCTTTTTCACAGACGCGTTTCCGTCTGTTGGAAACCAGAGTCTGGCGGAAAGAATTTTGTTTCTGGCCGGAGGGAAACTGTACAATGATTGTGCAGAAACACAGGCATGCCAGGAGTGCATCCTTCTGAAACACTGAGCTTATGACAAGTAGCAATATCATCTGCAAGGGAGCAACGCGCAAAGCATATTAAGAGCTGTAAATAGACCACACGTGGAGACATGCTCTGATGGAGCATGCGCACTATGCGATTGGAATCATGATCATAGAGTCAGTTGTTGATCAGTTCAGCTAAATTTGAGGACTTACTAGGGTTCGGGAAGATTACATGCAATGTATTGTGTCGTTACTTCATGCAGTGTAACGTGCACATATTTTCTCAGGAAATCGGTGGCACCTGCTAGGAGAACCCGAACTCATACTGTACACCAGTTTACATGTGCGAATTGTTATTGATCGTGAACAGTTTTGATGAATAAATCATGCCTACATACACGACGGAAATGTCATGACTTGTGAAAGAGAAGGATGTTGGGAATATACACCTTGCTAATCGTGGTGATCTCGAACAGATCGGTGAATGCTTGTACATGTCAGAGGCGTCATCGATAGCCACACAAATTGCCAAGAGCGCTCTTTACATTGACGCAAGAGCTTGAGCGTGGCTACAATCAGCTTTGCGCTGTTTTTCCGTGAGCATTCCGACGCTGTTGGAGTTTCTCCGGAACCGACGTATGATAGATGGATCGTCACAGAACGCGTGCGTTCTCCATGGCGCACGATCTATGATGACCAAAAGATAGCGTCCGGGAACTGCGGATTGAACGCGATAGGGTCTAAATAGAACGTGGAACAAGCGAGTCGAAGGTAAAATAGACCATTGAAGTCAACGAAGCTGGACGAGACGAGTATAGCGAACGCGAACATGTGGTCGGTGCATTGAATCAAGCGTAATATACGATGCCAGCCCACATGAACGGGTGCTCAATTGATGGTCAACATGAGGAATGAGGTGGCTTCTCGGATATTTATGCGTACGTGAAGAAGCCAATAGATTAACATCGAGAGATTCTAGTAATCATATGGAGCAGAAGGAGCGGCATTTAGTCAGGAGAACACGAGAACAGGTCGATGATGAAACATCCCTGATAGTATTATGAATGCGAGGCGGCAAACTCGCATTACTGGCAAGGCGAGAAAAGGACCAGGAACGATGATAGTCGAGGGTGGGAAGCACAGACAGGTACGGTGTCGTATGGTTGCACGCCACGACAGAGATCATGGCAGCCAGACCGAGGGCGAGCAAAATTTCGAGGAGCGCATATGGGAGCATGTTCTACGAGGAAAGGGGGGAAGCAAATCACAAGAATCATTTATAAATTTTAGTCCACTACGCCACGGCGGCGGCTTCTCAGAGTTGGGGGAAAGCTAACAAGTCGAGAACCAGTTCGAACAAGGGAGTAGTAGCACAGACCCGTGAGACGGAAGCATGTGGGCGCCCAGGCCAGAAAATTCGAGGATGGCAGGCAAACCAGGAAACGGAAAACGAACCAAACAGATGGTAGATTGCTGGTAAATGAATCGCCCGAAAGCCCGAAAAGAGGACGACCGCAGCCGTTGGGGATGGGTACCATGTGCATGCCACTTTTACAGCCTGCCAGTGTCCGTGCCCAAGTCATAAAAGCCCAGACCACGTGCCCCAATTTTCAGCCCTGGTTCTTGCCTACGACCGGCTCGTTTCACAACCACCTTCATGTCACTTCCCCTGCAAATCACGGAAGGGTATTCCTTCTCTTATATAAAGGCTTCCCCATCTCACCGTATCGTCCAGATCCTCTCTTTACGCACCCACGATGGCAGAGAAAACAGACGCGCCCACCTCTTCCTCCACTGATGCCGGCTCGGGCCCCCGTGCCACCGACGGGGCCTCAGCGCCAAAGGCAATCATCAAGAACGTGGACATGAGCGAGGAGATGCAGCAGGAGAGTGTGGACATCGCGTCGGCGGCACTCGAAAAGTACAACATCGAGAAAGATATTGCCGCACAGATCAAGAAAGAGTTTGATAGAAGACACGGTCCTACATGGCACGTTGTCGTTGGGAAGAACTTTGGGAGCTACGTTACACATGGTGAGTGCCTCTGCCCTGTTCTACGGGGCTCAGTGCCCTCGACGCGTCGTGCTCAGCCTGCTCTTGTGCCTGCCTTCCCCCAGAAACCAAACATTTCATCTATTTCTACGTCGGCTCGCTCGCTATCCTCATCTGGAAGTCATAAAGAGCTGGTCGTGTGGTGTGTTGGCACCAGATGGTGCGGCGGTGAGGGGGGATTATCACTAATGGGAGCGGTAGAACGAACAATTGAACCTACGCTAGCTATCCGTTTAGTAGTCGACGGTACATATTATTTTTTTCTTGTCTGTTCATGTTGTTGCTTTCGTGTGTACATATCTGACCCGATCCCTGGGGATAAGCTAAATAATGTTGCAACCAATACAACTCATGTCATTTGTGCTACGAATTTGCCTCTTTGAGCCGTCGGAAGTTACTCCGAACGATCATGGACGCCTTGGCCTCACTCAACTCGTTCAAATTCGAAAGGACTCTGAATGAAGGTACCCTCTCACCCGCTCCCCGGCCGACCCATGGACTAACCCTTTCGGTTTTAGAGCCCGAAAAGAAAAGAATCGCCCTGCTTGGGTCATTCCCCGCCTCCTGGGCGCTGGTCCATCCAGACGGTACCGAGACCCGTGCAATTGAATATACATCGGAGCGCCAAAGGGCTATCATTCGCATCGAAAAGACCGCTTTCGCTCCAGAGCTTGCCGAACATTTCTTCCACTCTGAACAGCCGACGATCGTCTCCAGCGCGAAGCTAATCCAATCAACCGACATCGTGGGTAGCAACTTCCACGGTCGATCCCCGTCCTTGAATTAATATCCTGATGCAGTACTCGTGGCTCGCAGGTTGGCTATCATCCTCAGTGGAGCAGCAACGGCAGGGGGACGTTAAAATTGACATTGTATGCCCTGCCACAGATGATCATATTCGGAAGGTATCATGCGTACGCGGCCCTGGAGGGCGATCTAGATACTCACAAAAAGTAACAGTATTCCCCACAGAAATTTACCCTCGTGCGAGAGACTCCAGAACTATACGCCAGCGTAGTGAGGCCCTACATCGACTCCTTCCCCCCGGCTCGGACGCGTTGGTATGTCCGCCCTCAAATATTGCGCCGTTCTCGCCCTCATCATGATGATTTTCAGGGTAACAAAAATCCTTTCTGGGGAAGCTGAACAAGAGGCCGTGTTGTTCTCTTCTCCTGAATTTATAATCCTGCCTGACATGAAATGGGACCGACACACCATTGGGAGCTTGTACCTGGTCGCGATCGCGCGAGATCCCACACTTCGCAGTCTTCGTGACCTGCGTCTCGGTAAGAGCATGCAGACATTGAGTTCGGAACTGCGGCCGCTATGATAGTTATCGTCTAGGGCACGTTCCCCTCTTGAAGTCCATTCGGAAAGAGGCATATCGGGTCGTCCAAGAGAAATGGGGGTTGCCAACCGGTTCACTTAGAATGTGGATCCATTATCAGCCCAGTTACTGTTCGTATCCTTGATCATCTTTGGCCTAGATTTTTCCCATCTTGAATCAGATCATTTCCATATCCACATCGCCAATGCAAATTACGAAGGGCCGGGATTTGGTATGGCTGTGGGGCAGGCACATCTCTTAGAGAATGTCATATCTCTGGTGAGTTTCAATGTAATGATGTATAAGCCATTACCTGATCTGTTCTATCCATTAGCTCGAGACTGCGGCTACGAGTGGCATCCACATCTTTGAGCGCATGGCATTGACTTACGGATTGGGCGAACAACATGGTCTTTACCAGGCGATGATCGAAGCACAAGGCAATTTGGACTGATTTTAAATTCTGCTGTGATGAGACAATGTGCGATTATTTTTACATCTAGTAATAATGATGTCTAGTGGTATGTAAATAAGGGTATAGAAGTAGTATGTATGATACAAATAGAGGGAAGTTGCTGAGTGCTAGTGCTGGATACATTAGGGCTGTTGATACATGTTGTTGTCCGCGAGAAAAAAATAGAGAAGAAAAAGAGTGGAAGGAGACCTCATCCTCGGCCAATGACCTCCAAGTACAGTCGACCGACACAAACATCCCCGTCGTACACACCCGCATCGAACTCTCCTATATCCGCCGTGCTGGGCACACCATAAAACGCTACGGCGCCCGATCCTCGTCTCAAATTAAGGTCAACATGTAAGAACTTCGGCAACTTTTGTCCAGACACTAGTCTCGCTTGCAAGCTACGAGATCCACCATACGAACCTGGAGACGTCGCTTCAAGGGCAATACGGAATTTGAACCGCTCTCCAGCTCTCGCTACCATTTTGACTGCTTCGATCTCGCCCGTCTGATGCCCGTCGTGGGAAGACTCCAGCGAAGAAAATGAAGACCTGACATTCGTTGAAACCGTCAGTGTCGATCCAGCAGTGTTTACAGGATGCTCTGCGCCAAGCGCATGCACATAGTGTATACCAATAGCGAGTTCGTCGCCGCTTCCACTCTTCTTCACACCCGAGAATGGTGTCCGTGTCTGCTTCTCTACAACCGCTTTCTGGCTCACGACTCGTTGAGGACCCTCGAAGCTGCTTTCGGGAGAATCAGGAGACGTCACAGACATACTGGGAACTGGGACACGAGTCGCACTGGTGAACGGTACTAGACGAGGCCGAACAGCGACAGGAGATGGCAAAGGTTCGTGATGGTCGGAAGATGTAGAGAAGGCACTTCGTATGCTAGCCCTGGACGCCGTCTGCACAACAGCTTCGGCGGCATGAGCGACAACAGATGCGATGGAGTCCCTGGATACATTTCGACTATCCTCGAAATGAACAACAGGCGGAGGACGAGTTAAACAGTCAGTCCGTCTCTGCGGAATAGAGCCATCATCAGACGACGACGAAGTTCTTGTCAAGAAACTGCTGCCAGGACCCGAGTTGAGGTCGCTGAAAGGATCAGGGGGGGAACCAGAAACCGGAGCCGGGGTGATCAATATTGGTTTTCCAATGACTGGCCGGTTCAAATTGATGGCTTGAGGAGCTCCCCGTGATCGAGCATATTTGTCACTGACGGTTCGTACGGTTTCTCGAATGCGCGTGATAAACTCCCGCTTGCTCATTACTCCGGGACTCTGTGGTCCAGCGCTGGTCGAATTGGACGGCAGATCTGAATGACTTCTTTCCAACACGCGATGTAAACCAAGATTTCCGTAATTGAGAGGACTTCGAGTATGCGCTGGTGGCTGGTGATATATAATCAATGATTTGGGATGGTTCAAGATGGCGAAAACTTACTTTCTCCGAATAGCCGTATCCTTTTCCTTCTTCTACGCCATACCATTTACGGTCCTTTTCAGACCAGGCTTGCTGACCCATTTGACCTCCCAAAGCCGTGTCTTCAACTCGCGCGCAGCGCCTGAATACTGCCAGAAGAATTCCTAGGCCAAGCAGCCCACCAATTACCCCAAACGCTATGCTCAATCCCAGGACAAGCCTAGCGTGGGCTGGACCAGACAGGCCGCCATGGTGACCTGAGCCATCAAAGTCCTCTGATTTGTGATTAGAAGGAGCAAGAGTGACGGAAACACTCGTGTGCGAAGTCGAATGTGTAGTACGGGAATACGCAGCGAATGTGACGTTAATAGGCTTCTTGGAAAAATTGCTCGGAATGGTGCCATTCAGCAGGCCAGTATGGCTATCGAAGAACATGACGTTGCCGGCCTCACTAGGATCATAGGAAGCACTCAAGTCGACGGCGTTCGATTCGCTGGTGTTAGAGAAATAGGGCTTCAGATCAAATTGTAAGTGACCATTTCCACCGACCACGATAGGCGGTATTGTGTCTGTAGAAAAATAAGAAGGAACCAATGCTATGGATACGTTGGTCTTGAGTGTCTCGTTAAAGACGGTGACCAATTTGACGAAGAGAACTGGTTTGCCGCTCTGAGGGTCCGAAGCCGAATTTCCAGACAAGCGCCTAGTCTTCTGGTCATACGATAACCATGCACAGCAAGATGTATCGACTAACAGGTCAGCAAGGTATCCGGGTTGGAATGGTTCGCCATCTACTAAAACACCCGAAAAATCCAGCGACGAGTTCAGAGCTAGGCTGAAAGGTGTGCCGGCAGTGACGTTGATGGTGGGGAGAACTGCACGAGATAAGGAAACGTCGTGATCAGCCAAGACAACATCGAATCGTTGTTGTAACGCAGTTGTTCCTTCTTCATCTGATGCATGTAGGACCAGATTATATGCCGAAGGTATAGGCACAGATTCCCTTAACGGAGTGACGCCTCCGAGAGTAAATTCTTGGGAGTTATACCGCATCCAAGAAGGTATAGGCGAGCCATCTGCTTGCAACAACGCGTAGTACAAGCGGTTCGAGGAAGTGAACGTGTTTCCCTGAAAGCCGATGCTAAAGGACCATTTTGGTGGGATCCGCAGTGCAGGATTCTGAGTCGCTAGTGCAGAAGTCGCGTTAATTTCGAATACGGATGATAGCGAAAGATTGGGCAATCGAAACTGAGATGCAACGGGAGTGTTAAGGGTAGGTGCCGGGTTGGATGTAAGGAAAAGACTGAAAGACGAAGAAGCAGAGGACCCGCAGCCCCGAGCAATCACTGTGATGTTGATGCTCGAACTGTTTCCATCGTCCGCTGTGGGTTTTCCGTAGAATGTGGTCGAGTCAGGGTCAAAAGATAGCCAGGTAGGCAAGCTCGACGTCGACAGATTCAGCGCGTCACTGCATCCGCCAAAGGTACTGTTCGAAATGGTCCAAAGGTAGGTCTCGCCAACACGTGCGACAAGCGGGAGTTGTGATGCTAAATCAACCGAGACGAACACGCCGGATGCCAGAGCGGGTAACGCTGAAATGAGGGAGAGCAAAAGAAAGGATACTGTAGAGATGGACAAGAGCGAGCGCGCCATTTTGCTTGACGAGTCGCCCAGCGAGCTCACTGTTCGCGACGATGATGGCGGATTTCAGGAAGACACTAATCAACACACACCAACAACGCGTCCGCTTTCGTCACGCGTAGCTCCTAGGCCGCCGACAGTGTTAACACAAATAATACCAACAATATAACATGCTACTCTATAAATGATGAAAGAAAGCAAGAAGAACATGCGTCGTAAGTAGATGGATCCATAACAGGTAGTAAATGTCGTGAAGGAAAAAAATAACATGAGAATACAACAGAAACATTTCAAGCACCGGGTAAGAATACATTTAACCCCGCTGCTTGGATCTTGGCCGGGTCCTCCTGGTTTAGCATAGAAATGAGTTGAATCAGTTCTGCCCGAATCTCATCACCAATTTGGTCAGGTTGAGGTGGTAAGACAACAGCAAATTCTTGTAAAAGGGTATCAAGATAAGGGAGGAGGACGTTGGAATTGGTTCGGAAGAGGTGGAAGATAGCGCGGAACACAGGACGGTTCTCTAGGAAGTCATTCTTCAATGGAAGTGCATTGAGCCAGACAGGAAGGACTTGGTCGAGGGGCAGGGCAGCGGTATTGCGTACGATGAGACGCGCAACAGCGCCAGCCGCATTGTCCTTGGCATTGAGGCGGGTCGCCGGACTTTCAGGAACGACAACGAAGAGAGGTTGAAGGGCTGCGAGGACGTGAAGATATTGTGGCGACATATCCATCTGAGAATGTTCTACGAGCAGTCCAATACCAAATGCTGCATTGCTAAGAACCTCGGGCTCTTCGTCGCTTAAAGCGCGGTAGAAGAGCTCAAGAAGGGGTTCTGAGGATGGCGTAACTGACTCTTTCATGCCAGCAATGATTTCGGCCAAGCAGCCAATGGCAGATGAGCGATCGCTAAGCGAGCGGCCTTTTTTCTGGAAATGAAAAGGTAATTTAGTTGCCAGGACGCTCAAACCGACAAAATGCACTTACGTAGAACTTGGAGATAAGAGGGAAATATGTGCCAAAGGCAGGAGCAAAATCAGCGCCCAAGACATTAGCCAAAGCGGACACAAGGTCTCCAGCGGACGAAATCAGGACAGAATCATATTCAGCCTGATCTTCGGGGGCTTCTTCACTTTCATCCTGGTCAGGATCTTGTTGACAGAACGCCTTTTGGCCGAGGATTTGAAGAGCGATCTCCGATACTCGGTCGAGGTCTGTCAAGTCATAAGGGTATGAAAGAGGTAAGATCGGCAAAGAACATACAGCCATCAACAAGTGCGGGGCCAATCTTGTTCAAAGTTTCCGCGAAGCCAACACATAGAGATGAGACGACAGACCTATGAAATGAAAACGATCAGTTCGAAGTTCCGTAGAGTATGACTAATATATATATAATCAGGATAATAATAAAAATAGTCTCATGCGCATTTGCGTCGAAGTGAGCTGAGTTAAATTTTTCATCACGCAGCCATAATGCTGACATGAAAGGAAGGGAAAAACTCACTTGTTGTCTTCCGTCTGGTACATATCTAATAAATTGGGAACAACGTGGTTAATTAGGTCCCGCACGGTACTTTGGACAGGCACTTGCTACAAGCACTGTTAGGTCATCGGTAATTCTGAGCCTATGATTGCGACGCACCACGACTTTACCGGGGACCCAGTCTTGGTGATCACTCAGATCGTAGAAGGTCCTGACAATCTCGAGCAAAGAGTCCATCGCACTCTTCCTGATGCCCTCATAGTAATGGTTAAGAAGCTCTGTGAGCTCCAAGGAGCAGGGCTCAATATAAGGGAAGAAATGATGCTTGGTGGAAGCGAAGAGAGTGCCAATGGTGTCAGCAGCAATCTCTTTCTCAACCGCAATCGCGCTGTTGACATCCATCATCTTATTGAGATCGATATCGTCCAACTCAACGCCATCCGCACCGTGACCATCGTCATCAGAAATTGCAATGGCATTGGAAGGAGAAGACCCGGAGTCAAACGCCGCAACAGCCTCAGCGACAGAGACTAGAAAGGAAAACGTCAAAAATACGAAAAGATAACAGTGAAGTGACGCATACACTCTGCTCCGCCTTCGTCCTGTTTGCAGCTCTGTAGCAATGGAGGAACGACATTAGGCAAATAAGGGGCAAATTCTTCACCGAACACCCTGGCCATAACGCCAAAGAACAAGAAACTGCATTCTCTCAAACGAGCACTCTCCATCTCGATTCCTTGGAACGCCTGCTTCATCATGTTAGCGAAGTAGGGCCGGAAAAGATCTTTGCCAACGGCTTCGGCGAAGGTTCCAATAGCATCCATGGTGATGCCCCGAAGCTCGGTCTCCTCTCCCTCGCCGGTGAGCACAAGGAAATGCTGTAAACGTAGCATAGTGTGCTCGAAGTATGGAAGGAAACGTTCCCTGGAAGCATGTGCTGCACTTCCGATGGCCCCGGTGACGACGGCTTTTACGGAAAGAGGTGCTGTCTCCAGGAGACCAGCAAGCCGTTCCATGATAAGATGAAGATATTGATCAATAACATCGTGTAGGATCTCAAGGAGAGTGTCGAGAGCTCCACAGGCGGCGCGCTGAGTGGGCTCATCATTGATGAGATTCATTATGGCCTGCAAATCACGAGCTTTAGATGTAAATACCCTTTATAAAGAACCAACACTTACTGGAACGAGCATGGCGTGTTTGGCAACGCACTCGTCTTCGAGCCATTCACAGAGGCAGCTAACAGCAGCGCAGGTCGCTTTCCTGACACCAGCATCATTATCTTGCAAGCCTACTTCAATCATGGGCCAGACTTGAGCCATTTGAGCTCCCATAAATTCACTGCAACCTTCGACAGCAACACCAAGAGCTAGCATGGCACCTCGCCTCTGGGTAGGGTTAGCCGAAGAGAAATACTGCACAATGAGGCTCCGCAGGAATGGGAAGACTTGAGTGGGCGGCAAGTTGGAGGATAGGCCATCAATGATACGAAGAGCAGACTGAAATGAGGCTGTTAAGACAAATTGCATGCCAAGAAGACATCACACTCACACGGGAAGGCGCTTCGTCGTCTACATCCTCAGGTTCTTCTTCAGTCGTGATAGGCATGAGATGCTCCAACATTACGGGAGCAAGACCGGCACTCTGGACTTTGGATTTCTTGCTAGTTCAGGGTTTATCAACTCAGCAAAAGTCGGCGCGACAGACTCCTTGACACTCACTATTGAACGGTCCAATTCAAAGCATTAAGAGCTAGAACTCTCAAGTCAGCCTCGAAACTGCGATTGCCTCCGCATTGGAGAAGGAAATTGACAAGGTCGGGGATGTTCTTGCTAAGGATGGGAACTTCCTGTAGATAGTGTCAAGATGTCAATGTCAACGCCGAAAACTGAACGATACCTACAAGGATGAGAAGAGTCTCCAAAACATCGAACAAATGACGCGCTCCTCCATCATTTCCAGTCTCGACCGTTTGGCCAATGACTTGAATGATAGAAGGAAGGAGGGTTTGATACATGGCCTAGAATGTCGTCAGAAGATATTTCAAAACGAAATCAACGAGCACATACGAGCTCCTGCTTGTCGTCAGAATCGATGTACTGGGCGATAACCCCCAGCGCCCTGTATACTGAATCAGTCACGTCACAAATTAACGACTCGTACCAACCTGACGGTGGTGATGCGAACTTCGATAGACTCCGGATCATTTATAGTTTGATTGAAGAGCTTGAATAGCTCCACAAGGTGAGTTTGGAAACCTTCACAGATGTTCTCGAGTACGGAATATAGCATGAATGTACCGACTTCGCGGTGGGCAACCACGGGAGATGTGCAAGCCTGATGGAGAAAGGGCAGAAGCTGTGGCCAAGTCCCTGCAGGGACTTCAATTGATGAGATAGCGGCCAGGACGCGTGCCGCAGAGTGTCTGACAAGCGTGCTACAGCCAATGACTCAGATAGGAACAAGGAAACTCGAAATGACAGTAGAACATACCTTTGTTCTTTTAAGATGAGCTCGGGGAAGTTGGCCTTCAACTGATCGCGCTCTGCCTGAAGGACTGACATCCACAACTTTCCACTATCGTAATCGATGCGTTTTCTTAACTCTACGGCCGCAAGTTGGCGGATCTGATAAACAGTCGCGTTTATGCCTCTTTCCACGAGTTGACAAAGCGAGCGACACGTACGGCTTGTTCTTCGGAATTGGCGATGATATACGCGAGGGTGGGGATACACTCCGCATTCTTGTAATACTGTTGCTTCAACTGAGCAGTTGCCTACGATCGTGAAGATGCATCTGAGCATGAAAATCATAGGACCAAGATTAAAGGTTTCTCACAGCTTTCAGTTGTGCTGTGTCGTTGGAAAGTGTCTGCCTGAGCAGGGAAAGTAAACCCTCCGTGAAATTGGACTAAATGGAAGATTAGACGCTGGCGTCGCGCACATCAGACCAGATAGGGAGCTCACAGCCATAGTAGCGGGCAGGAGAAGGGGGGGAAGGGGAGAGATGAGGGAAGATGGTGGTTAGGGATTAACGAAAAGAAAAGATCCAGTGAAGCCAAAATTTTTGTCGGAGTTGTAAAAAGTAACCAAAATAGTTTTTCGGCATATCCCGCCGACTTCACCTTGCCACCCCGTCCCAGTTTGGCTTGGTCCTGGTCCTGTTGCCACTTTCTACCCCGGTGTTTTGGTACTTTGAAGTTTCGCCTGTGGCTTCCATAAACCTGCTAAATGGACACGCTATCACGGGGGCCATCGATACCACAGAATGATGTCTTCTAACGATAGATGTCTGTACCTTGGGCCGTCCTAGTAATCCGTTCGCGACACTGCTTGCCGTTTACGTGCTTCTTTGTTACCACGCATTTGTGTCACAATAAGGCCCTTGCTATTACCTTTGTCCTTCAAGCATCAACGTTCAACAGCAACTTCTTGGGATAATGTAGTCTTGATCGCGGTGACTACCATTGTTTAACAAAGTCCTTTGCCACAGTGGCTTGGTACTCCGCTCCAGCTAATAAACCGCGTTCTCTCAGTTCCCAGTCTTTCTTACCCCGTCGTTCCAGGTGAACGACACACTACTCTAAACTTAGCCATCTTCATCACATTCGTTCAAATCTCACCGTCCTTCCTCTGTTTAAATTATGCCGCGCAGCCTTTCATTCCGACAACGCCTAGCCAGCTCTCCTCTACGTCGTTCTAAGAAGCCCTTCAAATCTGGGTGAGTGGCACGCTATGTTCTCGCCTCTTATGTTCCTTCATCTGCATTTCCAGTGCACATCCACGCCTCCCATCGCAAGATTCGCGCTCTTGTCCAGATGCAGAGGGCGCCGCTCAGCTTCCTCAACCTCGTCGACGCCGACGTACATCCTTGAAGAGGTGTTTTGTATTGTTATGGAAGCGCTTTAGTCGGCCGAATCGCCCCAGGCAATCGGGGCGATTCTCATTTGTGCCTCCCGGCTTCACCTTTGTCTCCATCATCTCTATGCCCAGAAAGAGAGACAGTAGAGAAATTCGGCGTGCACGACGATTCGGGGTCCTCTTTGAAGAAAGTGGGTAGTCTCTACTTAGCTGATTAAACTGTCCTTTGACATAAGGCCACGATGTAGCTCCCTTCTCCCTCAGAGGCCTTGTCTAAAAATTGGATTTTAGCGCGCTCTCTACCGTCCATGTCTTACTCTATGCACATAAAGGACAATGGTACATGTTTATAGGACATTTATTACTGTAGACTCACGTCTATACTACGTCTGTACGACATGGTCGTCTCCATCTTCGGTGGCAACGTCAGTTTGAAGCTTTCCTAATCCGAGCAGCATCGAGGTCAAGATCAGAAATGCAGCCATGACGCTGTACATGATCTTGAGCTGTCCCGTACTGGACAATCTGTGCAAGGCGCTCTCTATAAAACTCGTCTTGCCCCACAGTCAATGTAAGTCATACCATACATCGCGATAATACATACCGAAATGATTAGCCCTACTTCTTGAATGGCGGCAAGGGATCCAAATAAAATGGTTAGTCTCGACGTATGTCCAGCCTGTGTGGCCTCAAGCGAAGCCAAACAAAATAAAGCCGGAATGACACCGATGAATAAAAACGAGACGGAGTTGAAGAAGAGGTGGACGAGCCGCGCGGGTTCGGTGGTAGGTATAGCAATGACCAACAGGGCCAGAAAAGCGTCAAGGGAGACACTATACTGGACCAACCGCTTGGTGATATACAACAAGGAATGTAGCTCTTTCCCATAGATGCGCTTCAGTAGGCGGTTTGAACCTGTATTCAAGGATATTTTTCACTTGCCAATAATGAATCGGGACAAGACCTTACCAGGATATATATATACAAGAGCAATAGAGGTCACTCCAAAAATGTACAGGGCGTAAAAGAAAGCCTATCCCACTTTAGGAATCTCATCCTCTTCAGTCTTCAGACACTCACGAAATCGCTGAAATGTTTATATTGCCACAGATGTTCATAAGCCCATTTGAGGTACGGAAAATCCTACCAAAGCGAATTAACATCGGGTGACTTTCAGATGCAAGAGGTGCTACCAATGTCAAAGAATAAAGAAACACTGAAAGACTTAGGATTAGGTATGACCGACGGTGGAGAGGTGAGGCGGCGAAGGAATATGGGAATTCGGCACGGAAATCAGACACTATATCTCGACGTTCCTGGATGCCCATTGTTTGGAGGGATTCCGGAAGTATTGTTGCAATCCAGAGTAGGTTCGCAGTAAGGACAAGTGCATTCATCATGAATGGATAAGAATTTTCGGGATATATCTGGCCACCCAAGGTGTTAAAGTTGCCTAACTACACATCAATTCGCTTTCTGCTCAAGAGAACGAGAACGAGAACGAGAACAGAGCCGGACGCACCTGAATAGCCATGACAGCTGTGACATATGCAAAAGCAAACAGCGCGCTGAATTTTCCAAACCTAATTTATTTTATCTGTCAATAATAGAAGTGGAGAGTCTGAAGACTGCGCTCACCTGGACGATAACGAAGTACAGTCGGTAACGTAACTGTATACCAGATGTCATTATATCCATAGAACAGTAAGGCGGATACGTACGCAAGCAGGGTTCCATATAGCAGTGCATGTCCGCCAAACAAGCCATGTAATACAGATAGCATCAAAAGAGTCGGGGCATTTGCCGACTTGATTCTATCAATGCGAATTAAGCACACATCCCTAGAGGCAACTTGAAATTTTGTGGACTCGCGTACAGTTCTGGAACTTACAGAACAAGAAGAAACGAACAAGCTAAAAGCAGGACGGGTTTCCGGCCCCAAACATCTCCAAGACGACCCCACCATCCAATAGAAACGAGGGTAAACAAGACGCGGAATATGATCATAACTTAAGAGAGGAAGATAAGAAGCGACAGTCAGACATCTCTGACAATGAAGCGAAGAAGCTCACGGTCCCCAATGCCTACCCCTCCAACACTGGGAGTGTACCAGACATTCTTGATATAAAATGGAATATAGAATTCGTGAATGCCCCACTTAGATCTATCAGTATAGGGCAAGTCGCAATCAAAGTATGCACCTGTATTGAAAACAGCAAAATAACAGGAAGGAGTCTGATAATTGCATTAGTATAAATGGCACGTGAGCGCGATCGACGTCTTACGCAGCAATACTCCCTGCATGAACTGTATGACTGACAACGCGATTTTGCAGCAAAGGAGCTTGCTCAGAAATAACTTGTGTTGGATCTGCAGTCAGTTCTGTCATAGTGAGATGAAGAGAAGAAGCTCGGGACCGTTGCCAGGTAACAGCACCATCAATTGGAGGCTGTGGCTGGTCAGGCACTCGTGACAAATTTACCTTGGTCTTAAAATAATCATGTAGCTCGTTCTCCAGGTCGAAATTCGTAGCCTGATTTATCCTCGACGCATCCTGTGGATAGTGATTTTGATTTTGATGGATGGGTTGACTTGTGTAAACAAGACATACTCGTATTTACTTACACTTCCTTGTTATGAATGACGACTGGTTCGCCCGACAGCACGTCTTATGATCCAGTCTGTTTGGAAGGGAAAAGAAGAGACCAAGGACGAATTCTCCGATAACACCACCACTCACTAATATGTTGCTACTATGACCTCAAATCTTCAAGCATGGATTTCTTTCGACGCCTTGCATGATTGTTGAATGATAGAATACCTGTATACAGACTCCATTGAATCATGAGGAAATTGAGCACTCTTGATACCTATCAGAACTCGATCTTAGTATCAAGGATCTTGTTTGAGAAGAAAGCTGTGGGTGGATTATCCTGCTAATTTTGGATGCCGGTCCGTGGTCTTATTAAGGGCCGACGGCCATCTTATCTGCCCCTCGTGATCGCATACATTTATCACTGCTATCTCATCATGTCGTCGTTTTCCCATCTTCAAGGCCGGCCACCATGTCTGAAAAGACCTTGATACCACCCTGTGCGCTTCAGCAAGTCAACGGAAGGAAGAAATCGGCAGTTCTCACCCGACTCTTTGCCGGAATCTCTGTTTGCTTTCTATTACTCGCTTCGCAGGTGCTATGGCTTCACTGGGCCAAGGATAATACTACACATATTCCCCTTCATGCAGCAGAGACTTTGCAGAAATGCAAGCTTCTTGATGTGCCACCGGGTCCACCACCAGGTTTCCGCTCGCGGACAGAATCGGACCGTTTCGTACCGGGAACGAAGGCTACTTTACTCAAGAACGCGACGATCTGGACTGGACGCGTAAATGGACTTGAAGTTGTCAGAGGAGACATCCTGCTAGACAAAGGTATCATCAAAGCCGTCGGAGTCATTGATCCCGGTGCACTGGCTGCATATACGGTGCAGGACCTTGTCACTTACGACGTCGGTGGGGCATGGATTTCTCCAGGGTATGTAATCGATCAGCTGTATACCTCCTTGCTCATGTCATCTCAGAATTGTTGATCTTCATTCACATATTGGTGTCGGTAGTTCACCTCACCTGTCGGGGGCGAGCGATACCAACTCTCGCCACGGTATCATTCAGCCATGGCTTCGCAGTCTCGACGGACTCAACAGTCACGATGACTCTTACCGTCTCTCTATCTCTGGTGGTGTTACTACAGCTCTTGTTCTTCCTGGTTCTGCAAATGGCATTGGTGGACAAGGATTCGTCATTAAGTTGCGTCCTACTGCTGAACGGTCGCCGTCGTCTTTACTGTTGGAACCACCTTTCTCTATCAACGGCACGGAAGTAGATCCATCCTTACCGCCCCGATGGCGGCAAATGAAGCATGCTTGTGGTATGTGCCGCTGGAGCGACGCTTTCCGGAAGGAATGATTATAATAACATGTATAACTGCATTATAGGAGAAAACCCCAGTATGTTCTGTTTGAACCTTCTTAAAAATGACTAATCTTTGTGTAGGTCGGGTGTATTCCGGTACACGCATGGACACGATATGGGCACTCCGAAACGGGTATTCCGTTCCTGACTATGGAACTATTCATAGTCAAGTCTCACGAACGTCTCTAGATACGAAAAGGCTCGCCAGATCAAGGAAAAACAGGATGACTACTGTGCGAAAGCGCTTACCGGTAACTGGCAGGGCCTAGGCGCATTTCCAGAAGAATTACAGTGGGAGGCCCTTGTTGATGTGTTGAGAGGCAGGGTCAAGGTTAGCAGCTATTCAATTAAAAGGATCTTTCCCTCACTCCGAGCTAGGTTCAAAACCACTGTTATGAGGCTGTCGATTTGGATGGGATCGTCCGTGTAAGATCAACCCTGCACATTGAAGAGACTGTATTGACAAGACCGTAAGCTCACCAACGAATTTAAATTCTCCGTTGCTGCTTTCCATCATGCACATGAAACATACCTGGTTCCCGACTTGCTTAAGAAAGCTTATGGTTAGGGACCTATTATGGACGGGTTTTTCCGCTGACCGTTCTTTAGGCAAACCACCCGCGATTGCACTTTTTGCTACCAATGCCAGATATAAACGTGAGGCGTATCGTGGATCAGAGTTTGCGCCTCGTATTTTAGCAGATAATGGGCTCAATGTTGTCATGAAGGCGAGACGCTCTGATATATTAGTCGGCTCGCCCACTTATATAATCTCACAGAGTGACCACCCAGTCTTGAATTCGCGATACCTTCTTCACGAAGCTCAACAAGCGCACTACTATGGATTAGGAGATAACTTGGCGCTAGCGTCCGTAACATCTACACCTGCATCTGTAATGGGACAAGACCACCGAATAGGTTTCATCAACGAAGGATACGATGCAGGTATAAAATCTCTAAATGAAGTGCAGTACACCCTTTTTACCTTACTTCTAGATATCGTCGTCTGGGATAGCCACCCTCTTGCTATTGGCGCGACGCCGAAACAGGTCTATATCGATGGAATCGAACAAATCGAAAAGCCGTATTCTAATCCCAAACCGACTGCATTACAAAGTGTACCAAAAACGCCGAACTTCGACGATGAGGCTGCGGAAACGCTCAAGCATGACGGACTACCTCCATTGGAGACAAAGCAGACTACGTCCGAAACTGTTGTTTTCGTTAACGTTTCCGACGTTTATATACGAGATCATCACACAGTGAAGCGCAGATTTTCTGCTCAACAATCCAAAGAAGCAGGTGTTTTAGTGGTCGAGGCCGGAAAAATCGTCTGCGCAGGTGTCAAGGCGACTTGTCTGGCAGAAAACGCCTATCACGACGCTGTCGTCGTCGATCTTGTCGGGGGTTCTGTGGCGTGCGTCCGCAGGTCTCCGTGGTTTTGAAATTTTATTGACCTTTCCGCAGTCCAGGATTTGTATCATTTGGCACTGCACTGGGTCTAAGCCATATTTCCGGTGAAGCAAGCACCAATGATGGTCCAGTCATAGGACCGCTGCTATCTAATGTCCCAAGTATTCTGGGTGGAGACGGTACAGTTATCCGGGCCTCAGATGGGTTACAATTTGCCTCAAGAGATAGCTTGTAGGCTCACTTCCACTGCTTATATGACGTTGGTTGACGTAGGACACAGACTCGCTTATCGCAGCGGCGTAACTACCGCCATCGTTGCACCTGTAGCTCGTGGCTTGATATCCGGACTGACAGCGGCATTCTCCACAGGTTCTGCCCACAAGTTGCAGAAGGGGGCTGTGGTCCAAGACGCGACTGCTCTACATGTCATCGTTTCCCTCAATTCTCCGATCAGTGTTAGCACTCAGATCGCCACACTGCGCCGTCTATTATTAAGAGGCGGAACTGGTGATCTCGGGGCTCAGTTCGAGCGCGTCGCGGCTGTATGTAGCATTGGTGTAACGGTTATACGGTCGGATTCTCATTCCGCTTGTTTCAATAGGGCAAAATTCCGCTTGTTATTGATGTCGACAATGCTGACATCATGGCTTCGTTGATACAGCTCAAGTCCGAAATAGAAAGGACTACCGGAGTTCCGTTACGAATGACGTTCGCAGGTGCCGCGGAAGCTCACCTACTTGCAGCCGAGATTGGGTATGCTGGCATTGGTGTCATTGTAGTACCGTCACGGCCGTTCCCATCAACATGGGAGGTTCGGAGAATGTGAGTCCAAATAAAGATCGTGAAATGATACCATGTCTAAGGAGGCAATTATAGTCTTCCTGGGCCTCCTTTGAGCGAAGATAATGCCATTGGTGTTTTACAAGCACATAATGTAACTGTCGGCATCGGAAGCAGTGGTACATGGTCCGTGAGAAACGTGCGCTTTGATGTTGCTTGGGTGAGTGGCTTTGCAATGCTTCTGTCTAAGGAACTTGTATCTGATCGATAAACAGGCGGCTTTGGAGACGCGTGCGGCATTGTCGAAGTCTGAGGTGTTGGCATTGGGGTCAGCCAATATCGAAACTCTTCTTGGCATCGAAGATGATGCCAGCGATCTGGTGGCTACGAGGTCGGGCTCCTTGCTTGACTTTGAAGCCAAAGTGGCCGGAATCATTTCTTCGCGCCGAGGATTAGTTGATATTCTGTGAATTGTCCTGATCTAAGTGTAATAGGATGATCGGTGAGACATCATCGAATCGCATGTGAAATTGTCGCGTGCACGTCTCATTTACAGACGGCGGAACCTCAAAAAAGACAAGTGTTGAATGAATATTCCAAGAACTGAATGGGATGGTGCAAGTGTTTAGCTTCCGAGGTTGAATTTCACATGGTCTACTCCACGACTGATTTTTTGTATTTCTTCCAAGGAATGTGACGCTCTTTGTTCGTCACCATCCTGATCAGTGACTATAAATTTGTCTTGTGCTCCAATCCTTGAAATCAGGTATCTCTTCCTTACCTTTTCCTTCATCATGGCCCACTACAGCACTGTCTCGGTGAGCTTTGTGGATGCTCGCAATGTTGGGCACCCTACTGACTACTATTCTAGTCCATAAAGATCCCTCTTCCTGTAGCCAGTGTCCATACGAGTAAGACGACTGTATCGTCTCTTAAACGTGAGTCTTTGCATTTCCTCATGCCGCAGCATCTCAAGCTGTGCCTCAGATCTCAATGTTACGACTGAACTGCGAAGTATTTCGAATTCGCTTGATGTGTCCCAGGAACGGGCTGCCCTGTGAGCCCATATGTTGTCACCTAGGATCTCGGTGTATTGACGGAATCATTCTCAGCGACCGTATCGCGCATGCTTTCGCCCCGCGCAGATACGAAACCGATAACTAACCGCCTATTTATATAAAATATGATCATTGCATCATCACGCATGTTATTTTTACGGTACAGTATTGAAATTCTATCATTCTGGGCGGATAGGCTTGGCTGCTATTTATCTTATCTGTAATATTACGTCATCATTTTGAGGACGAAAGCGGAAACAAGGCGGGTAGGTATGTCGCTTGTCTTTCGCTTCGACGACCATTGTCCAGCCTGGCAACGCACTGCTTATCACTTTGTTCTCGACACTTCTTCTGTGAACAATGCGCCAACAATGCGGCCATGAGCCATGTCACCTCCAAAGTTCTCGAAGGTGAAAGTAATACTATAAAGGGAGGGCGGCGACAGATCCTCAGGATCCTCACATCCGTTTTTTTTACCCGTCCTATTGAACATGCTTAGTCTGTCGTACATCGTCCTCACTCCTAGACGCATTCGCCTACCGGGCGAGCTTTCAAAGCCTAGACATAGGAGGAGATCCATCTGGTGAGTGTTAGTTAAGAGTTAGACTCGTCTATAAGTATCTCATATTTTCCCAGCGTATCCACTACCCGATGGTTCTCTCGCCTTGTATCAAGGAAACCAAAGCCAGTCTCAGTAGGGTCAATATACAGTTATCGTCATACTTCTACACCGACCTTGAGACTCCCGATGCATGAACCCTACGATCACTACTAGCCTTCGCATTTGGCGAATTTATTTTGTTTGTTTTGGAATCCGGGTGCGTACTTCTCCCCGTGGACTGTATAATGTTCCTCATGGTTTATGCACAGGTCGCAGTTGTAATAATGTATCGTTGAATATAGAACCCTGTATTACCGTTGAACGCAGACACCAGGCTTATACCTCTCTCATCTCACACCCTCACCTGCATCACTCGTCACCCAAGTTCGCGTTCCTTCCGCAAGGAATGTGGACCAATAGGAGATGATCGCTTTGCTTGGTACAGCTGGACGCGGCTTTCGAAGACCTCCTTGCCTGGCTGCCAGCCTACCTCTCGTCCATTGAGGTCTGCCATTACTACAACGGAGTTGTAAAAATGGATCTGCATTGCGGTAAACCGGTCATATTCACGCACAAGGCAGTTGCTTGTCAAGTTGACCAGCCTTGCTGTCCGTCTTTTCCTCGTGTCCTTGTCATCGGGCCTTGTGCTCGTTCAGGGATGATTCTCCGATTCTCACTTGGCTTCGCTGCCTTGGACACCAGACCACATGGTGAGACGAATGCTATGGCCCGGATCGTAATGGAAGTTGGCCCTCCAAATATTATGAACGCGTGGTCCCCTTCGTTTTGTGCTGGACCACATTGCAATTGGATGCGAGAAATAAGAGAAGGTTCATTCGTATTCCTTGAACGTCTTCGCATCCTGGTCCAAGCTGCACACTCCCCTGACGAGACTGGTTCTAGCACGTTCAGAAGATTGCTAGTGCTTGCGTGGTCCTCATTACCGAACCTCCGGGCGTAGTGCCGCTCGGTCCGTGCTTACATCCGAAGTGCTGACTTGTTAAGTGATTATGATTACCGTCGATTCCACGGCTAGGAGTTATTCAGAGGGGAAAGTCTCTCAGTAGCCATAATGATTACTTGATAATTGTGAAGTAGCGTCACATTTAGCTGAGTCTAGACGCAAAGTGCGGCCTTTGAAGTGGGGCATTCGAAGCGTAAGCTGGAAGCAAGAACCGGTCTTTCAGCTCACGTGGCGGTACGCGGCGTATAAAATTCAGCTACCATTCAACCTGTCACCCAAAAATTTCGAGGAACGAGCAATGCTCACCAAGATTATTCTCCCCCTTCTCCTCTTTCCTGCCCTCACGGTGCTCGAAGTAACGAATATTTTGCCCAGTCTCAAGTTCCTCGGCCCCGAAATCCGACCTACTTGCAAACCAGGATCACCGCATTTCATTCCTCACACCAACTACGACCTCTTCGACAGTCGGCTTTGCGGCTTGGTCTCAGTGTTCCATGTTGCTCTGAAGCCAGAACTTACGCCTTTCCTGGTCTACTTCATCGGAACCCTTGCTCCAGTTGCCGTACTGTTTCAATCCTTCGAATCTGCAAGAAAAGGGCGACGTTTCGCCACCAGTTATTCCGCTGTCCTATTCGGCATCCTGGGGCAGTTGGTAACATTTGCAGCTGTAACTCCGTTCTACTGGGTATACCAGATCCTTTCAGGCAATTTGGAGAGGGAGAAAGGTGGGAGGGTGACACAGGCGCAAGCAGAGGCGGCGGTCTTTGGGTTGTTCATAGGATGGGTTATCCCTTCGGTGGCAATGGTCGCCATGCATGACCCAGGGATTACGGGACTCTGGCAGTTTGCACCTATCATTGGCTTTATTGCAGGGAGCATACACCTCCTCTTCCGTCCCCATACTGTGCACTCGCAGTCAGGCTTCCGTACCGTCCAAGCAGCGTATATCGGCGCCTTTCTCGTGGCATCGTCCATCCACCTGTCCGCCCTCTCCAAGTTCACCTCGCTGGATGACGCCCTTGCCTTCTTCCTTCCCGCATCATATGGAGTAGCACCCGCTGATGCAGTCTTGTGGCACACCGCCAACCTTTTCCAGTGGGATTTCGCCGTGGGAGTTGGGTGCTGCCTTCTTAGCTCTCTGTGGTTTGCTCGGAGCGTATCGCAGGTGCTTGGGCTGGCAGCATGGATTGTGGTCGGCTCTGTCGCTGTTGGGCCTGGTGCAGCATTTACGGCCATTGCGTTATGGAGGGAGGCGCGACTGAGCGAGTCGTATCATTACGACGAGAAACCAAAAACATTGTGATATATGTAGGCACGAAATCCAGGACGTTATTGGCTCGAGAGTGGATTAGGTGGGCCGTCCTTACATTGGATGGTCCGAGGTCGCCGAGGGAGACGAGCGGTCTATTACACCGGTTCAATTTGCCGGATTTTGCCTCTCAATATACCAAGACAAAATGGCATAACTTATAATTTTCACGTAAAGGTCACTGTCACGAGCACATCTTCCTCACTGAGGACCTTGTAGTTTCCTTAATGACTTCTCTAACGGCTGCCAGATTAAAGGCGCGTTCTGCCTGAGATAACCTAGATGTAAATGATGTACAGCGCATTCTCTACTGAGAAAAAATGGCATAGCCCACAAGGGTTTCGCTCGAAATACTGCGTTGCTCGACGAAAGCTGCTTTCAAGGCTCAAATTCATCATACGTAAATTCAGGTCCCATCCTACCTTGCGTAATATCTCAGCGAGAATTTGGACATAGAAGGTCTCCGACGTCGGTAGCCACATTTTTTGCTCCTGAGAAAGTCCCAATGACTCCTCGATGAATTCCAGGTCAACGGTGGCGTTTCCGTCGGCATCCACCGAAATATGCTTGTTCTTAACTACTGGTGACGAAATTCTCATTGTAGAAAGGCAAGGGTGAAAAGAGGAAATATATCGCGTCGAACGTTCCTCTTCGTATCACTGTCTCCGACTCGAACGCATGTTTCCTATAACAGACCCAAGTGTTCTCTGATATATTTCAGTGTTTGTGGCCGCTTTTCTTTCGTCTCTCATCCCCAAGTTCTGATAATACTTCGCTCTAGGCAATCATTGGCTCTACAAAAAACCTAAGATTCTACACGCGACATGAGGCTCAACAACCTAATAATGCATCGAAAAAGACATAACAGCGAACAGAAATTCAACATTCTTGGTCCCCTCAACGATTCAATCTTTCCTCTTAAATTCCTCTCCCAGAAACGATGTCTCTTCATCGCATAGGTAACCCCACCGCCTCGGCTCACGTTTTCTTACTTAGCATTGTACAAGTTATTTGTTTAATCATCTAACGTAGGTTTTTTGTTAGTACTCGCGTTTTGTCACAGATGTTTCTAACGTTTTTTGTGACTCACATTTTCTTACTTATGTTTACCATTTATTCATTTAAATCATTGCATATAATATCGTTTATACACCTACTTTTAAATACCACGAATTATTCAAAATTGAGTTTTTGAAGCTGGCTGGCCAGCCTAGAAGATTGTCTGGGCCTGAGCCCCTGAGCCCCCTTCAAAGGTAGCACGCACTGCCGTTTGGCGGCGCCACCGTAGGTCGTTATACTCAGTGCGGCGCTATATTGGAAGTTTTATTTTAGAATCATCCGAGCTTGCCGTGAGGTATAAGGTATATCCCTCTTCAAGCATTGTCCATATAAGCGCCAAAAGCAAATCCAGGAGCGGCAGTTGCCGGGTCCCCGATCTTTGATGCTGCCACGCTCAGGCATAGCTTACACGCTCAGTACGTTATCTACTCATTCAACTTGAAGTTAAATTAGAACAGCTTGATAAAGTGGTTGTGCTTGCACTGTCAGATCGCATTCTGCACAACCTCCAGAGTCTAAACTCAGTCTGTTCTTGCCCTCCATTCAAGGACAAAGGAAAACAATGGTACAAAAAAAAGCAACTTAGCACCAATTATGTCCATAGCATACCAAATCGTCGAACAAGCAGCCGCAGCGACAATGAAAACGGCAGAGGAGCCGTTGCGTTTGCGTTGCATGCCGTTTGACCGATCGGTGATTACTCAAGCAAACCCGAGTATAGCCCCCTGTCTATTCAGTTGGGCGCTACTCACGACCAGTAAGCGTTATAACCCTCTATCATTTCCTCATACTTCGGAAAGAATCAGGAATTAGAAATATGGGCGCCAAACACTTTCAGGATCTTTCATTTAAATAGTACGGCGCCGATGAGTCGACTGTGCTCCCAGTACCAATGCTTCTTTTCAATCTCTTCAAAGAGAAACCGGCTGTCGAGAAAACCACAACATCCTTCCTCCAAGAACATGATCAAGCCGGCCTACTAGTCACCGATGAACTAGAAAGGGCACTCGTCGACTGCAAGGCGAAGGTTGAACGCATCGCAAAAGAATGCAAGGGGAAGAATCGAAAATTCAGGTTTGTCATCAATTATTCTTTGCAGCACAGAGCCACTCTAAGCATTCGCAGAGATCATGAATTTGATCTACAGAATGACAGGTTTCGATGCCTTTATGGACTTGCAAGCGAGGAAATATACTCCCCCTCTGATGTACTACGCGTAACACAGGTTTTCGACAATCCTCAGTTTTTCATTGATGGCGCTTCTTCGAATAATATAGTTCAAGGCGCTGTTGGTGATTGCTGGTTTGTTTCCGCATTGGCAACGGTGTGTACGCCCAAAGGATTAGTAGAAAAGTTCTGTGTGGCGGTACGAATACTACTTCTGGACAGAGTTGAAATCCGTCTCATTTGCGTATTCAGAGAGATGAAAAGGTTGGGGTATATGGTTTCATCTTCTTTCGCGACAATAAATGGGTTGACGTGATCATCGACGAGTAAGTTGCTCCCTATTCATCTTGAAGTGGTCTTAGTCTACGTAGTCTCGTCTTTACGTCCATCCCCAAATTCGAAGAGCTCAGTGGCGCGGAAAAGCAGCTGTATCACAATGACAAGGCGCTCTACAACAGATCCTCACGCAAGGGGAGCGCTACCCTCTACTTTGCTAGGTCCGGCACTGATGGAGAGACGTGGGTGCCATTGATCGAAAAGGCGTATGCGAAACTTCATGGGAGCTATAGCGCCTTGTGCGGTGGCTGGGCCTGCGAGGCCGTTGAGGACCTTACCGGGTACGTAACCTGACTGATTTCACTTAAACAACATACGCTAATTTAGACCCAGTGGCGTAACATGTTTCATCCCCACAAATGTACAGCAAATGTAGTTCTCCTGTAACCTAGGACGATCGCTAACTATCTCTAGGACATCCTTGATCCCGATCTTTTTTGGACAGAGGAGCTGCTGAAGGCCAATCATGATCGTCTCTTTGGGGTCTCATTCAATGACCTTGACTCCAGTCGTAGCGGGGAGAATTCTATCAAAGTCAACGGTTTGATGGGCGGACATGCCTACTCCGTTCTCAGAGCAGTAGAATGCAAAGGGAAACGTTTCGTTGTAGTTAGGAATCCATGGGGCAAGTCTCAATGGACTGGCCCATGGTCGGACGGCTCAAAACAGTGGACACCAGAATGGCTTGAGATACTTCCCAAACTTGAACATTCCTTCGGGGATAATGGTCAGTTTGTCATGGAATGTGCGTTCTTTCTTGTTTCTTCCTCAGATTGCACTCATATCCATGACCTTTATGCAGACACAGACTTCTTGGAATGCTGGGAGCGGATTGACAAAACCCTCTTGTTTGATGCGCACTGGGTGATGTCCTCTCAATGGCTTCATGTAACAGCACGACCACTTCCATCAGCCTGGACATACGGAGACGTATCATGTACGTCCTATTTGCTGCATTGTTATAAGGTGCTACGCTAAGTCGTTGTTATAGTCACTATCACGTTGCCTGCTGCCACCAAAGCCGCGATTGTCCTATCCCAGTTGGACAACCGTTATTTCACACCTATATCAGGACGTTGGTACTGGACCTTTGATTTCGTGGTGTTCAAAAAAGGAAACAAGGATGTTCTAACACAATCTTCGGTATCTGGACTCCATGCGCGGAGTGTAAACGTTGAATTAGATTTAGAGGCGGGATCGTATGTTGTACACGTAAGTGTTGATTATTCTAATCGCCGGGATGCTAATCTGATTTGGACTCAGGTTCGTCTGGACCGCGTCGTATATCGTCCATCGGTACGACCGATTGATCTATCTGCGATGCCTACTTATGAAAGAATGACTGATAGACTTACTTACAAGAGGGGGTGGAGAATTGGGATACCCGCGTTCTTTCGAGGGTGCTTACCGAGCGTGCTAAGAGTCAATCCATTGCTATGAGTATGTTACTAACTTAATAACGCCTCCGCCACATGTTTGACTGGTCGTTTCTTCTTGTAGACTTTGATACATGGTATTCTTTTTTCACCTTCTATTTTGTTCGATGGCTCATGGACATTGATAATAGCTCGCAGGCTCAGAACCTACCCATTCCGTTAGATATTCTGGCTGGACAGGACTTGTCCGAATTAGAGCAGAAAGCATTAGCGATCAGGAAAGCAAAGAAGGAGAAAGCTGCTATAGAAAGGAAGGCTGCCGAAGAGAAGAAGGCAGTCGAAAAAGGAATTCAGACTGAAGACTTACGAAAGGAAAACACTGAGGACCCACCGGAGGAGAACACTGAAGACCCACTGAAGGAGAACACTAAAGACTCGCCCTCGGAGAACACTAAACAGGGAGACACGAAGGGCAGCGTTAGCCCTGAGATGGAAAATAAAGCATCCGGAGACAAAGACGAAGGGAAGGGAGAGAAAAAGGACGACATTGACAAGACTGATATTTTTTCCGAATGTTCCTCTGACGAGAGCGATAGTGATGACGAGAAGGCAAAGATTGCCAGAGACATCAAACAAACGTCTGATGATGACTCGATCTTCCTCGGCCTGAGGGTCTACACATCCAAGGATGCCCCCGCTGAGATTTGCGGCCAGCTGAGACATGAGATAGAGCTATCTGCGATGCTAGCTTTATAAAATTTGTCTAAAGCACTGACTCTTTAAGTAGTTAGCTATTATGACAATATTAGGCTTTTTTTCACCACTTATTATTGTCAGACTCGAGGACCTTAGTAGCGATGGATAACTTTACCAAGCAGAAGCCCAAGAATAATCTGGATACCCGACGTACACGTTGAGGCTTTTGAGTTGCTGTCTGCTGTCTACATGCAAGGTTACATCCTGAGGGTCTGTCAGCCAAATCTCCGGCAGAAAGCCCCGGAATAGGCGGCGACTTCCGAAGGGCTCGAAACGCGCCGCAACCGGGACTGTTGAATTTTTAATTATTGAGTATCGGGTGCATCCGCCAATCGTTGGAGCGCAGGAAGAAGCTAGCGACTAATATGATTTATGCCCTTTTATAAGGATTGAAGGTCATCGAGTGTAGAGAGTGAGAACACACGCGACTCAGCTGGATGCCAGAAGAATACGTGCTCTTACTCGACGTATATTCCCGTTGTGTTAGTAGTCACACCGGGAAGATGTCATGACAATCTCTGGCAAACCTGAGTTTTGAGCCTGAATGTAACATTTTAGGAGCAAAATTCAAGTTGGGGGATAAATAAAGGTCGTGATCTGGAGGATCTGAAATCTGTGCCTCACGTCAGAGATGAATTTGGCGGCAGCATTGAAATTTCACGTAAAATAAGTGCCAAGTTCGACCTCCCCAATTGGGTGAATTCTGGTTCCTCAAAAATTCTCATTTTCCGGTGTGAATAGGTCTTATAGAGGGATCAGCGATAGAATATGTTTTCATATAATTCATCTGTAGATCTACCACCTGTGAAGCAACAATCTACGGTGTAATGAGGGATTCAGCACTGGCAACGCGTAACTTCCTAGAACTCCCGAAGAATCGATTCCAACGAACGATAGAAAGTGCCTAATTCCACGCAAACTGCGCGTATATGCCCAGGATGTTGCTTGACCCAAGCGTGCTATACGTCCCCACGTCGCCCGACGTATATTCCTTAGCCGATTGTACAATATTCAACGTCTCGACCACCTGATCCACCACAAAGTCGACGAAGACAAAGTCGATGAGGGTGTCGTTCGAGACGTCTGGTGGCGTCGACCCAATGAAGTCGGGTATAGAGTAGAATGGAAGCGGCGTGTGAATAACATCGTCACCAACACCCGGGCAAGACTGGGATGAGAATCAGAATGGCAGGGGTGAAAATGAGACGGAGGTCTTACATCCTTGGTAACATATCCCAATGTCAAATTATTTGCAGCACGCCTTCCCAGCTCGGATCGTCGGTCCATGTCGCTTAGCCAGTCCATGAACCTGGCCCGGACATCTCCTCGTTTGTATAGCTCCTCCTCCCGCTCAAGGCTTCTCTTCCGATTCTGCGAACCATTCTCGTTCATCAACTGCAGAGTATCCAATGCCACCTTCCGTGTCACTTCTGGGATGTAGAAGAATAAATCCGTGAATGGAGAAGCAGTGATTTGATCGTTCTTGGTGAACGTCCCGGCATATATGTCGAAACGCTGCGAACCGGAGTTGGTGATAATGTAGTTGGGGATATTGGCGCGATCGGTGTTGATGGATAATGCATACGGTGTAGCCTAGAAGTATTTGTGTGAGACGCTGAATGCTGGAGACGAAGGTCTACATACCAACTCAGCAAAGAGAGATAACGAAGAATCGTTGGAAGGATATGGAGCCCTATATTAGCCGAGGTGTGAGTGCTTCCGTTGGGAAATCACGGCAAAGCGCGTACTGGGTAATCGTGAAGTCATGTGGTGCGGTTCCGTATGTAAAGTTGAGGTCGAAGTCAACAGCAAGCTGATTCAATCCAGTACTGATCGATTTTCCTTGTTCGGTGTCGAAAGAAACTTGGGTTTCTTGGGTATGGTACTGAGAGCCAAGTCAGTAGGGGCGTCAACGCAGATAAAACACGTACCTCATAAGTGACACGATTGGGATCCAAGTAGCGCCTGCTAAAAGTAAGGTTCTGGGAACTCTGGGCATCATCAAGCTTGACACCTGGATGGGAACAGTTGTGTTAGTCCAGGATAGGGCAGCATGACTGACGTACTCATCCACCCAACAGTCTCCATGTAACGCCCACTTTCCAGGGACATAGATCGTCCGTCAAGCTGAACTAATATTGTACTCAATACACAGGTATCATCAGAGCATGATCAGATCACGCACGGCAATCTCGGATGTGGGTGTGACCTGGCATCAAAAGAAGCTTTGAGCTACTCACTGATTAATGAGAAAAAAGACTGACCACCGAGAATGAGAATGGGTGTTGTTGCATGAATGGTGCGAATAGCGTTGAAAACCAAAGGCCCTGTAAGTCACCTCTAGAATGAGTACGGAACTTCCTTGTGTAAAACCTCCAAGAGGAACAAACAATTATCACGAGCAATCGGCATATGTCTATGTCATTCATATAGATCAGTTCCATTCACAAAGTGAGAATTCTCGAACTTACCCCACTAGTAGGAAGAAGTCAGGTTCATCATTGATAGCTTCCAAGAACTGGAAACCACGTAAACATACACTCTCCGGCGTGATGAGAATCCGACATACCCAAGACTCTTGGACCATATCCGCGACTTTCTGGACAGTAGTATTGTGATCATTTCCGGTGAAGTCGAATAGAACTCCAAGTGCAGTAACCTTTCGGCCTCTAACAAGGAATTACGCAATGGTTTCGCTTAAAAAGTGTTACTTACTTCTGCGTCTTGAACTTGGCAAATCGACCTGAGAGAGAGATAGCTTATGTCATGTTGTGAGCTATCACAATAATAATACGCACTGCCCACGGGAACATCAATAGTCTTGTTATTCTGGTCGGCCAAAGTAATATTAACGTTAGACGAAAGATATCGACCATTCAGCTTTGGCGCAAAATTTTGATACCTAGATGTATGTGAGAAATGAGTATCTGTCAAAGGTCGTATTCAAACTGTGCCGACGAACATGTCAAGAGTGTTAGCATAGACGTATAACTCGTGACTACATTCATATATCAGACAGTTTACGCAGTCATTCATCGATCACGTACTTTCCGATAGCCATGACATCGTAGGGAAGCTCGGTAAGGAACTTAGTGGACTAGGGAGACGGAGAGTGTTAGTGCTTGAGTGGAATAATGGCAACAATCGAACTAACTTCATGGGCGTCGACGCCGCCAGGAGGGTAACCATCCGATAAACCGGTGCCTATTCATTTGACATCAGCAGAGGTACTTAAGTCGAATGTGTATAATTTCGTACTCACCATCGTGCAGGTCTCCGGAGTCAACAAGTAAAAGGTCCACGTCTTTATTCTAGTATACACGGGAATTATGATCAGTGGAAAGAGGTATCGGGTGCATACTCACGATTGCGATTTCTTTCATGTGCGACACGAACGACGCGAAGTCGCCAAAATCACCACTTTCATCGTCCCATATGAGATACCGTACAGTGGGATCCTTAGATATACTAGCTGCTCACCTGTAGTTAGGCTCTGGGAACGAGGCCTTTTGGTGACCGAGGAGCCATCCATGCGTGTCAGTAGTGTGAATGATGTTGATATCCCCCCATTCCAGTGGTCGAGCCGGCGGGGTTAGAGAAGACGAAGGGATTGCTCTTCTAGGATGCTCATGGACGTGTCCATCGCCGTCAGCACAGGCCCAGGCAACAGAAATCGCAGCATATACAGCCAGGAGTCGCGCCAGCATGATGGTAGTCTGGGTTTCTGTAAAGATTGGAGTCGTGCGGCTCGAGACAGCAATAAAAAGAGGGCAAACTCGATGGCGTATATTATATGAGTACGGTCCTTTTATACTCATTTACATAGTCCTCGGGTAGAAGCACGGAATACGACCAAGCAATGAAAGGTTATTTATAGTCGACAATTTAATGAGCAGTGACTGAGAAGGGGACGGACGAGACATCTGTGATCAATGCTGTAAAATGGTGACAAAGGAACCGTGCTGAGAGGGCTCATGCATCATGAGCCCTCAAACGTTCGAAAGGGAAATGAATATGGATGGTGGAAGACCTATAGGAGCGAGTATCGATAGCGCCCGGTATGATAATGTAAGGTTGTCGTGCCAGGTTCTTGTAATACAGGAGCAGAAGCTTGACAGAAACGGAAATGAACAGGCCAGCAGTAGTAAACTTGACGGTGCTAGTCGGTGGGAGCGTCGCGTGACACGACAATAAGGAATCCATAGAGTTGATCACGAATAAGATGCGAGCAAAAAATTATTATTCTAGCGGGGGCAGGAAATCGATCGAGGTATCAGTGGCAGGATACTCTGGTTCAATATAATTCATTCGTATAATTACCACCTGTCAAATAACAATTGACAGCGTAGTGAGTGAATCAGCAGGAACGGCTAACTTCCAAGATTTCCCGATGTACTGGTTCCAACGAAGTTTAGAAAGTGCCTAATTCCACGCAGACTGTGCATATATGCCCAGGACTTCGCTCGTCTCGAGCGTGCTATACGTCCCCACGTTGCCCGACGTATATTCCTTATCCGATTGTACAATATTCAACGTCTCGACCACCTGATCCACCACGAAGTCGACAAAGACAAAGTCGATGAGGGTGTCATTCGAGACGTCTGGTGGCGTCGACCCAATGAAGTCAGGTACAGAGTAGAATGGAAGCGGCGTGTGAATAACATCGTCACCAATACCCGGGCAAGACTGGGATAGAATCAGAATAACGAGGGATGAAAATAAATTGGAAATCCTACATCCTTAGTGACATATCCCAATGTCAAATTATTTGTAACACGCCTTCCCAGCTCGATGGATCGCTGATCCATGTCGCTTAGCCAGTTCATGTACCTGGCCCGGACATCTCCTCGTTTGTATAATTCCTCTTCCTGCTCCAGGCTTCTCTTCCGATTCTCCGAACCATTCTCGTTCATCATCTGCAGGGTATCCAGCGCCACCTTCCGTGGCACCTCCGGGATGTAGAAGAATACATCCGTGAATGGAGAAGCAGTCAGCTGATCGTTCTTGGTGAATGTTCCGGCATAGATGTCAAAACGCTGTGACCCCGAGTTGATGAGGATGTAGTTGGGAATGTCGGCACGACCACTGTTGGCCGATAATGCATATGGTGTAGCCTAGAAGCAGTTGCGTGAGACACTGGATACTGGAGACGAAGCTGTACATACCAGTTCAGCAAAGAGGGATAACAGAGAGTCATTAGAAGGGTATGGTGCCCTATTTTAGCCGAAGCATGAGTGCCATCAGTGGGAATTACACGATGCGCGTACTGGGTAATCGTGAAGTCATGTGGTGCTGTACCATATGTAAAGTTGAGATCAAAGTCAATAGCGAGCTGATTCAATCCCGCAGTGATCGATTTTCCCTGCTTGGTATCGAAAGAAATTTGGCTTTCTCGGGTGTGATACTGAGAGCCAAGTCAGTAGGAACGTCAACAAAAATAAAACATGTACCTCATAAGTGACACGGTTAGGATCCAAGTAGCGCCTGCTGAATGTAAGGTTCTTAGATTTAATCCGGGCATCATCAAGCTTGATACCTAGATGGGAACACTTGTGTTAGACTATGCCAGTATAGTGTGACTGACGTACTCATCCAACCAACAGTCTCCATGTAACGCCCACTTTCCAGGGACATAGATCGTCCGTCAAGCTGAACTAAGAAGGTACTCAACACAAGTATCATCACGGTATGATCAGATCACGCACGGCAATCTCGGATGTGGGTGTGTCCTGAGATAAAAATAAGAGCTGAAGTATTGACTGTTTAGTGAGCGAGAGTACTGACCACCAAGAATGAGAATGGGTGTTATTGCATGAACGGCGCGAATAGCATTGAAAACTAAGGGCCCTGTAAGCCACATCGAGAATGAGTACGGAACTTTCGTGCGCAAAACGTCCGAGAGGTACCAACAATTATCACGAGAAACCGGCATATGTCTGTGTCATCCATACACATCAGTTTCATTCACAAAATGGGAGTTTTCGAACTGACCCGGCTAGTAGGAAGAAGTCAGGTTCATCCTTAATAGCTTCTAGAAACTAAAAACTACGTAAACATATGTTCTCTCCGGTGTGATGAGAATCCGACATACCCAAGACTCTTTGACCATATCTTCGACTTTCTGAACAGTGGTGTTGTGATCATTTCCGGTGAAGTCAAATATAACTCCAAGTGCAGTAACCTTTCGGCCTCTAACAAGGACTTACGCAATTGTTTCGCTCATAAAAGTGTAACTTACTTCCGCGTCTTGAACTTGGCAAATCGACCTGAGGGAGAGATACGTTATGTCATGTTGTGAGCTATCATAATAATAATAATACGTACTCCCCACGGCAATATCAACAGTCTTGTTGTTCGTATCGGCCAAAGTAATATTGACGTTGGACGAAAGATATCGACCATTCAACTTAGGTGCAAGATTTTGATGCCTGGATGTATGCAAGAAATGAGCACTTGTCAGAATTTGTATAGAACTACGCAGACGAACATGTCAAGAGTGTCAGCGTAGACGTATAACTCGTGACTACATTCAAATGTCAAAAAGTCCATACGGTATCCATTCATGAATCACGTACTTTCCAATAGCCATAACATCATAAGGAAGTTCAGCAAGGAACTTGGTGGACTGAGGAGATGAGAATCACACTGACTGTATCAAATGAGGTGCTAATGGAACTTACTTCGTGACCGTCGACGCCGCCGGGGGGAAAACCATCCGATAAACCGGTGCCTGTTCATTTGGGATTAGTAGATATAGTTCTGGTATTATTAGTTTCGTCCTCGCCATCGTGTAGGTCCCCGGAGTCTACGAGTAGAAGGTCTACGTCTTTCCTCTAACATACATGGGAATAACGATCATTTGGAAGAGGTACAGGTGAGCGCAGACTCACGACTGCAATCTCCTTCATATGGGACACGAATGACGCGAAGTCGCCAAGATCACCACTGGCACCATTCCGTATGAGATACTGTTCAGATTCTTAGAAATCCCCGTCACTCGCCTGTAGTTAGGCTCCGGGAACGAAGCCTTTTGGTGACCGAGAAGCCATCCATGTGTGTCCGTGGTGTGAATGATGTTGATATCCCCCCATTCTAGTGGTCGAGTCGGCGGGGTCAGCGGAGACGAAGGATTTGCTCTTCTAGGATGTTCATGGACGTGTCCATCGCCGTCAGCGCAGGCGCAGGCAACAGAAATCACGGCAAATACAGTCAGGAGTCGCGCCAGCATGATGGCAGTTATAGTAAAGGCGCCGAGCATTGCTGAAAGGGCCCAAGCGTCATGACCCTCAAACGTTCGAAAGGGAAATGACGATTTTAGATACACATTAGATAATGGGTCCACATGCGCGTGGGTAGTATTCACATGATCGCATCCTTATCAAGCGGCCCGTGGATACTCTGGTCTGCCCTGTCGTATGTAGCACTCATCCGCTTCCAGTCTTCCATCTCGTGGGTCGCTCAAGCTGCTTGGCGTCGAACATTGAACGTTAAAGCACCGTTTACAGAACACGGCCCACCTGGACGTCCTATTGCATGAACTCGTACCAACATGCCAACAGCTCGATTGCCTGGCGACAACAGCGAAGAGATGTACGAACGTCGCCTCGGATCTAATCATTTCCGCCTGCTTCCCAGCTACCTGCTAGTGCTTTGGCGTCCCGTAAATTTTACGCTAGGAAGCGACCTATATCCCCTGCGCATAGTCGAAGGGTTCGGTTCTCAGACTTTGAAGCAACACCTGCGCCCTCGGGCTACATCTTTCTGATTCTTACTCCTTCATTATGACTACGGTTCCTCTAGAATTTGTAGAATCCTACATGAACTGTGGCAGTCCAAAATTCCCTCCTACGTCTGGAAAGCGCTTATGAAAACTTGCCCCCAGATCAACCAAATATAGAAAGCTGCCTATCTTATCGCTTCTCAGGATATGTACATCACCAGTCCCCCAGTTCTAGACTACTTATGTGACAGTCCAGTTCCAAAAGTCCATCATCTGCCATTGACTTGATCCCCTCGCTCACACGTATCATCAATACCGATTTCGTCGACCTCCGAGGACGCGAAAATGAAGAGGCAACAGAAGTATATCGTTATCTCGTCGCGCTACCCGAGCTACCCAACATTTGACGCTCTGTCTTCGCATGTCCGTATATATCTTTCCAGCTCGTTGGAATCGATATTCAGCAACATCCATATGGTATCGTCATCCAGTGGTGTTGCCCCGTTCACGTCCGATACGTCCGGTTCCTGTCTTATGACCCTCCGCGTCACTGCCAACGTCGTCGTGGGAAGACATGACTGCGTATTCATGATAGACCTGATCCTGTGCACACACGTTTCGATAGGCTGGTCTGAGATATCAGAGGTCTTACGCGCCGTCGGTGTCTCTGGCTACTTCTTTCGCACCGCTTTTTTTCCACACGGCATCGTATCATGAGACGATATACCATGGTGTACAATGTATACGTCAATCCACGTACATGGAAGAAAGACAGCTTGGATCTTGCGATTCAAGGGAAACCAATCAGCACTTGTGTAGGCCGGCGCAGTACGTGACTAGAGCCACTTCAATCTCAGAAGTCTACCACCTCCACTTTATGGCTTGCCAGTCTCTTCTACCATTGAGAATTGAAACACCTGCAGTCGTACTTCCCTCAGTGCGCCATTCTACCTGGGAACGCGTCAAAACTATTCTCGAGAAGGAGATTCTGGTCTAAAAATTTGCTCTGCGTCGAAACTGCTTCTATCGCCAAGAACACTGTTTGAATATTCAATAAAGAACCATTGGGGGGGGGGGGGAGGGCGGAGCTCTGTACAAGGCAACGGTCTCTGTACTCTCGCTTACTGCTCCTCCGCGAAAGGATTCCTATGCCTTTCAGTCGTTTGGACGGTACACCCAATATCCTTTCTTCAAATTAGAGCCATCAAACTTAGCCATCACATCACCATCATCATCATTATACGGCACGGTACTACTTAGGCACGTCGGACGCAAGTATACCAGATCTAGCACTACAAACTCCATCCATTTCGTTTACAGCCGAGGAATATCTCACTTCATCATATTACACCGGCACGGCACGGTTAAAGAACTGAGAAGGTCAATTTCTTGTCGACGAGGGCGGCCGGCTCTAACGTATATTTTGTTGATGACGGCCCGGCCTCCACCGCACTTTTTCTCAACTTTTTCTTGAACATACATACTTACGGTCCGTTTTGCCTGCATAGTTCTCTGCTGGAGAGCACTACTGAAGATGCAGCAGATAAAATGAGATGTGCGAAACGCCACAAAGGCGGCAGCGTCGTTTATGCGAGATCACAAAAAGATCACAATCAAATCAATGGCCGCCTTGGTAGCAAGCATATTCAATGGTATCCTCGGTCCCACGCGTATGTGCCCGCAACTAAATTTAGTTTTCCCCTTTGGCACGTCTGAAGCTCATGATATAAAGTGTTTCAAATTTCAACGAGGCTCTACGTCTTCACAGTGGACTTTCGTGATGCTGATGCGACTCGTGACTGTATTTGCTGCGGCATCCGTCGCTCGGGCCTGCGCTGGCGACGATGGTCATGTTCATGAACATCCTAGAAGAGCGAATCCGTCGTCTCTACTAACTCCACCGACTCGACCACTGGAATGGGGGGATATCAACATTATCCACACCACGGACACACATGGATGGCTTCTCGGTCACCAAAAGGCCTCGTTCCCGGAGCCTAACTATAGGTGAGTAGCTAATGTTTCTGAGAATTCCGTACGGTATCTCATACGGGACGTGTCAGTGGTGATTTTGGTGACTTCGCGTCATTCGTGTCGCATATGAAAGAGATTGCAATCGTGAGTATGCGCCTGCTTATAACTCTTCTAACTAATGGTCATTCCCGTGTATCTAGAAGAAAGACGTGGATCTTTTACTCATAGACTCCGGAGACATACACGACGGTGAGTGCGAATTGAATCATATCGTAATAATGTCCGATCAACTCAAATGAACAGGCACCGGTTTATCGGATGGTTACCCTCCTGGCGGCGTCGATGGTCACGAAGTCAGTTAGATTGTTGACATTATTTCACTCAACCAGTAACCTTTCACGTCACCGCAGTCCACTAAGTTCCTTGCTGAACTACCTTACGATGTCATGGCTATTGGAAAGTACGTGATTCATGAATGACTATTGTACGTGGGCGTACTGACATCTGAATGTAGCCACGAGTTATACGTTTATGCTAATACTCTTGACATGTTCGTCTGTACAGTTAAATATAGTCCTTCGCAGGCTGATTCTTTGTGTACACCTGGCAGGCATCAAAATTTGGCACCAAAGCTGAATGGTCGATATCTTTCGTCCAACGTCAATATTACTTTGGCTGACCAGAACAATAACACCGTTGATGTTCCAGTGGGTAGTACGTACGATACCATTGTGATGAGGTACGATTTAAATTAACATGCCTCATTCCCAGGTCGATTCGCAAAGTTCAAGACGCGGAAGTAAGTCCATTTTTCAAATGAGAATAGTCTCTAAGCCCTCGTGATTCCTTGTCAGAGGCCGGAACGTTACTGCTCTTGGAGTCATTTTTGACTTCACCGGAAATGATCAAAACACTACTGTCCAGAAAGTCGAAGATATGGTCAAGGAGCCTTGGGTATGTCTTATCTTTATTAGGCCGGAGAGAATAATTTCACGCTGTTTTTACAGTTCTTGGAAGCTATCGCGGATGAACCTGACTTCTTCCTACTAACTGGGTCAGTCGCAGCGTCCCAATATGTGGACAATACTGACGTGTATGAATAACATAGACATATGCCTGTTTCTCGTGATAATTGTCGGTGTCTATCAACTCTTCGCTCCGTGCAATAACTGCACTGATACCAACCACGGCTTGCAGGGCCTTTGGTTTTCAATGCTGTTCGTGCTATTCATGCAACAACACCTATTCTCATTCTCGGAGGTCAGAAATCATCGTCTAGCAATCAATGCTTTTAACCTTATATATTTGATGCCAGGTCACACCCATATCCGAGATTGCGGTGAGCGATCTGATCAGACTTATAAGGCTAATGTATCGAATGCGTTGTTAGTTCAGCTTGATGGTCGATCTATGTCCCTGGAAAGCGGGCGTTACATGGAGACTGTTGGTTGGATGAGTACGTCAGTTACGCTGCGCTGGTCTGGACTAACCCAACTGTTCCCATCCAGGTCTCAAGCTTGATGACCCGAGTGGATCCAAGAACCTTACTTTCAGCAGGCGCTACTTGGATCCCAATCACGTCACTTATGAGGTAACAAAATCTATTCCCATATATCCATCTATTGACCTATCTCTCAGTATCACACCCAAGAAAACCAGTCTTCCTTCGACACCAGAAACGGACAAGACATCACCGCAGGACTGAACCAGCTCTTCGTTGATTACGATCTAAACTTTACATTTGGAACAGCTCCGCATGACTATTCGATCACCCGGTCGGTATCCCAGACTATGTCCTGATGAAAGTACTCACGCTTTGACCACTATAGGGCTCCATATCCCTCCAACGACTCTCAGTTATCCCTCTTTGCAGAACTAGTATGTGGTTTTCGCTAAAGTATCAGTGTCACACACATATATTTGTAGGCTACTCCGTATGCCATATCCGTCAACAACAGTCGTGCTGACATCCTCAATTACGTCCTCATCAACACCGGGGGACAACGTTTCGACATCTACGCCGGACCATTTACCAAGAACGACCAGTTTACCATTGAACCATTTACTAATACGTTCTTCTATGTCCCTGAGGTACCGCTTTCTGCGGCACTGGATACCCTACAGACAATGAGTGAGAATGGCGAAGAGACCCGGAAAAGGAGTTTGGAGCGAGAGGAGGAGCTATACAGACGAGGAGATGTCCGCGCCAGGTACATGGACTGGCTGAGCGAAATGAACCAAAGGTTTTTGGACCTGGAAAGACGTGATACAAACAACCTGACCTTGGGATATGTTACCACTGATGTAAGATCTCTCGACACTCACTCTTCACCATCTCATTGTCATTATAGTCGTGTCCGGGTGTTGGCGATGATATCATTCACACGCCGCTCCCATTCTACTCTATACCCGACTTCGTTGGATCCATCCCACCGGACGTCTCGAACGATACACTCATCGACTTTGTATTCGTCGACTACGTGGTGGATCAGGTGGTGGAGACTTTGAATATCGTGCAATCCGATAAGGAATATACGTCCGACGATGTGGGGACGTATAGTACGGTTCAGACGAATGAAGTCATGGGCATATACGCGCAGCACGCGTGGAATTAGGTATATACTCTTTAAGTCTGTAAGTAGTTCGGTCTTTTCGACAAGGTCATACGGCATTTGGCTTCTATCATTTGTTATCATAGGCGCTTGTCCCTTAAGATACGGGACCTTCATGGCCATATGCTTGTTTTTCGTAGACTCTTTTCTTAAGTAAAACTCTGACAACGACAAGACTAATTCGACAATGCCTTCTTTTTTTCGAGTCTCGCTTCTTTCAAAGCTTATTGGCACCGTACGTCTCATTATAGGTGCCACTTCTCTTAGTAATAATCTAGTAGGGCGCCAACCACAAAAAATTGTGAAAAGTTTATACAGGTTTATTTGGTATACATGCGATCATATCCTATCTCATGGGATTATAAACCCCTTGTAATCCCTATATAATTCCATGAGATAGGTTACAGTCGCTTGTATACCAAGTAAACCTTTATAAACTCTTCACTTTTTTTGTGGTAGGCGCTAGCTCGTATTTCAGGTTTCTCTCATTCCTCGCTCTTGTGGCTGCCGCCAGGCTGCGCACTTCGTCTCGGTTTTCGTTTTGCACTTTCAGATACTAGGGATGTTCTATGTAGCAGTGTTTTTGCGTCAGATACTTTCTTCTCTGGTCTTTCTGTATCTGTTTGTGTATATTGACTCTCTCCGTAGCATCCATTATCCAAGTATCCTAGTACTACTCTTGCAAAAATCAGTAAATCGTATATGAGTTACCTAAAATACTACTAAGAATTCCACATAGCTTCGAAGCTCGTAGCCACGAAAGAGTTGTTTGCGTTTTTACTGGGAACTAGTGAGCGCACGAGGACATTCGACAATTGAGACCTCAAAGCCTCAATACCAGATCAGTCGTTAGAAATCAAGTATAACGGGACCAGGGTCGAAACCGTGCGGAATCCAAAACGAACGATCACACCGGGACCCCGGGCCGTTTACCAAATTTTCACCACCATGAATCCCCACAGTTCAGACGAAGATGACGACGCACCCGAGGCCGTCTCCCTTTCCCAATCAAAGAAATTCATCCAACAGCAGAACTCTTCTATCCAGCAATTCGAAAATGCTCAAAAGGAGAAAAAGCGAGCGAAGAACCGTGAACGGGACCGCAAGTTGAAGGAACAAGCCCAGGGACGGAAGAGGCTGAAGGGGAAGGGGAAGGATGAGGAGAGCTCTGGTGATGAGGGAGACGATGATGTTATTTCTCGGATGCGGCGAGCGATGGAGGAGGCTGGGGAGGAGAGCGATGAGGAGATGGACGCCGAGATGCATGACGAGGACGATGAAGGCGATGAGGAAGAAGAAAGCGACGAGGAGGAGGAAGAATTCCATGGATTTGACATGCCACGAAAATCGAATCACCTCCCAGACCACCTCTTCGCCTCAGCAGCTGCATCCGTACCCTCTGTCGAGAAGAAAACCAAGTCAAAATCTCCGAAAGAGGCTGAAAAGACCAGGAAACGGAAGAGAACTACCGCCAAGGACCGCATGCTTGGGTACGTTCTTTCTCAAGTTTCCTTCATGCAGTGGTAACTAACAGGTTCTTAGGTCCCGTGTCATTAGAGCGTTACCCGACCCCAATAAACCCCCTTCTGGTACACCCTCCATGGTCCCTACAGCAAAAGTTCGCAAGTTTCTGGACCGCAGTCTGTCTTTGAGGAAGACTGACAAACGTGTCGGTGGTTGGGAACGGAGATCTGGTACGTCCCTTCTCTTGTGCCCTGCAAAGTTGTTGTACTGATTTTGTGCCAGTAAATATTGGAAACATGAAAATAGACCATGGGCCAGCAGCACATTTCGTACGACAGCAGTCATAACACATTCCCGTACTCCTTCCGTTACATTACTATGTATATATACGCTGCTATATTGACACGGTCTGATGACCATAACTGTCGCTATCCTGTGTTAAGAATTGCAAAGTATCCACAGATTCCTCCAGCCCACACCTTTCTCCAAAGTTCCCTGCTACGGCTTTCCTATCATCATTCACATAGGACACGAAATGATCCAAAGGACACGTCGATCCGGGACCGTTGGCGCATCCAGGAATTGGAACAGGTGCACTGTTCACTCTTACTCGCACGTACACACTCTCATCACTCGTTGACGTAGTTGCCGTCTGGTTGGCGACATGGTACACGCTGTCACTGCTGTTCCAAGTCGAGCAGGTCAGTCTCTCTAGAGCAACGTATCCGCGAAACGCAACAAGATATGAAGAGCGGAAAGTCCGGTCCTGTCGGCGCTGAGTCTTGGATAGAGGGTAGATGCCAGAGTCCGACGTATTCCACAAACCCAAGGCGGATATGATAGGAGAGAGATTGTTGTCGTGCTACAGGCGACAGTGAGGACAATACCGAGCTACGGATAAATTGGTCATACTGAGAAACCCATGATGAGGGGAGGTGGGACCAGAGTGCCGCCTTCTACCGTTTTGTTGGGACCAACTTGGAAGAGGTCCGAGATAGCCTTCACCCATGGGTAACCAACAGTGGCAGATAACGCATTCCCTGGCCCGGACCTTGGGAACAAACTTGTTGGCGGCCGGTTCGGAAAGCAGAATGAATGTCAAACCCGTAATAGTAGTTCAAGTCGTGGGCGTACTCATAGTCCAGCCATTCCGATTCTGAAGCATATGTCAGTAACAATAGCCAGTGCAGGAGATTCCCGTACCTTCAAACACATCGCAAAATCTACGATCACCGCTAACCTCGTAGAGAAAGCCACAAAGGTCGCCCATTACCCCGACGTCTGTAGCGTCTAGGACTAAGTCTCCTTCAAGGAATCGATTCAACCTGTCTGCCACGGCACTCTGATAGAGAGCCCTGTATGCGCTACTGGTGGCAGACCCATTGTCTGTCTTAGCATACGCAGGGCATGACGCAGAAGTCGTCAACGAGTCAGCATATGTATCGTTCACAGAGTCGGGAAGGGTAACAATGCGTCCTCGGTTGGAGTCTGTGTTGTTGATGTAGTTTCCTTGAGACAGATATCCCCGCAGGAAATAAGTAGTTGTATCGATACATCGTTGTTGAGAAGCAGACCTGCATATGGTGAGAAAGTCATCGGAAACACGAATGTTTGCGACGCACCAGGCTGTAAGGTTGTCCCCACCAGGTGTAAAGTGATATCGTTTTCGTAGATCCACGCCAAGGGCGAACGCTTCGCCGGCGCCGGTGCTCGACAGATACAGAGGCTGGTGTTGGACGTCGTCAATCGGTGGAACCCAAGACGAGATGAATGTGAGAGGTCCATGCGCAGAGTAAGTATGGCTCTGGAATTTATTGTAGAGGTTCTGCCAGCCTGTGTAAGAGCCAGGTTCCGGATACCGACTATCCTTACGCGTCAGGTTCTGAGAATGAAGGCGAAAACTTGGACGTACGAGCCGTGTCGAAGGATATATGCGGCCTGGTCGACGATACATCTATCAGGTGTTTCCTTTGGGATGCCAAACTGCGACGGCGCGTCGAAATACGGTGAGGCAGGTCCGGAATGATGTAGCGGATTCAACGCGACCGAAGCGTAGAAGAGAGACAGCGTGAAAACGATGAACGAGAACATCATGGGCGAGCCGACATTGCCATCTGACTTTTATACCGGAAGACGAGCCAGCGAAGCAGCACATAAGGGACACGATGAGCAACGTTCGTGCGATGGACCGGTTCTGGTGTGGCCTGGGAAGATAAACATAGCGCAGCGTTGGAGTGGTCGTGGTAATCGACAGAGTCCGAGGCACTGCCACGGTGTCACTCCCTTCCATCAACCATCATCGACGTCGAGCACAACGATGACCACTGATTCTCAACGCCCGAAAATTTCAGAACGATGTCAGTTCAGTCTTGCACTCCCAAATTATCGCTCAAGCCCCCGGCAGTTAATGCAGTAGATTCGGATCTTACTCTAGCTTCACACGACAACGTCCACTTCAAGGTTCACCGCATCAACCTCAAAATGCATTCCGACATCTTCGCCGATGCTGAGGACATATCGTCCTCGACGCCAGCCGCCACTTCCGAGGTCGTCTCTCTCACAGAATCCGCCTCGGTCCTCGAGTTACTGCTGCAATACATGTATCGGCAACCGCCACCTGACCTTTCAGAAATCGAATTCAGTCGAGTTGCAGATCTCGCTGAGGCGGCTGAGAAATACAGGGTGTATTTTGCTATTGATGCATGCAAGCGGTCTATGTGGTGCGCAGCCCCTTCTAGCGTCAAGTGTAGTCATTTAGCTGGCAGCAGTGACGCTATTCCTCAACATGCCTTTGAGGTCCTAACGTGGGCGGTGAAGCATAAGCATAGCAAGATCATTGACCTGGCTGCCCAGCGCACCGTTTCCTTACCTACAGATAATATCTGCGAGGCCATCTCTCCACCGATACTAGCTCCCTGGGTGAATCCCGTACCGTCCTTTCTCTGCTTCGCTGATACCTCTCTCTAGTTGCAATATCATAAGCACTGGCTAGACGCCTTGAATACCGAATATGCTCGCTATCCGCCCACAGCTATGCATTGGAACAACTCGACGCGCGAGTGTGACATCCCGTGTGAAGCATGGACGCATAGTTATGCCATGATCGCGCAGAAACTGGGTGCGAGACCTCATCTTCTCCTCAAGCTTGATGAAGTCTTTGGTCCGAGCGAAGACTATCTACAGACGCGCTGCGGCGAATGCAAGGAAACTTTGGCGACTTGGCGGGCAATCATTGGGCGGGAACTTGAGCGGATACCCAAGTTCAGTACATTGGTGTAGACTATGGCCATTTCCATCGATATAGACTGACATTACTACTAGCACATATACAATTAGACTTCGATTTTTCAAGTTTCACACTCCCTTCAACCAAGGATACGACAACAGTTCATCAGCCGTTGAGTGTTTCCTGAGATTCCCAAAGTCAATTCTGCTCTTCGAACGTCAATGGAAATGCCACGGAGGAACTGGAAAGGTGGATACGGCCTAATGCCGAGCGAAGCGAGCTTGAAGGGCATATATGGTTGAACATGCGAAAACAGAGCACTGAAATAGAGTACCATAATTCGCATACAATGATCTCGACAAGCTCTGGAGGAAGTGCAGCCATGGTGAAAGAAGAAGATATGAGTCTCAGAATCTCAGATAGTAGCCCAGGTGCGGGGTACCACTTCAACGTTGGCGCTGACAATGATGAGAAGGTGAATTTTTTGGCTGCGAGAGGAGCGAAAAAAAGGCAACTCTTGTCCTTACGTGTGTACTTACTGTCGTATTAATCATTGGGTATTGTAGTGTCATAATGAGAGACGTGGAACACTGACACAGAGCCTGGTGAGCCTGCGAGTTCCTATTCTATATTTTTATGGAATAGCCGTGGCTCTTTCGAGGGACTTGCAGAAACGGGGACCGACATGGTCGGCTCCATTCTTGCACTACTATTATTGCACAAGACCTGCGAGTTTTGGGTTGTTGTCGGTGGGTATTACGGCCAGATACAACACCTATACGACGAGGCGGGCACAATCTTGAACGCCTGGGTAGCAAAGGAAGCATATTCGGTGTACCAAACAGTGTCACTAGCCGGATGGGATGAGACAACGTAGAACCTGAGAGTGAAATGATAGATCATTTGTGTTTGCGTATCGGATCTAAAGGCCTGACAAGCACGCCCGATATCAAACATGATAAGCACTGTAAGTACAGGATTGAGAAAGAGTCTTGCAATAATGTTGCATGGCAGTTCCGAATGATAACATATCTTCAGATCATACACGCCCTCTACACGTCGCCTAGACCGGAATGATGGCACTTGGGGTAAAGATGACTGCGCGCGTTTATTTTCCCAACGGTAGCGGAAACTGGTAAGACAGCTCAACCCTAGAGGAGATATGGATGTTAGACTGATTGAATGCAAGCCGGCTCTAACTACTTACAATCGTGTCGCCCCTTGGAAGCCACCCACATGCACTGATTTATATTCTTCGAATCCCAAAATCCAAGCTGCTTCTCATATATATACGTGGTGTGACGGACGTAACGAATGTCTCTATATACACGCTCAGCTTGCTCCCTCGGGAAGAATAGAGTGTTATAAAGATGTTGAGGGACACCGACTGTACGCAATGCGGCCAATGTGAACACACAGGGTAACTTCATTGAGTTTTCCACACAGGAGCCCGGGTCTGTCATGGAAAAGCACATACGAATTGGTACCATCCCAGCGCAGCGTTCGTAACGATGCGGGGACTTGTCATTTGATAGGAACCGGTCATAACGGGCGCGAACTTGAATAGAAAGATGCTGGAGCGATAGTATCGGGAAAGATGAATTCGAGCCAATACTAATCCAATAGAGCCGGAAAGATATATAACGAACGGATTTGAAGAGAGCATCGAAACCACGCAGGTTAGGCAGCACGGTGAGGTAGAGACAAACCTCTTCTGCCTCTCTTTCCATTTCGCATTCATCAAGGTTAACGAAGCAGGTAATGGTACGAGTAAGCCGGGGGATGAAGTCGTGGTAGATGATAGATTTCTGGAATTGCAGCTGCAATACGTAGGTCTCAACGACGCCCAGCGCTTCCATTTGGAACCGAACTCGACATCACTAGTACCTGCACAACAACAATCTTCAGTTCAGTGCTGGGCTCTTCGTCGACTGCTTTGTCTTCGCTGATAGCCGGCATACCCCTAATGTGAATGCGACTCGGCACTCGTGCTCAGCGCTCAGCTCTCAAGGACGTGACTATGAATTCAACGTGTAGTACGCACGACGGGTCAAAAACTCTGTAGGGTGTAGCAACCTCCGAGGCGGGATCGTAGGCACTGGGGTATAGAACACAAATGTCATCCGCATTGGGAAATCTCGCCAGATGTCAACGCGTGCGTCATCGTCGCACGAATGACGGACTGTGGCTGGGATCTGCGCTTCCTGGGGAATATAAAAGGCACGACAATTCAACAACCCATATTTCAAGACCGGCCCCTACTCCCTTGTCCCCTCTTCCTCAAGGCTCCACGTAATCAAAATCATCTCGGTTTGCATTTTCCTGCCTTCATGCGCATAACGTCATGGCAAGATTTCTTCATGCGTTGCCTCCACAGTCTCATTTAATTAGCTGGGAACTATTTGGACAGCATCGAGGTTGCTGCAGCTGTTGCATCTCCGACGCAACTCTCGGATTTTGAGAGAGACCTTAACGCTCTCAATGGGCTCTCTGATGATCTGGTGTCATGGAAAAATAGCGAATTGCAACATCTGGCACGTAGAAGAGATACGCCCTTGTCCGAGTGCATGCCGATTGCGAAAGCGAGTGTCATGGCAACAAGAGCGAAACACCTTCCTGAGGCGCGCACTTCAATAGTAATTAAACTGTTAGATGTCTAAATGATATAGTGTGTATGATGTTCTTGAAATGTTTTGAACTTTGGTTGGTTGGATCATTCTCTTCCAGTCGCAGAAATCCCACAGGAAGATACAGGACTTGTACCCCCACATTTTTTCTCTGGCCTTTCACACTAAATGACTACCTTTACTTGCCTCATCCGTACATTATTTCCTGAATTCTACAGTTTTAGGATTGTCCGCTATCAGATGCGTGCTCGTTCGCCATTTGGCATATCAGTCGCCACTTCATTGACTTGAGAGTATTCCCTCAGATCGATCTGGAAATAAGGACGCCGTGGAATGTCTGGACCATACCCATTTGCGGCTTTGACCCATTCCAACCAAAACAATGGAATGGGAGACGCGCTAGGACACTACCACCGCAAAGATGAATTTTCCAACCACGGTAAATCTAGTCACTTATTAATGTCACCAATCGGGATAACGAAACGTGATTATGCGAAATGTCCAGAGTACAACATCGACACAGTATTCCTACTTCCATGCATATTGTGCGTATAAACCCATTATTTCGTTCAATTCCACAGTGCTATACGTGAACACATCACTTGCTTCATACACCTTGTCCGTTTGAACAGCATTCAAAGTCTCCAACAGCTGGGCTTGTATAAAATCGATGAAGACAAAGTCAATCAGCGTGTCATTTGACACATTGGGCGGATTGGAGGCAATGAAGTCGGGCACATCGTAGAAAGGAAGTGGGATATGAAGTGTATCATCACCAACACCTGGGCAGGACTGAGTGGATATAAGTATGATGAATGGCAGAGAGGATGTTGAGGGACTTACATCCGTCGTGACATATCCCAAGTTCAAAGCATCTGTGACATAGTCATTGCGTTTTCCCAGCTGTGTATACCTTTGATCCATCTCGCTTAGCCATTCCATATACGTTGCTCGTACATCGCCCAATCCATACAACTGCTCATCTTTCTCCAAGCTCCTCCTGTTCGATGCACCATTCTGATTCAGAGCTTGGACGCTTTCTAGTGCGGCAGACAGAGGCACTCCAGAGATGTAAGAGAACGTATCTGTGAACGGAGTGGCAGTCAACCGGTCATTCTTGTCGAATGTTCCGGAATAAATATCGAAACGTTGTGAGCCCGAGTTTATGACCACGTAATTTGGAATGTCAGCGCGGCTGTTGTTGAGAGACAGTGTGTACGGTGTGGCCTACAACCATTTATTCAGCACTATGATCGTCATGGAAAAAAGAGTTTCTACCAATTCGGCGAAAAGGGACAGCAGGGAACTGTTGGAAGGGTAAGGAACCCTATATCACCGCGCTTGTAAGTATACCGGAATGCTTTCATCGTGGTAGTATATGAATAAAGCGTACTGGGTCAATGTATAATCTTGTGGAGCTATTCCATACGTGAGCCCGAGATCGAAGTCGACGAACAGTTGATTCAATCCTGCGGTGATTTCTTGTCCTTTCGTCGTATCGAATGAAGACATGTCACTTTTAGTGTGATACTTAGACACATATTAGTACAAATACCCATCATAACAGGCAGAGATTAACCTCATAAGTGACGCGATTATTATCCAAATAACGTCGACTGAAAGATAAGTTTCCGGACTCATTCTGTTCGTCGAGCTTGAGACCTAGACGGGAACAAATTAGATAGTATTTGTGGATATGTATCATGACTGACGTACTCATCCAACCAATAGTTTCCATATAGCGCCCACTCTCCAAAGACATAGATCGTCCGTCGAGTTGGACTGTTAACTGTTAGTTGAAAGAATGATTGATAGAAACAGAATGACTAACGGCAGTCTCGAATATGGGTGTGGCCTAGCATCATACGCGTTAGACTCTAGGTGCAGACAATCTGACGTAAGAGGAGACTAACCGCCAAGAATGATAATGGGTGTCGTTGGATGAACAGCGCGTACAGCATCAAATACGAAGGGCCCTATGACAAGGACATGAATCAGGATCACAAGCTCTGACAGAAAGTATCAAATATCACCAACACTTGTCACGAGCGACAGGCATGTGTCTATCATGAGAATGAGCATGACGGTTTATTGGCGGAGATTCAGACCTACCCAGCCAACAGGAAGAAGTCTGGCTCCTCTTGAATAGCTTCTAGGAACTTTGAAATTCTGTCAAGTGTATGACCTTCGACGTAAGTACAGAAAGAATTACCCAAGGCTCCTTCACCATATCCTCTACCTTCTGAACTGTAGTGTTGTGGTCATTCCCTGTGAAGTCGAATATAACTCCAAGAGCAGTGACTGATCGACCTCTGGCATTATGCCATGTTAGCAATTTTTTTCATGGACATCCTAGTGAACTTGAAGACTAACTTTCGTGTCTTGAACTTGGCAAATCGGTCTTAAGAGTGGGAAGAGTCAATACTTCCATTGCTATAGCACGAATAACGTTATACTTACTACCTACCGGCACGTCGATTGTTTTGTTGTTCCGATCGGCAACAGTGATATTGACATTCGATGAAAGGTATCGCCCGTTTAGCTTCGGCGCTAAATTCTGATACCTGGATATTTCAGAAATTAATTTTGATACGGGATCATATTCAAATGGACGGACGAACATGTCGAGGGTATCAGCATAAACATAGAGTTCATGGCTATGATTCGAAAATCAGAGAAGCAAAGACAAACTTACAAAATGTACCTACTTTCCAATGGCCATAACATCATAAGGGAGTTGGGCCAAAAATTGAGTGGTCTGTTAAGTAGGCTTTGTTAGTACTTGAGCCCAGACGAATACTGCTTATGCTAACTGCACGACCGTCAACACCGCCGGGCGGATAGCCGTCTGATAGACCGGTACCTAAACGACACAGGTTTAAACTGATTCGTCCCATAAAATTCTTTTTATACTCACCGTCGTGTATATCTCCGGAATCGACGAGTAAAATGTCCACGTCTTTTTCCTATGTGTTATAAGCCATTAGAAAAAAAAAGGGTATATTTTAGGACAGACTCACGATTGCTATTTCCTTCATACGTGCTACAAATGACGACAAGTCGCCTAGATCACCACTGGCAATGTACCATATGAGCCAAGCCTGAGTGTTTACACTACAACGTACCTGTAGTTAGGCTCCGGAAAGGACTCCTTTTGGTGACCAAGCAGCCATCCATGGGTATCGGTCGTATGAATGATATTGATGTCTCCCCACTCCAAGGGCCGAGATGGTGGAGTCAATGGAGACGACGGATTCGCTCTCTTACCGCGCCTATGGACATGACCATCTTCATCGCCGCAGCCCAAAGTGGCGGAAATCGCGGCACAGACAATAAGGGAGCGAAACAGCATGGCGGAAATGCTATTAAGGGACTCAGCATGGTTGGGGAACTTTATATAGCAGAGGACAGCCAAGACCTCTGGAAAGAAATGTTATTTTTACGTACCCACCACGGTCACGTGAATCTAATTCGTCAGACGAATTATCTAGAAAAAGCAGCTGGCTAGAATTCTCCCGATAAAAATGTCTTGAGCCACTCATGTTTGACCCTTTCCGCTACCGCTTTCGGCAATATACCCTATGAAAAGTACCCCATGTCTCCAAGAGGTCTTCTGTTGAAACATATACTCTTTCGCTGTCTTGAGATTCGAGACCTGGTCTTGGGCCATCTGTCATCGTAACTGCTTCAAGTTCCGGCACAGATCCAATGGTTAGAACTCACTCGCACTTTGTGCCTTGCGACCCTATCTAAAAGGAAGACTCCTGGACTACGTAGCCATCTCACTGTCTCACTGTCAGTACAAAGGCACTTAACTAAACTTCGCACACGATGCACGTCGATGATAGGCAAAGGAGAGGTAGCGTTGTCGTACACTTATAATTTAGCATTTGCATTACATTTACTAAGCCAGCTCACTCCGTCTTCGCCTTGTCCACGGAATGAGATCTATCTGGCAAGACGGCAGCGATATCGTCGATCTTTTTGAACTGCCAGGGGAAGCGGGAGGGGTACAAGAATGGGCGCAGATCGAATCCTGACAACATCCATCAATTTGTGGCTTTTCGGAACTTGGAATAGACTCACTATTATCATCGGGGCTGTACGATTCCTGGAGAAACCTGAGTGGCGAATTGAGCCTATGAGAGAATGAACATACTGCATGATAAGACGGCGTCAATGTAGTCATCTTGTGACGGTTACGGGCGTGTTCGAAGAAGAAGAGCTTGACTTTTTCTGCAATCTAAGAATGGTTGGTGTCAGTCCCCACCTCTAGCCCTTAATGTGGAACATTCAGACCTGTACTGGAGACAAGAACAACCCCCATTCATGCACAAGTTTCGTGAACATGCTATAGGGTCCACATTTCTCCACCTTGCGTAGTCTACCAAAGACAGACAACTCGTCGTACGTCATACCCATGTCGGCCTAACAGATAGGTGAGATCTAAGTGGCCAGATGTAAGAATGAACCTACTTCATCAGCCTGTACATAGTTCTCGGTAATTGGTTCTAGCTCAGCCGTAGGAACTGCATCCAAGAATCTGGTATGATTAGCGTAGAACTAAGGTTTGAGAAAGGAAACATCCTACTTCGCCAAGATCGGCATGTCAAAGGAGTCTTGGGCGTAAGCTATGAATTTCTTTAGGTCGGTCTTACTGATGCCTCCAATGGGATTAATATCGGCTAGAACGCGTTATGAGGTCATGACAGAGTTAGTTACTACTAGGTGGCTACACACCTGATGAGCAGTCATACTTTGTAAGGTAGCCACGCAAACTGTGTAAATAGTAGTATTGATTAGACGTATTACAACAATGAGTTCGTCACAGTACCTTTCATCCACGTTGGCGCTTCCAAGAACCAGCAGTCCGCCGACACGCCCCCGAACCCACGGAAGGAGTTGAGCGAAAAGATAGGCAATCACCATTCGCAGTCTGGCCTGATAGACAGTGATTAGATAATGACGCAGTAGAGAAGAACTCTTCTCACTTGAATGTTTTGCAATGCTAAATTCTCTGCATTGCTGCCACCATGAGCGCGAAACTGGGGCTTTACACCAGTAATGAAACCGAATAGATTTCGAACAGCTGTGACGAGGGAATCCATATTCAAGTCGATGTGATAACTGGAAAGGGTGAGATCTCGATGGACATATGGGGTCGGTAAACTCGGTACCTTCCGATAGCATCTGATAGGTCCTTCGCCCGTTTACGAGTCTCCGCACTTGAGTTCTCAGTACCCATGTAACAAGTATGGAAGATTCTACTGCAAAATTCGCGTGGATCCGAAGGAATATACCCAGAGTCGGCGGGTTCACCAACGATGCGTCGAGCATCCGCGATTACCAGCTTATCTATACCAACAGATAAGAAAGAGAGCGGTGATGGCACGTAATGACAGACCTGCTCTGCGCGCCGCTTCTGCAACGAGTCTGCACATGGAGAACACGATGACTGCAGTCGCACAACTGTCGATACCACCGCTCAATGGTACGAAATACCCTTGCGTGCGCGATCGGCGAAGGTAGTCCCAAAGCCAGCACGCAGGACCCAAACTTTGAAACTTTGAGCTTTAGGATAATTTGAGTGAAACACTACTCACGCAATCTCCTCTTCGGGTCGGTGATACCTCACCTCGTAAGGGCGGGATGATAAAAATCCAACCATATCTTCGTCCCTGACTTCCTCAAATTTGCCTGCCGACAACGAAAAAGGAACTTCAATACGATGATATCTTTCCGCGGAGGCCGCCTGCATGCTTCGACTGCTTATTGCACGATGGCTGCGGACATCCTCGATATCAATTGTGGCAGTTATGACTTCGACGTCATTCAGAGAGAACTGGGATCCTTGGGCTACAATCCTGCCGTTGACAGCAATCATAGCGCACCCGTCATAATATAATCGATCACCGTCGCATCCTTGTTGGTTCGCGTACAGATAAACGCCTCCTAACTGAATACCCGTCAGAGAATGTTACCTTCTACATGCAATCGAAGAGAACCTTCAATGTGGCCTCCTTTATTAACTCAACACGAGTATAAAGCTTCCGGAGTTCATGATGACTGCCGCTCGCATTGGTGAAAATTTCAACGCCATCTAAGCCCATGAGAATATGGGGACTAATATTATCGACTTCAGAGAGGCAACCAGCTGGGTTGAATTGAACGGACCTAGCAGGGGTAAACAGCTCTTCACACAACTCTACTCCAAAACAAGTATCCGCAGTACTAACAACGGCATCTCCGAAAGGCACGGTGACCTCATTTGCTATGAGCCGCAGAACTGGACGAAAAGAATCGAGATACCTGCGCAGTGACGGCCTGGATGATCCTCGGCAAGAAATGGTTCTCCCACTGCCTATGTTTCATCCATGGCGTAAAATATCTGAGTTCACGATAGTTCCCGTTGTTAGCCATCCACATTTTCGGCCTGATCAAAAGAATCTTTCTATCGTGAATGATCACCCTACAGTTATAGATAACGTTCTTGTGCACGACGGGCCTGGATTCGTTTGAGAGTTGAAGAAGAGACTTGATTGTGGTAGGGCTTACATTCCTAAGTCGCACACAATTCCCATAGCCTCTTCCGATGCCAAAATCTTTGCCAAGACTTCCCAGGAATGCAGAACCGTGTCGCCTGCGAAAGATAAGCCGGCATCAAAGAGTAGATGATGCCATTATACCTTCGAGAAAATGATCCAGACACCCATATCCACTGAAAACAATCAATACCTCATCATCAGAGCTGACTATATGCGCACGGTATCTCAAGCTCCGGTCCCACTCTCAATGTTGCGCCTCGACTCTTGGCAATAGCGATGCTAGATAAGATTCTCTCAAAGTTTCCCTGAGACGCCCGATTAGACGATGGTATGAGTTACGGCCAATTATTGCAGACGTTACTTGAAAATCAAGGGCCCATTGGTTCAGGGAACTGGAAGATATGAATATTGAACGGAGCAGACGATTGCGGCAATTTGACTAACCATCTGCAAGCGAAAAATGAGAGCGGGCAACAATCTTTGGAAGAATACTTACGTTGCGAGTGTGATGAGGTGACCCATATGGACGGAACAAGAAGATAAAACACTGACAGGGGATGAATCGACTACGCGCCGGTTGATCCCGGTCCGGGTTTGTTTGGAGCAGACTGGTTTGGTCAACCGACTGTACAGCTTGACTTCCGATTCCAAATCTTCGAGCCACGGCGTCTGAAAGCGTCCTTTTCCTTCCGGACACCACCATTGAACGGTGTGCGTGCAAGGCATATCTACCTCACGGCCGAGGATATGCTGGGCTGAAATGCCCTTCCTGGTATACGTGGCACTGTCGGAATTTATACTAGACAGGAAATATCTTCGTGCGTGTCAAGAATATATTTTCCAATACAATGCCTAACTGTTGCAATCGTTTCAGTATCGCGGCATTACCAGATATGACAACGTCATCCAACGAGCCCGACGCAGCTTTGCGAATTACCGTTACTCCTTCTCAGTCATCATATTTCGCTGGAGAACCATTCGCGGTGACAATAACCTTCACCAATACGCACTCTCCAGAGGCACCAGTACAGCCCAGATCAGCTTCCCACACTCACAAGAGAGGAGCTCATTCAATAAGTTCTGCACCCATATCTCGACCACCAACATCGCCTGGTATCCGCACTCCAAATCCATTCGTTCCTAAACGGACACGTAGGGGAGATGCTCCTCCATCGCGAAAAGGTCTCATTGGTCACAATATCGGACCCCGGGGATCTGATACACTTCCCGACTTGATTGAGCAACGGCGAAAACGATTGTTGGCAAAGTCATTGTCTGTTGCCATTGCTCCCCACGAACTCGAAGACGAGCTTGCGGATATTCCCAGGTCCGCGTCGTTTCTACAGCGTGGATTCGATGACGGGCCCTATATAAGTATGTCGTAGCCTGAGCCTTTTTTGTTCATTGTTACTCACCCTCCCTAGGTCCTACGTCTCCGAATGTTTCTTCGCCTCTTTCCCGGTCAGATACACTTCCCCTTGCCGCGAACCATCCCCACGCACGGAAGGATTCCTTGCTTGACGGACAACTGTCCCTTCGTGAAATGACGTCCCCAACGAGTGTATCTTCCCCCTACACACCAACGTCTTCCACCTCAACATTTTCCCTGGTTCTCGATCCAATAATAGAATCAACAGGCACGCCCTACCCCCCTGCGCCGTCCGTTTCGTCGCCAATAGAAACGCTCTCTTCGAATCTCCCTTCAAACGCCGTTCACGCGTACCCATCGACCTACCGTCCCTCGCGACGTCCAGCTCAAATAGGACTGGGCCAGCCTCCGCCGGACACTAGGTTCCGTATCCCGCCTCGAACTGCATTTTCATCCACCTTTCCACAAACAAACACTGAATTAATACTCTACTCATACGTCCAGCTGACGGGTTCGCTAATGATCACAACGTCACCTACTTCGTTAGAGCAAACGCAGACCCTCAACTCTTTACGATCCTCTCTTCTCAGACGTCCTGTCGTTGGTGGAGGAAGTATGGACATTACATCTTCGCAAAACTTACGTCCCCGTAACCGGCGCACGCATAGTCGCTCTTCGTCTATATCTTCAGGGATAATGTCTCTTCTTTCTCCTTCTCCGTCGACTCCACACTTTCCCTCGACCCCAGGGCCATCATCTGGAAGTCTACACTTACGAACACCTTCAACGTCCTCGTCCCTTTCCCCTTCATCTTCCTGGATGGGATTCGGCCCGATCGAAGACATTGATCCTGATGCGCCTCTCCCCATCATTGAAATTCAACCTGTGATGCTAGCTGTGGACCTGTCCTTGTTGCCTGGCGAGTCAAGAACCTGTACGCCTCCCCTTGTTCGGTTCTGTCGCTGTTTCTAACTGGAATACAGATACGTATACTGTTTCACTACCTTCCAATCTACCGCCGACATTCCGAGGCCGGTCATTCAAATTCTCATACGAGCTAACGGTAGGTACATGCCGTGCGGGAAGCACGAGTTCAAACAGTATAAGCCGGGTAATGAAAGTGCCAATCAGGATGTACAACAACGTTCAGGGTAAGCAGTTGTTAATAATCTTTTACCTAAAACAAACTCACAGGGACCTAAAGTTGGTCGGGTGCCGCGTCCGTATGATCTGCTGTGGCCAGCTAAGACTCGGATGGATATCAGTGGATCTGCCGTGGAAGACACGCTACTGCAGAAAAAGGCAAAGGCGGGTACAGGATCACTTGAGGAAGTGAAAGGCTATGCACGACATCTTCTGCTTTCAATTCCTGATACAAATATTAATGGCGCCAGAATCAAGATGCCCTCAGAAACAGTTGGCGAAGGGAGAGAATGGCGTCGACACTATTCACACTCAGAGGAGGGCTCTGGAGGGCTGACGGGGTGCAGAGAAGCCGTAGAAATCTTGACACGAATTCCAAAGAAAGGTGGGTTCGCTCTAACTGTCGTTAGGCACCACTAAAAGCCCCTTGTTCCTCTAGCTTCTTACGATGTCACCAAAGACGGTGTCAAAGTTGCTGTTCTCACGTTCACGAAGTCCGCTTACCGATTAGGGGAAACTATTCAAGGTGTTGTAGAGTTGAACGAGCGGGCAAGCCGATCAAGAGTTTTACAGATGTCTGCTATGCTTGAAACACAGGAACACCTTCCTTCATCAATAGCTAGTCCGTCCAATTCCAGACAACTGCGGCGGGTTCACGCTGAATACCACTCCTCCTTCACTCTGTCCACATTACGCACCACTTTTTCCCTTGACATTCCATCTGATGGCAGCCCCGCTTTCCAAGTTTCCATTGGTGACGATTTCCCCACTACGCTGGGCGGATTAGAGTGGAAAGTTCGGTTGTGCTTACTAGTTTCTATTGCCGCGGAGTCGTCGCATGCGGGCAGCGAAGGTGTAAGGATGAAGAGTCTTGTTCGGGACGGGCCTGAAGGTGAATGGGGTGCCTCGTGGTGGGCTACAAAAAGCATTGCGCCCATGGAGAAACCCGTTGTACCCGCTCGTCCACCACAGGCTCAGGGATGGGCGGCATATCTGGCTGCATCTATTTTAGGAACAGGGGAGAGTGAGTATCACGATGGGGATGAAGCAGAGGTCGAAGTGATCGATGGTATAAAAGCGGATCCCGGTGGTGGAGTGGGTGTTGGAGTTGATTTTGGCGGCAGTCGCGAAGGTTGGAAGGCCGTCAAGGTTGAGACTGTTGAGTGTGAAGTGCCTGTCAAGGTATGGCCAGGAAATACGGCTTTCAAAGCTTTGGACGTCGTATTTACGGTATAAACTTTCTTTTTGCGGATTTCGCCTTTCTTACCTGTAGGTTTGCGGATATTGTAACTGTATTTATCTACATTAAGTTATCGTGTACCTGGGTTTGCTATCGCATTCAAAGCGCCTTTCTTACCCATTCATACGGCATTCTGTCGGCTTAAATTTTGGTGACACGGTTAAAAATAGAACATCGGCCTTTCTCACACCTCCTACCAATACTAATGCGAATACCTACGCATTGCGACTATCGCGAACGTGGGTGTGAGAGCATATCTAGCTGGTCGAACTGTATTCTCCCTGTTAAAGCATCTTGAAAGCATCAGAGGGCGTCTGAACAACCCCAGTGGAGAATGGCGCAGTTCCGCCCTTGCCGGGCGCGTTTGCGATCCCCATCGTCCAGTTCTTTCCTAACTGGAGAAATAGCGGGTGAGATCTATTGGCGTTGATAGTCTATATATATATCCATCATCATCATCCCGCGCTACAGCCGTACTTACCTTCAATTGCAGAGCTTTTAGTAGGACGCCACCATTAATACATCTCGTGCCATTGGACGTACTATAGGCACCGATGTACTGCTCCTGGCCGGCCGTAAAACTCAAGATATAAATGCGCTATTATATGCCAGCTGAACCATCCTAGAATTCCAACCCATATGTATCGCCCGGCTGTCTTTCTCAGCTTTCTCATTCTTCGTGTTTCATGCTATACTCCCGAGGTCACGATCTCTAATGGTACACTGCATGGTCTCGCCATTCCGAGTATGGGGCAAGAGGCATTTCTTAACATACCATACGCCCAGTCCATCGCTGGTGAAAACGTGCGTACGCGTCGTTTTTATATTTCGTTATCTGTCGCACTGACTATGTAATTACTAGCGTCTCATGCTATCTAAACCTCTGAACACGCCCTGGGATGCCCCTCTAAACGCGACATCGTGGGGGAAAGCATGCCCAGGAGGAACTAATGCGCAATTCTTTGGTGTTGAAGAAGACTGCCTACAGATCAATATCATCCGACCAGAAGGTGTATCCGACGGAGATGAACTGCCTGTCCTCCTGTGGATGTAAGTAGTCCGGTTTCAAGAATGATGATTTGTTTATATGATAATTTTGCAGATACGGCGGAAACTGGTATGTAGGATCTGCGACAGATCCTCGTTTCAACGGAAGCTATATCGTACAGCGATCGGTTGAGCTGGGAAAACCTATTGTACGCGGCGACTCTCAATTTGCATCGTTTCTGACGCGCCATTCGCCTCAGATTTTCGTGTCCGTCAATTATCGTCTATCTGTTTTTGGGTTCCCGCTAGGGGAAGAATCTGCGGATGCCAGTATACTTAACCTGGGTATCCGAGATCAGGTAGGTGCCTACCAGGTTTTTACAACGTTTACGCCTTCTGATGCTTCGCTGGGACAGCGACTTGCTTTGCAGTGGCTACAGGATAATATATCCGCTGTGAGCTATAGATCCTCCTCTCTCGTGCCTAGAATTAACTCTAAGGTTTGTAGTTCGGCGGATCGCCTAAGAAAGTTACAATCTGGGGGGAGTCTGTCGGTGGAATCAGTGCCACCATACATATGGCTGCTTACGGCGGTCAAAATGAAGGTCTATTTCGGGCAGCCATAGTGGATTCAGGTGTCTTCTCCATAAGGAATGCGTCGGTTTCTTCCCAGGCCGGTCTTTGGAACTCTCGTAAGTTGCTTGGCATATTTGACTTCGGTTTCTGTTAAAGATCTTTAGTCCTGAAAACTTCCGGTTGTAACAACTCATCCGACACAATTTCATGTCTTCGCTCCATGCCGTTTGATGATCTGTATGCCGCTACCTTGAACGTAACCTATTGGCCACTCGAAGTCCCGGATCACGATCTTATCAAGGAGCTGCCGTACAAGGCCCTGCAAGATGGAAATTTCTTCAGCGTTCCTGTAATAGTCGGCAACAATAAAGATGAGGCGACATGTGAGTACTGACATCTTCGAATTGGCATACCTCTAAAGGCGCCTATGTTAGTTGGTTTCAATCCTCCTCTTGGGGTGAATGACGAAGATACACTTAGGCAGGGCATCGCTCGTAAGGATTATCGAGTTCAAGAAACGTAAACAGCGCTGATCAATTTTTAGATGGCTTCGTAGACTTGAATCCCAGCAATGCAACTATCGACAAGCTACTATGGCTTTATCCTAATGTCCCTTCAGAAGGGTGCCCTTACGATACTGGAGAAGGTGTACTATCTTCTGGACTCATGGACAAGAGGTCATACGCCATATGGACTGATAGCATTGTTGCCGGAACGCGACATCTACTTTCCCGTAATTCTCTGAGATCGCCCAGTTGGAGTTACAGGTTTCACCAGATTCCTCAAAATGGGACTATGGAGGCTGGTGTGGGTCACTTTCAGGAACTTCCATATGTGATACTACAACTAAAATTTCTGTGGCTATCTATCTAATACGCCATTTGTCTAGATATTTAGAGTCTTGGAACGAACGCAACGAACGCCACTTGGTAACCGACCGGGAGACTTGGAAACTTCTAAACTGATGTATCTCTTCCTCTATAATGCTTGCAATTGTTGATAATTGACAATTCATTTAGGCAGACATATTGGATTAATTTTGTTCACGATCTCGATCCGAACGATGATAATGGTTAGAGGTTTCGATATCTAGATTCGAGGCACTAAGTTGATGCTGACATATTCCCTAGTTTCTATTTTCTGGCCTTCATATGACCTTAAAGATCCACAGAACATCGTATTCGTCAACAACCAAACGCAGGTGCTCTCCGATACGTATCGTAAAGAGCAAGTTCAATTTCTCCACGACATTGCACTTGGTAGAATTAAACATTAATTTACTTATGGCTATGTTGTAATAATGTATATTACACTTCTTGTGCTACCCCCTCTGAGGGCTGGAGTGACTCTCCGCATGGAGCCATTGAATACCACTCAACGACCGCTGGTGGCAGTGTCAGCGCGACAACGCCACACCGGTGTCCTTCCATAACACCGGAGCACGTGCACCCACGTTTTCTCAAGACCTGAGTCTGCGCGTTTCCCATTTATTTCAACCTTCGCCTTAGTGATCATAACATGGCGCGCCAGCCTAGCGCGTCATCCGATAACATCAACGCGAGAAATACTAGGGCAGCGATGAAAGTCAAGGCCGAGAAGGTATCCAAGGTTAAGGCCGAAGGCGCGAAGCAGAACAAAGGGAAAAGGCGTGTTCGTGACGAGGAAGAGGAACACGAAGGACGCGATGAGAACGGGGAGGACGACGCTGAAGGAGATGAAGATGCATTGGACGAGGAGGATGGGAGTGGCTCCCCCAAGGGTCGTAAGCGGACGCGTTTGAACACCAATGGCGACTCGCATCCTGCCGACGACAACGACGATGCTCCGGAACACAAACATGTCGCGACGCTACCTAGAGACACGGATGGGTGAGCCTTAGTGTGCCTTGCCACCTGGATTCCTTGTTTATGCTTTTGCAAAGGTTCATTCCTGGCTCCATCGTTCGCATTCAGCTGCAGAATTTCGTGACTTATGACTGGGTTGAATTCCGGCCTGGTCCTTATCTAAACATGATCGTTGGCCCTAACGGCACTGGAAAGAGCAGTATTGCGTGTGCTATCTGTCTTGGTCTCGGGTGGTCACCCCAGGCTCGTCTCTTTAACCGCTCTGAGAAAAAACCGAGCCTAACATAGTCTTGTTGTAGATTCTCGGCCGTTCCAACGATATAAATTCGTTCGTCAAGCAAGGCAAGACATCAGGACACATCGAGATCGAATTGAAAGGCCCCAAGGGCAAGCCGAACTTGGTTATTCGTCGCAATCTGACATCTACATCCAAGACTTCCACTTTCACGTTGAATGGCGTTGCCGCTATTGGCAGAGAGATATCGTCACAAATGGCTGCTCTGAATGTCCAAATCGGCAACCTGTGGTGTGTTTGACTTGAAATTGTTTTTCAAAAGACTACTATTAATTTAAGGTAACCAGTACGTTCCTACCTCAAGACAAAGTATCAGCGTTTGCCGCAATGAGTCCCCAAGATCTTCTGAAGGAGACACAACGCGCGGCCGGTGACCAGAATTTAACAGCGTGGCACAAGACTCTCATCGATGCCGGTGCTGATCAGAAGAAGATTAACGACGTGAATGCCGTTTTGCATCGTTTATTCATACCCTGATTCTCCTTCAATACAGCTCATCAAAAGCGAGATAGATCAATTGCAGCAGATGCGGGAGCGGAACGAGGCCATTGAACGGGATGTTCAACGGTGCCTAGAGCGCCAAAAGATTGAAGAAGAGGTGTGGTTTTATCCACCAATACCGCTTTTACAATGACTCACATCATGAAGATCGCCTTACTGGAAGTATTGGTTCCTGTCCAAAGGTACCGGGAGGCACGCGAGAGGTATCAAACGGTTAAAGCAGAGCAACGTCGGTGCCACAACAAAGTAGTTGCACTGAAGGACAAGAATGCGCCCGCTCATGACCTATTGAAGTGCGTAGTTCATATGCTTTGGCCACTGTTGGTTAATGTCTTGCAAGGCGACTTGCAGCGCAGCATAAGAAACTCGAGAAGGACCGGGAAGATTCGAAGCGACATACTCAGAGCAAATTCAAGAAGATTAATGAGAGATGGAACGAAGACGAGAGATTGGTACGTGCCGTTCACAATCTGACATGACTCTGCGATGAACATGCTCCTAGGAAAACGCTGTGGAAGACCTTCAGTTGAAACTCGAAACCCTTGATAAGGAGGAGGAGGACCGGTCAAAGAAAATCAAAAATGCCCAAATTAGCATTGACAGCATTCGCAAGGAGCTGGCGAAAGAGGTCGAACTTGAAAACCAAGACGATCTGATACGCGAGATGGTACGCTGCATCTGTGAATTGTCTCAGAAGCGTGTCTTGACGCTGTTCTCAGAATGAATTGCGACAAGAGAGGCAGACTGTCATTGGGCGCAAGCGAGAGTTTGAAGCAGAGATGACAACCAATCTTGATCAAGAGTACCAATTGAAGAGCCGATTACAGCAGTCGCTGGACGAGTAAGTACCTATCCATCAGTACTTCGGGTGGTAACTCATGTTTGCCAGGCTTAAAAAGCTTGACAACGTTGAAGTCCGCAAGTTGCAGATGCTCTCCCGATGGGACCGCGATACGGCAGATGCGGTCATGTGGTATCGTAACAACAAGGACAAGTTCAAGATGGAGGTTTTTGAGCCTCCTTACCTTTCTGTGAATGTTCCAGATCATGCTTTCGCCAGCGCAGTTGAGATGGCTTTTAGTGGCAACAATATGAAAGTCAGTGCATTGCTTAGGCAGTTTGCGGCCCGCCATTGATTTTTGTGACCCAGACCTTTGTAGCACAATGTCAAGAGGATTACGATACATTGAATCACAACATTAACGACAACCAAGTGCTTGGCAGAAAGGTTTGGGTGACTACTTGGTACAGGGACCGTATTGATCGGCTCTTCGTTCCGCCACCTATGGAACGCGACGAGGTATGTGTTAACTTTCTGTCAGAAAAAGTATCTAATGCCGGTGTTTCATAGCTGGCCAGACATGGCTTTTCCGGATATCTGCTTGACTATGTCACTTGTCCGCAGGGTTTGGAGTGGTTCTTGCAAGTTGAGCTGAATCTACACAGGATTGTAAGCCCCATCTCGTTCATATAAATCTGATAAGCCTGACGTACTGACGTAAATTATCACAGGCTGTTGGAGGCCACAATGTCGATGTCAACCGTGCAATGGATGCAGTCTGTCGCTCCAGAACGGGTCCGGCAAACTTTATCGCTGGAACGAGCTACAATATCGTCACACGCTCTAGATATGGCAAGAAATTGGCGCAAAACATGACTCGGGATATTGGTCAAGCAAGGAGTTTTATTGCTACATCGGGTAAAACTATCCGTGCTTTACATTGGTTCTTTGCTGACTTGGCTTCAGTTGATCCTGAGGTCAAAAGGCGAATTGACGGGGAAATTACTGAGCACACACAACAACTTGACATGCTCAAGGAGACTATCGATACGCTTCGTCTGCAACTGTCGGCCGTCGAAGCGGAAGACTCCAAATTCCAACGACGGGCTGTTAGTGTTGTCTCTCCTCCTCCTCCGCCTCTTCTCATAGTTCATCAAGGACGATATCGCTGCTCGCAAAGATGCTATTCAGAAGGAAGTACAAAGACGTACTACTCTGACGACCAAGCAAAGTAATAAACTTTGTCCCCAGCTTTTTCCAACGTGCTAAAAACTGTAATGCTATAGAACGGGCTGATGCTGAACTCAAGAATTTACTTAACAAGCCTTCTGCAGAGCAAGAGCGCGCTGAGATCAAGAAAACCATTTATAAGATATCGAAGCAACGCGTCGCAATCATCAAGGAATACAAGGTGTGTTACCTCCCCACCTCGTGCAGTTGTACGAGTCTCATCTGGTCACAGGAGTATGCCAAATCCATTGTCGAGGAGCAGAGCCGGGCGACGCGTCTTGGCCTAGAATTTCTTCAAGTCGGTGCCAATCATGCTGCTCTAAGAGAGCTTTGCAACAAAAAGGATGAAAGGTATAACATCGCCCTTGCCGAGTTCAATACAGGTTCGTACTGTCATGGTTCGCTGTGGCATGGATTGATGTCTGCGCAGCGGACGAGGCCTTCAAAGAAATCAAAGCCGAATCAAAGGAACTGTTACTAGAAAGTCGAGCTGCCATCGACAACTGTGATCCCGACATTCACAAACTCTACGAAGACATACAAACTGCTCGTTTTCAATATGAGAAGGAGCTTGAACAGGCCGAAGCAACTGGGAAAACGCCTCCACCAGACGAAGGCATAGATCTACGAAGTACAGAGGAGCTCGAGGCCGAATTCGACGCTCAGAAGGCACAATTGGAGATCATGTTGAACACCAACCCTGGCGTTATCGAAGAGTACGAGAAACGGAAGAGAGATGTTAGGCGTCTCTGTTGCGTTTACCTTACTCCATGATTGACCTTTCGTGCTCAGATTGAAGCGTTGGAGAGGACTGTCCAGCAAAAACAGACAAATGCCCAACGGGTGGAGCAGAAAATCAAGAAGGCCAGGGTATGCATGATTTTCCGTTTTCGATGATCCTCATGAACACTTTTACAGGACAACTGGGAACCTGCCCTCGAGCAACTTGTGGCAAAGATCGGGGAGAAATTCTCGGCGGCCTTCGATCGTATGTATATCTATCTTTCTGCGTCTTTACGACTCAAAGATGGGCTTCGTTAGGTATTGGCTGTGCTGGAGAGATACGCATTGGTCAGCACGAGGACTATGACAAGTGGACCATCGATATCCTCGTCAAGTTCCGTGACGACGAAAAGTTACAGCTTCTTACCAGTCAGCGACAGTCCGGAGGGGTGCGTCGTCTTCGGATGTCCAACAAATCTCACTAATTTGAAGCTGTTTAGGAACGTTCACTGACAACAATATTATATTTGATGAGTCTGACGGAACAGGCTCGCGCGCCCTTTTCACTCGTGGATGAGATCAATCAGGGTATGGACCAACGAGCCGAACGAGCAGTGCACAACAATATGGTTGAAACCACCTGCAAAGAAGAGAGCGGGCAATACTTTCTCATCACGCCGAAGCTTCTTGCTGACTTGCAATACCACAAGCGCATGAAAATCCTTTGTGTCAATAACGGCGAATGGCTACCTGAAGAGCGGGGCTTGGGCAATATGATGAACATGATAGAAGGATATGTTGACCGCCAAAAACATCGTACCGCTAATTCTGCCTGATCTTGTGGTTTATCATTATTGCATTTCATTTCCTTACAGCGTTAACAGAATCCCTAGTCTACTTACAGTATTGGCTTCTTGTACTACTCTATCTTGAAATTGTACTTTTCTTCGGAGGTACCTGTGTCGTGAGCAAAGACCTGAGCGAATATGCTCCACGTTGCGCTATGTCAAGCAGTCATCCACGTTGCTGAAGCTCCTTGATATATAAAACATCGCCATTCTGTTTAGGGGGTCCTCCTTTTCATATTCTCAGAGGTGATTTATAATTGTAGGTGTCCTCCAAACCTTAGAAATTCGGCCACCTCTACATTTCAAACCGGGTATCAGAATCTCGTGGGCGTGCCCATTATACGTTAGTGATGCAAGATGTGTGTGGAAATTGTACGAGATTGGACAAGATCTGCCCTAATTCTCTTAAGAACAAATTTTTCCTCTCAAGAAAAGTTGGCCTTGAGGCTACGAATCCCTAGTAGGAAAGACCCTTACATGTGAAGATAACTGCACATGTTTGAATTCCCGACGATAGTACAGTAGCAAGACACATTAACCCCAGAAGAGAGATATTAGACTAACCAGATAGAAATGACTCAAACCACGTAGTGTGTCACCTCTTGGAAGCGATCCACGAGCGCCTACTGATATTCCTCGAATCCAAAGATCCAAGCTGCGTCTCGCATATATACGTAGATTGACGGATGTGTCGGAAACTATCGATTACCGACACCTCATACGGCCCTTGGAAACGTATACCCGTTATGAAAGAGTTTCCAGGGACAACAACTTGGCGCAATTTATACCGGGTAAGAAGGAACTAGCCGATCACAGGTGAACCCTAAGGAAAAATATACGTCGGTGTCTTCCCAACCCAATTCCGATCATGGCGATACGTGGAGGTATGATATACTAGGAATCCGTCGTAGCGGGCATAAATGAGAATACCACAGAACGACCGTAGAAGTGCCAGATCCTGGCCAGTACCGATCCAAAGGGGCCGGAAAGATATATAATGAACATTGGGAAAAAGAGCTTGGAAACTGGATATTGGGTAACGCAACGTGATGATGGTAGACAGTTTTCGCGCCACCCTAATATGGCTGATGACATAATGTCTTGTCCTATCGCTGTGACTTCGACGTCAACACCCACTGTTTACACCGCTCGTTATTCTAGGGTTCTTTACTTCTGCCATATCATAGAGCGGAAAATCTTCTCTCTTCAAAATGTACCACTGTTACTGCAGGATCGTCCTAATTTTACACCTTCCGCCTGATAGGCTGGAAGAGTCTACATCATGATCTTCGCCTACCCTGCTTGAATCATTGCCTCCTATATCTCCCAAAGGCATCTCGCCATGCTCTCTTCCTGCGTCCCTCACTGTCGATTCTGAGTCTTTAAAGATTTTCCAGCTTCGACCCCCGGCCCAGAACTGTAGAGTTATCTGAAATGCCTCCGCTTGCCAGAATTTTGACTGTCAACGACCTACCTATGGCTTACTTGTGCGTGTCAAGTTGATTACCCCTGGTTGTGTTTGCTCTGTATACAAAACTTCTTGGCGCCCCTAGGGACGTGGTCATCATGTGTTGATCAATATGGCGGCGACAACAGAAATGCTATCGCTCTTCCGACATGCCTTGTCACTTCGTTTCTACTAGTTGCCTTGCTTTCAGCCTACACCTACTCTTCCCTATGTAAAGAGCTGCTGGGAGTAAGTTTTCAGAAGACTCCCCCGATCTCGGTCCTTCACTAGCTTCTCTCGATCTTAGAGTGTTCGTAGTCTGCATCTCTTGACCAAGTCGCCTTTGGAATTACTGTTTCACAACTAATCATCATCTTGAGCCATCCATCGATAAGGGCCGTGCACCAGTATGCCTTCAGAAACTAGCTGATGCCAAGGTTTCTCATAGTCCCCATCATTGTAATTGATTGCGAATGACTGACGCGATGCGGACAAGCGCGGCGAGGTCCAGCTGACACTGGCTTTGTAATATTACCGTTCCGAGCCGTCAGATCCAGCTGGAATACCTGGATTTATAGGGTGTCTTCTCGACTTACCAAAGGTTCATTGGTCACAACTGCCCTCGACCTTCCAAACAATGGCACCCGTTGATTTCAGCCTGAATATCACGCACATTAGCACCGCCGCTGCCATCTTCGAAATCGACGGGGTCAATCTACTTACCGACCCGTTCTTCTCCCCCGCTGGCACTCAGTGGGATTTGGGTGTCACAATCTTGGAAAACTTTGACACCCCGGCTTTAGGGCTGCAGGACCTCCCACCAATCGATGCCGTGCTTCTGAGCCACGAAGACCACCCGGACAATCTCGACGACCTGGGCCGCCGCCTACTCGATGGCCGCAAAGTCATCACAACCATTGACGGTGCCAAGAAGCTGCACCCGCGGCCCGGCGTCCGCGGCATCCGGCCTTGGGAAACGGTCCCTCTTGAGGCGGGTGGGAGGCACTTCCAGGTCACCGGAACCCCCTGCCAGCACCTACCGGGGGGCGAATGCACTGGGTTTATTCTCACCGCCCCCGAATTCGGGAGCACCGGTGTGTTGCCGAATGCCATCTATTTCTCAGGCGACACCAATTACTTCGAAGAGCTGGTCCAGATACGTGACAAGTTTCACATCGTCGTCGCCGTGCTTAATCTCGGTGCTGCCACGGTGCCGCTCCCGGGTGGCCCGCTGCAGATTACCATGGACGGAAAGCAGGGCGCTCGGTTGTTCCGTGAGATCAAGGCGGATATCTTGGTGCCTATGCACTATGAGTCGTGGGGACATTTCAAGCAGAACGGGAAAGCGCTGGCCAAGGACTTTGAGGAGGAGGGTATCCTAGACAAGGTTTTCTGGCTCACGCCAGGCGTGTCGAAGAAGGTCTTTTGATTCCTGCCCAAACAGTTTTAGCAAAATTTAGGTTCAAATTTTTGAACAGTGTTAGGATTGATATATAGCCCTATCGACTGAACCATCAGTCTGACTTCAAATCGGGTGTTATCCACGTAAGACTAAACACCCTTTCACCTGAGATGTGATATATGCATGATTTACGAGGATCAATCAAGGCTCTGATGATGTTCAGCTTTTGATTTGGCATTTGTACACTGGGATCTGAGTATTGTCAATCGCGAATTGGCTCAATTTTGGAGTTCCCTCATCTCATTCTTGCACTGCGTGTACCTTTGGTACTACCGAAACAGTATTTGAAGTGAATGTCGCTACGCCATTTTGGAAAGCGAATAATTGTATGTACATTGAAAAATTCCCCGTCTCAACGTTTAAATTGTGCCCCGGATGATTATTGCCGCTGTCAAGAAGTCGTGAGGGGTCGAAAGGAAGATACGAGAGGGCACTTACCTTTCTCGGCAATCCCGTAGGCTAATGCTGCATCCAACAAGTTAGTAATGCAAGGTGCGTGCATATAAACTAGAGCCTGCTGACATTGTGTATGGGCGGAAACATGCATGGGTGCAATGGACAAGTCCACAACACGAATATTGGTGGTACCGTACACCTACAATTCACTCAGAAATCAAGCAACCGAAATGACGCAAAATCAAAGTCTACCTTGAGCCTCGAGTCTACCACCCCGCCCTTCTCCCTTGGAAGCATTGAAGCGGTCCCGATCGTGTCTATTATGAAGTGAAAACACGCAAATTACGGAGGAGATTCACGCCTACGATAAGTTGTGGCAAGCGTCTGTCTAATCCAGGCTAATGCAACATCATGAGCAAGCACTTGAAGGAAAAATAATACCACATACCGGAAATCTCCTCATCACTCTGGACTTTGAGACCCGGATTAACTTCTACCGGTTCCTCGTCTGTTTCCAACATTAGATAATAGCTAACTACAGCATTGAGGAGATCAACACACCGAGGACATCCTTAAATGGAGCTGTTCGGCACACTTTTCTCGCGAATTTCACTGTTTCGACTAGTGCTTCGATATCTAAGGAAGTGGTGAATACACGATCGAGTCAGCCAACAGCTACACTTCCGACCTGCATTATCTTCAAAATAGTGAGGATGATATGCTAAATGCACCGACGGATCACTTGAAGTTACATGCTAGTTCGTTCTCAGATTAGATTTCGTCAATAGACAAAGAAGCATACTGCCGTTCCTCTCGAGAAAAAGCTGTTATTGAAGCAAAAGATCGTGAAATACTTCTTGCCTTTCCTGGGAGGGTCTGCGAAGAAGTTCGTGAGCAAAAACAGACCTTTGATGTGGGGATCTTACTAGGGACTGAAAAGAAAGCGGGCAGAGTCGTAATCTCGCAATCAAGGCAATTCCTTTCAACTTTTTGAATTTGCATTCTGAGAGTTTCCGAAGCTCCAGGGGAGTATCTTCCCTGGGAGATTTTCTCCTTGACCGATTCAACGGTTTCTGCGTAGATAGAACCAGAGCGTGAAGTTAAGTCACTGAGTGATAGGAAGGCGAAATTAACGATGCCCATGGTGAAGACTCCTTGACCGCGAGCGCTGGAATAGGTGAGCCCAATCAACTCTATATACGAGGTCATAACGTACTGAAGGTCAATATGTCGCTGCCGCTGAATCTCATCACCCAGAACGTCAAGTGTTTCACCAGGTACACCATCTTTCAACTCTGAAAGAAAGTATGAATTATGGAAGCTATACGACAGAAGAGACAACTTGCCGTAGCTCAGAGAGACATACGCGTGCTCTTGCACATTTTCGCCGACAGGAAGATCAAGGCGTGGAGTAATGCCGACATTTCCTAGTATATTGGGGCGCCCAATCCCTGAAAGTTCCAGAATCTGAGGTGTCTTCAGCGCTCTGGGGCACGAGTCAATAACGACCTCGAAACCTTACAAAGACGACTCACCCAGCACAGATAATGATTTCTTTATCTGCGCGCGCAACGCAGGATTTGTCGCCATGAGTGAATTCGACTCCTGTTGCCGTCAAATCTCCTTCAGTATTGGGAATCTTCAGTTTGGTGGCGTATGCGTTTAGAAGAATGGAAAAATTTGGACGAGTCGAGTTTTGAAGGAAAAAACTCTGTTGTCAGGTAAGTTGAAAAGATGCTCATTCGTAAAAGAGGGGGGATATACCGTGGAATAAGAGCGATAATTGGATAACGGATCTAATGTGTTCAAAGAAAAGAACGTGCCGCGGGGCTATGGGAATTTACGACGATGAGTGAGGCGCGGTCCATGAATTGTGGATATGTACTAACGTCTCCCCCAAGCTGAGGTATCTCCACGTCAGTAAAGAGATTTGATGGTCAGAGAAACACACAAACCGGCTGTGGAGCTTTCGGGATACCCATATTTACCAAAGTCTGTTACCAACTGATTAGTATAGTGGTAGTTTTCACGAGAAATGCGTATACAAACTTCATGAAAACGGAGATCCATATCTAACAAAGTGCGCGGAAACGATAGTTGCAGAGGACCTTGGAAATATAGTCATTACTACGTTTATGTCGTAGGTGCCAAAAGGTGGTACCGTTCGTTGTTCTATTCCAAGGTTCCAAATTGTATATCTTTTCTGGAGGAGTTGCGCTTTATGAATGCCTCAACGAGGAACCCAGCATTATAATAAAAAAAGATTTTACGAGGTTGTCTTGGAAAGGGCTTCGCTAAAGCTTTTCCAGTTCCAACCAACGTTTCCGAGCTTTTCCCAATCTGCGTCGGAATTAGACATGTCGAATTGGTCAGAAACTGCATAAAATACCGTCGATATCCTCCTTGGCAGGGTTTGTCCATGCTAAGAAGTTGACTGCGGAGCTACCACCAAGAACTTTGCCTCTGACAATGCCAGGTAAATGGTATAACCATAGGAAAACAAACACCTCTCTTACCGCTCCCATCCAATCTGTCTTCCTGCAAGATTCTCCTGGGGAACCTGGACAGGAGCATCAAAACGAGTCTCACTTCATGTTAACGAACGCTATCACTAACTGTTTTGAACTGCCAGACATAATCATCTTGACCAAAATGCGCGCCAAATTGTGCCGGACGCACTGAATGACAAGATTTTTAGTACTAGGCGTGGTCGCTTGACAAACTTGAAACTCACATATCAGCTGATCGTCAGGATTGAAACCGCCGGCTTCGAGGACAAGGACAGACACAGAAGGATCCTCGGAAAGTCGGCTTGCGAGAGTCAAACCAGCTGTCTATAGAGTATATAATGAGATGGTTTCTGTGGTTTGCGATTTTAGAAACCATACTCCGCCACCTATCAAGTACATGAGCTGAGGTTGAACACCCAGACCAAATGGCACTGACCGACTACGATATAATCGTATGACCGAGATAAACATTCTTCTAAAGATACGAGAGGCATGCTTCCAGAAGTCAGAGTCGAACCTTGTGCAAGAGGAAGAAGGACCAAACGGAACTAATTTGAATCGCCCAATATATCCGTTCGAAAGGATTCTCCGCACGCTCCACTCGGTACCGAAGCAGAAAATCGCTAGATCAGTTCACATGTTCAGGTAAAAGGCCTCGATTCATTCGAGCCCATCTGTCACGGGAGAAGCTAGTCAATTAGTGGGTCAATTAATAGGGAACCGATAACGTCATAACCGCGATCATCCCTCCTCGAAGCGAGGGAGAGGTCTAGAGATTGTATACGCACTCTGACCTCTCATCAATTTGATGTTGTATCTTTTGAGATTGGAGGAAGTAGGACATGCCGATGCGAGGGCTGCAGCCTTGTGAGCGTCAATAGCATTGGGAGGTAACAGCATGGCGGTACCGACATGCCCGTGAGACACATCATGATTAATTCTCAATCACTGTTTACTTAGTGCTTCCAGGCCCAGGACTATGCCAGATAAACTTTCCTGTTACGCCCTTGAAATCCTGACATAAATGTAGCATTGACTGTCGGGAGTCGGTGGACAGTAGTTCACTCGGGCAGATACTCTGCTACGAACACGAGAACGCATCATTGAGGTTATTAGACAATACGAATATAACATCTACGTGAGACTGTACAATTTATATCAAAGTAAACTTATCATGCAAGGGGACCACTTACGAATATCAAACCATACTCTCCTCCTCCCATGGTCTAGCGCCAGAATGTTCCTCCTTGTGTCGTGCTTTCCAGTCCGCTGTTTGACATTCTTGGCTGCAATACAAGGCACGGTGTGGCCTATTCTCCTTCTTACAACGCGTACACATCGATAACTTGCTATGTGTCTTCCTATTTTCGTTCTTTCTGCACGTTCGACACTGTTCAGTGACGTTCATCACATAGTCCTGGGGAATTTGGCGGAATACGTCGAACGTCTTTGCTCGAAATCCTTGCGCGATAGAAAAACAGGTGGAAAAGTCCACAGATGATCCTGCATTCTGAGTTTCGTCCTCCGAATGGCCCCGACTTACAGCAGAGAGCAAGTTGGACAAAGGCGTAAGGCTGGTGAAATACTCCGCCAGAGATGAGAGGATCGATAGGTCGACCATGTGCACATCGCCGTGATGAAAAAAAAACGAGGTGTCTGTCAAGTTGAGGCACCCCGACGATACCCTCCTTTTTGGTATTGACACTAGCCCCGGCGTGGAGTGTCTTGGTCACCCAGGATTCCAACTCCAAGACATATGGAGCATGATAAGTTACTGCGCTGCCGTTGTAGTCGTTTTGGAAGCGATATGAAGCGCCCTTGTACCTGTAATCGACGCCAATTACAGGAAGGATACACGGTACGATGAAGACGACACATACACTTTACACTTCCCTTGGCGCGTATCAATTTGTCGACCTGTAAATTCGAGCCCGAGCTTCTCTACATCAGATCGACGCATATAAAGGCCTTCGTCGGCACTACCAATAAGAGGTTGAAGAGTCAAAGACTAGAAATGGCGCACTGGTCAGCTTTAAATTATTGACGGAAGAGTTTGTGTTTACCTTGGCATTGACATTGTTAGTGATGGTACAGGGATGAGTGCAAGGTCGCCGGACATTTGACGGGCGTGCATGGCGCATTCCTTGGAGCTTAGCGGCAAGCTCGCCACCTTTCTCGAACATAACATAGTTATTCACTTTGTCTGGTCCAGGGAAAAAAAGGAGATCAAGTTGCTGGAGTCACCGAGTTCGCGGTTCAAAATCAACAATGAATAGCTATGGGCGACTTACAAGGAATAGTGGCTGTCCTAATATTGCCATTCTTATTGGACGCGACAACAAAGACTACGGTAGATAACGGGGCGAATGCTGCTCGCGTTAGGGGATTGATGGTCACGGTGAGCACGGCGTCGCGGTCCGTGCTCGTGCGATCGCTCTGCGTGTCTTCGTTTGCTGTGGGCCTAGCTACACTCCCTCCCAGAGCTTTGTATAGATAATCGTACGCGAAATCTAGTCCTTCAAAATACCGTCTTCTATCTAAAAGTCGTTCATGCTCTTGCCCCCAGGTCAACCGAATAGAGAACCTACAGGGTGATATGTACATTGTTGTCTTTTCAACAGCATTGGCCGCACGCGATCTAAAACAGGGGTGGGACGACAATGGTGTTTCCTTCATACCCAGTCCTCTGCACTTCTGAATGTGGCCTGTATATGGTTACTTTGCATAAATATGAATGCAATTGAGTGAACAGACTGTAATACAAATGTGGGGTGTCCGTGTACTATGACTACAAGTGATGACAGCGACGAGATAAAGACAGATGAGAAAGAGTAGTTAGAAGCAGCCTCTACCGATTGAGGAATCTCGAGAAGGAATTTTGGATAGCAACTCTCTTCATGATAGTAGGTTCAGGAGCTATGAGAATATGAGAAGCTGACAACGAGAAATTTATTGGATACTCACGATCACTCAACCCTTCCTCTTTAACCTTCCGCTTGATACTATCCATAACATCGCTCACCGCAGAACGATCAAGGTCACCGCGAGCTTTCATAAGGCTTTCCACGAACGCGATATTCGGACCATGAACCCTCGCAAACGACCAAAACGACAAGAAAACGATATCCTTCGAAGCCTCGAGAAGAGCCAGGATCATCTCGATGACTTCAAAGTATGTTTCTAGTTCTTTGGCTTGTTTGAGGGTGGAGAAGAATTGAAAGACGGTTCGGACGTCGTCTCTGATTTGGTCCGTCGCCGCTGGTATCCTCAGCTTTGGGGTATTCGCAAGGGCGTTGAGGTAAAGAAGGAGGTACGCGTCGAGGAGGTCTTCTACGAGAAGCTCGAGAAGAGAGGGGTTCAGGTACGTTTGATAGTCGGTCATATAATCGCGCATGGTCTCTACAATCTGGCGCATGATCCCGTCGTACCAGGGTGGCTGGAAGAGGTTTTTGGTGGCGGGTTTGAGATCATTGAAGATCACGTCAATGAGCGTCTGTGTGCACTTCTTCGCAACATCGAGATAACCGTCAATTGCGTCGTTCAGCCGTTCATTGATGGTGCCTCGGTATTTACCGGAGACCACTGGTTCGACGCGGGCAAGGAGAGCCTCGGTGTAATCTGCGCACTTGATTTGGTCGTTCGCGAGGGCTATTATATACTCCACCAGTCCACCGGCCACTTCGTCAGGCTTGTCGGCCTGCTTCTTGTACTCCACTTCTATCACCTTGACCCATTGATCTTGTAAGGACCTCATGACTCTATTTGTCTCTGCGACGACACGAGCCAATATAGCCCCCTGCCCACTGTCCATAGCCAGATCAATCTGCTGGTTGACCATCTGGAACAGAATCGCAGCTCCGCCTTGAACACCATACAACCCGTCCGCGTCAAGTTCGGGCGGATCGCGACGTGTCGTGAACTCCTCGACTTCCGTCTTCATGAGGTTAGCGGACCACTCGTCAAGTTTCTTAACGATGACCTGCAAATAATCCTCGATCAACGATTGCTCCTTTCCATCCAGGAGAGGCGGCTCCATAAGCTCGGGCGAGACGTTCAGCTCCTTCATTGACTTCTTGTACTCCTTCAACCATTCAAAGAGATGCAGCAGCACGCTGGCACCTGGCTCAGACGCAACCATCTTCTTCACGGTCACATTCAGGGCCTTGTGGTACTCTCGGATGTAAAGAGAGTGAATGTCGTACTCCGGAGGGAAACAAGGAACGACCTCGGACTCTATCCGAATGAGGTCTTGATACATCCATTGAAGATTATTGAGAAAATTGACGGGATCCTGCTCCTCGCGCTTGTACGCTTCCTCGAATTTGGCTTTTATCGAATCTGCAATGCCTCTAGTAATCTTCGACCGATAGTGTTTGATGACACGAGCGTTTGCTTGCATGGATTTGAATTTCGATGCAGCATCCATTTTAGCTGCCTTCTTTACCAAACGGATGGCAATGGCCTGTATTGAATGAATGAGCGTGGGTTCAAAAATACGGTGACAATTATGACCTTCTCGTCTTCCCTGCCTTCTATTTCAGCGATCTTGATTAATCGAACGACAACGTCCGGATATCCAGCGCGAATGATGTCTAGGACATGTGCCGCCAACTGTAGTATGTATTCGTCGAATTGCTCGATGACGGTGTTCAGTCTTTCAAACCAACGGGCCAAAGTCGCCCGAGAATCCGAGCTGGCCTTCTTGGCCTGGTGCATGGTCTGGTTACGAAATGATTCGAGTTGATTGAGAAGGTAATGGATGACGAGAAGATTTTGTGCAGGACCAAGAATGTCCTGACGGTCGGCATTAAGCAGATCCTCTATCATAGCAAGCTTGGAATTCATTTCGAGGAGATTATTGACCATTTCTTCGGTTTGTTCGAAATGACGGTGGACCATGGATACCTGGTATCGTGGTCAGAACATTCCCATTGAAACGCACAGAAAATACGCACTCGACTGATCTGGTCAAAGGTAGAGACAGTGTTCTGAGGATCGCTGCATTGCTTGTCGACGGCGACCATTTCGTCCTTGATAGTCTGGACATTGCTGCGTGTGCTCAACAGCTTCCTCAGTCCCTCCCTTGTTGCCTGCAACTGCTCCTTGACCCCATTCTTCAGCCTCGCATCAATCGAAGCCTTTTCCTTCTCCAGTTTCTTCCTGTAGGCTGAGACCTTGACTAGGTCGTCGGGGGACTGCAAGTATTCACCTATGGCTTGCGCCGCCGACGCTGGTGCTGCGGTCATGGTAAAGCGGTATCAAGGAGAGAAACAAATGGATTCATTTAGTATCGCATTGCCACAGCAGTGGGACAAAAACAAGCAGCACGTGCACGTGGTGTCCTCACCTCATTTCTAATTTCCTTTCCGTCATGCTGCGGTGCTCGCCAGCCGTGGCGCGTAGCTGCAGAAGACTGCTGTTGTCTCGCAGGCTTCTGTCAAGTGCCAGCAGTCAATGTGAAGAATACGATGTGGTCATCGTTGGCGGTGGCCCCGCGGGCCTTGCTCTGGCCAGTGCTCTCGGTATGGATCCAGTTGTTCTGCATGTTTTGTATATGTCCAACGCGTCGCTACCGCCAGGATCTAGCCAGAACGTCAGAGATAATCTCAAAATATCCCTCATCGAAGCTGGAGACCTGTCGAAAGTTCGCGAATGGTCGCCAGTCGACGGAGCCTTTAGTAACAGGTGCATCTCTCTCACCAATGCATCTCAAGCATTCCTAAAAGGCAACGTAACGTCACATATATTGTGGTGTGCTACTAAGCAGTCACCGTAGACATTGGTGCATGGACGCATGTGGACGAAGCTCGCACAGGTCCTATCGAGGAGATGATGGCACGTCCCCGGTTTCTTTGCATTTTCCTGAGATTTACACCATCCCCCTGCAGGTCTGGGATGGGATTACGGACGCCAGAATACACTTCTCTGCGTCTGATCTTGGACTGGATGTGAATGGAATGTCGCGAATAACAGAGAATATCAACCTTCAACGAGGACTACTGCGATATTTAAGTACCATGCCGGACTTGCACCTCTTCGACAAAACCAAGGTCACATCTATAATCAGAGAAGATGAGGATTCTGGCGGCTGGCCATTGGTGCATCTGGATAACAGTAGAATACTTCGGGCCAGGTTGTTGGCGAGTACTTCAACTCGCTTTTCGTGATATCTCACTCACGCGTCTTGCCCAGATTGGCGCCGATGGATTTAACTCCCCCGTGCGCAGATATGCACAGATTCCTTCTTACGGTTGGTCTTACGATACACAAGCCATTGTTGCTACTATGTTCCATCCTCCCCGCGGTCCCTTCTATGGACCTAATACCACCGCTTATCAGAGGTTCCTGCCTACCGGACCCATCGCATTCTTACCCGTTTCTCCTACTGCCTCGTCTTTGGTGTGGTCCACCCGACCGCAGATAGCAGCAGCGATTATGGCATCCGGTCCGTCTGTTGTAGCCCGCATGATAAACGCTGCCTACCGTCTACCTCACGATTCGTTGCAATACCTGTACAATCGGATTCTTGAGCACCACAAAGCAGGCACTCCCATCACCGCAAACGAAATCATCGAGGAAGTTGGGTTCCGTGAACGGGCCCATGGCATCGACGCAACCTCGGCCTACTCATCGTCCTACATGGTAGAAAATACGGTCGAGAACCAAGGTATCCCGCCAAGTGACTCGGAGATGTTACCGCCCATTGTGACTTCAATTCAACCTGGGACGGTTGCATCGTTCCCTTTACGTTTCAATCATACCGAGACATACATCGGGGAAGGACAAGGGAGCCGTACAGTTCTTGTCGGCGACGCAGCGCATACTGTGCACCCCCTTGCCGGGCAGGGCCTGAATCTTGGTCTTGCTGATGTGGAGTGCCTCGCCAGAGTCATCAACGACGCTGTGCTCAATGGCTCGGATATCGGCAAGTAGTTGAACTCCGTCTCGCAATATCCATTTGACCTATGTATTGTTCCTAGGAACACATACTTCCCTACTTCCGTACACCCGAGAACGTTATTTCGAGAACCACAAGATGATGTCGGTCTTCGACAAACTCCACAAATTGTATACAACGTCTTTCGGACCGATAGTACAGGCTAGGTCCATGGGCCTGGAGGTGCTTAACGAATTCGACACCATCAAAGCTGCGATCATGCTGAATGCAGGCTCTCGACCACGACAAAGTGAAGCTAGCCTGAGGTCGACGGTATTTAATTTGGCTGGAACCGCGCTTGAAACGGCCAGTGGTATGAAGAAAGCTGCTGATCTTGCTGGGGGGGCTGTCAGCAGCATGGTCGTGAATAGTATTCAGCAGTGGATGAAGTCGCGTCCAGGATCGAGCCCATGACAGATATAGCTAATAAAAACACAACTAATATTGATCATATGTTGCGCAAACTTTCACGGCTCGGGCAGCCTTGTATGTACAACGTGCGTCTTCCCTTCAAGTTTACTTAATGTGAGAGATTGAACTAGGCCTACCAACTGAGGTTTCATCCGATGGGTCGTTTATTACACAACGTTTGTTCTTCGCACGCTGTTGTAAAGTTCACTTATTAGCGCGGTCCAATTTTTCTTGTCTTTAACTGTGTTTCATACAAGATGCGCTCTTCTCGACTTGCAGGACGGGCACTACACACCGGCTGTGTGAAGACGGCTATAGTGAGTGTACGGGATGTTCACGGAATGCAACTTCTGGTGGGGACAGCATATTAAAGTAAGATCGACAGTTTTGGGGCGCAAATAATGCCTCGTTCCTGAGCGTTGACATGGCACAGGGTTATAATAATCAGAGGAGATGGACGAATATATACTGTACTTCGGGGTGGATCATCATACATCTCGTATTCATCCACTTTACAGGTTGTATCCTGAACAATACTTCAAATTCAGCATTCAGAAGCCGAGATTGATACATAAATGCATCCAGAATAAGTTTAGTTGTGCTGTGTGAAGTACTTGCGCGGATTTAAAATTTTGGTTGTGATTCATGAATGTCGACCCTTAAAAATATTCGTGCTGCCCTGCTACCTTCCAATCGAGTAACTGTTCCGAGAGACCGCGTTCATGCAACTAGGGTATTCTCTACTCAGCACCCGACGTACTAAACAATAAGCATTAACGGCACACGTTTCAATCGCCCGTCCACCCCATACGTCGCAGATCCCGCCGGCACTCCTCGGTCTCTTTCTGAATTTGACTCCAGTCCTCCAGAACTTGATGGAACCCGGTCCCACTTCCGTCGACCACATGCAAGAGACGGTGGTACTCATGAAGCTGATAGTCCAACTCAACCTCTTCCTCCTTAAGCACTGATTCTTCTTCAGTAAGCTTGTTGTGCATTGCCGCGAGGGCCGAAGGCATGTCATGGGTACCGTCCCCGAAACCATACAGTAATTGGTGGCACCGGGCGCGAATGAGAGATAATTTGATCAAGGACGTTTCGATAGTTGTTGCTAGAAAGTCGTGATGAGCCTGTCGTTGACTATTGAGAATAGGCGGCCATTTCCGCAGTGATTGTACAAGTTCTTCTTGGAGCAAGGGGTACATCTGACAAGAATCAGCCCGATTGAAATCTCAAAGTCGGCGCTGGACCGACCTCTCGAATTTCTCCCATAATTGTCTCGATCCGATGATGACTGCAATCTACTTCTTGTCTAATAGTACCGCTTTTCTCGATGTTTTCTCTCAGCAGCTCGGTAAGCGAGCCCGGTGGCGACTCTTGATTTCGGAACCTTCATGAGTGACGCGATAATTAACTGTTCATCAACCAACATACCTTCGACTTCCAGGAAATCTGATATCGCCTGGAATGTGGCATCCAATTCTTCGGTCAAGCGCCGTTCTATAGACGGACTGATTTGAAGGGGCTGAACCTAAAGTCTTAGCACAAAAAGACACTGTTCTGGAAAGCACGAACCTGATTTGGTGCAAAGGTCGTGATATCAGAAATGGCAAGACTCCCTTTGAGAGCGGAGGTATTTGATAGAATGTCTTTCAGAGCTAAAGCTTCTGCAAGTACCTTGATCCCCAATGAACACGTTATTAGTGCTAGACGGTGCATTGACTTACTCTGTTATCTACAGCGGCATCGGCGAGAAGATCAGTCAAGAGCTTATTACGCAGGGATACGCGACTCTGTCCAGACCACTTAGAGTTCAGCAGAATCGGCGGAGTTGTATTGCGTACCTGGCCCGACATTCGTACATGCAGTGATTGTCACTAACAAGAAATCCTCAACTTCCCCCCTGCGCGTTTGTCACGTGCTATCGCGTTGTGCCATTTTTAGCATTTCCGGTCTACTCGGCGTACTTACTTAGAATCCTCGCACCGGATATCCGGAGTTATTGTGGTACAAGTATTGGGTAACTACCTTCTCCGGGAACATATCCACAGTACCATGGACGGCGTGCATAATGCCCCAAATCTTCCCTGCGAAATTTGGCTTGAAATATTCAAGCTTGCCTGCCATCTGGATGGCCGCTCAGGGAGTGCTCTCTCTCTAGTTTGTAGGCACTTCTACAATCTTGCCAAAGAAACACGGTTTCACACCGTTTTTGTATACGGTCTGAGTCAACTGAACGCCCTATATTCGGCGTTTCACATTATCTTTCCAGCACACAGACGCGTCCATCATTTTTATTTCGACATGGAAACCCATCCTGATGATTCTGAGAGTTCCAAAAAGGAGCTGGCTGCCTACAGGTCAAACCGCACCGTATTTGTGAGTTATATCTTTCAAATCCTCGGAACAACGCCAATAGTGATTTTGTTTACAGGACTTTTATCAGGATCACTTGTATGAGCGCCTTCTACGCATGATGTCTCCGACGCTTGAAACATTCCATGTTTATCATAGCGGATTTTGTGCCTGCGACATGCTGCCGCCAGTTCCCCTTCCCTTCCTTGTAGAGTTGTCATTTCGTGGGCCATTTCCCGTTCATGCGTCGGAAAATGAGCAGCTATTACCAGTCTTCCCCCGCCTTCGATACCTCCGCTATGAGGATTTCGACGATTATCCCCCTGATCTATTTTCTCGCCTTGCTCGCCAGGCACCTTCACTTACCCACCTCTACTTGAAACCTACACGGCCGTCCAGACGGCTATACGCCGAACTGGAAAAATCCTTGAGCATAGCGAAAGACGAATATCCACATCCTTGCATGCACATGGACTTCCCATTGTCTGTTCGCAGAGTAGACATAGAAGTAGGTCCGGAGGTGTTTTCTGTCACCAGGGGGATGATGAATCTTCACGGGATGACATTAGAGAGGCTGTCTTCTCTTACCTGCGGTGATACGAAGGTCGTGGTGACGATCAATAGAACTAGCGAGTAGCACAGACAATCTCGGCGAACAAACTTCAGTGACGAATTGAAATCTTCGAGTTGGAGACAACAAATCACGTAGGCGGACGACTCGTTGGGTTCTTGTATTAAATTGTGCAGTTATCTTTAGCCTTTTATGTTTTAGTAAACGAGTATGCATATTGCGCATGTAAGGCCATCGGAACATATCCTATCTACATAGTGAATATCTGCGAAAACAAATGATAGATCTTAATGAAGTCAACTAAAAATCTCCGTGACATTGCCTACTGATAAGGTGATGGACTGACATCTGAGGTTGTCATCACCACTGTCGCACGACAAGAAGCTAATCCTATCATCGGCACATCGTTGTGGTAGCGAGCGACTCGGACACGGAGAGCACCACACTTACGGTAAAAATTCTGGATCAAGTTAGATGAACACTCGGAGGCTCAACAGTGGCCAAGCAGAGGTGGAAGAGGAAAAAAGTAACGTCGGATGGACTATGTGATCTAACATACCTTGGCCTCTCACTTGATCCATACGGTCAACAGAAATCGCATCCTTTAAATGATGTAACCAGCGGCGTCCTGAGGTCCACCAAAAGTATGTATTAGCGAGAGCATATGTAAGATCAAACTAGGAGAAGATCGGTCGCCTCTCTATCTCTGCTCGGGACGTGGTTCTGTACGGAGAAGATCAGACGTATACTCTTTCCGTAGGAAGAAAACTCACGGCTCCATTGTACACTCAGAATGAGGTTGTCGTAACCGAAACCATTCATCTTCTCCATGGCCCTCTGCGCATGGGCCCTTTCATCGAAGCTAACAAAGGCAAAGCCTTTGCCCGCACCAGTTTCGCGGTCTCTGCCCACATACACACGCATGATTCTGCCAAACACTTGGAAGAGTTCCCGGAGATCGTTCTCCTGTGTATCCTCGCTGACATTCGTGACCCGCAGTGTAGGGTAGTCGTCCCTGTTGCCACCAGAAGAAAGGCCGCGCATGGATTCACCCGGCCTGCTAGCCCCAGCACGCATTGAAGGTGGCACGTACTTGCCACCCGTTGTGGCTGGCGCAGCGGGTGTGGCGTCGCTGGTCAGACCATCATCGGGTCCTGCACCGGTGTCTGTTTCCTCGTATTCAAAAACTATGTTGGGCCCAGAATAATAGCAACTCACCAGGATTGTCGAGGGCACCCAACGTGTCCTTGTAGGGACATTTCGCGGTGAAATGGTCGCCTTTACAAATTCTACAGTTGACCTTGCCAGCGCCGGATTTTGCGAGCTTGCTCTTCATGCTTTCTTCTTGCGTAGGCTCAGCATCGGACGACTGTAAAATAAGATGAGCAATTCATAAGTAGACACAATGAAGAGTCCGAACCTTGTTCCCAACGCTCAGTTTCAATCCCACATTTTCTCCGACAGTTGTTGTTGCGCGATCAGGACCAGGCTTATTTCCTCGTTCTTGACCAAATTTCGCCCATTTTTGACGCTGTGCAATCTTAGGATCGACAGTCGCTTTTTGAAGGGTCCGTTTGATTCGTCGGGTAATCTGATGAAATTTTTAGTCTAGGACGGAAATGAAGCATATACTGCTACGCACCTTCACCTTCTTTCCCTCATCATTCAAAACATACTCTACGGTTGTTCGTATGCCGTTCTCGTCGACAGAGTCGGATATTTTCTGTACTGGTGCCTCTATGCGAACATTAATGACTACGGAGAAGGCTCAGCTAAAGAGATGCGCACCTAGTTCGTCGATTTCATCCGCCCAAGATGTTTTTATTCTATAGTATTGTGTAAGGCTATTCTTTTAGAGATAATATTGGCACATACGCTGACATTCTGAAGAGAAGTGGTGAGTTGAAAAAGAGTGCTCAATAATAGGACACGCCGGTACCGATGCCATTATTTGTCTCTATTTATTCCAGAGGTTTCCAAAAGGGGCTTAATCTCTTGACCATAAGATTTAACGATATTTTCTCTCTGCTCACCCAAATTTTAGTGCGACCGCGCCCCCCACCCCACATTGCCTCCCGAACCCTCGAACATATGCGAGCATCGATATTGCTTATCTGCTTTATCATAGAAGCAGTGCGATATAATAAGAACTGAGGAACACTATTGCATTATATCAAATCCAAATCCTTGCCTCGCAACTGAGTGTGTCCACACATCTGCGCAGTCAGGCTCTTCATCATTACAACACATTGCATTAAGTAGATAGCAGTAATGTGTACTACAGCATTCCATTTCCGAGTTCGTCCGGGCTGTAACTACTAATAAGCCGAAGGATTTCAACAAACTGATATTGCATACCACATCTCAACTCCGGATTGTATTCCTTTCAACCTTGTCCTAACCCTTCAAGATACCTGCTGTAAGAGAGCGCTGAGGAATCTTGATATCAACATTGGGATTCATCAACTTCAAGTTATCTGGTGTGTAGGGCGGGTATCGGATTGTTAAAACCCGCTCCAACCTACGTGAACGTTGCACATAAATAAAAGATAAGGCAGAAAAAATAGCAGCACATACTCCAACGGCATGTCGATTGATGAACGCAGATAGCTGAACGATTCAAACCCATATCGGCCATGTTGACGGCCGTCTATCATTTAAATACAAACATCGTGTAGGACTGCTGCGCGTCGAAAACAGAATGATATACGTACAACCAGATTCACCGACTCCTCCAAATGGAAGCTCGGCCACTACAGGAAAATATGAGCGGTGGTTTTAAAATCCAGTGTTTTACATACCACCTAATTGTATGAATGTGTCATTGTAAACAAGGTTTCCGCTCGTTGTACCGTCCCGAACTAAGTATGGGGTTAACTGTCGCTTCGTAAGATGTAGGTGACAACGCACTCAAGGTTTTGATATCTTCGTTTTGTGTGAATCCATACAAAACTAATGGATGATCTCTGTCACGGTAGTAACCATTGTCGGTAAAATTGTCTATATCTAAAAAAAAATCTCACCCTTGGGACACCAATTCGCAGGCATCCTCAAACGTGCCAACCTCGATAATGGGTAAGATAGGGCCGAACAGTTCACCCTCCATCAAAATATCATCCGGTTGAATACCAGTAACGATAGTGGGCTCGATTTTCAGTCTCTCCGTGTCCATTTTGCCACCAAGCACTATGGTGCCTTTTGTCCGTGCCAGGAGTGTGTTTAACCGGTCAAAATGGCTTTTCGACACGATCCGGGCATACGACGTGGATTCTAAAGGTGGAGCATCAAAGAAGAACGAATCATACGCTCGTCTAAGAGCTTCCACCACTTTGTTTAGGAATTCATGATTTCTGCTAGTAGGAACTATGAGATAATCTGGAGCGACACAAATCTAGACGGTCGTGCTTGATAAATAAAAGAGAAGATGACCACAAAAACTAACCTGGCCGCAATTGAGTACTTTCCCATACATGATTCTCTTCGCGGCGATGTTGATGTCGTACGACGGATCTAAGATGACAGGACTCTTACCACCCAACTCTAGTGTGAGAGGAGTTAAATATTTCGCCGCAGCGGCTGAAATGATTCTCCCGACATGTCCATTGCCTGTGTAAAAAACTACAGACACGGTTAGCACTGATTGATCGATTCTTTTTAGCAACATATTATAGTCCCCTAAGGAAAGAAAGAGATAAGCCTTATAGAACGAACGGGCGCGATAACGTACATTTCAGCTCCAGTATCTTTGTGGTCTCAGCAACAGCGCCCAGGATGATTTTGTAAGCCTCTGGGTCGAGGTACTTGGGAATGAGATCTGCCAGAAGATGACCGGTATGAGGTGCTATTTCGGAAGGCTTGACTGCACAGCAGCACCCCGCCGCTATAGCGGCGATGAGGGGTTTGACTGACAATACCAGGGGGAAGTTCCACGGTCTATGAGAATTGCATATCAGAATTTGGATTAGTGAAGTGCACGCTCGTCATACGGACGCAATCACGAGTACAATACCCCTGGGTGCAAAGTATACTTTGGGATTCCAAGCCTTCTGATCAGGATCGAAGAGGTCGGTCTTGTGCTCTGGCTTCGTCCACTCGGGAAGGTTGGTAGCCGCAATCATGGCACGCTCAAGGACAAGGCTTATCTCGTAGGAGTGGGCTTCCATCGCCGGCTTGCCGACGTCCTGACGTACGATTGAGAATCGTTGACTGGAATCAGGTTGATACAGCATACATTGAAGAGAGCCTGGGCAATAAGATCTTTATTATCTTGTACCATGCGAGCGACTTGCAACAGCTGTTGTTGGCGCCATGGAATAGATATCGTTCTGCGCGTCCGAAACGTCGCTCTGAGCTTACTATGTATCTAGAGAAGCCATTCAACCCTGTCGAGTCCGATATGTACAGAAAAAAGTCCAGCACACCTCAGGTATCTCCACAATTGGGGTGTAACTCGTTCCGTCCATTATGCTATTGGGAAAGGGGACCTCGGTGGTGGACAAGTGGAAGGCAATGTGATTTTATAGCTACTAGAGTTTCATTACGGTCCGCCATGCCAGGTGATGAGTGATAATCTTTGGTAAAGTCAATCAGGCGGACGGAAGGAGCTTAGAGCTAACAAAACGTGCGTGAAACGGGATACCGGAAATTTTGCCGGGGTGATAATGACCGGCTACTTAGAAGGTTTGCCGCACCGCAATATCCACTAACGCGAACTTGAGGACAGTACTAATCATTACTACTAAGAACTGTTCAACGAGATAACCTTCAAGCTAAACGTACTTGAAATACAAGGTGAGATGAGATATGCAAAGTTGGGAAAGAAAAACGAAGAAAAAGAATTGCTAGCAGTATTGTATGTGGGGTAAAATAGTCCGAGTGATGCCCATTCCCGCGGCCGTCATATACAGTAGTGCAGTCCGTGATAATAACCTTACAAGGATGCCTACGACAGGTAGAGATAAAAGGATATGTTGATTGTCAGGGGAGAAGAGCAAGGGGGAGCGGAATTCACAGCGATATGCAAATGGTAATGGTCGGCCAGCACCAGGACTGCAGATAGAAAGCGGAAGGGAATCATGACGAGTGCGTTGGCGAATGCGAATGCGTAAAGAGTAATAATGAAGGCGGACAAGAGAGAGAAATCCAAATTGCAAAATCTAGATGAGACATGGAGGAGGTAGACAGAAGGCAAAATGGGAGCAAGCGAGTTGAATAGCACAGAAGGGAATAATGGATATTAGGGCATTGTACAGTTGACTTTGGGTATACAGTTCCTTATACATCATCGACGTCTATGTTGCTGCTGCTGCCACAAGGCAAGTGGGACGTCTTCGTCTTCCGTGAATCCGTTGGCTTGGGGATCTTGACCCTCTGCTGTCCGTGGTCTTCGCGCACTGGAAGGCATCCCGGCATATGCACTGTGTCCCTTGCGAACCTTTCCATTCACATGTGGAGGTGTCTGTGAGGGTAACACGGTTGCCGATAATGAACGTCCCGGTGTACGACCCCCCGACATCATTTCCTGTCAGAAAAGCGTGAGTTTGTTTACTTCATAGAGCAAAATCGACTTACGTGCGGTGGCGGCGAGCGTGATCGCCGTGGACCAGAAGCGGAGGGGGGTGACGTTGAATTTGCTCGACCCTGTGGCTGTTGCCACCCTGACTGGTCAAGAGGCGCCATGGCACCGGGAGGAAGACGTTGCTGCTGCTGATTCTGCATCATGTCGTTTGGATAATAATACTCCGGTGCATTTGGATCGACCGTGCCCTGTCCCATATTAGAGTACATTTGCGGTTGCTGCTGCATCCGATACGGTTGTCCCATCCCCATGTTTGGAGGCGCTGAGGATGTTCGGCTTGGGGGATCGTTATACCCGCCGTAACTATATTCCTGCTCCATCACTCGATGCTGCATCTCGTATTGAGGACCTTTGACAGGTATTTCAGCTCGTCGGCCACCTCCGCCCGGGGGTGCTTTCGTTAGAGCTCCGCGTCGAGGCGAAGATTCCCTCTTCTTACTCTCCATCTGTTCTCTTTCCAGCCGCTCCTGCTCCGCACGTTCTCTCTCCGCCCGTTCCTTCTGTTCTCGTTCCCGCTGTTCGTGCTCCTTCTGTTCTTTATCCTGGTTCCCAGCACCCGTGCCCGCAGCGTTCGCCTGACCATTGGCAGGCGTCGTCGGGTTCTGCGCCTTGATAACACCAAGATACCAAAACATGAGATTACTGATCAGGACTTGCTCGTACAGTGGTCTGCGAGGATTTGCAAGTTTTATGTGACTGAGCCTGTAGATGGCGCGTTCGACGTGTATAGGATACCGTGACCAGTTGTTGACGCCTGCACCTCCTTGTGAACCGTTTGGCGATGGAGGAGGAACATATGACTTGGACGATTTTGAGGCGCCTAGTAATGCGGCGGCAGCTTCGCGGCCAGCTGCACCACCCGAAATACCCATCGACGGAGGACCGTCAGAGTCTTTGCTCTTTTTCCCGCCAAACAAAGATCCAAAGAAACCAGACTCCTTCTCCTTGTCCCCACTGTCTCGCTCTTTTTCTCTGGCAGGCTTTTTCCCTCCCTTGTCGCTTCCCCACTTGCCAAATAAACCTTTCTTATCCTTCTCTTTACGATGATGCGCGGGAGGACTTGGAGGTGCATGGAGAAATGTCGGCGGAGAAGAACCAGTAGGTGGATCAGGTGAATGAGAGGGAGATACACTCGGAGCTAAGGACTCCTGAGGTGAAGGCGTTCGCGACGGTGGTCGCTGATCTGCGGAAGGTTCAGGAGCGAGCAGCTGTTGGGGCTGCGGATGATGCAGGACGGGCTCCAGTGCTTGGAGGAGAGATGTCTGATCGTCGGGGGATGTCGATGTTTGAATGGAGGGTAAGTCATAGGCCAACTCGTCCGGCAGAGAAGGTGTGATAACGACCGGTGTGCTACTTTCTTCGTCGTCCTCCCGTACATATGCATCGAAAATGAAAGCCTCTTCGCTATAAGATTCTGGTCTGGTTTGAGTTTCGTTTTCAAACGTCCGTCGGCGCTGTGCTGCTGTCAAGACGTCGGGTTCGCCGTGATCATTGGAAGAACGATCACTTGAAGTCCGTTTTTCGAGAGTGATTGGCGCTGTGCCAGAGCGAAGAGATGGACCCCGTCTGGTCGAAGAACCGAAACGGCTGCCACCTTCTGCAGCAGAGCCTTTTCGGATTCTGGTGCGCGCGGCACGGCGAAGGATTTGGCCGGGAGGCGGAACGATTATGGGAGCATCTGCTTCGTCACCCATCTCTGGGATTGCGTCTATGGTGTCGATAGCTATAAAACGTATATGTTGAATGAACGAAACAAAGGAAAACATAACCAGTACTCACATGTAGGTGATACGTTCAAGCTAAGACTTCGTCGCAGAACACTTCTCAGCTTCGAAGGGTCGTCACTCTCTGACGCCTCTTCCGCTAGCTCCTCCAGCCTTTGCAAGTCGTTTATCGTGAGCTGAGGCCCCCGATTAGCGAGAAGACTAGACCGATTTCGTCTTAGCGGCACGATCTTTTCCTCCTCCTCGACGCCATCATTCTCCGATGGTTTGTACTGCCGACTTAGCATCGACTTCTTCCTTCCCAAGCCCCCAGACGAAAGCGATGATATCGAACTGGACCGGCTGGGGGTGGTACTTCCATCTCCAGGCGGTGGTGATCTGGCGTGTTCCTTGAGAAAGGCACGAAATTCAGCAGGGGCAATTTCAGGATGGACGCTGGCTGGGACCCAGAAAAGGTGGAAGGGGTCGTCTGCAGGGTTGTTGGGGCCATCTATGCCACTCAGGCTGCTGCCGTGGTCGGAACTGGAGCCATCGTCGTGTGAACTGCTTGACGAATCACCGTCTGACGTCTGCGCTCCTGACCAATATGTGCTCGTTGGCGAGACTGGCGATGACTGATTGGGCAAATCTGGATCGATGGCAAGTGCACCGGGCGTCGTCGACCGCCTCTTGATGTCACGGAGGGCTTCGACCTCGCGCTGGATGTCGTACGTCGAAGGCTGCATATGGTAGGCAGTGAAGAAGCTGCGAAAGCGCTTAAAAGTGTGACAGGACGACCAAAACAACCAAAGCCAGGACGGTAGAGAAGGGAGCGATGAACGACGAGGGCGTCGTAGTCGTCGTGGCTGACGATGAGCAAAGGGACAGATTAGTGCGCAGGTACAAGTTTGGAATTACCGAGTGAATTCGGCCGCCACAACGGCAGGAGCCACCTTCGCTCGATTTGGTCACCTCATTTTCTAATCTACGATTTTTCCTGTGGGATATACCCGTGCTATAGTAGATTTTACCAGATTCGCTGTTTTTCTCCAGTGTAAAATCGATGGTAAAATATTAAAATACAGCATTATCCGCGCCACCACCTGATCAGGCAACCACTACGTCGCCAACCTCTGTGATACAAATCTCAGCGCCTGTAGTTCAAACGCTGCTGAAACAGCGCAGAGCAGGACCGACGCAGTAGACCCCATTCTTTCATGTTTCCGTCCAAGTGCCGCGGTGCTTGTTAAGAACTAGGGTCCAATGCAGAACTCTCTCGTCGAAGCTCTTGGATCACAGCCTGTGATGCTGGTCGTCAGATGGTCCGTTATCGCGCAAGAAAGACGCATTCCCGCACCGCCAATGCTTCAGGGTTGACACCGCTTTCTATCATCCTCACGCATGTTGTTAACGTCTCTCGGTCTAATCGCGTATTCAGAAGCTGTGAAATTTCGTGAAGAACTATATGGAAGGTGAGGCATGTACAAGGTTCGTTATGAAAGCGATATTCTTACTGTCCAGGGTCTGCTGTGCAGAGCTGATACGTTCTGCTTCACGTGAGGACATGGCGATAGTGGCGAGAGAACCGTATACGTTCTGAAATCCGCAAATGGCAATCAACGCCGCCCGGCTGTTAATCTCGGAGAGGTAGAACTTCGACTAGGTTCGACTTCTTGGATATTTACGACAACCTGGATGATAGTGGGTTACAAACCCCACTTGGCTGAAAACAAGGAACACTGCCACATCAAAATTAATACTTGTAATTAATTAATTGCTCCCAGGACATACGGATAACTGTTCACTACCTCCCGACATTTCTGCGCTGAACGTGAACTGTGCAACCGTGAATTAAGAGCAGACGGGTCACAGGCGCAGATTCGGAGCCGCCGTCGAACGAGGCGTCTGGCTCTCGATCGCTTATTGCATCGCCATGACATAGTGAAGTCCGGCGGCAACGCTCGGCATCTCATTTTTTTCCGAGCTCGACCTCTCCAACTTGAGGGCAAGCAGTTCTCGACAATTGAAATGTAAGAGACCACACATAATCTCGGAAGACCGATCGCTGACGGTTGCTACGTTGCCCAATTAAATACAACATCCATTTTTCCCACCGAATACACCGAATAATAATAACCATCAAACTCACTAGTGTCCCAATATACTTTCTTAGAGATTCACTCAGACGCGGATGGGATCCTTCTTTGTGCAACACCCTGACTACCGTCAATTCTATACCCCAACGTTCCAGGACCTGGATTTCAACAATGATGAGCCAAGTCTTGGCAGATTATATCACTCTATTGAGATAAGCGCTAGCAGGCGTATTCGGGATCTATTCCTGAAACGCAGCTACCCCAAGAAATAAGTACCATCCTCCACAGCGCATTCATTTGGGAAAGTGCGCAACGCCACTCCACCGTTAAAGCGGCTTTACAAGTCGAATTACAGTAGTGGATAGACGCAAATCGCCATAGATAATAATATCGTAGTACTTCGTGGGGCCTGTGGTTTCATCTCCTTCAAACTCCGGCGAGAGGCTAGAATTACAAGTCTCAAGAGCAAAGTCCGACAAACTGGAGTCGTAATAGGCGCTGACATCAGGTATGGGCAATGACAAAGCGTCATCAGGCTGTAAGGAGGGATTGTCTGTGACATATTAATCATCCTACACATAAGGAAAGAGGCAAGTACTTGGTACGAGGTCACTGTTGTTCGTGTCAGTATCCTTGGGTAACGAATCTTGACTTGAAAATCCTTCTCACAGTCGATCTTGGATCTCGGGATAGTAACTCTAGTTCTAAATGTGAACGGCAAAAGCAAAGCATACCCATACACTCACCGTGTCATGATGTATTTGAATGGAAGCAGAGACGCCAAGCGAGGTTTGATCGTGCCATCCAGTCTCAGATGTAATGCATCATGCTCTGTATCGGAATGAAGAACCCCAATGAAACACCACCGAAAATTTCCGGTGATGAGGAAACAGAACAGCACCCACGGAAACCTCCCAAGACACTCTCGATCTCAGGTTGGGGCCCAGCGTCCCACATCAGAAAGAAGGTCTCAGGGACCAGTCAGAGGTTTTGAAAAGATCGGGACAAATGCGGGAGTCCAAAGAGAAATCAGTGGAATTGATAGGCGACGAAGCAAACTTGTATTCATAATTCTGAGCGAACACTCCCTGCTGTGCGTTATATTTGGGTAGCGTAGCAAACATATAAACGCCACCTATAAACGTTGATCCTCTTCTGCACGTCTGTTTATGCGGACCGAAGGTGCATGAAGTTGCTGTATTAAGTATCATCACGGCGGCGAAGACTGACATGCTTACACGCGAACAGAGGCAACGTTGATCGAAGAAAATCATCTGCTAGTTCATCTGCGATTTCTCCCATTCTTACTTTCATTTACACGCGAGCTGGAATGAGGGTAAATCAGTAAATATTGGATAGTAGGAATGGAGTGCACTACAGTGGAGATACGGAAATTGTCAGGGCACGAACGGATGCGTATATACGTTATCTATGCTTGAAGACAACTTGTTTGGAAGTTCCAAATAGAAGACCTGCCCGAGCAATGAAATCAAAGAAAAATCATACATACTTCCGGCGCGACGAACAGAACTCCCAAGGCAGTGTGATATGAATCCTATCGATGTTAGTGATGTAACGCAAGTATTGATCTCGGTTATCGTGACTGAGAGGCGAGCGCAGGGGCCAGCCAGTGCCAGTGCAAGATAACTCATTCCCTGGGCTGCAGACCTAAGAGATCATTATTTCTAGTCACGTTGGATGCGCTTGTCAAGTGCATGAGCCATACCGAGCCCGGTCAGAGTGTTCTTGTCAGAAGCCCAGCACAAGAAATAGCATCCACGAGACGGCTATGACTGACACGATGGAGCAACCTGAATAGTATAGGATAGTATTTCAAGTCAAGCAAGCTGGGATATGTAACCGATACTTTCGAGAGTCCTAGGGTCGAAAAATATCAGTGTTGTGCCGAAGATTATGCCACCCATAGCAAGAAGGATTTTGGTATAAGCAAGAGATCCACAAGGGTTAAAGACCAGAAACAGTTAAACCAGTGGTAAGCCATGTAGAATGACCAATACGGCAAGTTCGACTGAGAGCGAATGTCATCAAATATAATGTTACAGCATCCTTCAACTAATGACGCGGTCATATACACATAGAGAGTTTATCTCCCAATAAGCCTCGGAGAAAGCATAGGGATTGTTGTCCACGACTGCAAAATGATGATTCACACAACGCACAACGAAAACAGATATTGATGACTTACACCCCTGGCAAGAACCGCAACTTTGATCACAATCTGAAGAAGCAAAAGCGGCGCCTGCCCAGTCACCCTATCGTGCGAATTCGCGTTAGAAGTCTCCAAAGAAAACCGAGAGCTTACGCAAAATGTAATGTCAAAGACAGTAATATGACCACCACCGCCGAGGTGGGCATCGTATCCGCATTGATCGACGGGGAATGACGCGTCCGGAGTTCCCCAGTTATCCGTGCAGATTTGATTAGACTGTGGTGGCTGAAGTACTTCTGGTGGTATAGAGTCGCAGTTTCTGGGCCAAAACCACACATTGACACCGTTAATATCGTCTTTAGTCATGGCGTAATACCCTCCGCCGTTCCGGTTGAACGCAGTTCCATACGAATTAGGTTGAGTGAACGCAGTCCCGCAGCCTTGATTGTAATTGACGGCTGCATCGCAGTTGCTGGAGATGGTTTTTCTGTCCAAACGCGTTTACTTAAATAAAAACCGCTAAGCAAAGAGGACATACCCGCTTTGATTACGCGTGTCTGGTATGGTACAGTTTCCGGTTGTGTGAAGGGAGGAGAGATTGTCAGAGTTCATATTAACGCCTGGATAAGTACTAATCACCAAGAGAGGTCTGGCAGGTCCTGACTGGTACACACCTTCAATGATATCAATTTCTCCTCCTGTAGGCCATGGTCCATCCTGGCTCACAGTCCAAAAAGCGGGCCAGGTACCGCATCCTGTTGGCATGTGCTCGACATCCAATACCATGAGCGACTCGCAATGTGAGGTCACAGAAGATATCCGGACGCTATCTCTGCCTCTAGCGCCTTGTGCAACGATACTATATGCGTCGGCGCGCATGATGAACTTTGTATCGTCAGGTGATGCTATGATATGTTTGAATGTTCGCCTAACGCATGGGAGAAAAGGCGTTACCGTAGGAAAGATTAGTGGCCTTTGCTGTGTCTTTGTCGACATAATTGACACGTCCATGGGTTGGGTCATCAAAAGTCTCCCATATAAACGAATCGAAGAAATCGTTGCCTCGGAGAACCTCTGCTAGGCGGAATGTCGGATTGGCAGTCACGGTAGAAATGAAGATGAAAGGAGCGAGAAGATATAGAGAAAACATGTCCGGGATAGCGGGGGTGTGGCAGTAATGAGCAAAGTTGACAGACTACAGAGGGTCAAAGCGATCCCAGCCTGTCCCGATTTGGGATCCACATTGCCTTCTCTGTATTTTCTTTCTAATCGGTCAGACCTTCGACTTCTGTGGATCAGGGATCTTTGGCACCGAACCAAGCAGCAAAGATGTAACATGAAAAGCACATGGAGGGTACAACAGCTACTTCTGGAGGCACAAGATTCATTTATCGCTGGAAGAAGGTTTGTTCCATAGCGCGACTCGCCTCGTTTTGTTAGTTACTACTACGAAATGTATACCGTTTCACAGAAGAGATCTTTTTGAGCCGCCATTTCGCGAAAACTTGCGAGGCTGTGTGGGTGACAGGTTGCATTCTGTTTGAAAATGCGTCAGCTGTACCATTAGAAGAATTCCAACGTACTTAGCTGTAGGCAAAAACTTGGTAAGAATTCCATCTCTATTCCTATTGCTGTCTTCGTTTCGGCAGCGAGAAATAATTACTTTCCAAGAGTGACCATACTGGAACTTTAGGCCCACGGCGTACCAGGCGCTGGCGCTCGGCTTTACTCGAGAAGTCTAGTTCTGTAACCTAGCCCTTAGAAAACCACACTCTGGAGATTTAGAAGGGCTAGCAATGTAGCCATGCCATCTATGATACCGACCATGGCGCAGAGGACCGAGAAAGCAACGTAGGAAGAAGTACAACCGGGCACCACACAGTAGTCCGAAGTTATTCACAGGCAGATCCACCAGGAGACGAGACTCATCCTGGACACTTCGAAGTAACCTCGTTGCAAACAGAGCATGTGGGTCAAGCCAAGTTCGACCGGCATCTTCCGGAAAATGACCTCGATCGATTGATCAGCGATTGGACGGGTAAATCCGAGGTTAGTCGGTGCCGTCTTCTCCATATATGGTCATCCGCCTTGAGCTTGAGGGTCGAATCATGAATGGATCCTCGCCGCCGAGTTGGAAATTTGGCTACAAATTGCGGAACTATCCGTGCAGCAAGCGAGCCAACCCTGAGCCCACTCAAACCCAGCCATCTGCACTCGTCTCCGCCATGCTCCAGGTGAGATATTTCAATGATGCACTTAAGTTCAGTCATCGCTACCTGCTTGAGTGTCAAATATATTTTCTAAGGTTCCGTTGATTGGAATAGCTGATTTTAAGTCCTCCGGATCTTGCTTCCCTACATAACGGCGACACCATTTTTTCGGTAGAACATAATAACTTGAAAGCTCTTGCGCAGCGGTAGCTCCAGAGTTTTCACCAGCGGCAAATCCAGAAAGCCTAAATGAAATTACTGGTCTGGGTTGGAAAACTAGTGTGTCAAAAGAAATATTGTGACTACTATTAAGCGGACGGTTACTTCGTACGCTTTATAACTTCCGTCATCGTTGATCCACCCATCTTCAAAGATACTGTACCGTGTCTAACTTGAGCGGGGTTCTAGTGAGCAAGTTCTTGTATAGCTCACATATTCCGAGGACATGCCACGCGTATTTGGAGACTCCCGAACGCGTAACATGACGCGTAGTTTCATGGAGACGCGTAAACCGAAGCCGGGCTTCAACGTGACACTGAAGGGTCGCACATCTCCACCTAGTTATCGATAGGCAAGGCACAACTGATCGTAAAAAATTCTGTCGTTTGCTCAAACATCCGCTCCTTAGATATTGCGCCGGTTCAAGCAGAAGGATTATTGACCTTGTGCATCAGATTTGAAAAAGAGAAAATTGGTGCACAGTACATTGCAAACAACCATGAATTGTTCCCTACAGAGCCTCATGTCGTCAGAATATCAACCCTCGAAATGAGTCCGACATCCAAAGATAGCACACAACGCCGCATGATCTATTACGTAACAGTTGAAATTTTGTTTCTTACCACCATCTGCAGTCGTCATGGCTCCTTCAAAGGCAGGCAAGGTAGTAGCCGAAAAGACGAAGAAGGAAAAAGTACACCATCCACAGTCCCGAAAAGCAGGTCAGCTAGCGCGCAAAGCGCTCAGAAAGGGCAAACTCGGAGGCCAAGCATCCAATCGGGGCAAAAAACATCATTATCTTGGTCCGTATACATACTGACGACTTGGACATTGCTGACTGTGATCTTCCAGCCGATTTCTACGGATTTTTCTACCATTCTCTTCCTGAAGAGGGCATTTTGACACTCGATGAGCTCCATGGTCTCCTGCGGGATGTATGGTTGACGAGACACGACGCTGAGTTAGAGGAGGAGAAAGCTTTACGGAGAAAAGGCAGGCCCAAAAGTGTGAAAGAAGTTAAATTGGAGGAGATAAAACTGCGAGAGTCGGAGGAGTATCGCACTGGGTTCGGTATGTGCATATTGCCTATATTTCCTTCTTCATCCAGCTTACGTGGGGCGTAGAAGTGATTGATCTAACCCACCGACCTACTGTGGATCTGTTTCGACGATGGGATCAGAAGGAAGTTGCCTTCATTCAGCTGTTGCGATTCATTCGTATATCAAGCGCTAATCCAGGTTCCATTGTTATCTCGAGGCCTGGGAAGCATCACAGCATGGTCAAATCAATGGAACCGAGTCTGGCGGATGTGGAGATGATTGACAGTTGAAGTAGGCATAGTGCGATGTGATGATATCTTTTAGGCCCACCATCTGTCGACGCTACTTGACGATCCTATCAGCGAAGCTACTTGCTCATGTAGTCTTTTGGAATGTTATATTGTTGACTTTCCTTTTTGTAGGAAAGACTGACGAAACCTTGGCGACGGATGCCCTGCACTGCCCGCGACGGGCGAAGAGCCGGTGACTTGAAAATGAACAGTCACATAACCCCATTGTCTTTGAACTTAACTGCATCATAGCATGACTCAGTTGGACCATTTGGTTTCTCTTAGGATCTGATTGGGTGTGCCTAGCTCCACCCTGGACACGGTAGATTGAGGGGCCAATGAGCATCCTCTCCGGTGGTCTAGACCGCCTAACAGGGTCCAGAACTTGCATCAGAAACACAATCTTCCGGTCCCTAGAATTGCAAAAATTGCCTCCGTGCCGCAGGTATGTATGGTAATAACATTTGCAGATTTTGTTTTTAGCTTTTGCATCATTTGCTTTATAAATGCGGATGATCAACCCCAGCTCACCCACTTCCTCTCCGCATTTCGCCACAGTATGCCAGTGGACACCAAGCACCCCCAAGTTCTCGTGGTACGTTTCTCCTCTTGTTCTTTCCCTGTCGTCTGGTGCTTATACGCGTCTCGCGATCAAGGTTGGTGCTGGACCCTCTGGTCTTGTGCTTGCTCTCTCACTTATTCAAAATGGCGTGTCGGTTCGCATCATCGACAAAAATCCTGAAATACGCACAGGTCAACGGGGAGCGGGGATCATGGTGATTGATGTTCCATCCTCGCGCGTTTCTTACCTGACGGCAATTTTTAGCCGCGGTCAATGGAGTTGTTTGAACTCCTTGGCATCTCGAAACCTATCCTCGACATCGGTTTCGTTACCCCTCCAGTAAAAACATACGACCTGCACAAAGGCTTGGAATGCTCGGGGACTTTTGAAATTGCGCCGTACATGGAGCCCACAGCCGCGTTCCCATATGTAGGTGGCGCTTCATGCATCTTGACGCAACGCGGACCTTATTCCCCGCGTCTTGACAGCTTAACATACTGTGCCTCGGGCAAGATCATCTAGAAACTATCCTTCGGAGAGAACTAGAAGAAAAGTATCATTGCCCGGTCGAGCTGGGCGCGGAACTTCTTTCGTTCTCGCAGGAAGAAGACCACGTCAACGCATCATTAAGAACGCTTGACGGTACGCAGCAAGATCTTACGTTTTCATGGTTACTTGGAGCCGATGGTGCACGGGGAGTTGTGCGGAAAATGCTGGGTCTGTCATTCCTGGGGGAAACCAGCAATATTGATAAGATAGTGGTGGGGGATATTTTTATCGAAGGGCTGGAACAAGAGGCGCGTTTATCTTTCCCTTTTTGCCCGAGCCCCACGTTCTAATTAATTCCTTAGTTTTGGCATATGTGGGGCGATGCCGGAAGCACATTGTAAGTTCACGAAATCTCGGTCCGTCGAATGTTCCTTATTCAAGTAACCCGTACAGAATCAGTCTCCGACCCACGGAGACACCCTCGTTATTCAATTTCATCCTGACCGGAAAGAACATTGATAACGCTTCAATGTCCCATGACTTGGATGGTCTTCGAGAAACGTTTATCCGGTGTACGGGAGCGGGCAACTCTGTCAAATGGGGCAAAATAGCATGGGTCTCAAACTACCGGTATGCTTAAGCGTTGACAAAGTGTTGGCTCGTCGCTGATAAAACAGACCCAATATTCGAATGGTTGACAACTTCGGAGACGGGAGGGTTTTCTTGGCCGGAGGTGAGCACGGTCGTTATCTTTTACCAAACTTTATGCAGTCATCTAATTGTTTTTAGACTCTGCACATGTGCATAGCTTCACTGGAGGCCAGGTGCGTCGAATTCTGCATAGCAATGCAGGGAAACACTCTGACCTTGATTCAAACACACAGGGTATGAATACCGGAATCCAGGACTCGTTTAACCTCGCTTGGAAACTCGCATTAGTGCAACGGGGCCTAGCATCCCCCTCTCTCCTCCGAACATACACCGAAGAGCGCCTTCCCGTTATCGCCGAGATGCTCAACCAGACGACCGTTCTATTGAAGCAAACATTCATAAAAAAAGAAAAGCCCTCCGTCTGGCGTCGGGGCGGCAGTCTCCTCCAGCTTGGCGTGAATTACCGCTGGAGCTCCGTAGTGGTTGACGAGCAATCTGACGACGAGGACGATTACTCTGATGACGAGGATGACTTCCCTGATTCGTATGGAGAGGACCTCGGCGCCCAACTGCGTGCCGGCGACCGTGCCCCTGATGCCCCGGGTCTGCTGAACTTGGCATTAGAGGAAGACAGACCTGCATCATCAAAAAGGCTCTTCGAGCTATTCGGTGCCTCCCACCATACAATATTGGTCTTCGTGCGGGACCTTCACCGGTGTTCTACAATACTAAAAGGGATCTCATCGTCATGCCCGAAGGGACTCATTCGGACCGTTCAAATTATCCGAGCTGACATTGGACGGCATGTGGAATGTGGCCCATTCTGCGCGGATTACACGGTCGAGGATACACGAGGCCATGCATATGATGCGTATTCCTTGACCGAAGGATGTTGCGCCGTTGTGGTCAGACCTGACGGCTTCATCGGGGCGATCGTGCAGGATAACAATGGCCTACGGCAGTACTTCCGTGGAATATTCGGTTCGAATTGATGCCATTATTGCTCTTTGATTAGGTTCCTCATACCACTACACTAATTGATATACCTTAATCAATGTAATTCCCCCTACTTATCATATTGGGCCCGGGGTCGGTTAGGCGTTACTTTTGTAGCTGTACTGTTGTAACATATTAGTGGTTTTCACCCCATTGACACTTAAGTGAAGTCATGGAGCCGCTGTCCGCGGAGCTGGGGCGTGGGGCGTGGTGCATAATGGTTCAACTAAACCTCGAAGGCAAGAGGAAAGTCTAAGTCAGTCGCCACTAGTTCGCCTTCGTGTTAAGCGATGCCATATTGACAAAGGTCAAGGCAGAGGGCCTCAGACTGGATATAGCAGCCACCAGTTATCATGAGAACCTAAATATGAGCGATTAATTGACCAAAGTCGTGTCGACATATCACTCAGCCGGGCAGTATCGAAAGATGCAATAAAAGTTCATTTGCAGGACATTTGACTTTCGATGGTAGCCTTAAGGGCGCAAATACTGCATGACACCGTCCAGGAAGACTACAGATAAGTACATTAAGTTTATGTGCGCATGAATGTAATGAACTTACACCTTTCGAGATTCCCGTCAAGTAAGGACACGGTATATTGGTATCAGAATAATGCCGACGGTTGGTGAGATATTTCTTCGGCTACAAGATGACCCCCCAAGGCACCAATGAAGATGATACTAAACAGGACCCTTGTGATATTTTCCGCTTCAGTCTTTCAACTGAAATACAGGGCCCATTGTCCATTGTGAAGACGGATGACCAACGGCAAATTTCCCTGTATCAGATGTCTGCGTCAGTGCTGGTAGACCGAAGAGGTCAGCCACTAAAGCTGGACTTAACCTAATTCACCGCGGTCGTTACCCAAAAGGGGCCTTCGTAAAACCGCGATGCGAGGACCAATGCTGATTAGAGACGTAAACGAAATTTTGGAATGCACGGAGCTCCATGATTACTGCGTCGGCCTGTAGCTTTTGCGCGCAGCTATGGGATAAGCTGGCACCCAAAGCCAAACAAAAATCCTCGTGACTGGAGGCGCTATCGCGAAGGTTACGCCACTGCTGTAAGCCGATCTTCGCAAGACGCCTCAGGCCTAGACATTGTAGAGCGGACTAGCACTAGGTCAACCCACAAACTATCTCTAGGGCCCCAGTGTCATCCGTCTACCGCGCTATCGATAGCTTTGTTGCCACCAAGTATGGAAGGTGGACCGGACAACAGTGCTTCAGGGGCATTTCCATCATCATTCGCAGAAGCTTCCGATACGATGTGATATGATTCAGGCCCAAGGGACTCTGTCCAGGGCTTCATGAAAATGGAAATGTATTAGAAGTAGTAAGTAATATCTCGGAACCGAAATGAAAGGTGGACGAACGCTACCGAACCGCCGTGGGAGGGAACCCATGAAGCACATGCGTTTCGATCACAGAGCGCCTCCGTTCCGGCACATATTACTTACTTGCCTCGATCGACTACCCGTGTACGACATCGCAATGATCCGTGACGGTGGAGGGAAATTTCAACGCGGCCACCATTCCTCGGTGAAATTTCATGATATCGATAAAGACGACTCGGCCAGACCGGGATGTGATGGTCCAGCGGGAGAAAATGCTGCGTTGTTAGCTTCTTGGCTACAGTCGGGTGCAGATCAGTAAAGCCTGATGAAGTATGATTTATCCAAGTGAAGATTTCCGTCCATGTAGGCACACTATGAGAGTCCCAAATTACAATATCTGCAGGGTCTCTGATCAGAGGTCAAATAATACCGCTGTTATTATTATCATAAGTAAAGCGCCAAGTTATGGAATCGAGGTAAGGTGCCTTGTCGGGTTAAAAGCAGCGAAAGGTGATCATAGGATGATCACTCTGGATTCGAGAAGGATCATTGATTTAAGTCTGAACTGTATTGCGATGAATAACCCACCCTCGCGGTATATACAGACCGTGATCGGTTAGAATAGGCACCGCTTCTGAACCACGGTATGCAATCAAAGAAGGTGGCGGAAAAGCAATAGCAGTGGGTCAACATTGTGATGCAACAAAAATGATGAGCGAAGGGAATCAGTACTGGAGCCGTGCAATATTTACGGTAAGCTTGGGGTAGGTTTCGTGGCCGAATTACAGCAAACCAACATATTCGACAACTGTCCAGAGAATGAAATTGGATTATTTAGATAATAATGCCTGGCACAGAAAACAAAGGCTTACCGCATCCAGGTCTGTAGTCAGGTAGTTCACATAGAAGAAATTCGACTAGTCATTGTCTTGCGAACCTCTCTCTGTACCAATTGACAAGATCTTCTCATGACAAACATTGATCGGCAGACATTGCAACTACCGAGTGAGAACTGTCAATCGGACGACCTGGAATCATTTTCAACAGAAGTGGCACAGGCGGCATTGTACTGTTACCACCTCCGGATATTCCACCTCGCCATATCTGTATCCCAGGAACTCAGCCTCCCCAGAACGCTCATTTGATTATCGATAGTTCTCTTACGAGCACATGGAAGCTCGGTTGTTTGAATCCTTTACCTTCGCAGGGGATTTGGGAATTAGCATTAGAGGCCGCATGATTCTTCTGAGGGTCGTCACCACTCATTCAGCATGTGAGTGAGCATGCTGCGACGTTATGTGATGTTCTGCTCACCCGTGCCCTATTTCCTCGTCGCATTTGTAGCGAACGACCTCGGTTCGAATCAGAGACAACGCATGGCAGAAGCGAAGCTGCAAAATGGACGGCTCGGCTTTTCGGTCCGAATACAGAGCACGCTCACGTGCATCTCATACGTCGCGCAATTCTAGGCAATTCCTCTCATTTCTTCCCGTCACCATCGTCCACTTTCGAGTCTAAAAGCGCGCAACGCCCTTCATTCAGTGATAATATGAACGTGATTTTGGCGCATCAAGACCTGTCGACCACCTTACGGCAGATCGTTAGTCAAGGAGTGCACCTAGGTCAGAAAAATACCAAGGTGAGTTGCAAAGGTATAGCGCTGAGGTAGCCGGTGACATTATTGGTACAGAATGAATCAGAAGTGTCTCCAGACGAAGCTGCTGTCTATGCTAGAATGAATAATCCTCCTTCGAAATCTGGTGTTGGTCTCCAGAGTCGCCCTTCTCAGCATTCTAGTCCCCAGCCAATTGATAGATCATGCGCCATGCAGAAAATATCTTACAGTGCCGCTGCGCCTCTATCCAAAGATCCAAGCGGCGAGTCTAATACTCCTGCGGTCACGCGGTCCTCCTCTGCACCCGTCAATCACGAAAGACCCGATATCACATATGTGGCGATCATAAAACAAGCCATTCTATCTTCTCCAGACCGCCGTCTCAGCCTCTCAGAAATATACGACTGGATCACAACAGTATATCCCTTCTTCAGTCCTGCGACAAAGTCCTGGAAAAACAGCATCCGACACACCCTAAGCAGCTATCAGTGTTTTCGGAATGAAGCTCATGGTATATGGGATATAGAAGACATGGAACTGGAAGGCTATGGAATCGACTCTCTTCAGAAACGTGACGCTTTGAAGGGGGATAGCGTCAAGAAAAAAAAGGCGGATACAATAACTGGTATGAGAAAAGAAGATCCATCCATGCCAAAGCTTGAGACTCGCAAACGGGAGATAGATGAGGAGGCGGATGCGAAGTCTAGGCAATTTAAAAAGGGGAAGAAAGCGCGTTCCTCTCCTGCACCCGGTTTCGTCCACGAAGGATCGTCATCTTGTCCTTCGTTTTGGCGATCATCCCGGATTCTCAGCGAGAATGGGAGAACGACCCCGAGCGATTATGGTTCCGACGCTACTGAGTATCGAAGGCCTATGCTAGTGCCGGTCAAATCCTGGGCTACGTTGCCTTTGACCTGAAGTTGAGGGAGCAGATGAGTACGGCCTTAGTACCTAGTGGACACCTTTCGTTTACGTGGATTTTGCATTGCGATTGAAACTTGGAATCTCGCTGCCAGTTACGCTGAGTATTTAGAATTCCCGGGTTAAATTCAGCTGAAATTGAATATCAATTACCATAATGGTTACTTAGTATGAGCGGGAGGATAACTTACGGATTGAACCTCAAAATATAGTCCCTGGGGCTCGCTTAAGCACCGCCGTCGTTGTCGCTGGATTTGTAAGACCCACTGACGATGGAGGCATCATCAGTACATCCCTACGCGCTACGCTAATGACGGCTGATGTAGGAGCAGCGTCCACCACATCCTCAGATATCTCAATATCGTGTACGAGAACGGAAAATTCGTGAGAAGCAAATATTCTCAATTCAGTGGTGAGATCCGCGCTTGGATGGCCGAAAGCCCTAGGGATTACAGTCTGACATTAGATGAATATCGTCGACTCGTCCTCCTCGAGTCGAAGTACATCTTCACGCTCAACGTCCTCACGAAAGAGAGGACCGACAAAATTTTCTTCGCAATAGCTGTGCGTGTACAAACAGCTTCCTACTGAATTTAACGGAGTATGTTTTTGGACAATAGCCGCATCCGAGTCACTTAAGAGGTGGTTTGTACTAGGCCACCTCTCGGTCATTATTAAAGGTAAGGAAGACTGGACACGTCTATACTCCCAACGGTGGAAGAGACTGGTGAGGCGCCTAGAGCTGAGCATGTTAGACTAATCAGATGGACATGCCTGTCTTTAAAGATGTTTTTCGGACTCAAACATGGATTGAACAAGTGTCGCACGCCATCTTCCACGAACATATCACACGATCCAGGGTGGGCTATAAAGATCCCAAAAAATGTCCGGGGACGCCAGCATTGCGCAAATCGCACAATATATAAGACCAGATAGAGTCGTGTATGACCTCCGAAGGATCCGGGTTTGGCATGACAATGTATACGTCCATCTGTACCCATCTGGCGCGTGGGCAGCTGGGTGAGAACACATTAGACAGTAATCGGTCATAACAGGCACGAATGGGAACACCTCGAAACGGTTTTAAAGGTGGAAACCGCCCAGCGCCGATCCAAACGATCTCACAGGAATATACGGAATGAACGAGAAGAGAGTTTGTAAACCGATGGTATTCGGTAGCTCAATAAGAGAGCAATACAAGTCTTTGACTGCTCTTTCGAGTTCCCTTTCCTGTTCTTGGAGGTCGATGAAGCAGATAATGATCTAGGTAAGCCAGGGGATGAAGTCACGGTAGATAAATGCATTTTCAGAGATGTGCTATCTTGCGTAGATAGTCGAGAAATGTGAGGTGTAATGCACATGTCCTGAGAAGCGATGGGGCCCAGGGCTGGACAGCTTTCCACGCTCGGTTGATATGGGGTGACCACGCTTCCTCCAAAACTAGTAGAGATAACCATGCGGGCTGAATTCAGTTAATAAGGAAGTCTGAGACCGTCTATCCCAGCCAGAAATGCTCCACATTTATGGTAACGCCGTAGCAACAACGAAATGAAGACTTTAACAGTGACACATTAATGACTATGGCCATCCTGACATGCTGCCAAGACGGTCGTCCGAGAATACTTGGCTTAAAGGCAGAGTTATGGGGAGGCTTCAGTGAACGAATGACGCAGTCCTAAACAGTGCACATAAGCCAGGCGACATTGCAGGATGACACATGTAACATTGAAAATCAATACCGAGTACGTGGCTTGCTGAGCTCCTTCAGTACATCTAACATGACGCCCAAAGCTATGATACCAAAGCTCTGGGGACCGAAGGATGTTGTAACCTCTTCCGACTGGGCATCATCCAATGCCTCTTGGACTGCCACCCAACCCGCCCGAGCACGATTGAACTTGATACAAAGGCGCTGAATATCCCGTTCGAGCTCATCATTTGAGACGAAACCCGAAAATTCATCGTCATAGTCATCATCTTCGAATTCCTCCTCCTCGTCATCGTCCGGAGGAGGAAGAAACTCTTGTCGTATCGCCCGTGTGAGCTCTTGTGTCTGTAGCAGACAGTGTTTCAATATCTAGTGAACTACAGGAGATCGGAAGTATAGTACGCACCTGAAGGTTCATGGATGCAGTGGTCTCTCTGCGCTTCCTCTGATCGTGGTAAGGTTCCATAATACACCCACAAACAAGTTCGGCTTCAGAGAGATGTGCTGACGACAACTTGTGGACGGTATGCGCTTTCGCGATGGCTAGCAATTGCTGGCAATATTCGTCCAAGACATGGCGCATTTCTTTGAGATCATTTTCATCGGGATACATGCTCAAGTCGTCGGCTAAATGAAGGTGAGACTCTAACAAATTGTCTAGCAGTTTGTGTTCGACAAATCCGGCTTCATATTTACGTGGATGATACTCATCGACAGGGACACTGCGATAGAGTGTGCCGAGTATTTTCTTGCTAGGGTAATACCCTGGTCCCTCACCGGGGTTGACACCCTCACCGGACAGGTAGTCAGGTCGTCGGCTGGCATTTGGGGGAGAGGGAAGGTCCGAAAACTTCACAGGAGTTCCGACCTTGGGGAAATCAACGGCATGTGAAGCTTTTTCTGCTAGAAGAAGGCACTGGTCGCAGTCAACACCTTCGAGATCAGAGATTCTCAAATGGAGTGTGGAGATGTATCCTAGGAGATCGGATTTGATCTAGTGAGGATTAGAGTATTGCCCGTTGTCTGAAAAAACACACTGACATAATTGATAACAAACTCCGCGACTTCAGTTTTCCCACATACGTTGTCTCTGATATCAGGGGGCAGTGACTTATACTCGCCAGGTTCCGCAGTGAACGATTTGGGTGGGTATAGGGTTTTCTGCATTCAGAGTGAGGACAACTTGGTATATAAAAGTAGCATCTTCGACTTACATCAAGAATGACGTTGTAGATGTCACCGTCAAGATCACCTCCTCCAAGACAGGAAGGCAAACTTCTGCTTCCCCTGGTTAGACAATGTGAGAAACCAAAACTGGCACACTGTTATTAAAATGCTCACTTGCACGAAAAGACAACCACGTTGACTAAATGATTCAATTCCGGCCTTCGCACTGCCGTGGCAAACTGAATGTCCCCGGGATGGATTTGGGGGCTACGTGTAACGAGAATTCGACCTTCGACAGCCACACGTTCGTTTGTGCGTGGATCAAATATCGTGGCATACACTTGACCTTCCTCAAGACAATCCCACTCGTCGGATACGCCGATTAGAGTGTACGAACCCGGAACCCGGATCCGTGTACGATGCTTGATTTCTCTCAAGATATGGGTGACACCGTATGCGATGACTGTTTTCAGTAAGCCATAGTGTACTCCGGATTCGGAGTCAAAATCTTCAGATAGTTCCACTTGTAAAGTCCTTGCCATATTACGGAATAGAGATTCTAGGTGGAAGGAGGCGCCGAGACCATGATGAGTGAACGTGGTAGCGGCGGCGTCCAGAGATTTCTTAATGTGACGTACTTCGGCGATCGCTCGTTCCTGTAGATCTTTAAAGCTCTTATGAGGGACTTTGTGGTGCTCCAGAAGGGCAATCATTGGCCGGTTGAGATAACAGTAGATTGGCTTTGCTGAAGTAGTTGTGATGTCTAGGCTGCGAATGTTCTCCGAATCGAACTTCGTCTGTGACGGACGAATCGTCAATGTCTTTCCTGTCAGGGAGGGATCCATGAACAAAACTCCCTTGGCTCCGCCAAACCGAAATTGGATCGCTGAGGGGGGGAGTCTGGCATGTCGTAGGACCTTTTCCTTTACACTTGTGATAAGATCGCGTGAGATGGTCGAACAGCCGTCGGTGAATTTGGCGTTGGTGCCGGAGCCGGCAGTTCGGTCCGGGACACGTGTGATCATATCGGGAGAGATTTCTACGGAAGGAATCGAGTTGGAGAACATCTGGCCCCAACGGGCGCCCAACAGAGCGGGGCAGTAAGCCGCCTTTGTAAAATCACCCTGTGCAAGGTAAGCCAGGAAAGGGTAGTTGGTGACTGATGCTCACCAACTCCCCACGGATGACATCTGCGTCTATACGTCTACGGTAGAACTTGAATGGCCTCACGAAAGTGAAGGAATAGTCCCTCAGTCCACTCATGGAATAACCAAGAAAGTCGAACTTTCGACCTGCGACTGTCACTCCGCCAGTAAGGACGGGACTGTACCGCTCCACTAAAAGTTCATCTATGGAGACAGACGGTTCACGGCGAGGCCTTCCTTTGTCCTCGTCCTGGAACGATACACGAAGAAACGCATCATTCTTGTTGTACCGTCGTAGAACGCTGTTGGACTGATCGGGGAGCGGGCCCTCCAAAATCTGTGTCGTGGGAGTGACGATGAGATGGTAAGACTGGTATACGGCTGGAGACGGAGCAAAGCGTGGCTTTGGCGCCCGAGCCTCGGCTATATAGGTATCTATTGCGTCACGGAGAAGTCCAGTAAGGTCCTGTTCCGCTCTGTTTGACGCAGTTGCGGCCAACTGTCGTTTACGAGTCCTGCGATTTCGACGTTTCCGACTCGATTTGGACTTGGGCTGTAACAAGGTTGGATTCGACGCCTGAGATGACGACGCCGACACATGTAGTGCTGTACTTTCTGCTCGTGGGGTGCGCACTGCATCCCGGAGACTGGGAACATCCAGCACAGAAGTGAAATGGCGGAAGGCGGAGGCCGCGGTCAGATGGTCATGTTGTGTCCCTAATTCCTGCAGCGCACCACGGAGGCCCAGCAGCTCTGAGGCCTCCAGAAGCCCTGCCCAATACGCCTTTCCAACCTCAAATGCAAGAGGGAAGGGTAAAGATCGCATTGCGTCATGTAAAGCTTGAAAATTCCTGCTGCTGTATTCCTGTCCTCGCTTGACTCGAGTGATGCGACGATGAACAGAAGAGGGCAAATGTATCTCCTTGCAACGATGAAGGAAATCGGATGCCTGAGTTTGTGTGTCAAAACATAAACACAATCCTTGGGAAATAAATGGCATGAGACGGCCATCACTACGGAGCGTAGAGCGCCGGTTCGCTGAAGTATTGTGCAGACTTTCGTGCTCCTGAACAATCGTTGCCGGAAGAGACGATTGAATATAGACATCACGTCCGTTTCCTGAAGACACAAGCGTCTTGATACTGGATGCGCGATACCAGAATGACATCGACGTGCTGTTAAACACACAATCAATATCTTCACTGTCATCTGACACTCCATCAATATCGATCCTGAGCCTGCGTAGGCTAGGATCGCATACAACACGACCCCGAACGGTGAGCTCCGTTGCGAAGATATTCCTTCGGCAGATGCGCCCGAGGTCAATGGAGATCGACGATGAAGCGCGCGCGATGTATGCACGTCTCTCCCCTTCAAGACGCACAGATTCAGGATCGACCCAAGGGCAGGACGCAACAGAACCTACACGCGCTTCATTGGTGGGATGTATGGAAGGCTCAAAGTGGACTTGTCTCCCATCTATACGTATCACACTGTACAGCTCCAGGAATACGCGAGCAGAGTTGGGATCCGGGAATATTACGAAACCCCAGCCACGGTGTGCATTCGATCCTCGTTCAATGCGATGAAGCTCCACCGCAAAATTCAACAGTGGAGATTCAGGGTTTTGAATTGGTGGTATGTGTATTTTTTTCGCTAGATGGATGCGGAGGTCTTCTTCTGATATCAAGAAGGGTACATTCCACACGAATACTTCCATTGCACCCGTTGAGAAATGGATATAATGATAGGACAGATGAGAAGGTTGTACCTCGTAAGACAGAAAGAAGACGGGAGTGAGTGATTCGAGGGCGTATCATCCGCTCCCATCACTTGTGCCATATATATAGTCAACTTAGGCGCTAGAGAATCGATAACGGCTTCTAGTTCTCTGCCGTCCTGAGCATCAGCTGATACCGACTAGAGAACACTCGAACATGTTGCTCGTAAACGCCGGATGCTATTTCAGAACACAAAGCTTACCTGACATTGACACAGACCTGTCCAAGTGAAACCGAGAGGGTAACATCATATAGGCTTGGTACGCACAACAGTAGCGCCTACTAAGAGTTAGAAAGTAGTAATCTGTGTTCAACCGTTGCGAGTTCCAGCATGAATCCGTCACCTATCTCTGACGAGTGGCTTCCTTGTTTGACTTTACGTATATAGAAAAGAAAATGCGGTGAAAATGTTCCAATTATAATACAGAATGAGACACAGCTACAATCAATACCGAGTATGAAGGTTCTTGAGCTCCTTCAATACATCCAACATGACTCCCAAAGCTATGACACCGAAGCTATGGGGACCGAAGGATGTTGTGCCTTCCTCCCGAGCACCATCCAATGCCTCTTGGACTGCCACCCAACCCGCCCGAGCACGATTGAACTTGATACAAAGGCGCTGAATATCCCGTTCGAGCTCATCATTTGAGACGAAATCCGAAAATTCATCATCATAGTCATCGTCGTCGAATTCCTCCTCGTCATCTTCCGGAGGAGGAAGAAACTCTTGTCGTATCGCCCGTGTGAGCTCTTGCGTCTGTAGCAGACAGTGTTTCAAATCTAGTGAACTACAGGAGTTCGGAAGCGTAGAACGCACCTGAAGGTTCATGGATGCAGTGGTCTCTCTGCGCTTCTTGTGATCGTAGTAATGTTCCATAATGCACCCACAAACAAGTTCGGCTTCAGAGAGATGTGCTGACGACAACTTGTGGACGGTATGTGCCTTCGCTATCGCTAATAATTGCTGGCAATATTCGTCTAATATATGGCGCATTTCTTCGAGATCATTTTCATCGGGATCCATGCTCAAGTCGTAGGCCACATTAAGGCGAGGCTCTAGTAAAGCGTCTAGCAATTCGTGGTCAACGATTTCTGCTTCACGTCGACGTGGATGATACTCATCCACTGGGACACTGCGATAGAGTATGCCGAGTATCTTCTTGCTAGGGTAATGCCTTCTTCCTTCGTCGGGGTTGACACCCTCACCGGACAGGTAATCAGGTTGTCGCAGATCTGCGGGTCGGGGCAGCTCTAAAAAGCTCACAGGAGTTCCGACCTTAGGGTAGTCGACAGCATGTGAAGCCTTCTCTGCTAGAAACAGACACTCATTACAATCGACACCCTTGAGATCAGAGATTCTCAAGTGAAGTGTGGAGATGTATCCTAGGAGATCGGATTTGATCTAGTGAGGATTAGAGTATTGCCCGTTGTCTGAAAAAACACACTGACATAATTGATAACAAACTCCGCGACTTCAGTTTTCCCACATACGTTGTCTCTGATATCAGGGGGCAGTGGTTTATACTCACCAGGTTCCGCAGTGAACCATCTGGGTGGATATAGGGTATTCTGCATTCAGAGTGAGGACGACTTGGTATATAAAAGGAGCATCTTCGACTTACATCAAGAATGACGTTGTAGATATCACCGTCAAGATCACCTCCTCCAAGACAGGAAGGCAAACTTCTGCTTCCCCTGGTTAGACAATGTGAGAAACCAAAACTGGCACACTGTTATTAAAATGCTCACTTGCACGAAAAGACAATCACGTTGACTAAATGATTCAATTCCGGCCTTCGCACTGCCATGGCAAACTGAATGTCCCCGGGATGGATTTGGGGGCTACGTGTAACGAGAATTCGACCTTCGACAGCCACACGTTCGTTTGTGCGTGGATCAAATATCGTGGCATACACTTGACCTTCCTCAAGACAATCCCACTCGTCTGATACGCCGATTAGAGTGTACGAACCCGGAACCCGGATCCGTGCACGATGCTTGATCTCCCTCAAGATATGGGTGGCACCATACGCGATAACTGTCTTCAGTAAGCCATAGTGTACTCCGGATTCGGAGTCAAAATCTTCAGATAGTTCCACTTGTAAAGTCCTTGCCATATTACGGAATAGAGATTCTAGGTGGAAGGAGGCGCCGAGACCATGATGAGTGAACGTGGTAGCGGCGGCGTCCAGAGATTTCTTAATGTGACGTACTTCGGCGATCGCTTGTTCCTGTAGATCTTTAAAGCTCTTATGAGGGACATCGTGGTGCTCCAGAAGGGCAATCATTGGCCGGTTGAGATAACAGTAGATTGGCTTTGCTGAAGTAGTTGTAATGTCTAGGCTGCGAATGTTCTCTGAATCGAACTTCGTCTGTGACGGACGAATCGTCAACGTCTTTCCTGTCAGGGAGGGATCCATGAACAAAACGCCCTTTGCTCCGCCGAGTCGGAACTGCAGCGCTGACGGGACAAATTTGGCGCGTCGTACGACCTTCTCCTTCACGATTGTAATGAGTTCGTGTGAGATGGTCGAACAGCCGTCGGTGAATTTGGTGTTTGTACCCGAACCAGCAGTTCGGTCCGGAATACGTACAATCATGTCAGGAGATATCTCGACAGACGGCAATGACGTCGAGAACATCTGGCCCCAACGAGCACCCAATAAGGCAGGACGGTGGGCGACCTTGGTAAAATCACCCTGCACAAGGCGAGTCAGGGAAAAAAAGTAATTGCAATGCTACAATGATCTGACGCTCACCAGGTGTCCACGAATGATATCTGCAGTAACGGGGTTACCTTGGAATGTGAACGGCGTAACAAAGGCGAAAGAATAATCCTTCAAACCACTCATCGAGTAACCAAGAAAGTCGAACTTGCGCCCTGCGACTTCAACTCCGTTAGTGAGGACGGGACGGTACCTTTGCTCTAGAAGCCGATCTATTGAGAGCGACTGTTCACGGCGTGGCCTCCCCTTGTCCTCGTCCTGGAATGACACACGAAGGAATGCTTCATTATTGTTGTAGCGTCGTAAAACACTGTTGGACTGATCGGGGAGAGGACCCTCCAAAACCTGCGTAGTGGGCGTGACGATGAGATGATAAGATTGATATATCGCTGGAGAGGGAGCAAAGCGCCGCTTGGGCGCTCTGGTTTCCGCTAAGAAGGCCTCAACTGCTTCATGGAGCAGACCAGTAAGATCCTGTTCTGCTCTGTCCGACGCAGTTGCAGCTAGCTGCCGTTTACGGGTCCTACGATTTCGACGTTTGCGACTTGATTTTGTCCCTGACCGTGACGACGTCGGATTCGGCGCCTGATGCATGCCTGGCATATGAGATGAAGTAGATGCATGTGGTGCCCCATTTGCTACAGGTCGGGTGGATACAGGGTCCCGAAGGCTGGGAACATTCAGGACAGCGGTGAATTGGCGAAATCCCGACGCAGCGATGAGGCTGTCGTGATGTGCCTCTAATTCATGGAGCGCACTACGAAGACCCAGAAGCTCTGAAGCTTCCAAAAGGCCTGCCCAGTAGGCCTTCTCAACCTCAAATGCAAGAGGAAAAGACAAAGTACGAAGCTCGGCTTGTAAAGCATTCAGCTGGTTTTGGCTATATCCTTCCTCTCGCTCAATTCGAGTTATTGAACGTTCAATGGGGTCAGGTAGATGTATCTGGTCGCAGCGACGCAGAAAATCGTGCGCGTCGTCTGGTTTGTTAAAATGTAGACATAGTCCTTGGGAAATCAATGGTGCAAGTTGACCGTCCGTGCGTAGCGAGGAGAGCCGCTCTTGTGGACTCGCGTGCACAAGCGAGGCCAAAAGATCGCGCAACGCTTCGACTTGAATGGTCGCAGGAAGAGACGATTGGACATAGATATCTCGTCCGTTGGCTGATGATAAGATGGTCTTGATGTTGGCAGCGCGGTACCAAAAAGATATGTTCTCGAATGTGGGCAGTAGTAAAGGTCCAATGCGCTCACCCTCGCCTGGATTCACGTCGATCTTGAGTCTGCGCAGGTCAGGATCGCACATAACAGTGCCCTGAATGGTGAGCTCCGTTGCGAAGATACCCGTACGGCAGATGCGCCCGAGGTCAATGGAGATCGATGACGAAGAGCGCGCGATATCCGCACGTCTCTCCCGTTCAAGGCGCACAGATTCAGGGTCTTCCCATGGACGGGACGCAACAGAACCTACACGTGCTTCATTGGTGGGATGTTTGGAAGGCGCAAAGGAGACTGGTCTCCCATCTATACTTATCACGCTGTACAGCTCCAAGAATACGCGGCCCGAGTTGACATCCGGAAATGTTACAATGCCCATGCCACGGTGTGCCTTCGATCCTCCTTTGCGAAAGAGTTCCACCCCAAAATTCAACAGTGGAGACTCAGGAGTCTGAATTGGTGGTATATGTATTTTGCCCGCTAGATGGATGCGGAGGCGTTCTTCTGTTATCGAGAAGGGTACATTCCGCACGAATACTTCCATTGCACTTGCTGAGATATGAGTGTAATGACAGGAGAGACGAGAAGATTGTACCTCGTAGGACAGAAGGAAGATGGGAGTGGATGATACGAGGGTGTATCATCCACTCCCATCACTGGTGCCACATATATAGTTGACTTAGGCGCTGAAGAATCGATAACGGCTTGAAGCGGTCGGTTCTTCCCTGCCATCCTCGGAAAGCTCCAACATCAGCTGACAGCGGCCTAGCAACACTCGAACATCACAATTGTCGAATGCTCTAAATGAAAATACCAAGATTACCTGACATTGAAACCCATAGCATCAGGCCCGTCCAGGCAGAACTGCATTGTATAGACTTAGTGTGATTACCTACAAATTTAGGTAAGCGTCCACAAATGGCCCAATCAAGATTTTCTTTCGTTAAAGATAACTGCATTCCGAGTCAGCCATATCCCCTGGTTGCTGCATTGTATCTGACCACACCGTACAGTTCCTACTGAGGGAACAAAGGAGAGCCATTGTAGTGCCAATTAAACCATATATCACCTACTGAGATATCGTCAATGCGACTGTTGAATATCGAGTGAAATGATGTTGTAAGGTCCGTTGCAGCATGGTGGCTGTAATATGCATAGATTCATGTGAAGTCATAGAGCGTACGGGATACATATGCAATGAGCCATCTTTTCCTCCCAAGATAAACAGCCAACTCAGATGTTAAGCTTGGTGCGTCGCCAGTGACGCCTCTTGGCATTGTACTGCACCCTAATCAGTCAAGAATTCATGGAACTCGTTGTTCACGCACCTGTATCTTAGTGTCTGTCTTTAGGCGGAACCATTGGGGAATTGGCCTAATCACACGTCAATACAGCGCGGTAAGCTTGCACTCCAGAAATGTACCTGTTTTGCCTTCCAGCCTTGGCCAAGATACGCTTTGTTCTGAATGTCTTTTGAGAAGGCTAGGTAATTCACTGCTTAGTACAGGAAATCTGAAGCATAGCGCAAAAGTACCCACCATTTGGGTCCGTACAGCGTCGTCGATGGAGGAAAAAATTAAGGTTTGAACAATTGTTTGTAGCTGTGTAGTTCTTCTTTAGGATATAAACTCGCACGCTCTCTGAATCGCCAGACCACCGGCAACCTACTTATGGCCAAACCAGTCTTTCGGCGGTAGATGAAGGTACGTCGAGACTCCTTTTAGGGTTCACGATAAAAGATCGATCACTCAAAGAATCTACACAATCTGTCCGATTTAAAAACAAGGAAGTCATCTCTCACTAGTTCTACCACAGCCCACTCATCGTAGTAGAAGACACATTCGAGCTTTCATCGAATTGCCATATGCTATGCGTAAGCTCGTCTACATTATTGAAGAAAGAGCCCCAGTCATCCATACTGATTAAAAGGATCATAAGAACGCGGTGTTAGACTACAAGGTATGGAAGACAACCGTACCTCGTTCCATTACTTTGCAAGCCATGAAACTCATTGCTCGTCGGCAGGGTATCGGGGCTTGACATACAAGCGCTTTTGCTGCAGAAACTCGAAGGCTCAATGACAGAATCTGGGTCGTCAGTCATGAAACCAAATTTTTTCAAGGTTTCTGTTGCATTGGCGCGAGGAGGATCCACCCTTACGCTTTCCGAGGTAGCGAAGGATAACTGAGGCTGTGCGTTTGCTTCACCTAGGGATATTGATGGAAGTTCAATGCCAGAAAACCAGCTCGACTCGTCTACAGCAGGCACGTCGTAGAAAGTATTGCTGCCGGGAATGATTTCCGAAAGGCTCTCAGTAAAGACCTCATTTCGGTTCAATATTGAGTCGTTATCGACACTCAGATCCTGGAGGCTCGTTGAGTTGGGATGCAGATCGCCAACAGAAGTTAGCGAGTGGAGGACATCCCTAACGGAATGATGTATCAATTTACCTGACTGCTCAGAGAAATCAAGGAAATTTCCTCTCACCAGAGCTTGCCTGCAAATGACCATCTACACTGCTGTTAGCGACATGAATAGCAACAACTCGGATGTAAGCACTTCGTTTCTAGGACTTGGAGAGCCTTCATGCATGTGTCCACATGCTTCATATCAGCAGAGTTTACGGGAAAGCCACTGCGTTTTGTATGCCAATAGTCGAAAAGGAGTACTGCAGCGGCGTTAAATGCGGCAAGCTAGAGGGACGTTAGAACAAACATTCAAAGAAAGCATTATCTTACACCATGGTAGGGACTCAAATGCCCTTTGCGACATAATTGGGCATCGATAATATCTGCACATACGCGAGCGGTAGTTGTGCAGATAGTTACTGAATGAAACGGAAATTTCTCCGAGTCATAAGGCATTGATATAAAGGGCCTATGAATTAGCATCTGCAAATGGTGATACTGTAAATGTAACGACGCCGATTGAGCGAAGTGAATGGGGTCTTTGCGGTTGGGGTCCCATCGTACTGAGGTAGGTAGATTAGAATTAAAGTAATAGTAATGTCAATGACTTTACGTACGATGATCAGGCATTACATCCATCCAGTGCTTTAGCTTCGCATTTAACTGCTCCACGATCCGTTTCTGCCAGTTTTTATCCAGAAATTTGAGCCTGATTTGAGACCGGTTCATTGCATACTATTGTGAATCATGTGTAATTTGACTAACGGAATAGATGAAAAGAGGACTTACTACAGTGCGCAGGCAAAATGTTATCAAGGAAGTGAGTTTCAGATAACAGTTGAAATAAGAAACGATGGCGGGTCGTCCGGGCGGTTGCTTAAACGCATGAACAGTACTTAGGGGCTCCCAGTACTCGTCATCACATTCAATTGGTAGGTCAAGGTCAATCCTGCATTGATTAGCAAGGGGCATAGGAGAAGATGCGGAGACGTACTCTTCGTCGAAAAGACAGCATGAACGGCCTAGAAAAGCACTGCTCTGCCTGTCTAAGTACACGAGAGTCCTAAAGCAAGTCAGCAAGATGCATGCATGGTGTAACGATAACATCACCAGAATGCCCGTTTCCATAGTTCGCCTTCTACAGTGGGCCTAGCATACTTCACTTTCCTTCTGTGAGTGCCCGCCTCTTCAGATAATCGAAGTCCGATGCTAGTAATCGTCCAGCATAGATGAGGCGCTGATGATCCCAACACGAATTGGGCAAAAAGCTGAGTTGGTATTACAGATAAAGCGACAGCGATAAGTGAACAGCAACCGCACTCACACATATAGTTTGTAAGGCATGTAAAGTGGGCGGACTTAATAGGGACTTGCGCGAGCGTAACATCTGATTGAAGAACTTCCATCCATTCGACTGCTTGGAAGTCACCCCATCTGATAGAACTCGAGGGTCATCCGTGTACTTTGAAGCGACAGCGCACACTAGTAGCAGTACCATAGCGAAGTCTTTATCCTCTAGATAAAGTTTTTCCTCGACTGACTTCTCGAAAGTTGGACGATGCAGCAACGGAACGAAGGGGTTCACTTCCACAAAATAGAGATCGACAAGTGATGTGAGCAGGTCGTCCTCTGGAAATGTGAAATCCGGATACTGTGCCTGAAACCAGGTGATTTGACGCCAAGTAGGCGCATCCCAAAATTCGGGCCGTCTGAATCTGTTGTCTGGGAGTTTACCGGTATGTCCTTGCTTGAAATCTCTTGCTGTTTGTATAAATTGGGCGGTACTCGATTTCCCGAGATAGATGTAGCCCGATGGATATGCCTGGGCTCGAGTGAGATCGTCTTCCATCGCATCACGCTCATAATCGTCCTGTCGCAGTCGATCCTCTATCTCGGCAGTGCTCATGCTCCCAATGTGGGTCTCGGGAAGGATCTGCAGCAGAGTCAGTTCTGCATTCAGGTGTACAGACAGTACCCACCCTACGCAAAATGTTCTCCATCCTTTCTAGTTTGCTCTCTAGCTCCTGGACATAACTACCTCGAGTATAGGCTGAAGTATTAGCAAGAAGATCATCGCGAACCTTTTGGAGGGCGCCTTTACATAGTCGTTAGCCTATACATGACAGAAGAGTAGATGCCTAACTTGCCAGTACTCTACGACTGTCAGAATACTTGCAGTCAAGGTTGCATGCTGCACAATTCGAGCATTGCTTCCCCGGTCTTTGGGCGCCGTCGCCTGCAGAGGCAACTCTAAGTATCCGTTACAGAACGCCTTTAAGCGTGAAGCCTCACATCCAACTAGAGCACCGATGACCTTAGGAACAGGTAAACTTGTATAGAACACTCACTCTTTCTTCGCCTGCAAAATTCGCATGCCGTCTGGGGTCTTGTCTTTTTGGTATGACCGGAGCCATAAATTTCTTCCCCTGGTGATATGGACATTGATGAGCTCAAGGAGACTTGGGGCTTTGGAATTTATTTGTTGGCAATAAATAGCAGTGCGGCAAGTAATGAGTCAAGACACGGCAGATGGGTGCCGAAGACAAAACGGGGCCGATCACTCCAGTACAATGTCCGAGTGCGAGCTGTCCGAGTAGCATATCTCTACACCTTTACTGCGTACGCAGTCGAGATGAGAATTCCATTCTCGGGGCAGGGAACCTCACAGCTACGTGCCTAAACTGCAAAATTACCTCCAGATTATACACACTTCCCGGGCCAGAAGGGGAAAACCACGATGCCGCGGCAACACGTAACAATGACAAAATACATAGTACGTACATAAACAGTTAAGTACGACTCGCTGTATGTACGCGGGCAAACAAACCGAAAAAAGAAAAAAGACAACTTCCATGGGCTTTCATTTTATCATTCCTAGTCTTCGACATCTTTGCTTCCAACAGAGTCTAATCCAGTCTCATAGCCTGAAAGGGATGCAAAAGTATCGCGTCATCGTACGAAGGAGCTGGTTCAGAGGCAGGATCGTTTGAAGAGAAATGTGTTGCACAAGGCGAGACCATGCCATGGTACTGAAGAGTGTTGGACACGGCATATTCCATAGGCGAGAATGAGTAGGCAGGACCATTTGTAGCGAAGGTGAATTCGATACCCGTATCAAGCTCCGACGACGACACAGACGAGTCCGACGAGGAGGCATGCGTGACTTGTGGACGAACAAGCTGAGCGTTTCGTCTTTTGTGGCGGCGAGTTTTCTCTCTGCGAGCCAAAGTGAAATTGACGCGTCGTCGTATGGGAGATTGCGGTGTGGGAGGAAGAGACGACTGACGAGGACGCGTCACCGACAACGACGACGATTCGGGACAAGCACCATCCGACGCAGGAAAACTAGAAGAGGATCAATACACAAGACCTACAGCTGCGCATATACTCACCGAAAATCATTGATGTCGTCTATCTTTGCCCTTTTTCGACTGCAGAGCTCGAATTCAGCAATATGCTCGTCCTTCAATGGGTTCTTCATGATGTTGATGGACAGAGAAAAGTGAAGATAGCTTTGCTAGATTGATCGTCACGGTATGAGATCAAGATCAGGAAGATCAGCCGTGGCCGTGCTTCTGCCACGTTACCGTTCGCGTCTTTGTACCTGCTAACTATCATCTGCAAAAATCTCAAATTTTTTCAACAAAAAGCATCGATGGTGAGCACTGTTTAATCGTTTCTTTGCTTTGCTCCTCCGCTCTTTAGTATCTGTTACGATGCCAAATTTCCCGTTACTGGTCATCACGAAATCAATTTGTGTTGAGTGAGAGTCTATCTCCTCATCTAGTGTCTTACCATAGCGTAGACAGTATCAGCTGACGGACGTTAACTCACCTTCTGAGGACATCAGAAGAGAACTCGCCGCTTTGAGCCGTTATCGATTCTCCGGCGCCTAAGTTAACTATATATGCGGCAGAGATGATGGACGATACGCCTTATTGTATCCTTCCCATACACCTTCTGCCCATCAAGGTATGGTCGTTGTTTCTCTCGCGTCATTGTACTCAAGTCTCTCAGTAGGTGTCATGGAAGTCTTCGTGCGCAATATACCCTTCTCAGTGTCAGAGGAGGACCTCCGCGTCCATCTTGCGAACAAAATCCACATACCACCGATTCAAAATCCTGATTCTCCATTGTTGAATTTCGGACTGGAGCTTTTCCGTCAACCCGGATCGGCTGCTCATCGTGGCTTTGGCATCGTAACCTTTCCGAATACAAATTCGGCCACTATATTCCTTCAGTTGTACAGCGTTATGAGCATTGGACGGGGGTCAATCTATTTCCAGCAGTCCAGGGAACCTACCAATCAAGTGCATGTAGCTTCTCTTGCATCCCGACCTTGGGTCGACCCTGAACCTTTGCGCCAGGAAAGAGTGAGGCGTGAAAACATCGCGAAACCTTCTCCCCGGATCACTATCCATCTTGGACGTATCTGTCGCAAAGGCATCTTTGCGTCAGAATCCACCATTAAAGGCCAGGTCATATGTGATCCTGACCTGCGCAGGTTGAGAATCGACGTCGAACCTGAGTCATTCAGTGAGGACGACTTCGACGACGATCCGTTATCACTTCGTAACTTGCTAGGGGAGCTTTACGACACTCGCCTACGTTTTTGGTACAGGGCTTCTAATATCAGGACCCTCGCGGTTTCAGAGGACGGAATCGATGTTTATGTGCAGTCATCTATTCCTGCGACCATTGAAATGGAGACAACAAACATCGAATTTTCAGGGCCACCTCGAGTCAGTAGGTGTCCAACACTCCACAACGGTGCTCGCCTCATGCCGTTACGCGTTACCCAAGGACTGTGTTTATGCTTCAGCACCCAAGCCGCTGCATATGAATTCATCCATCGCTGTAAAGAAATGCACATGCCTCCTTATATTCATCCTCATATCACTCGGATCGAGCGAGGACAAGCATATCGCAGTAGAAATTGGACTGCTTTACAAACCGAATTGCGGTCTTTGTCTTTCCCTCTTGCATTTGAGGTTGAAAAGGCCTATGGGGCAGGGGTTTTGGATGTGTCAGAGCTGCTCAGTCTTTGTGGTGCATTGCATGAGTTAGAGGCGCATCACGGCAAGCTCACTGCCACTTCCGTATTTCGCCAATTCGCCTCTATCCTCGATATTCCCAGCCTTCGAAGTACCGTGCATACCCAACCAGTAGCAAATGCGACTTCACATGCGTCTACTTCGTCTCATGCCCCAGGCAGGCAGCAGGTGCCGAATCCAAGGTCGCCACAGTCAGGGACAAAATCGAGTCGGAAACGTCGAAATCGTAGGACCCGTAAACGGCAGCTAGCTGCAACTGCGTCACACAGAGCAGAAGAGGACCTTACTGGCCTGCTCCATGAAGCAGTTGAAGCGTACATAGCGGAGACCAGAGCGCCAAGACGGCGCTTTGCTCCTTCTGCAGCGACATACCAGGCATTTCATCTCGTCGTCACTCCTACAATGCAGGTCTTAGCGGGTCCCCTCCCTGACCAATCGAATAGCGTTTTGCGTCGCTACAATAATAATGGAGCATTCCTTCGTGTCTCCTTCCAGGACGAGGACAGCGGGAAACCTCGCCGGGATGAGTCTGTATCCATCGATGGTCTCTTACAGCATCGATATCAGCCCATACTTACTGGCGGAGTGATAGTCGCAGGCCGAAAGTTTGACTTTCTCGGTTATTCCATGAGTGGTCTCAAAGAATATTCTTTCACCTTCGTGAGGCCATTCAAATTTCAGGGTAGACGTTATGACGCAGATACCATCCGCAAGGAGCTGGTAGGTTATAAATTCGTTGTGAGCAATTTTGTTTTCTTGATTCTGACTCCTTTGCGCAGGGTGATTTTTCCCAGGTCATTCACCGTCCTGCCTTGCTGGGTGCTCGCTGGGGCCAGATGTTCTCGACGTCATTGCCGTCTGTAGAAATCTCCCCCGACATGATCAGACGCATTCCGGACCGAACCGCCGGCTCTGGTCTTAACGCACTTTTCACCGACGGATGTTCGACTATCTCGCGCGATCTCATGATAGTGGTGAAAGATAAGATCCTGCGACGCACCGAAGCTGTCCCGTCTGCATTGCAGTTCCGTCTCGGCGGTGCCAAAGGCGTCTTAGTCTTAGACCCTAATCTGACAGGGACGACACTGACACTTCGCCCTTCCCAGATAAAATTTGACTCTGAAAACATGCGAAGCTTGGATGTAATAACCACCTCCGCGAAGCCTATTTACTGCTATCTCAATCGGCCATTGATCGCCCTCCTGGAGCACCACAAAGTTCCGAATAGGAGCTTCAAGGTCTTGCAGGACCTTGCTATCAATGAGGCAAGGCACATCAGGCAGTCTCTAGACGCCGCTGCTACGACACTCGCCCACCATGGTCTCGGTAGCTCTTTTCACCTGGAATCTCTCTTCCGCAATATGTCCAGGATTTTAAAGGTGGAACTATCTGAGCAATCTGACTCAGGCTCCTACGTACGCTATGACTTGTTGACAACAGTCATTACCTATGCATCGACATATATCTTAAGAGTAATCAAGCATCACGCTCGCATTCGAATACCCGGATCATACACGCTACTCGGTGTGTCAGACGAGTGGGACTGCCTTCAGGAAGGCGAGATCTATGCCACGATCTTTGATCCACGCACAAACGAAAAGGTAGCTGTTGAAGGCCGTGTTATCGTCACGCGGAGCCCCCAAATTCATCCTGGAGATGTCCAGTTCGCTACGGCAGTGCGAAGACCGGCATTGAACCATCTTACCAACGTGGTTGTGTTTTCATGCAGGTGCGTATCTTCAATAGCATCTGCTTCCATATCTCATAGTAGTATAATCAGAGGAAACAGGAGCTTGCCGTCTTGCCTTGGAGGTGGCGATCTTGACGGTGATATCTATAACATTATCCTGGATGTAAGTCAAGGCGCAACGCATCATAACTTTTCAATTTTCAATCTGGATCTAGAAATCTCTGCATCCTCCCCAAAGATTCACAGCGAGTCCTGGAGCATACAAACGCCTAGCCTCCGATATCAGACCCTACCCATGCGGTAAAAAAGAAGTTGCGGATTTTGTTATCAGATATGTCAGTACTCACTTTTCCAGACAAAGAGTGCGACGAACTAATTTCTGTCCTCAGATCCAGTCTGATGTATTAGGATACATCTGCACGCTTCACCTGAGGATCTCTGATCTAAAAGGCCTTGGTTGTGAGGATTGCTTAATTTTGGCTGAGAAGGCTTCACATGCTGTGGACTACCCCAAGGTCGGGACTCCCGTCAATATGAAAGATCTTCCCAAACCTACGGATAGGCATCGAAGACCTGATTATATGTCCGGTGAGGGTGTTAACCCCAACGACAATGGAGGACGGGGTTTTTATCCTAGCAAGAAGATACTCGGTATGCTCTATCGCCGTGTGCCTGTAGAAGAGTCTCGTCCATACCAAGACGAAGGAGGATTTGTTGACCACGAGCTCCTAGACGATTTGTTGGAGCCCCACCTTAATGTGGTCGATGATTTGAACATGGACCCCGATGAAAATAATCTTGAAGAAATGCGCCATATCTTGGACGAATACTGCCAGCAATTATCAACAATAGCGAAAGCGCATACCGTCTCCAAAGGGTTTGCATCCCACCTTTCTGAAGCTGAACTTGTCTGTGGGTGTATCATGGAACATTACACAGATCACAAGAAGCGGATGGAGACCGCAAAGTCAATGAACTTTCAGGTGCGTATTATTTTATACTGTCTTTATCTTGTTTTCCAGTCGATCCTGAAAAACATTCCTGTCGCAGACGGAAGAACTCACGCGGGCAATACGGCGTGAATTTAAATCTCCGGAAGAGGACAGGCATGAAGGGTTCGATGATGATGACGATGACGACGAATTCTCTGCCGTTTCTTTGAACGAGCGCGATATTCGCCATCTCTGTATCAAGTTTAACCGTGCTAGGGCAGGTTGGGTAGTCGCTCAAGAAGCCTTGGATGATGCCCGAGAGGAAAAGGTGGTCCCCTTTGGTCCCGAAAGCTTTAGTGTCATTGCTTTGGGAGCCATGCTGGATGTTCTGAAGGAACTGAAGAAGCCACTAATTCTGTATTGATTATACCTGTGCGACGTTTTGACTATACTGTACTACCATCGCTGTCTACCTATGCATATCAAAATACTCTTTTTCCCACTGCTCAGGGAAGATTGAATGGCGGTTCTCATCGGTGCATAGCATAGAGACCGACACTGCGGCCCGGGCCGGCAGACCGCTCTTGCTGCTTTGAACCATCATGTCAGAGAAAAGTGCCGTGCCTTTGGTTGCCAGAAGGAGCTCCTGGAACGTCGGTGTCTTACTAGCAGCAATAGTGATCGGATGGGGTTCTTACACGCTGCTCTACAAGTCCGTGGACGCAACGGGACCAGACCTCTCCGAACTAGTAGACTTGACTGTGCTGGCCCCAAATGAAACTTCTGTCGGATGCCCTCAAATTTCTCCCTTGTTCCCGAAAGCACACGCCGATGTGGACGCTACTCTCGATTTATTGTATCGGTCCGATGCATTCAAACTCGAAGCGTACGAACTGCTGGGTGGCGCCGTACGCGTCCCGTGAGTCGCCACTGATGGAACGCGTCCAGCTTTCGCATACTAATCCAATGATATAGTACGGAGTCATACGACGACTTGCTTCCTGTGGGTCATGATGAACGCTGGGACATATTTAACGAACTGCATGAGTACCTCGAGCGATCATTTCCCAGAGTGTCCGTGTCATAATCCTCCTTTTATGGACTCATTGAAGAAGCTCATACAGGTATGACACTCTGCATGTTGCCAAGATAAACACGTACGGTTTGATTCTTCACTGGCAAGGGTCACAAGACCACCTCAAACCCATTCTAATCACCGCGCATCAAGGTAGAGCTATATTTCTGGAGCGTTTTGCCCTTGGAAAATACAAGCTTTTCTTTAGATGTTGTTCCTGTTGATCCAACAACAGTAGACCAGTGGATTCATCCCCCATATTCAGGTCATTTTGATGGTAAGGCTCGACCCTTGACTGATCCGGCTGCCACAACTAAGCGACATCATTAGGTACTTGGATTTGGGGACGAGGATGTGCGGATGATAAGGCCGATCTCATTTCCCAGCTGCAAGTTCTACTCAAGTCGGTGGAAAACCCTGACTGATATCTAAGGTAGGATTGCCGTTGAACAACTTCTTGCCGCCGGGTTCAAGCCGCAACGCACGGTGGTATTTGCTTTTGGCATAGATGAAGAGGCTTCTGGCACTGAGGTAAACTCATGTTACCAGTAGCCAGATGCGCACGATCTTCATTTCCTTGTTCAGGGTGCTGGTAAACTAGCTGTTTATCTGGAATCGACTTATGGGGCGGACGGGTTTGCAATGCTGGTAGACGAAGGGGGTAAGCTACCCGGTGCTACGATCTTTATCTCTTCTGATCAAAGGGGCTGTTATTTCATAGAGGGCTACGATCATAACGTCAAGGACGCCGTGATTTTTGCTTTTCCTGGCGTATCAGAAAAAGGCTACTTCGATGCGCAAATTGAAGTCTTAACAGCAGGAGGGCATTCCAGCGTACCGCCTGCTCATACGGTACGTCGGCGGCCTCATAATCTGGGCTTAAGACTGAAGTCCGATTATTAGAGCATTGGTATTTTATCACTAATGATTGTAGAAATCGAGAAGAACGCATTTCGGCCAGAGTTTCTACGTTCAGGAACCGGGTTTGCAAACGCGCAATGCGCTGCGGCTTATGACCCGAAATTTACTCCCTCATTGAGGGCCCTAGCTAGGAAGGCTTTGACCGATGACCATGCATTAGACGAATTCAAAAGAGCACTGATTGCGTTGAATCCCATAGTTGACGTGATGCTGAAGACCACCCAGGCGGTGGACCTGATACAGGGTGGCGTCAAAGTCAATGCCCTTCCTGAGAAGGCGTCGACGGTCATTAACCACAGAGTTGCGGAACATAGGTAATGATCATCGCAGTGGCTTCGAGTATGGCTGACTAACTGGTTTCATTGCAGTTCTACTGAGGAAGTACAGCTGCATATTACCGAGCTCCTCATGCCCATAGCCGCGGAGTATAATCTATCTGTCGATGCCTTCGGAAAGACGCTGGATATCGGTGGCATGGAGGGTGGGAGAATGGTGTTGTCGGATGCCTTTGAGTCCGCATTACAACCGTCCCCCGTGTCTCCCTCAGATCTTAAGGGGCCATATGGAACGCTTTCTGGAACTATCAAAGCAACGCTCCAGTCTTCTGACCGATATGAAGCGGGCGTCGTAGTCATGCCGTCCCTGGGCTTGGGTGCGAGTTTCGCCCTGTGTCTGTGAATGTAATGAAGCTAACTTAGTTATAAGGGAATACTGGTATTATCTATGATCACAGCGGCGTGCCCGGCGCTAACTTCTGCCTACAGATACACAATTCTACTGGAATTTGACCAGACATATTTTCAGGTATTCACACCGTGACAATTCAGATGACCTATACAACGGCTTGCACACAGTCAATGAAGGTATGTTCTGGCGTTTTGACAAATATAACGTTAAATAGTCTATTCGCAGCCATCCGCGGAGAATCCATCATTGAACAAATTCGTTTCTTCACTAAACTTATCCTGAACAGTGATGAAGCGGATTTTTGATGAATGACGATGGCTTGAATATTCGTTGCTCCTTCCAGACCAGACCTACGGTGTGGCGCATCTGGATGCTTTGGGTCGGGTAATTCAAGACCGTTAGGTTTGGTGCCTTGGCATGATTTGAATAATTTGGAACTTTGGCGGTTCGTTGATATTTCCTACCGCCCCACAGCGATTCTGAATATGCTGTAGTGAGTGTAATGTAGAGTACCGATTCTGTGCCTCGGTTTTGTCAGAAACGGAGCTGTGGCTGAGGAAACATTAAAGTGGCGTTAACGTTGCCTCCGTGCCGGACGGTCGGGCCGTCAGATCATTACCTCATCAGTCCCGCTGAGTACCCTCACAGTCATCGAAGGGCCAGTAGCACTGCGAATTCGCGCCAGCCTCAATTTAATCCGGACTTGGCCTCCCACTACAACCACGACCACGACCTCCGTCGTCCTTCCGATATTCTTTTTATTTTCTCTTTCCGAAAATCATATCTATCCTCTCCGGATTCCAAGTCCGAGGACTCTGTCATGTCAAACAGCCCGAACGTGGCGTTCGATTTCGATCCTTCTTCCTCGTTGCGAAAAGACCAATCTGGTTTCATGCAATCAGATCAGACCTGTGTTCACTGTCTTCAAGAATGCTCCGAGGATCTCTGCGCGCAAAGGAGCCTTGAAATGACCTCCCAGTGTACAGATCAGTGTGTCGTGGTTACCTGCAACGACCTTACACATGGCAGCGCTTCCGTGACTTGCGACGAAAGCGACCACTGTGATTTTATTTGTGACGGAGCCACCAACTGTCCGGACTGCAGTGGACTCGATGAATTCGTATGTGTATATGTCTAGCCGTGTCGCTTTTACTAACTCTTTTGTAGCTCCAGTGTTGCACCGACTTTCATTCTTATTTTTCAGATCCCAAAGCCCAGCACCAGTCTCACTGGGATCCGACCTTCGATGGGCTATGCAATTGCAATGAAACACCCAGGAATGCCTTTTCCAGCGGCTCGTCGTCGTCCTCAGCGTCGCCGTCGCCGTTTGTCGACATGCAGCCCCCTCCTAATTTTCCGAGTCATAACTCTTCTACGTCGCCTGAAACAGCTGCCTCGTCTTTTATGGACCTGACATCTGGCCAGCCCCCGCCCCTTCCACCGCTGTCCTGTATGTGGGGCGACTGTCATGCTCGTTTTCATGCCATAGAACAGCTCGTAGAGCATGTCAATCTAGAGCACCTCAGTCTATCTTCTCCTATACCTCCGACTGCTCCTTGCCAGTGGGGAGATTGCCACGAACAACTCTCCCAGCAACCAGAACTCTCATTAGATGTTCTAGCCAATCACCTCTTCCAGGACCACCTGATGTGGCCGGCGTCTATGGAGGTTCGTTCCTGTCTTCTCTTTTTTATATTCTGTATTTATTGCTATGTAGCCCGTCGCATCCTCTTCCTCTACACCTCTAACACCGACCCCTGCTCCAGTGGACTTTGGGCTGCTTACGCCTCTGCCTCCCCCTGCAACCTCGGACCATAAATGCTCCGAAACGCAGCACATTTGTCACTGGCAGGGATGTGGGAAATCATTTTCCACCTGTGACGATCTTACCGTCCATCTCGCATCTGAACATGTTGGATCGGGCAAGGCTCATTACGACTGCTACTGGAACGACTGCGCTCGACATGGCGAGCAAGGGTTCAGCAGTAAGCAAAAAATCTGCCGGCATCTGCAGTCCCATACAGGACACCGACCATTTCAATGTAAGATCTGTCATCAGAACTTTTCGGAGGCTGCGACATTACAGCAACATATGCGGCGGCATACCCAAGAGAGTAAGCTTTTTGTGCGTCCGGTGTGCTACACCATCTCACGCCATCTGTAGAGCCATATTCGTGTGATCACCCCGGTTGCGGCAAGTGTTTTGCTATTGCCGGAGCATTGACAATACATAAACGTACACATAATGGGCATAAGCCCTTCAAGTGTACTTATTGCGAGCGGTATGCTATCCGTCTTGTATCACATAATAATTAGCTAACACTCGTACCGCTAGCGCTTTCACCGAATCATCAAATCTCTCAAAGCATGTATGTTGTTCTATTGCTCCCAATTTTATGCCCAATTAATTTAAAATGGAACAGCTCCGTACACACACAGGGGTGCGCCCTTATCCGTGTACGGAACCTGGTTGCAACAAATGCTTTGCTCGGCCCGATCAATTGACGAGGCATATGAGCGTCCATAGAAAAAAGCAGGTGGAGAGATGATGCACGGGAAGCCTATTTTAATAGGTGTTTAGAGAGTGCGTGGTCTGTGGAGTACGCAGTTGACTGTTCAACGTTTAACGTTCAATCTTGATGCAGTAATTTGGCAGAACGGGGCCGAAATGACTGGGCCGGGACATGGTCCGAACCCATCTCAGGGATCAAACAGGTAGGACAGTTGTGTCGACCTGGATAAAGGGGCAGCTTTGCATCCTCATTTGTCGAAGTCTCTTTGCACCCTCCTTTGGAGCCAATTTCGTCTCATTTTGTATTGCCACAGTTGTCGCAGGTTTTTATGCCGAGGCCTACATCCTCGCAATATTCAAGGCAAGCGTGCATATTGCACGGAATACACGGATTCTTGTCTTGATTCTTAAATAAGTACCAACTATTCAGCTAAGAACTACAAGCCCACAAGCTGCCAGCTTGATTTTTCTGCTCGCCATGCTGCAAAAAATCGTCGTCAAGACCCTATAAGTGGCGATAACGAGATCATAGGCAATTTACTCGCATAAACCTCAAAGCGGAATCCATGAAAGATGATAGGCTGGGCTGAGGCTAATTTTGTGATCGAGCCTTAAGGCGAAACTTAGGTCAACGTGTTTCTGTTGAGTTTCGGAAGTTTATCCTGCCGTCGCGCTCTGTAGAAGGCTGCCATGAGTAAATCGAGCTTCGAATATTTCTACTAGGATCACCGAAACGTTCTCCGCTTCCTAGCTAGAGTCTGCTGTCATGCTTTCACAAGGGTACTGTAGTACATAATATCATTACTATACATCTGTGTGGTTAAATCAAAGTTTCTGTAGCGGCGTGCGTTTGCTACTCACTTTCTTTATCTGCGCGTGTGCCGACCTTCCTCATGAGTCTCTTGTCTATTGGTGATATTTACATAACGAACAACTGCTTCGTATCTGTAGGCTACGACCTTTGCTTAGAATGTCTGGTATGCGGCGATAGCTCTTAGTACGGGTTCTAGGGCTGAAATTATTTGCAGATGAGTGCACAGATTTATTGTTACAAGATATACATGCAAGAAAATCAGAAAAGTAAGGGCATGGGCATAGTTGTATACTGTTAAACGTTCCGTCCTTCCGGCTATGCAAATGGATCCATTCTAGAGGCGATCAGTTTCCGCCACGAATAGCTAGATTCCGGTGGCATACAGGTCAACAATGGGCATTGAAAGAGGCTCGCGGTCGCGGTCGTCCGGTTTCTCGGCCGTCGGAGTAGGCAACGATAATAGACTCGCAGTTTGTACCGGAACAGGCGTTGACAATGATTTCGATACAGGGTGGGCAGTCAAGCCATGGGTTCTCCTTGTGAGAATGACTCTCCCTAAGACTTGACGTGAGTATTACTTGTAATGCCTCCCCATGCAACACTCGCCTAATCTCTTGACTTCGTCGTATCCCTTCACTCGAACGGTGTCGTACTTGGGATCCACGGTAATGCCCTCGTCAATAGCGACGTAGTCGATTCTTCTCCTGGACAAGAGCTGCTCGTCGACCCGCCACGGTGCATCACCAATGACCTCGTCCACCCATCGACAATGTCTGACGACCTCGCACCTCTCGACGTGTGGAAAAATGGCTGGCGATCCATAAGAGCTGCACAGCTCGTCAGAGAAGACGCCGACGACGAGATGCACAGAGGGGAATGCGAGCTTTGCCTGACGAAGCTGCAGCGCGTGGCTGACAGGCGAGGTATATTAGCCAGCTGAGCCATACCGGCAAGAGATACGCACCCGACGCCAAAGATGTCGAACACGCCGTCAACATAGACTCTCACGGTGCGTTGATCCGCTGAGCTGCCCCTCCGTTTTGTCTTGCTCTCGGATTCTCGCGTCCATTTCTGGATATCCTCTGGGGACAGGGTAGCGGTGTCAAAGCGATCTCGTGCTGCCGGGGTCGGAGGTGGTTCCGACATTGCGAGAGAGAGGTCTGCAAGGCTCGAATCCAAGCCGGAGTTGGAGATGACATCGTAGTCGGAAAAGTCGTCGCTGACGGATGACGCGTCCATGGCCATGGTCGTGTTGCAAGAACTGGGGGTGGATCTGCCTCATGCATCAAGGGAAGGCAGCACCTGACAGCACCTGACCAAACGAGGTAGTACCGCGAAGTATTTCTTTCCTACACCTGGTGATGGTCATTGTACAAGTTGATGGCGATCAGGAGGCGGCGAACCAGGTACCAGAAATCGGGAGATACTTAGCCTCGATACAGGGTATCAAAAACCATAGAAATTCCTGACAATAATCCTATGACAGCTAATTCTGGTGCAAGAGAACACAGATCGTATTATTCGATACCGTCCAGCTACCGTATCATATTATTGTACAGAATACCTTCATCACCACTCTTCACCGGCTTATCATAGTTTTGCCACTGCAGAACGTAGTTTAGGGAACATAGATACTCAAGCTGAATAAGAAAACACCAACCTGACAGTCTTCCTGTCTCCTGAAGGGGCAACTTCCGGCCTGGCCCTATTCAAAACTTTCTGGAACTCGGCTACACGGTGCCTCATTCGCGAATGCATGTACGCCTTGGAACACTTGATGTGATAGTGCAGATAGTCTCGGAAGAGTTGGATGTGAGAGATGGTCGTCGCGGCCACGGTGGGGTTTGAGAAGTGTCGAGGGAACAGCACAAATGTAACGTATCCCATGTCCTCTGTGTTGCGCAGATTTCCCAAATGGCGAATTTCAAGAGGAGGATCCCGGTTAGAATAGAGGACCTGAGGTGCATTTTGGATTGCTGGGAGACGACGAGCATCCACAAACTCCTGTTGTACGTTCAGCCAATAGAATACGATAATTGTTGTGTGTGACGAACCTGAAGGAAAACCTTGCCATAGATACGATCTGTCTCATCGCTGAACACGGTCGAGAATATAACGGTAACACGATCAGGCGACGATTGCACATAAATGCCTTCTTCGTCACGATAATGAATCTGCATCAGTTCACCCTGGCCCGTACCAGCACTCTCCAATTGTTTTTGAGACTTGAAAGCAAGTTCAAAGGGAGCGGCAAGAGCATTGCGTTTCAACAGGGAGGTGGAAGTGATAAATGCTTCACGGTCCTCTATATATGTTCAAGTTATCCAAGAGAAGTAAGCATGAAACCCAGAAAGACTGTACCTGCGCTAGTTGGAGCCTGCTCCAGGTCGATCTCGAGACTGACGTTATACTCTGGTTCAGCCTCGTCCTTCAGCAAAGACCCATATTCGCGCTTCAGCACATCCAGCGCCCCGTACTGCACGAGCTCGGACCAACATCGGATATGCATCGACAATAGGAGAATGGTCTTCTTCTCTGGTGTGCATAGATGGAACCGGACACCATCGTAGTCGACAAACTGTACATCGAGCGAAGAGGGCCTGCAGGTGAACGGTAAACAGAGCGATACCCTAACGATGGCACGTCCTACTTTATGAGTTTTTCTCCGAGTGTTTGCTGGATGATGACATTGTGCGGCTATGCTGTCGTCAGTTGTAAGGCATTGGAGGTAGCGCAACACATTACTTCGAGCAGAATCATGGTTATCTGGGGCTATCAATGAGATATATGCGCGTAGAATGTGACTGCTGTTGATTACGGACCTATACGAAGGGTGGTACGTTTAGCAGAGGATATTCGTTAGGCGATGAGTGAAGGTACGCAGCCAGGGTTCCGGGCGTTTGCCGAGGACGGCATCGAAATTGGCAATTGCTTTCAACCACAATCTTACAAGCCATTCGGAAGTGTACAATGTCTGTCTAGCAGAGTGATAATACATGTGGATAGTACCTTGACAAAAATTCGTTATATAGCGATAATTGGCACGAACCTCTCGCCTATTGGGCTACAAGCAACTTGGTCTGGTGTTCGACTTCCAACAACATCAAACACCCAGTCTCTTCTCAGCCGCCTGTAGATCTCCTTGAAGGTCTCCGTCGACCCCTTCTCCTGCACCATAACCAGTATCAAAGTCGCCTGAACCTCAGAATCGACCTCAACCCTAAACTTGACGGGCTTGAGCACTCCCATGACCCCGCTAGGATCCTTCATCTCATCTAGCCGACACTTCAGTACGCCCAAGGGCTCAGAGTCCACAAGCACGACGCGAACATCCATAGCCATCAACAGTCTCCTGCATTCATTCTGCGTTGTCTTCATATCATGTGTCGATTGCAGCGTGAAGGCTGACGGTCTGAACTTGAAAACGTTTGTGATCCATTTTGTACGGGGCGACGAGGAAACAGGCGAATTCGGAGTACCAACGGACGAGGCAGGGGACGCAGGGGCAACTTTTCTCTTCCGCAGCTTAGTTCGTTCCTTGCCGTTGCGGGGATCCAAGATTTTCACCCACTTGTCGTTGGCCCCGACTCGGCTTTCTTCGGATAGCTTGGTTGTATGACCAGAAGCGGCTGCTTCGTTGATGTTTTCCTTGTCGATAATCGCGACGGTAAGCCGTGCAGGACGCTGTCTTCTGGTAACAGATAATGGCTGAGTGGTGGGGGTCGCCGGAGACAGCGAGGTGATTTTTTGCTGACATGAAGGAGACAAAAGAGATGCTATGGGGGGATCTATACGCATCGTCCTATCTCCTATGATATCATGCATAAGAGCGAGATTAGGAGATGTTATAGCTGCCGGAGACTGAGATCCCTCTGTCCGTGAATAAAGCACATTGATATGATCAGCAACTTGCTTAAAGAAAGTCTGCATATTAATGTCGTGATGTTCCGGGACGATAAGTGGCGAGGGTTCGACACCGTTCGAGGAGAATCCTGAAGACGAAGAGAGAGGTTGATGATCGATCTGTGGAGGAACTTGCCCTCTGCGATAAGTCACTGAGCCTTCCGATGATGCCGTCGATACGCCACCTCCCCGGGCTCTGCGAGGAGTTGGGGGACCATCACGAGGAGGAATGGACGAAGGGGAGGGCGTTATGGGAGGATTGTAATCTGGGGAGAGGTGGCTCTGAGGGATATGTGAGGTTCCATGCTCCCTCTGGCGTCGCAGTCGCTCGTCTCTTGCAAACATTTCGGCTTCTTCATAACCTTCCAAGTTCTTTCTTCTATACTCTGCAAGAAGGTGGTAGATTCCTTTATGCCAGTTCTTCTCGTCGCTTAGCAGATTTCCAACAAGGTCATCATCAGAACTACCAGGCCAGAGGGTGTGAAGATGACGCAGAAGTTCTGTGTCGATATCATCGCGTGAGAGCAGAGGACACGCAATATCGTTGAGATTCCTTGTGGGAACGCTGGCGAGATCAAAAGAACGAGAGGTGAAGAAAGGGTGGCTCTGCACACCAGACATTGTAAGCCTCTTCTTGACGTCCTTTACAAGCATTTTCGCTATGAGATCCTGGGCAAGTGGATCGATGTCATCAGGCATCTCGAACTTCCCGACGCGCACTTTCTCCAAGAGCTGCAGACAATCATCATCGTCGAACGGCAGCCTTCCCGCAAGCATAGCGTGAAGGACGATGCCACAGGACCAGATATCTGACGCCGCGCCATCATATACCTCGCCGTTGACAATTTCAGGAGCAGCGTAATGCGGACTACCGCAAGAAGTCTGAAGCATACGATCTGGTCGCCAGGCAGCCATGCCAAAGTCGGCGAGTTTGACATTAGACTGAGAATCAAGAAGAATGTTTTCCGGTTTGAGGTCCCTATGGACGATGTTGAACCGATGGCAGTAGTCGACAGCAGCAATGATTTGTTGGAAGTATCTCAAAGCCTCTGAGGGAGAGAGTCGTCCTTTTTCGCAGAGATAGTCGAATAGTTCTCCGCCCTGAACATGCTCAAGAATGAGATAGAGATGGTTTGCAGTGTCCCAGACGTCGTATAGTTTCATAATATTAGGATGATCCACGAGTTTCATGATAACGATCTCGCGTTGGAGAGCCTGCTCTAAACGCGCTGCATCTTCTTCCGCGTCGTCGAGAGACTCCATGCGCGAGAAAAGATACGATTTTCGGATTATCTTGACCGCCGCCATCTGTCCGGTTTTCGAATGGCGAGCAAGTTTGACTCGCCCTACGGAAGTTTTTGTCAGGTAGTCCCTCTTCTAATGGGTCGACCAACGTACCGGAGCTACCCTTTCCAATGGTCCTTCCAAGCTTCCAGCAGCCAATCATCTTCGGATCATCAGCCACCCTCGAGAATGTAGGAGAATCAAAGCTAGACATTAGTCAGATAGAATAGAGTGATAATAGTAGTAATATAGGACTGATGGGACTATGTGGAGGGAAGGAACTCAAAATTCAACTACCGGCATGGCGAGTCCGTCCGGTCCGGGACTGCCAAGCAAGACTAAATAACGCGTCGACCAATTCGGAACCGTGAGGGCACACAATCACGAGACCCTTCTTGACTCTTACCACCATCATCAATACAAGTGCCTCAAAGCAACTTTGTCTGCAAAATACCTGTTCGCTTCCTTAATCTTTCAATATGATGCAGCCAACGCCGGCGCCAACCTCAGCGCCTGGATCCCCCCAGCCAGCGCCTGAGGAGTCGCAGGTCATCTCAATGCCTGAGCCGCCACAAAACGTCGGAAGTGCTCCTTTTGGAATCTTAGTGGGACTATTTGAGAGACTACAAGCTGAGAGAAGAAGAGATACACGAGAAAAGCTATTATCTTCGTGGTTTAATGTATGATTCTTCTCCACATCAAACAACGCCACGCACCGAATAATCTCCGTTTAGCATTGGAGAGATGAGAAAGGAAAAGATCTTTATCCTGTTCTACGTCTTTTACTTCCTCAGGTAGGTATGGTGGAAATTCGGATTGCCTTTTAACCAATTCCGAATTCAGAAAGATCGTGAGCGGTCTACCTATGGCCTGAAGGAACAGAAGATTGCGAAGACGTACATCAAGCTCATTCCGTTAGGTCCGAGAGACCCAGATGCTATCCGTCTCACGAATTGGAAGAAGCCAGTGGAACAGAACGTGCGTGATATATGACCTGGTGTGCTTTGTCTTACCTTTCTCTTTTACAGAAAGCATCTGGCGACTTTCCTACAGTTCTGTACGAAGTGGTAGGCAAAAGATCATCGGTCACGGAAGGATCTCTGTCTATTGATGACTTGAATGAAATTCTGGATGAGCTATCTCAGAAACAGGATTCCATGTGTGTTGCTACATTGTTGTGGTCTTCGTTTTAACGACCAGACATATAGGGAAATTCAATCGAAAATTCTAAGACGCATTTATAATCGTGCAACACCAGAGGAGCAGAAATGGATTGCGCGCATCATACTGAAAGGTGCCTTTTCTTTGACCTGTAATTATCAAACATCCGTGGCTGAAAGATGAATCCAGACTTGGTGATATCTGTAAAGGAAACCACGGTTTTTGCCGTCTTTCATCCTGATGCTCAGGACCTGTATAATACGTGTTCAGACCTCAAGAAGGTAGCGTGGACGCTCTGGGACCCCTCATTCCGATTGAACGCCGATGTACGTTTGTCTTTGGATCATATTTCTGTCGTTTTTAATACCTGTATAGGATAAAACTGTGGCACTCTTTCATTCTTTCGCACCTATGCTCTGCCGCCGTCCGACCAAGAAGATAGAAGAGACCGTCAAAGAAATGAACGGTAGTGAGTTTATTATCGAGGAAAAGCTTGACGGGGAGAGACTGCAGCTCCATAAGAAGGGCAACGAGTATTATTATTGCTCAAGGTTGCTTTCCCTTACGTGTTGGCTTCCGCAATTCTTATGTGTCTTTTGTAGGAAGGGAAAAGACTACACGTATTTGTACGGAAAGCATGTTGGAACCGGGAGTCTGACACCCTACATCGATGCTGCTTTTGATGAGCGTGTTGACGAGTGAGTACACTGACATGATAATTAAGTTCTTACTAATTGTCTTTCAAGAATTATCCTTGATGGCGAGATGCTGGTCTGGGACCCGGTTTCGCAGCGCAACCTACCATTTGGAACGCTCAAAACGGCTGCTGGAGGTAAATTCACGTCTGCATTTCATCTGACAGAGCTCTAACGCTTTTTTCAGACAAATCCAAAAAGGTTCACATGCCTCGTCCGTGCTGTAGGCCAAGCTCTTTCTCCATTATGACATGCTTGAATAATGAATTTAGTCAAAATCTTCGACCTTCTTTACCTCAACGGCCAATCACTTATTGACAAGACGACAAAGTTCCGGAAACGGAATATGAGGGCGTGTCTGAAAGAGGTGAAAGGACGTATTGAATTTGTCGCTGAGTCTACAGGCAGAGACGCACAGCATGTCAGACAACGGATGGACGAGGTAATGGAGGCGAGGGGTGAGGGGCTGGTCATCAAGCATCCAAAATCTATGTACGTGTTGAACGGGAGAAATAGAGACTGGATCAAAGTTAGTGCATTCTGCTGCAATTGTAACTAGTGCTGACCTTGCGGACCGTAGGTCAAGCCCGAATACATGGTACGTATATCATTGTCCTCTCCGCTTAGTTGACGTCAATTCTGCTGCTTAGGATAACATGGGTGAGACGGTCGATGTCCTTGTCGTTGGTAAGCTTTCGTAGAATTGTTTCCCTACGGGTCTAAACCGAATTTGCAGCCGCGAATTATGGCACAGGTTCCCGTGGTGGAGGAGTCTCCACTCTCATCTGCGCAGTCATTGACGATCGACATCCGGATAGTATGGACGAAGAGCCCAAGTTAGTAACATCATTTACAATTGTCTTCTGTCCTTATGTGGTTGTATAGGTATAGTTCCTTTGTCCGTATCGGCTCAGGTTTGACCTATGCCGACTATGTGTGGGTACGTGGTCTGCCTTGGAAACCTTGGAATCCCAAGGAGCCGCCAGAATTCTACCAAACCGCCAAGAAGACGACTGAAGATAAGGGAGATGTTTACCTCGACCCCGAGGAGTAAGCTCCTGTGAACTCGTCGCTGTAATAGCAAGACACTCATGTATACATTTTAGCTCCTTCATACTTAAAGTGAAAGCGGCAGAAATCACACCATCAGGTCAGTGCTTCAAGCATACAACCATGGCGGAGTCTCATTATGCAGATCAATACCATCTCGGATACACCATGCGATTCCCTCGAGCGCTGTCTATTCGACAGGACTTAACAATTGCAGACTGTATGACGGCCTCAGCCGTCCTTGAGAGTGCTCGCACAGTAAAAAAGAGGAAGATGGAGAGTGATATTACGTATGTTATGTTGTTTGTGCCTAACCGGTGCTGACGTACTCTACAGGACGACGAAGAAGAAAAAGACAGGCAAGGCGAAGGCGAAGGTGAGTGTGTCGTGATTGATGAAGCTCTGCTTTTCTCACTTACTTTCTGCAGCCGATGATGCTACCCGGGTATCAGGGGATAAAGGCCAAGGATGTCTTTGTCGTGTCTGATATCTTCAATGGCTTGACATTTGGTGGGTAATATACGCTGTCGTTGCACGCACTGACGTTCATCGATCGTAGTCGTGATGCCCGATCCTAAATCCAAAACAGGTGAAGAGCAGAGGAAGGACTTGATGAAGCTGTCCGTCCTTTTTAAGTTCACGAAAAATATATGAATATAGTACCTGACTTCAAGCGCACAGGATCATAGCGAATGGAGGCCGCTGTCAGCAGCTAGCTGCAAAACTTCCCAACCTTTTCATCGTGTATGGCGGTACCATCATCCGTACGTGTCTCCTTTCTGAAGACCTTGATGCAACTAAGGCATCAATTTTAAGCGTATGACTTGAAGCTTTCAATGGACAAGGGGATCCATGACGCGGTGAGGCCAGAATGGGTCACAGATTCTATTGCTTTGGGACGCCAGGCGCCATTCTCGAGAAGGTACTTTTTCCACGCTACTGAGTCGAGAAAGGCAACAGCAGAGTACAGCATGGAGGATGTCGTGAAGAAAGAAGAAGTGGCGGAACCGACGGGTAAGATAAATGAAGCGGGCCCGAGTGCCAAGGTGGAAGAACAAGCGGAAAAGATCAAACATGAGACAATCGATCCGGTCTTAGCGGAATGGCTGGCCATCGACACACCGAGGGTACCAGCTGACGATGATTCAGAGACGGAAGATGACGATGACGATAATGATTCTGTTAATGCGGATGCACCTGGACTGGATGATATGGATGACTGGCTCAAGGTTGAAGGGGAGGACGCGGAAGTCGATCTCAAGTTTGAGGCGTCGGATGAAGTTGCGAATCCTACAGATGACGTTAAGGAACCTGAGGAAGAAAACCCCCGAATGGGAGAGGACGAGTCAGCCATGGAGTATGACCAGGACCTCATCTTCAAGCACTTGTAAGCGCCATTTGCCTTGTGTTTGGCTTGAGCTAAAATCCGCCGAAGGTGTTTCTACTTGGACACTTCAGGCAACGCTCGACGAAATGGGATGACTGCTAAGTCCAAGTACGAACGTGTAATTGACGCTAGGTCGATCTTGTTCTTTCTTGTCCCTGCGGCGTTCTGAATGCTCGATCGTTAGTTTGGAGGAGGCCGAGAAATTGATTATTTCTAACGGCGGGCGGGTCGTAGATCTTGATGAACCGAAATTAACGCACGTTGTTATCGATAAACGAGACGATAGTCGGCGTTTGGAACTTATGAGGAGGACAGCGAAGTACGTCGTTACCTTTTGTCTTTTACCTGACAAGTGCTTATCTTTATGGCATCAATCGCAGGCCGAAACGGAAGTATTTGATCCTTTCGAACTTCATACAAAGTTGTTTGGACGAAGCGACGCTTCTTCCAGAAGAAGGTAAGTGCCCTTTACGCCGAGAAATGAAACTTGTTCTAAAAGGGGCCTTAGAGTTTGCACCATGATTTATCCTCGATCTACGTTGAAAATAATGCTGTCGGTACGATGGGAATACACCTGGAATACACCGTCAACAAACAACTCGGCCCTTGTGAAAAATTTCAATGTTAAGCCGCTATGACAGCGTTGTGTTTGCAAATTGCCTCGTCAGACGACCTGACAGAAGAACTGATCGTCGCTGTTGTTGGACGTTCACAAGAAGTCGAGGGGTCCCTCTCAACGGATTTTCCTCCCTAAGCTGAAAAGATTGAGTCCGAAGACCCTGCGGAAAGCCTTGTACTTTGAGGGAATCAAAGAAGAGTGAAATTGAGACCGGCCGGCTCACGGCGTGGCGGGTCGGAGTTGAGATCCGTAGCCGACTTGAGACCATATTACCGTCGAGGCTCGTGGCCATTGTTTTTCTTAACCCTTTACTCCGCCAGCATTACGGTGATCGCTACTTTCGCCTTCGCCGCCGTGGGCAACGACGACGACGACGACCTGAATAATCGTAAAGGTTGACATTATTTCTTTTTTTGCGCAGTTAAAACGCCAGAAACGAGAATTTGTCGTCTCTCTGCTACCATTGGCTCTTGCCCAGCAGCATGGCCGACCGCGAGGGATCTCCCATTTCTCAGCTCCTCAACACTCTCGGCATCACGCGTGAGGAGCTGCACAAGCGTAGCGACCAGATGCGTCAATTTCTCACCGCCGACAGTACCTACTCTTCACGCGTTTCCGACCGTGATTCGTCCTCCAAGTCAAGTTCCGCCTCCCTGTTGCGTTCGACATCGCTCTCAACGATGTCGGCGTCGACCTCAGCGCGTTCTTTCTCACGAGCAAGCTCCAGCTCCATGATGGACGCGTCGCCGCCCCCTTCGACGCCCATTAAATCCGAGCCAGTCGATGGTCCTTTGCCTCAGCGTCACCATGACACCATGGAAGAGGTCATTGAACGACAACGCCTAGCCAGGAAGGAGCGCAGGGATAGGAAGGGACGGCGGGACAGGGAGAGGGATTTCAAGACCCCCAGATCGCACCACCGGTCGCCATCGCCCAGCGCGTCGCAGTCGAGCGCTGGCTTCGGACCATCGCTAGGTTCACGCGACGAGCGCGCTGATGGCAGTGCTCGGTCGAGTTCGTCTGCTGCAGAGGGCCGTGAGGAGGTGCGTAGACTGTCTGCTCCCACTAAACATATCTGAGGTGGCGTTGCAGGGGAGACCGTCGCCGCCGCCCTTGACGCCACAGCAGAGCAAGTACTATCGAGCTCATACGGCCTCACAATCGTACAGTAGTCTGGTTTGTACCCTTATAATCATTTTTCTGTGCAGTTGCTCAGTGTACCACAGGTCAAGGCTAATCCAAAACAGGAATCGCCTACGCCTACCCGCCCACAATCGGTACCCGTGTCTCAGGCGGGTCTTCACTACTATTATGCTCCTTATCCTCTACCAGTGCTGTATACTGCAGCACCTGCTGAGAGCGAGGCATCTGCCGCCGCTGAACTTGCTACACCTACTCCAACACGTATCATTAAAGCATCCGTGTCAAAACCCTCTCCCTTACCGCCATCTTCTCCTCCGCCGTCGTCTCCCGTGTCGTCTCCCAATAAACCAATAGTGAACCTTGTCTCGTCTCCCGGACCTATGGGTCCACTGCCCATAGAGGATGAATACGACGGCCTACCCTACAGCCTGCCTCCTGGCCCTTACTCTCCCAACAAACCAGACTGCTCTTATGCGGCCCTTCTCGGCCAGGCGATCCTTTCTTCACCTGAGCATAGGCTGACTCTCCAGGAAATATACGATTGGATAACCATCGTATACCCCTACTTCAAGCGCGGGGAAACGACATGGATGAACAGCATTAGACATGTCCTTAGCACCACCGTGTGTTTCCGTAAAGTCACCAGGGATCGCTCTCTTGGTAGGACCCTATGGGCTATCTGGGATGAGGATCTCGAGTGTTTCAAGGGCGGAGGATTCAGAAAGCAGTTATGCAATGATATCAAGGCCAAAGACAAGCCCAATGCAAACGGGACTAAGCGGTCCAGAAAAACATCGGAAGGAGATGGCGCTCCGAAGAACAAGAAGGCCAAAAAGGAAAAGGAAAAAGAAAAAGATAAGGCTGCACTACCACCTGTTCTCTCTGCACCGCTACTCCCGCTTTTCCCTCCTTCTCGTCCAACCCCGCATCATCAGCCATATTACGAGAGCTGTGTTCCGAAGACATTACCTTCGGAAATTATCTTCCCGCCGTTACCGTCAACCTCTGGTTATCGGCAACTCGCTGACAGTAAAGCAGTAGCTCAATCATCAGTTGCTGCAACTCCCAGTGGCGAGTCTTCGCAAACTAATGGGGATGGTGGCGATCTGGATTTGCCTCCTGAGGAAGAAAAACTTACACCACCTCACTTAACGTCGTCTTCTGCTTCTGCTTCTTCTGTTCCGAGTTCCTTGCCTGACCTCACTCCAAACGATAGCTCGTCGAGTCCTCCGATCTCTTCCAGCGATATGGAAGTGGACACGGAAGCCAATCTTAGTGTTGTACCCGTTTCTATTTCCGGTGTGGATACAGACGAGGACGACGGAGACATTGAGCAAGACGTTTTCACGATGCAATTAAAGCCAGTGCGATTCTGGTGCGATGCTGACAAGCAAAGCGGTACTCTTCAACCAGGAATACAGTTGAAGTACAATGTACCGGATCCTATCTTGGTAACCGATGACGAAGATGACGAGCCCGTCGTGAAAGCCACGAAGGGTAAGAAACAGAAGAGAACAAAGGTTAGAAGTTGTACGTACAATAGCGTCCTTCGGGGGCTGACAGTTGTTTTCAGGACGTCCCAGCCTCGCCTACTCTTGGTTTACGGTCCAATCCGTTGAAAGCAACAAAAGTTGCAAAGAATAAATCTAGATTGGCCTCTCCGCCGCCCATCACTGAAGGTCCCTCCACACCGACGAGAAAGTCTACTTTTGCCCCATCATTCTTATCCCCCATCCACACTCCACTTTCGCACCGGGGACTGCACATGAGTCCTTCGGCAAGTCTTGCACATTACAAGTCAAATCTTGACCCTCCGCCGTTTGTGTCATATCCAGAGAAAACGGGGGATAATGAGGAAGTTGACGAAGACGGTGACAACGATCCCATGCGTACTCCGTCAAGGACACGTTCTGCTGGTACTTCTTCTGCGCTACCCGTGACTCCCAGGCGATTGTTCTCTTTGGGTGACTCTCCTTTCCGGACCCCAGTTGGAAAATCGTCGTTTCGCAGCATCTACGATCCACACGACCCGACGTCGCTGTTGGACGATGAGCTACATAGGATGGGCGCTGCTGGCCATGGAGATAGCCCCGCAGGATTATTTGGCAAATCGCGGGCGTCTTTGCTGTATGATAGCCCAGGGAATCTCACCGGTGGCAGTCCAGATAAGTGGCAGAGATGGTGGTGAATGCGAACTGGAGCGTTTTTATGTTTTAATGTGTAAGCCTGCGGACATGCCATTGGTATGGACGATCGTCGATATATGATATTTGATTCTCTGTTGCCTGCTCATGGTTTCTCTCTTTTCTCTTTTGTCTCTCTCTCTCTTTCTCGTCGTTACTTACTATCATGTCATATCTGTTGTACATTTAGCTATCAATCTGCATCTATATAGTACTACATCCACCGTGCAATTTCGGCCTTAGTCGGCGCTTGACGCGTGACGTCATTCGGACTTCCGTTATCAGCCGCTACACGTCCGATGTGTTTTTTTGGGGTATATGTTACTGATCTCTGGATTGGCGTGTGGATCAGCCTCTTGGCCTTTTACCATCATGACACCCAGGTCTGCCCTTGACAAACAACTGCTGGCAGCCCTCAAATCTCGAGACGAACGTCTCATACGACGACGGCTGCCAGATCCGTCGTCATCAACCTCATCGACGCTCATCGACTTCAACACCAACGATTATCTTTCCTTGGCCAGTTCACCGGTGTTGCGACGTCGGTTCCTTGAAAAATTACAAGATGCACCAGACGTCCTGGGTTCCGGAGGCTCTAGGCTCCTCGTGAACGGGTTAGCGCACAGCGCACTGGAAGCCAGATTGGCAGAGTTTTTTGACTCTCCTGCCGCATTACTCTTCAATTCGGGATTTGACGCCAACGTCGGTTTTTTCTCGTGCATACCCCAGCCTGGAGATGTCTTCGTGTACGACGAGTACATCCATGCTTCAGTACACGACGGCATCCGTGCTTCCCGGGCCCGCGACTCCCAGTACTCTTTCCCACATAACTCGGTGCAGGCGTTTCGGAACTTGTTGGTGGGGCTTCAGGACGAGCGTCCGTCATTGGCAGCGGGTGAGAGTAGCGTGTTCGTCACTGTGGAGAGCTTGTACAGCATGGATGGGACCTTTGCGCCCTTGCGGGAATTTGTGGAAATCCTCGAGGAGGTATTTCCTCATAGCAATGGATACCTGGTGGTCGATGAAGCACATTCGACAGGAATATACGGTCCCCAAGGTCGAGGGAGGGTAGCCATGCTGGGATTGGAGAGTAGAGTGTTTGCACGTCTGCATACCTTCGGAAAAGCTCTGGCTGCCACCGGAGGTCAGTTATTCCGCTGTTGTTTTTTTTCGAGGAGACTAATTTCGATTAGCTGTCCTTTTGACAACGCCGCTGATACGAGATTATATGCTCAACTACGCGCGTTCCCTAATTTATACCACTTCGCTCAGTTTCTCAAATATAATTGCGGCTGACGCGTCTTTCGACATGCTTGTGGACGGAACCGCGCAGATACTATCGGAACATCTGATGGACATATCCTGGTATTTCACGCAATCGCTCAGTCGACGTCTCGCGGCAATCCCTCCAGACCTCCTTTCTTTACCTCCAAACTTGGAGGCATCTCCCATTATTCCCATCATGACTTCGGAGCCGCGACCGTTGTCTGCCTTCCTATACGCGCGGGGTATGAATGCCCGTCCAATAACTTGGCCGACAGTACCAAAGGGTAAAGACCGAGTCAGAGTGTGTCTTCATGCCAATAACTCGCGGGAGGATATCGATAGACTTGTGAATGGAATGATAGATTGGGCCGAGACTGTGCTACTAGAGCAACGACGAATTAGCTCAGGAGGATCGAGCTTGCCGGGAGTATTAGTGGCGAGCAAATTGTAAAAGAGACGACCTAGTATATACCGTCTACTAGTTATCTATTCCGATATGTATTTGCAGATGTATAACAGAACGCACTACACGCACTTAGAAAGCTAGATTTGGTTCTACTACAACGACAGCGAAACGCTTATTTAATATATCAATACTGTTACACGGTGAAACCTAGTACTAATACAGCATATTATATGAACACTTGCAAAGGATGCCGGTCATACACATTCTGCCCCTCGCTCAATTCCCCAAGATCAGGATAGAACGGCACCAACGAGTCCTCAGCACCCAAATAAAGCGCATTGTAAATCCGCCAATACACTTCTCGCACCTTCCTCGCCGGGTGGAACAGTCCCTGCAACACGTAACTTAGCAGAATTCCAGGACCCAATGTCACACGCATAGCTTCAACCGCATCCATTACAGCCCCGATGACGTGTGGAGACGTCTCAAAGCAGTTCGGCCAGACGAGGTTCATCAAATGAAGCATGGAATCCTCGCAACCCAATCCCGCAACACCCAAAGCCAGATGTTTGACGATCGTGCTGGCTGTTTGACGATGAACGAGATCACGGTCAGTGAGCGCATCCTCGAGCATCGTTACAACGGAGTCGCAGTAGTATGCAGACTGGGGTCCGACATATTCGAACACGAACGACAGGGCTTTCAAGCACCCGGTTCGAACATTCAACTCCGCTGTACGGTATTCGTTGAGAATGGCAGGTATACAAGTGAAGGCTATGAGAATAAATAAGGGTCAGTAACATATTATTGAACGAAATTAATATAAGCACTCACGTCCGCAAGTCTCAGCGACGATGGCGATAGCTACGGTACTGCACACACGACTTTGACGTTCTTGCACACGCAAGTTGGTCAGAAGTACCGACAACACGTCTTGCGGACCCAGACTCTTGGCGATATAACCGAAAGAATTGACGGCAGCACGTCGTATACCCTTTTTGTGTGCTTTTAGAAGATCCAACAACTCGAAACATATACGCATCCACTCGCGAGCAGGAACGAATTCAGCACCGCGATCAGCAATACGTCCAATCAAGTTGATAGACGCTTCCTGCACTTTCTCGTGCCTGTTCCGTAAGATTGGAGTCATACGGGGTACTAGAACGATAGATAAGTTCGATGAGACTACTGTCAAGAATGGGGGAGACTCACGCAGATCCTTCACCGGAGGGTTCATTTGAGTCATACCAACAACGTTTGCGATCGCTCCCTCGGCCGCAATGATGCTTCCCAGAGTATCTGGATATTCCTCACCAAGCTGTTCGAACAGAACAAGACCTAGCTTGCTAAGAAGCTGATCCTCTCCGCACTGCTTGATCACTACCGCCAACCGAGACGTCAGATCTGCCGCTTGCTGTCGCACTTTCGCACTCTTGTTGTTCAGGCGCCAGAGGATCGTGGACACAATCTGTGTGAGGTATGGCTTCACCCGGATACCGAGCGCGTTAACAACGGTCCCGAAACCATCCAACATAACCTGATCCTCCGTCGTCTGCTCCTGGAACGAGAAGATGATCCCATCCACCAGCCTCATCTCCAGCCTCTCGTCGATATCCGATGCACCAAGAGTAGCGACTACCTTCGTGATAGTCTCCATCACCATCTTCCTGTAAGGCTCAGCCTCGTCTTTCAGTTCGTTCACAATCCTGCCAACGATTTCCGATACGCCAGACTTCTGCGCCAACTCCACAGTCGTCTCAACAACCTGCCTGTAATTCCTTCGGTCCAAAGCCATACGACGAACCCAAAACGATTTGAAGAAGTCGGGAAGGATATCCTGCTTTATGTATTGCGGTGTCACTCCCTCCGTTGCCGCACATTGCTTGACGACCTTGAGGACAATCTTCTTCATCTCCTCGTCTGATGTCTGGAACTCTCGAATCAGGATCACCGTAACTTCCTTGGTATAATAAGACGCATATTCTGGATCCATCAAAGGAATGATGAAACCAATCGCCTTCAAGAAAGCCGCGAGACCTTTGCCACGGTGAAGACGGATGCCCAACCACAATGGCTTTAAGACGTTGTCAAACGACTCGATACCATAGGGTGCAGCAGCCTCCGCCAAAGCGGCTAGACCTAAAGCTGTCATCGTCCGAACCTTCTGCTGCTCGTCAGACAACCCATGCGCAATGCAGTCCACCAGATTCCGTAGATGAGGAAGGACTGCACATCCCATCATGATAGCAATTTGCTGAACGATACGAATTCCCGTGTGCCGCGCCTGCCATGACTTCTTGGATCGACAAACAGCTTTGAGGAATGGAAGGAGGGATGGGATACCGAGGGCTGAAGCTACGACAGAGAATGCGCGAGCTGTCGTGTTGCGCACATACTCGTCGGCGTGGTCAATATCGGGTCGCATCGTAGAAATCATATGTGCCAGACCGGCAGCTTTAGAGAGGTTCGAGATGATTTCGCGACCTTCCACACGGGCATAGTAGTCTTCGTCAATGAGAAGCGGTTCAATCACAACGAGAATCTTGTGGACGTAGGGGCGAACAAGGTCATCGAGTTTGTACAGAACACGATCGATGACCTTGACAAGAAGATGCCGCTCCTGGTCCTCCAATGTACGTTCCATGAGAAGCGGGAGGATTTTGTCAAACAGTGGTCCTGCACCGAATTCACGCGCCTTGTCGGTAATTTGGCGGAGAGCGGTCTTTCGCACAGGTGGTGTACCGTTTTTGATTTTCAGCAACAGTCGCATAATTTTCCGCTCCTTCATCTCGTCAACTGATAACTCTGTTTCATCCTCTTCTTTCAAGATCTTCGCAAAGTACTGAGCGTCCTCGGCCTTGAAGAAGGCAAGATTTCCAACTCCTGGTATTTCTGTGGGCAACTCTGGCGCCAATCCTGCCGCAGCAGCCAGAGAAGCAGCATCGGAGCTCTCCTGTATCTGGAAACCGCCAACTTCCGTGCTCAACGGCGTTGCCATAAGCTTCCGCGGCGCAACGCTGGGCGCGTATCCAGGAGGTGGAGTCACGATGGCGTAACCGGTAGGAGGTAGAACAGCATCGAGCTCCTCATCGGTGAGATACCGGTTGTGCTTGTCTTCCTGCATGAATCCTGGTGCATTCATGATGATAGGTGTCATCGGAACATCGACCTGTACTGGAGTCTGATCCCAACGAGAACGCTTCGCTGTTGGCGTTTCTGTGACTTCAGCAGGCGTGGCGTCCCATCGAGACCGGCGCTTTTTGGGCGCAGAAGCCTCCAATGCCTCCTTGGACCACTCTCCCGAGTCAGTTTTGTTGGGGTCGACATTCTCGTCAGAGGGCTCAGGGACGTCCCAGCGTCGTTTGCGTTTTGTGCCAGCCGAAGTATCCTTGGCTGCTGCTGCTGCTGCCGCCGCCGCAAGCTCCTTTGCAGAGGCCAGCTCCATGGCGACATCCGTAAGCTCAGACGCTGGCGGTGTCTTGTCGAGGTCCATCTTCATCTTTCCCTCCTCTCGGTCCTGCCTCTCCTTCTCCTCGATAGCCTTTTTCACCCGAGCCTCTTCTTGCTCCAGTCTTGCCAATCGCATGGCATCCTTGTAGCCGCCTTCGACTTCTTTACCATCTCCACCTTGCTTGAATGCATCTGCGCTCTCGAGTGCTACCCGGTCAAAACGCCGATTGTGGTAGTCGGATTGTCGAGAGGCTATTTGCCGCTTGGACGCGGTCTCGGCAAATGGGTCGACATTTTCTTCTTCAGCAAGCTCCTCAAACTCCTTGAGTACATCCTTGGGCACTGTGTACGAGTCTATCAATCTGGGCGATCCCGTAGGAGACATTATACCTAGATGTCCGATAGAATGATACAAGGGATTGGTGGGAGTCGAAAGCCAAGTTACGAAGGTGCTACATGACTAAGGAGCCGTGAGAATTCCCACGCCTTCGGCACCTATAAAAGGCGCACCTTTTTTTTCCTCTCTTTTCAACCAACGATCATCATGGTGAGTCTCGTTTCCTCCTTCCTCTTCATGATGATTTCTTGCCGCCCCAGTCGTAGCCACTGGCCTTGACGATCGGCAGAGCACAGCCAAACTCATTAGTGCAACACTGATTCTCTTGTTCATTGTCGTTGTTGTAGGTCGTTACTTATTATTATTTTTTTCAGGATAATCTGTCCATGCAACAACTCAAGTATCATCAACATTCCGTTCTTCATCGTTGCTGGTGAGTTGAATGTCCTCTATTCTCCCTTTTTCACGATGTGAAACGTACACCTAATACCGCAACCGGCATACCGGTGATGGGGAGACGAACGAAAAAAAATACTAAGAACAGCCAGCTGATCCATTTTTCTTTAATTCTCTTTTTGATCTCGTTTGCTAATATGTTCAACTTGACAGTGTCAGTGGCCTAGGAGTCTTATGCATATGATATTCGTAGCTAGTTCTGTTCAATCTATTAAACGTTTAACAGCTGATGAGTACACCCATTGCACGCTTACGTTAGTCGTATTGCGCTTGCTTCTCTTCTCTTCTCTGGTCACGTTTCGATAAGTGAAGAATAGCTAGTAGGACACCAACAAGCAAGACTTGGGCGACCACAACTGATATGTTTCCCTTCAAGACTCGAGGCTGTTCAGTTGTTTTGAACAACAGTACTTTGTCGGAAGTGAGCGAAATTGCGAAATATAAGTAGTGGGGAGATATCGCACATGGAAGCCAAGCATTGAAGCTATACGCTACGCTGTTGAATGTCCCCATGATGACGCCGCGCTTCTCTGAGCTAGCACCGGCGATCTCACTACACCCTGTGTACTTAAAATCAGCTAGATACATCTTCGAAGGAAAAAACGACAACACTAACAAGCATAGAAAAGGCCTGGTGTGCAGTTAACTAGACCTGATAGGTAGTAGAAGACCTGTTAAGGTTGGGCATCGTACGTCACGTTTTCAACGCCGGTTCCAATGTAGTACTAACCCATCTGGGAGCACGGTTTTTGGCGTACACCGGTGTCGCGGCGAGTACAGCGACATCGATCAAATGCCATACCTACAAGGCAATCAGACCGTGCTCACAAAACGCGACGTCACACCGACGGTAACAAAAATCAGTGGAGGCCACCTCTGCCCTTTGAGAACGGTGTCGCTCAACCACGAAAATCCAAGAGCAGAAACGATCTGTGTAGCCCAGATACCAGACGGATAATAATTGATTTGCGGCACAGTATAGGTTGGGTTTTCTGAGTATTTGAGCCAAAATGACATGGACTGCTGGGGGTTCTGTGAATAGATATACAAGGAATATCCTGCCGTGAAGAGCCATATGTGCCATTCACGCAGTAGATTTACGAAGAACGGGAAAGTGAAAGATCCTGATTTCGGACCTTCACGGCCAGCAGCGAGCATCCTTGCTTTTCCTATCTCGATATCACCCTCGGAGAACAGCCAATTAGGCTTGATCACAGTAGGGAGATCGGGAATCATGAAGAAGGCCCCAAGGGCAATGGGGAATGATATGAGAGCGTCAATAGCAAAACACTAGAGGATTTCAGCCTCCTGCGGGAAGCACCATACGTTGAGCTCACCCATCGCCATCTGAAAACAGAGTTAGCAGAGCAGGTGTGAGAAAGAATTCGTTCCGACATACCCTGAATACCCGCCCTTGCCATTCAAAGAACTATAGATGCCGCCTTGGATTAATCCACAGAGTAGAGTGCCACCAGCAGTCGCGGCTTGGAAAATGTTTGACCGTTTGGCAAGCTCTGCAATAACCAGTCAGATCATCGTAAAAAAAAGCCAAATATATCTGAACGAACCATCCTTTGTGTACCAAGAACCGATTAGAAAGAGAAGTCCCTGTATAACGTGATAGACATCTTTGAAGGCTGCGAGCCCGGCGAAACCAGATAACGCACTGGATAATAACCACTCTCAAACAAGCCAACAAAAAACCGGATTACATACTGAGAAAAGAAAGCGAATACCTCAAGCTGTCGCGTGCCCTGGGAAGGAAAGAGACTCACAAGGTGGGTAGCATTGTGCGCCCAAGTCGTACATAACGTCAAGAGCGTCCACCCCATTTCCAGTGCAAAAATGATGCTGATGCATGGGTGTTAAGACGACAACATAAACGAGACGAGCCCACGTACTAATGCGGGGATATCCGATTCAGCAACATATTCACGGGGACTTGGCCTGTAACAGTTATCATCGGCAAATCTTTGATAATCTTGTATAACATTCACCTATGACATATCCTACAGTCCAGCAAGTTTGGGCGTAATTGAGCTCATTGCCATAGCTACATAGAGACAATCAGGATAATTTTCCTATCACATGACATTATCGAGAACACTGACAGTTCAAGCTCCCTACATAGTATACCGTGATGGATCAGTCCAGTGAGCAGCACGCCCTGATGCGGTTGTACTCACTCTCGCATCCCTGAAACATAAGCACTGTCGACATTCTTCTGGTCGATATATCGCATGAGTAGTCCAAGAACAGAGAATACGAGTAGACTCAGGTCAAGTTTGACAACGAAGTTTCGTTCTTCTTGCGGTCTACAGCAAGTTTAAAGCAGGACAAGACTTTGAGGCATACAAACTTACTTTCCGAACGAATCCCAGGCTACATACCAACGAGAGTTTATCAAAAGGTTCCGCGGAGACACACGATGAAAAGTTCACCATAGCTATACCATGGGGTCTTTCCTGCACCATTCGACTGGTAAGGAAGAGCTGGAGAAGTCAATACATCATCAAGCCAAACTGAGCTTGAAGGTTTGCTTTCAGACAGAGCCGCTGCCATGAGGAACTTTGAAAGAGGCGTAGAGTTCTTATCGTTACTACCCACTTTATAGCTTCGATTGACTATTATTTCCAAAAGTTTTGTTATATTCTTCCTAAGCATCCCAGGTCATCCGAAGAGTTTATGGCGCAATGACAGTGGAGTCTGAGAACAGATCACGAACTTGAAGCAGGCCTGCGGGCCGGTTAACTTCAAATGCCGATCTATGCCGCTTCGAAATCGTTTCGACTCCCAACCTATGGCTGTCAGGATTCAGCACACCTTTAGGTCTCAGCTATCGCTGAATCTACTCATCTTGTTTTAAAATGCTACGCTTCTGTCCTGTCAGGTAAAACAAAAGGACTAATATTCATGTTGCGCAACAATGATGGCATGGAACGCCATAGATAACTTAGTATGCCCTGTCTTCTAGTCCTATCTCAAGAATTGCGATACTCCCACGTATTCGTCTCCGGGAGCGTCTACTTTTGATATCGTGGTTGTCCTTGCACATCATGGCTACTGCTGCTGTTTTGTCTCCTACCCACGTTTTTGCTCCAGAAATTCAAGGCAGTCAAGCATTACCCGCATGGAAAGTGCCGACGACAACCCAGGAGCCTCGTAAGCCTATTTATTGCGATTGCGTTATGTCGCGCTGCTGAAGCTGCTTGGTAGTGGATTGGGTCTCACTGGAAACTATCGACTTGAATGATCTCGATTCTAATGATCTAGCTGTTCGTGCAAACCTCATATCTAGATCCAAACATGCCCTCTCGGTTGACGGATTTCTCTACGTTGTTGGCACCGGTGTCATGCAAGAAACCATTGAACGTCAGCTCGCGATCACCCAGCACATAGTCAAAGGTATCGCCGATGAAGAGAAGGTCGGGTATACCGCCAAGTTGTCCGAAGGCTCGTACCGAGGACACAAGCCGAAGGGAATTTGGTCTCGTGAAGGCGTCGTAGACAATATTGAAGTAAGTAGACGTCCTGCCAAATATGTTAGCCGACCTTTGAGCTAACATAATTTACATTGCTTAGCATTACAACTTCGAAAGTCCGTCATTCGATGGCAACATCGATCAACATCCACCCTCTTTACGTCCTTTTCTGCCCGAGATTCGAGCTTTTGCCGACTACACGTACAACCACATAGTCCGCAAGATATTAGAAATTATTTCGCTTGTCCTAGAGCTTCCTCTGGACGCTTTGTGGAAGCTCCACAGTCAAGACGGTGTTATTGGTGATTCCTGTAAGCTCACCTACCTTTGGGTATGAGGGTTGATTTACCACCAATGATCTTCAGGCCAACGATACATGGGCTACCATCCCAGAAGTCAAGAGGACGAGGAGAAGACCAAGAACATATGGAGCAAGGGCCACACTGATTACAATACCATCTCGTTGCTGTTCTCTCAACCTATCGCCGCTCTTCAAATTCTGACACCCGGTAATGAATGGAAATGGGTTCAACATCACGACGGCGCTGTCGTGGTAAATGTTGCGGATGCACTGGACTGTGAGTGTTAATTTCGACTATCCACAACCCAGTCCAAGTTTTTGATTTACTTTTAGTTTTGACTGGCAGTCTGTTGAAAGCAACGCGACACCGTGTCGTCCGACCTCCCACTGATCAGTCAAGCATCACTCGTTTGATCCTTATTCACTTTGCCCGGGCGCGTGGATCCCTCGTGCTTAATCCTCTCTACGAATCACCGATTGTCAAGCGTGATGGGGTACACGCTTTTCAGGACCGTATTGATGCGGGAAAGCGAGCTCCAACTCAAGCTGAGTGGCTGGCGGAAAGAATTAAACGGACCGGCCATGAAGAATATACTGAAGACAAGAAGCCTGGTGAAGGAAGGGTACAAGAACAAGTTCTAGGGCGGCAGGTGGAGTACTACGTGTGAGGTTCTGATGAGGCATGCAAAATATCCGGCGCTCGCGTCTGTTTTTCAGCTTCAAATTTCAAATGTAACGCGGCAGCCTGAAGTTACCCTCATTGTCGCATCAGATCGCGGCGACTGTTCAGCCAGTGTAAGAAGAAAACGTAATCCATTGTACACTAAATATACACTTTTTACATCAGGACCTTGAAGGATCAAACGGTGTCCGACATACAGTGACACAAAAGGTTGCGAGATCAAACATAGTCCCCATAAAATTTGAATGGGAATGGGGCGGTAGATATGCGTCCGAGAAACAAAGTGGATAATAGCATTTCCTCGGTCGGGCAGTTCAGTTGCATCGAGACGCCGACCATTTTAGACCGTCAATAAAAACATGGAAGTATTTGAGTTCTTTCCAGTTCGCGAAGCTGGTCGCTCGGCAGGGACGCTCCAGACCACAACGTCACTGTGAGTTTGATGGGCGCTTACCCCCATTATCTCGAATATTGAGCATTTGTCGCGATACAACTTTGCGTCAACCTGCCCCACGGCTTGAAGGTCCAGTCCGTTGTGATTGGAAAGGGTGGATCCGGCCCGATCTTTACCGCAACCAACCATGCGAAGATGCGCCGCCCGATCACTTTTGGTCTTATCAGAGTTTTCTTCAACGACTAGACTCTTCCTTCATCAACCAAGTCTTCGAAATCGAAAATTGCCGCATTCTCATTATCTTCAATGTTCGCTATTGTTTGTTATAGACAGAGTTTAGAATGTTTGCCTCTCATTTTCTGACTCGTTCTAATGGGTTCGTTTCTTATAGATAAGAGTTTACTTCCGATGACATAACTTCCGGGGGCCTGTCATCTATATCTTTACCTCCACTGAGCGGCTGGCAACGCGACAACGCCTGCAACATTAAGTTCTAGATCATAGGTTAAATATTTGCACGACGAACACCCCCATTCTTGAAGTATCCGACCCCGAAGAACATACACATGTCGCGTCGAAGCATTGCACGTTGGCAGCCACGAGTATCGCCAGTTGCGTCTAGGTCTCACCGCAGAGTCTTCGCGTCTCATGTTCGCCTTAATTGTCCAGACAATCGTGGTAGACGAGGGTAAACTCCGGGCGGAAGACTGTTTCAAGGTCTTACGCCCCTTTGTTCTATGGCCGACGACAAATCACAACGTCGCGACATTGAGGGATCATCTAGCACCCGCCTCGGCCCGATTCTTCCCGCATGGCTTAACCAATAGCTATCATGACCTCTACAAATCTTCCACCGATGGCGTTTGGAGGACATCTTTTCGCTTCGTTCTCGAATACTGCGGGGTCCGAGCAGTATAAAGACGACCGATGCACACCTCTGGTGCATCCTTCAGAGTGTTTCCACTATCTCGAATCTGACAAGTGAGTTGTTAGCTTTGTGGGCTTAGGACGTTCTCTAATCTCGACCGTTTCTTTAAAGCATGACGGCGACTCGCCAGGCCACTAAATTGTGCCACAATTGTGGAACAGAGTTCTGCAGCACGGCATGGATGCCCATTCCGTGCACCACATTTTCGCAGCAGTACCGATGGACAAACAACGTCCTAGCTGCTCCGGAAGAAATCGAGTATCGCCGCGAGATTTCGAACGCACGAGTGGAGGTTTCGCGATATGAACACGAGCTGATGAGATTGGCCCAGATCATGTCCAAGTTAGACGCGGAGAGGGCTGCTATGGAGACTTTCATTCAGCAGAAGGAGTCATTCCTTTCACCCATACGAAGTATGCCCACAGAGATCCTGGAGCTCATCTTCGAGCGTGCTGTAGACCTAGATGTGGCCTGCACCATGTCAACGTTCCGCGAAGCACTTTCCGTGCATCGCATCAGTCTTGTCTGCTCTCGATGGCGCGATATCGCGACTTCCATGCCGGGGTTATGGTCCTTTATATCCGTCTCTCTTGGCAGGCATACACAACATGACCTCATCGTTTCAGAGGCGTTGATTCGCAGGCACCTCGAACTCGCGGGAAACAAGTTGTTGATGATCCGGATTTCTTCGGAAAACTACGTTCCCCATGCTCATTATCCATTCATCGTTCAGCTTGCTCATCACGCCCACCGCTGGAAGGATGTACGCGTGCGCCTCTCAACCGCAGGCGTTGCCAAATTCTACGAAATTCTTAATCGACCCGGTGTATCTCTTCCCAATCTCGAAATTTTGGCGATTGATTACCCCGCAAACAGCTACAGTCGCGAATTCAGATGCAACACATTCATGGGAGCGTCCAAGCTCCGGGAAGTTCACATTTCGGGGTCGGGCACGCAGATAGTCAAGATCCACCAGCACCCGTTGCCCTTCCCGCAGTTTGGAGCTATCACACTTGGTGAAGGGATTCAGGACGGCGTATCGGTGGCACGTTTGATTGCAACAGCAGAAAACGTTGAAAGACTTACCGTCATGATTGGGCCGTCACCGACCTATTCCCCAGTTTCGTCCGATATAAGAACCCTAGAGGTCGTTTTGACGGGGGACTTCAGTGTTCGCCCGCTTCTTGACGCGCTCACCCTTCCCAAGTTGGATACCCTGGTCTTTCGGTGCGCGGACGTTGGCTCAGATTCAACGGTCGTTGATCTAGATCCCGTTTTTGGTTTGGTGGCGCGTTCCACATGCCGCCCTCGCCAACTTGTCGTCAGGGAGGTCAAGGTGCTTGACTACCAAATTGAAGCGCTTCTCAAGCATGCGCCCCAAATGGTGGTAATATCTTGATTATCGACCCTTGTAATGTAGCGCGAGAGAGAGGCTTTTTTGTTCAACTACACGGATAATACGTTTCCTTTCATTTTGGGTTTTAGCTTTATCTACATAGACTGACTAGACTTCATATTATGATATTTAATCCATTTATGACACCTGCATGATACACTAGTAGCATCCTAGACATATACCCCACTAGACTATAGACCTTTGAGTACGTACAGCCCTGGATATAGACATGCTTCAATTTGCTTGAATACCCTTCGTTATCGGAATGTCGCCCGCCATGTGGCATTCGAGACTGATTCTTAGTCTTCCAGGAATCCGATTCCTCCTTGTCTCCAGCAAGTACCAGTCAATTCAAATGCTTTTTTTTTTTGTAGCACGTTTGGAGTGGCTTTCCACACCTTGCTCTGCAAGGACTCCCCCGAATTCAAATGTTTTTAACGGCCACAAAGTGGGGAATGTCATCATGAAAGTGGAACCCTGTCGTGAACAACAGGGAACGCTAAACTCACGGGGGAACGACAAGTGCGATGAACGACGTGTACTAGAGGAGAGAAGCGATAGACGCCAAAGTGAAGGGAAGAGGGAAAGGAAAGAATGGGGAGATATTTGTATGTAACGAGTCTTTATACGTGCGAGAGAGGTATCATACTAAAACGGAAGCAGAAATTAGCCCGTAAGTGACATATGTATGCGTCATACACTGTAGTAAGTACGTCATATAGAGGATGGGCTTACAGAAAGGAAGATCAATATTACGCAAATCAACATTTCTGAAATATAACTTATACTACGCCTATTCAGTTAAGTACTGTGTCCCTGCTTGAGTCACTGCCAAGGGCTAGCACCGCATTGCTTTGTTCGACTCAAAATCAACTGAATACTGGCTTGATAGACGTTCATCGTTTCTTGAGATATATTGACGATCGAAGTTGGCCTTGGCGCCCAGTTCGTACGATACTTACATAGTAGGTATGACCACGTCTAAATTCGACATGGCCAAAGTTCAGGTGTTTCGACATGGCCACCGATTCCACCGACGTTGGTAGGGGAAGAGAGTGGGATAAATAGTAAGTATTTTAAACCATTCATCTTGAGCAGTGTTCGGATTTGTATAGTAGTAATTGCTTTTTGATCGCCAGGTTCGGACTTATCCTGTTTTAGCCGTTTTAGCCGCTGCGATCAACGATCGGCCGCCAACGTTGCCACTCAACGCTCCCGCAATTTCATCCTGCCGTCTGAATGTACACTGACCTATGAAACAAGTTGAAGCCGCTGGTATGCAACACCCATCACACCTACAAGGTGTCTGTTCTCTTAATTTCTATCGGATTGAACGAAAATTCGTAGAGAAGATGTCTGTCGCAAGATTTCAACTAAATTCTGCTTTTGCTTGCTGGTTGGACATCAACTCATAAATATCTATTGCCAGGATGTTATCATATCCTCTAACAATATGGATCGCTCCTCCTTCACGTGCAACAGAGCACGCATGTGCTAAGACAACCTCGGGTATTTCACTGAAACGCGAATGCCTGAGCTCACCATCTCCTACAAACATGCTGCGGAAGATGAATTCAACAAGTGGGCAGCATCGAGACCATATAAACTTGAAATCATGGAGCCTCTCTCACAACAACCTGTTGCCACCCCTGCATCGGTTCGCGTGCTTGCAATCATCTATTCCTGCTATAAAGGACTTTCCCTATGACTTTCAGACATCTCCAAGGTCTCTTCACCAGCCACTGCATTCACTTCACTAGACCCTGATACACTCAGAACAACGCCATGAAGGGACTCGCTGCATTTGTCGCTCTCGCTGTTACTTCATCCACCTATGCGACGCGTACTTTCACCGTCACTAACAACTGCGCGTATACTATCTGGTACGTGAGCTACATCCAATGTCCTTGAATATACTGACCTATGTTCTCCAGGCCAGCGGTAACTCAGTTGTATACACCGCGACATCCACTAAACTCGTTGTAGATTTACACTGACCTCAACGTCGGCACCTCCGTGCCTGACCAAGCCACCGGGTATGCGTCATTCATCTTTATGTTTCATGATCTAAAAATCTGTTTGAAGTTGGGAAGCGGCAGCTGGAAGTACAGTATCTTTTTCTGTCCCGGATAACTGGAAAGCTGGTCGTATCTGGGTACGCAATTTCATTTCCTCATTCAAGTCTCCCTAACATTGTCACTAGGGCCGCACTGACTGTGATTTCTCCACCAACCCCGGCCCTACCTCATGTGCTACAGGGGGATGTAACGGTGGGCTAGAATGTGATTCAGCCACCGGAACTGTGGGCTCATCTTTTGATCATCTCTAAATATCTAGCTTACGAGAGGTTAGGGCGTTCCTCCAGCTTCCGTTGCTGAGTGGACTCTTGGAGGGTCCAGCGGTGAGGACTGGTACGATGGTTTGTCGTTTTTTCTCATTTGAATGCACAACTTTCGGTTTACGAGAATTTCAGTTTCCCTTGTCGACGGCTTCAATATTCCAATGTCCATCACTAACAATGCCGGTTGCTCCACTGCGAGCTGCCCCACCAACCTCAATACTGACTGTACATCACTTGCTTCCTTTCTTTGCTCTATAAAACAATAACCACTCACTGATCCAGGTCCATCTGAGCTCGCCTTGACGTCGTCTGGGACCAATGTCGGTTGCAAGAGCGCGTGTTTCGCCAATCTTGATGGCAACCAAGGTAATAAACATGTATGGATGTAAAGCAACGAGTTGATGCGCTCCCTAGCTGATTCCGGCAACTGCTGCAGCGGTAGCCATAACACTGCTGCCACCTGCCCAAGTAGCGGTGTTGAATACTACAGCTACTTCAGTACGTTTTTTCTCCTACTCCTACTCGTAAAATGCCCGGATTAAATGCTCTTCCCGGAATAGAGAACGGCTGCCCTGATTCCTATGTTTATGCCTACGACGAGAGCAGTGGTACCGCCTTGTGGACGTGCGGAGGTACCCTTGCGGCCAACTACGGTTCGTGTATATACCACATTGTCACATGGGTAGCAGCTAACAGCATTTTTTCACCTGGTTAGTACTCACCTTCTGTCCTTGAAATGGAGACATCAGTCGACCAAACCTGCTAATATATAAATCAACCTTCTTCGTTCGTTCTATTTACGTGTTGTTGTATCCATCAACGAATATACATACCCATCCTTACTGTCCTGTACTGAGTAGGCGTACAGCACAAGGACTTTGGACTTAAGTATAGTAACTCCTGAGCAAATCCCGTTGATTTTAGATCCATCAATTCGGGATTGTGAAATTTGGTCGACTAAGTCATTACGACCGTTCCTAAGCGATACTCCAAAAACAAGCTGGCAGTCCGTGTACAAGATGTGCGGATGGTATACTATGATCCGCCAGTCAAACCCGGCGGAAACCCCGAAAAGTCGACCTGGTCTTGTACGGCGCGGCTAGCAAGAGTGTACGAGATACGAAGGCGTAACCGTACATTGGTCTTTTGAAGTTGATTAGCGTCAACGTATGAATTTACTTTACAAGAATTTGACTTACACCAGGTGGAGATATCACGCGCATTTGCTGAGTCTCTGTTGAACCAGGATTCACGTGCGGACTTGACATTGGTTGCATTTGCAGCTGCTGTGACTGGTGTGTGCGAAAAATGTGAGTATCCCGCGATCTAGGCCTTGACTTGATAAACTTACTTTCGGTACGGCTGCCTGGAATGTGAGACCAGACACCGCATTGCCACCCGTTACTTGAAATCGGGCAAGTATGAGGACCACTCCAGGTCTCGTCGGAGATGTTTGAGGCGTGAGTGTAATCTTGAGTTCGTTCCTATCGTACGCAGTGTACGAGGTGAGATGAGGGGCGGTGGGTTGCTGTTGAGGAACCGGGACCTGAGGTGGCGGTGATGCAGGGCTATCAAACAGGGAGGAAGTGGAGACAAGGGCGGGCGAAATGGATGGCACTGCGGGCGTTGAAGTTGTCGTGCCGTTGCTCGGTCCGAATAATCCGAGAATATCATCTATAGTTGTTCGCTGTGAAGTAGGCTGAGGTGACGCGCTTGCTGAAGACGTCGAACCTCCACCCGATGAACCAAAGATCTCAGCAATGAGCTGCTGATCATTGGGAACAGAGGTCGTAGATGATCCGTTGACGGATGATACTGGCTCGTCCCCTAGAAGATTCTGCGACTCCGTCGACCCAACAGGTTTGTTTTCGCTGACTAAAATACGATTACGTTATTGGATAACAAACCGCGAATTTTGCACTGACCAACTCCCATGACAGTGGCCTTGAGCTCTGGAGGAGGCATTCGTTCCAGCACACCTTCTCTCAGCGCACCAAGATTAAATAAGCTAGCGAACTCTACAGCACGTTGCTGCAGCTCGAGCTCTGGGCTTGTTGTATACTGCGTAAGGACCTCAGATATACGTTCCTGCTGTACGGTGGAGGTCGTAGGTCGGGCCGCCATTTTTGTTATAGAGGAAAGAACGTATTGTCGTGTCAGATAGTTAGCATAGGGCGAGTCAAGAATAGACAGGAGCAAGTCCACAAGTTCTTTGTCTGTGACCTGTAGGAGATATGGATGAGCATGAGCACTGTAAGCAAGGAGTGACTGAAACCTGACCTGCTTCGCCACATCATCGTCCACAAGACCGCCTTCTATTATAATCTCACTATATTCTCCAATGATCCAAGTTGCAGCAAGTGTTAGTGATTCTTGAGATATATCATCTCTCAAAGCTCTGTACAACCGTGACGCCGTGTAGGCCTGAAGTTCTGGTGTGTGCGCAACCAATCTGATAAACGCCGACAAGACTTCCTCGCGGATAAAGTTGCCGGCCTACATACATTTAAGCAAGTGCATACAAATGATACAAAGGAAACGATCACTGACGAGTTTGAGCACGCGCAACACGGTGTCAATATGCCATCTTTTACTTGGAGCGAATCTCTCCGCAGCCAGGCAAATTTGGGTTGTCATTCCGATCTTGAACTCATCATCCGCTATTTCTAAAAACGCCGATAGCTCTCTGACTAATACCCGAACATTTTGTTCGTTGATGAGAGCATAAGATAGCTCCAACGCGCGACGACGAATAGAGATGTCAGCGTCACGCAAACAGTCAAGGATAATGTTTCGATGACGTTGAACGGCATTGGTATCCATTGACACCACTTTATTCAATGTGTTGAGAGCGACATAACTGAATTCAATCAACTCTCTGATCAGGGATGCAAAACGATAACACGCACCGAATGTTGTTGTCTCGATTACTTAAGAACTTCCCTAGAATATTAATGGCCATAACGCGCAATCCAGTATCAGCTTCAATCTCCAACACCGTTAGCACGGTTTCGTAGAGAATAGAGTTGCCGACGTTCTTAGTGGAATCCGTATTCGTGGCGACCTATCGTGAGGTTGAGGCAAAGTATCCATAAGCCATGTATGAATTTACCTGCGCCAGTATATCATTCATCGTATCACTGGCATGCTCGTCACCTTTGCCCAGGAGGCGCAATAAACGCAGTATTTTGACTTGAAGAAATGGGTCTGCGATTCCAGACACGTCATGCTCAGGACTGTACCCTGTTGTGACTAGGGACTTGAGGGTTCGAACAAGGATCGGGACAGCCTACAGGAAATTGTTAGATACCCCAAGCTACTATGAAACTATACGGACATTTCGGAATTCATTGAGAACAGAGGGATCAATTTGGCACATTTCTGTTATCAGCGTTATTGATGATAGCAGTACGCCATGATTACGGTCGGTCAGGAGGTTCTTAGCTTTGGAGACGAAGTGATCGGTTAGGTCGGGGACTTTCTTGATGACTCTCAAAGCACACAGTGCTGCCTTTCCTACGTGTGAGTTGGCGAAATAGCGAGTTTGCCTTTAAACTCACCTTCTTGCGTATGTACGTGTTACTGGAACCCAAAAGCTTTTCTATCTCATTAGCCAGATCGCGCGACATCTCTTCAGAAGCAATATTGGCAAAAGTGCAGAGGGCCAGTCCAACAGCATACATATTGGAATGGGCCATATCACTGTAAGGACATCAGTATCTGAATATGCTGAGAGGAAAAAGCACTGCGCACTTCTTGAGGGAATTCGTCACCAATGTCAACACTTCCTGCTTCTCATCAAGTAGCAGCATGATCCCTAGATATCCAAGACGTTTATCCGCAAAACGAGGGCTTGCTACAAGCTTGAGGCATTCTATTTGCCCGAAATGTGCGGGGGAGCCTAACATATGGATGTAGAGGAGTTTGGCGATATTGTTGTGTCGAGCATACGAGTCCTCATCACGAAAAGACGCCCGAATCGCTGCAGACTCTTGCTGAATCAGAGCCCTCTCGTCGGCCACGGTCTAATGAGACAATGTCGGTCGTTGCGTTTCAGTCGACTGCGTTAATGCGTACCTTGCACGACCGAATACCTTTGATAAGGGCTGGTATCAAAGTTAGGCTGGAAATACAAAATATGGAGAAGCCCGTACCTTTAAGATTGTGGTAGACCATTGGTACCCTGCGCGGCGCTGTTCTTGAATGTGCCTGTGCAAGCGACGTGTGATTGGTGTGACATATGTGTCACAATGTACGTCACGCGTTACCTTTTGTCACTACATATTACAACGACTGCCTTTCTTAGCACTTTTGCTGCAATCTTTACTTCCTACCACCATGTCACGCGTGTAGGACTCATCGATTGCCCAAGCTGTTGATATTCTTTAATGCCTAGTCAAGATGTCGCAAACGATATGCAAGTACTTCCAGCGCGGGGCGTGTACGAAAGGACCGAGTTGCTTGTTTTCACATATTCCATCGGCTGCGAGGGCTGCACCAACGGTGATCTGTCCTCATTTTCTTTTAGGTAAATGCCGATTTGGCGACAAGTGTATCAATGACCACACCAAAGGGTCTCCTCCGGCGCACCATACTGAGCATCGTCAAGAGTCACCATCGATACAAAGTAAGTGCAAAAACGTCCTCTGGATTATTCGAGTCATTGATCATACTGATAGATATCGCAGTAGCTGTGGAAGTGGACGCCGAAGTATCGTTACCCGAGACCGAAGCTGCAGATGTTGGATCAGACCAGTCGAGAGCCTCCCCATCCTTGCCACCCGAAACCAGCGCTGGAGAGAAAATCTCTGATCCGCCATTAAATGATCAGCACATTTTCGAATCTCCCTCTTCAGAAACTCTTGTCTCTGCCCCTGACCCAACTAACAACGAACATGGTGACAAAGCCTTTACGAAGGTCGCATCCGAGGAAATCCACCCGACTAATCCGCCGTCTCCTCTTCCTTCTCCTTTTAACCATCCTGAAATGCTCTTCTCACCTGATGTGCATGGTCCCGCAGCCCATCCACCTTCAGAGCAGCGTGAGAAACTCCCTTGCCCGGTGTATGCTATGCGAGGATCATGCATTAATCCGGACTGTCGTCTTCCTCACTTCCTCACAGATCGTCAGTATCACCTCCTTATAACTAATCCTGCCCGTCCACAATCGCTATGCAATTTCTTTGTGACTAAAGGACTTTGCTCTGTTTTATCGTGTACACTCCAACACGTCTTGTTACCAGAAGAATACCAAATTTTGGTCGGACACATGGACCAAGGCTCTCCAGACTCTGACCCTATACCAGTTGCACCCAGACCTGCGGCCCCACCATGTGTTTTCTACTTGGATGGCAAGTGTCGGAATGGTCGTCAATGTCCCTATCGACACGAAGAACCTCCTCGTGACTATGGGCGTGATACAAGGCATTTAAATGATGTCTGCAAATACCACCTGTCCCCACAAGGGTGTAGATACGGAAACAGCTGCAAGTCTCCTCATGGAGACACCTCTGCATCGGGAGCTGGTGGGTGGGGTAATGAATATCCTCCACGGAACGATCAGGCCGGTAGGTTTTTAGTAGGGCATATGTATATTGTCTTTTCTAAGAGAAATCCGTAGACAACGCAGGGGAGTTGGGGTACACATCCAATGGCAAGACTCGATCGTCTAGACCATGCCGATTGGGTCAAAATTGTCATTATGGCGACAGATGTTTTTATAGTCACCCCGCTGAAAGTGACAAAATGTCCGAAGCGCCACAGGCAAGGGCAGATAATTCTTGGAATGCAAAATCTTGGGATGACGATGCTAAACCGTGGAGTCCGCCCACAGCAGAAACAGCCCCCGTCGACGAGGACAAACCGGAATGGGAGGCCTCAGGAGCAGGGTCGTGGGATGATGCAGGAGGAGGATCATGGGACGAAGCTGCAGGTGCAGGAACTAAACCGTGGAGTCCGCCCACAGCAGAAACAGCCCCTGTCGACGAGGACAAACCGGAATGGGAGGCCTCAGGAGCAGGGTCGTGGGATGATTCAGGAGGAGGAGGATCGCGGGACGAAGCTGCAGGTGCAGCAAGCAAAGACGATCACCAAGAACAACCCGAAGAAATACCAAGTATAGATGGAGACCAAGAAGGTGATCAGGTAAGCAGTCAATCAGTTGTTATAGCCGAATTACTGTATTTGGCGCGTAGGACTCTACTCCTGTGGGTGTTGACGAGCATGATAATCTTGTGGGATCTCTTTTTAATTCATGTGGCCGTAGCCATTCATCGTGCTTTCCCTACTAGGAACCTCCTGCAGTCAATTTTTTTAACTGCATGGTCAAGTACGGGCCTGGTGCCATTCCGGACTCTGTCACCACGCCTTTCAGTACTTCCACACTCCTGCTTTCCAATCTTCCCCCAGATGTATACGACGACACAATCACCAAGATGATCCAGCCCTACGGTACTCCTGTCGAGATCGCTCTCGAACCTGCAAAGGCAACTGCACTGATCAAATTTGAGGACTGTTTGGCTGCTTCATTGGCCGCTCAAAGCCTCGAAGGCACCGAATACCAATCCGTGACATTGTCGGCTACTGTCAACGAAGCTGGTGTTCGACTCTATGAATCTGCTCGAGCAAGCAGGATCGTCAAATTGACGTGGACTACGCCCAACTGTACTGCGTGGTTTTTCTATGACTCGATCACCGAAGCGAAGCGCGAGGTGGAGAGATTGAACAAGTTGACGTTCCAGGGTAAAAAAATCGAGGCACAGTTTGACCGCCCAAAAAAGAATCAGACGAACTCTTTTGCAGTTCAAATACATGGTCTTCCGAGTGATTCTGACTCTGTCATTCTCAAACACTCTTTGGAGGTACACCCGGATTTGTCTACCCATATAGGTCCACCTACTTTCGCGGGAGACCTTGTACAGCGTCTTCAGGAGGAGCTCAGATGTTACGGAGAGGTCGATAATGTCGAGATTGCATATGATGGTTCGGACACGAAGACAACGGGGTTTGCCGATTTCATAACGACTAGCGCCGCAGCCAAGGCGGTGGGAGCGCTTAATGGGAAAGAGCATGCTTCCCTGAAGGGTTTAGGCCGTATTAAGGCCAAACATACCTTCCTCATCCGTCACAATATCGATCAGTGTATATTCATGCCCATCGAAGCATCCATTGAAACTTTACGTGCCAGGTACAAGACTTGTCAAATTCTCGCCGTTAACAGGGACCATAGCGCAGTCACTCTCCGTCTTTTTGGGCCTGACCAAGAAGAATTCATGCAGGCCAGGAAATGTTTAAATGTGCTGGTTTCAGGCGAGCCGCTACTTGTGGGAGGGAAGCCTCTGTGGGATCCTTATTTTGATTTGGGCAGCTGCCAAAAACAGCTTACTCGTCTCAACAAGAAACACGACGTCCACATCGGGCTCGATTTTTTGAATCGTATCGTCCGCGTGCATGGTCCCAGAGAACGACGGCTGGAGGCTAAGAAGGGCCTCTTTGATTTGTTACGGCTCGTTCATTCCCAGCAGTTCAGCGTACCCCTTCCTCAGTATTCCTTGCACGGTTTATTGAACGGTGGACTGGAGCAGTTATATGATGCGATTGGGCCCACAAAAGTCGACATGGACCTGATCGGTAGAACACTCCTGGTTCGTGGCTCTGAGGAAAACAAGCAAAATGCAGAGGAGATGCTCTCGGCTTTCATATCTTCTCCGGAAGGAGACGATGATTCTCGATGCAGCCTTTGCTGTGTCCTGCCTGTCAACCAGGTGGCCCTCCCTTGCGGTCACTTGTACTGTCGCTCCTGCTTGCATATCCTCATCAATTCCGCCATAGGACCTACATTTGCCGGCCTGAAATGCATCGCTAAAGTGCACTCCGTTGATGATGATGACGATTCGGGTGTTTCAGAGTGTTCAGCTTTCATCCCTCACCAAATATTCATGCAGATTCTCTCGGAAGAGGAGCAGCACGACCTCCTAGAGTCATCCTTTTTGGCCTACATTCACCAGCGTCCTGACGAATTCTTTTACTGTCCGACGGTTTATTGCACGTCAGTATTCCCAGCACAGAATCCGATCCCGGGAGCCATGCTTCGATGCCCAACTTGTTCTACCTGGATTTGCCCATCGTGTCGTGCTACATTTCACGAAAGCTTGGACTGTGAACTATATAAAGCGGTATCAATGGATAGCGAATTCAAAGAGCAAGAGCAGGAAGGGTCAGAGCCGTGCGTTGATCGACAATAGCTAGTGGACACCAATCTAGTTAGATAGAAGAGAATGTTGTCATTTAGGATTTGCAAGTGTATTTAGGTTATAGCATTCGAACTACGTACACTACGTGACTTTGACGCTCACAGATCATACTCATCTGCATTCAAGATTAAGGTGGTGAAGAAGCGAATCATTTCAAGGAATGCGTCGACGTCGACGTCTACATGAGCAAGCAGCATACAATCAGAGGGACTTCCCTAATTCTATGTAATAAATGACGCTCACTCTCATTGACGGTATGGACTCCACTTAACCGATTTGGACCATATCCCGAATTTTTGTGGTTGTAACGGAATATATGGGGCGTAAGATTCCAGTAGAATTTTGTATCTGCGCAACCATCAGGTCAGGCAAACATCCTTTGCAGCTGCAGAAAGACAGTACCTGTATTACCGGTTGACATGCCGGGGCTAACGGCAATGTTGGCATTGCCTGTTATTGATCTGTGTGCGTTATACGTGGATTTGATTGTTCCAGACAGGAGCCTCCAAGGAACTGCTTCGTCTCCGTAGAGGGGAGTTCGAGGAGCAGGTTCCAAGGCTGTACCGAAGGCGTCGCTCAGGGTTAGACTGCCCTTTGACGGAGCACCGGCTTCGGTGATACTCTGTCCGAAGGCAGCGAACGTCAGATTGAATTTATGGGCCAACTTCCTGATCGTTGCAATGTCGTGAGCTTGTGTTTCCGCGACAGAGCTGAAAACCGGTTTGAATTCCAGTAAAGATGGAGCCTTTTGCTACGTACCTAAGTGTAGAGATACGGTGGTTCACGACGGCGTACGCCTGTTCAGGCAAAGCATTGGACTTCACACCTCCATGTATCAAGTCAATGGCCTGAGTGGTTTCGACAAGGCTCTTGAAAAATGCTTCTTTGAAAAGAATCTTCTCAAGTGCTCGTAGGGCCCAATCTGAATGTGCCGAATGTTCCATCGCGCGGCGTAGATGCTTAGGGACCTTTGTGCCATGTGCCGTGTAGCATTGAAGAGTACTGTATAGGACATCTTCTTTCGACTACAGAGATAGATGAATTCCAGAGGAAAAGTAAGATACAGAGCAAAAAGCTTACTAATTTCGGCACATATGGATGTTCCTCAAACTCGACTAGAAGAGCTGAAAGTATACCAATGCTCTTGAAGCAAGAATCATTAGTATTAACAGGAGGCTTGCAGGTGCGAGCATTACCGTGTGGGATGGTGGGATTGAGGAGTGTCCACCAGGAGAAGCCACATCAACCTTTACGTCTATGTATCCCTTTTCTGCTATGCCCGGGGTAGCAAATATAGTTCCATATTGATCTGTAAATCCGCCTAGGGTAATATCACAGATTGAGATAGATATTAAGCCAATGAGGATGGTGACTTACCGCCTTCATCGATGAGGAAAGCGAAGGCGTTTTCCCCATATATATCCAACATGGCTTTTCCAAGCGCTGCGGCGCCCTATCATAGAATTAGTACCTGATGATTTCATCGAAGAGCGACATTTACATATACTCCACTTGCTTCTTCGTCAAATCCGAAAGCAAGGATGACAGTACGGCTAGGCTTAAAGCCCTTCTCCAACAGCGTTTCGATTGTAGACCTAAATACAATGTTTAACCACGTCGCAGATATGTTAGATGATGGAATGCCTTGCATGATACCAATAAGACCACTCTTGTCGTCAGAAGATCCTCTTCCCCAAATCAGTTCACCTAACGCGAGATACATCTAAGTCTTCACGTGAAAAATCGCTGCATTAGAGACTTACCATCAAAATATCCAGAATAGGGAGGGTGAATCCAGCTGTCCACTGTATTAGGATCCACAGGGACCACATCTAAATGTTGTGTATATGTATTAGGCGATGCGGTGATGATAGACGTCCCGCGTTTACCTTGATGCGCAGCCAACGCAATGGGCTTCAAAGTAGAATCAGATCCAGTCCATTCGTACAACAAACCCCATGTGTTGACTTTCTTGAGAGAGAGCGAAGCGTGACTGAAAGTGCATCAAGAAAGAGCTACTGAAACCTTGAAGCAGATACTTACGTTAATGGATAGGACTTCAAGAGATAATCATGGAATGGGCCAAACGCTTCCCAGCGAGGGTCAACGCCGACATCATCCATGCTGTCATACGACTCCGTACTGTAGCATGTAAGCACATTGGTACAAAATTTCCAAAAAGAAACAACACACGGAATTTGCACTGCTCCAGACAACCAGTTAATAGCCTTTGTCTTGAAATCATCAGTCCCGATGATATCCCCCAATTCACTCCAGAACGAGGCGTGCTTCGACGGGTACAGAGCATCCACTTGCTGACACGACGATGCTCGCGCGTCTTTCCCATGGCTGATACCACACGATTTCCAATTCTGGACGTGCTCCATGACATTGCTGGAGAATGAGAGATGTCCCCAAAGGAGAACTAACGGAACCAATACAAGCAGCACATAGCGACGCGGCTGGCTCAAGCGACCCGTGCCAGTGTTTACGGGCACTGGAAGAATATCACCCTGCTCTTTGGAAGGCATGATGATAGTGAATGGGAAAGATGCGATTACCGAAACTTATAGGCTCCTATCGTATCATAAGCCGACAGACGGAGATAGTGGCATGCGGTGACGGCATTATAACCGGCACTTCAACGGCAGTGTGTCTAGTTAAATTTCAACTTGTGGCAGTCATGGAAGGATAGATACCAGCGGCGTATAGATGTATAGGCGTAGTTAGTCTCCTAGCATATAATAGTCCAAAATCAAGACAGGAATGCTTCAGCTTGTAGTTTCCATATCCGAGCATATTCACCGTCCCTGCGTATAAGATCAGCATGCATGCCTTCCTCTATAATGGCAGAGTCATCCATATATCTAGAAAATCCGCAGGCGTCAGAGACAGTGGATATTTAACATGAATGCACTTACAAAATCAGATCAGCATGCCGCGTCAAGTTTCCGAACCTGTGAGAAGAGAAGACCATGGTCTTGTTGCCCCGCAATTGACGTAGTCGTTCAAACAAATCTGTTGTTACAGATTGCTGTCAGTCACGCACCGAAGGAAAAGGGAAAAGGAAATATACCGTGTTCAGCCGCGGGATCTAAACTGGCGGATGGCTCATCGAAAAGTAGCAGACCCACGCTTTGTTCAGATACGAGCGATCGCATAAATGTGCGAGACCTGCGCAAAAGATATTAGTCAAAGACGAAACAAAAACACACACTACTCACAATGCTATTCTCTGCATTTGACCGCCTGATAGGGACGTTGAATTTGTAGTACTCATCCCAGCCATACGTCTAAGTTTGCCGAAATTCACCGGTCTCCCAAAAAGCTTGTCTGTACCTTCGGGCAAAGCGGAATACATATCACGGACAGGGCGTTCCAGATAAGTGTCAAAACCCTCAGAAAGTTTTTTTATGAACTCCTCTGAGCCACCGAGCTCCGCAGCTCTTCGTATCTTGTCTTCGTCAGTGTGGTTTTCAGGATCACCGAATCCTATGTTATCTTTGATCTGAAGATAAGTCAGATTTGAAAAGGGATGAAGGAAAGCGTTGATACCGATAGCGGAAAATGGGTATAATCCTGGAAAAGAACCGAGGTAGCGCGTCTTATATCGTCCAATTTCAATGTCTTGATATCAAGTCCGTCCACGAGAATGACGCCTTCCAGAGGATCGTATAAACGAGCAATCAATTTTAAAATCGTGCTCTTCCCAGAACCGTTTTTGCCCACAATGACCTTCATCGGCATCAGTATCGTAGTTGAAACCCAAGGGAGCACTACCTACACAAAGCTGTCCTTGCCGAATTGTGAAGGATACATTATTTAGCGCGAAAGTTTCTGTGCCTGGGTATCTGAAAGATACATTTCTGTGAATGCGTCAGCTATACAAGTTTAATGCGGGAGACAAATAACAGGTACCTAAACTCGATGGACATTCCGGAGCTGAGGATCTGAGGATTCTCAGGATATGGTATCGCTCCATCCACAACACGATTCTCCATCTTGCCAACCTCGTAGAGTTGGCGGATACTCGCTATGCGCTCTGCCACCGAGGAAGACCCACGGAATAGACTGTAAAGCGTAAAAGTAAAAGATGACGCCGACGATGAGATCAAATTCAATGAGGCGAGAGACAGCGGTATGGAGGCAGGCTTTTGCACAGCACGGAGAGTGAATGCAATCTACAGCATGAGTGTTGAGTACACCGGAGCTGTATGACGCCAATGGTACTCGTACCTGAGGCAATTCACGCAAAGGATCTTGAAGAAAAGACAGATAACTAGCCCGCGCTTTTTGCAATGAGTAAAGAGGCCAAAAGTCGCCCCCGGCATCTCCTACTCGCCATATGCTGGTGGTGTATTCTGGATGGAGATGAAAAGATGGAACATCCACTAAACAAGGAACGTCTTACCTTGAAGAAGATATTCCCACATCCCACCGGCAACAATCTCTTTACGATGACTCGGGTTGATGATCAGACGCTTGAGGCCCTCCGATCTGATATAGTCTTCATCTTTGGTCGTGGCGGCCCATACTGAGAAGCGCCTAGTTGGTATTGTGCGAAGCATTGATAATGAAAGAACCCACCGCTGGTGTTTATATGTCGTGGGTGCCGCCCTTCGCTTTGGAACAGCGCTTGTCCGAAACTAAGGATGGCGATGAGAGGCCCATCTGGTTGGTCATACACGACTCTAATCAGAACTACGAGCTGGGATACAAGCTGTATCGCGGTACTGAAGATGTTGACAATAGCGTTGACTGTGCCCCAGGCGACTGTAGAACCTGAATCTACTGCGGATGTCTGTTCCAGCTGCTTCTGGACGGCAGGATCATCAAACGTCGGAAGGTCAAGCCGCGCGACCGCGTGGAACATGTGAATGGAATAGTATTGTTTAATTCGTGAGTTCAGGATAGGATGAATGTGCTGTTTGGCATGCGAGAGCAGCCGAGAGAATAGAGAGCATGCAACGCGCCCGGCTGCGACGTGGAATAGAAGCGCTTTATCTACGGTTCGTTCATCGATGGCGGTTTGGACCTAGGAAAACGCGAAAGTTGTTGAATGTAATAAAAATGGACGAACAAGCTTACAATGGTTAACAGTTGCCCAGAGTACCTGCGAAGGTCGCATCAGAATGCATATGCGTCTCTACGAGTACTAGGACGCACCAGAGAGTGACTGCAGGTATCAAAGCGCTCACGATATGAATAAGGAGGTTGAGTCCAAGCAGAATCCAACACGACCGAATGCTCCCAATATCCCTCAACATCCGCCAGAAATACGGCATGCTGCCCAGCATCTCAACATAGGGCTCCAACCGCGACGACCATGGTATCCGCGCGAGGACTTCAGGTTTCTCTTCGTAAAGGTCCCATACGCCGACGCGTGTATATGTTACATTTTTGCTGTCTGACGGGTCGAAGACTCCCTTTCGACGAGTGCCGCGCTGCTTGCGTGGACGAGCCTGCATGGAGGAAGGAAGAGAAGAACGCGACTGCGGTCATTGTAGTGCTAGGCAATCAATATCACACACAGGAGATCGTGACCGTCCTGGACAGCACAAAGTCTACTGATTGCTAATAAGGACTCTGCGGAATCAACGTTGATTCATCAACCTTCCACGTTCCTTCGACTGGGAAATATTAGTCTGCGCTTCGTTATCGAGGCAAAATCTTTGATAGTTTCTCAATTATTTAAATAAGCAGTCTCTCCATTATAGATTTCGTCATCAATGCTATTATAGCTGTCGAGGAAACAAGTCCGTGGTATGTGCGTACAATGAAAATGCCAGGTAGGGTATAGTGTCGCCTATGTCTTCTTCAAGTTGCGGTGCAATTCGGGCTTGACGAGCACTACTCTGTCTAACAACTTTTTCACGACCTGGTCCTTGTTCGCGTTGAATGAATCCGTGATGGATTTGAGCTTTATATCTGTCTCCTTGTCTATTGATGCCTGGGCGCTGGATGTTGTCCCTGCATGCTGCATACAGTGTCAGGAGTGTTCTGGAGCATGGAGATGGTGTACGAACCGATGCTTCAAATGCCTTGAACTCTTCTTCCTTAGCTTTCTTGTACGCCTCTATTTCCTTTGATGCTTCAGAACGAGCGTCCTTGAGTTTCTGTACACGGTCTACGGGACGTAAGTGTGGACTGGGATTGGCAGGAATGACGGCGCACATTGACGGGCTTGTTGTACAATTTTGGCGGCCTCTTTCTCTGCCTCAAGAAGGGTCTGTATTCCTTGAGATTGTTGTGCTGCCTGGAGAGAAATAATGAGCAAGGGATGGAACAGAGTGATACTGGCAATTACCATTTCGTGGTGGTGAAGTGGGGAGTTACAGGCGTCACAGTCACGCTGAGGCCTTGAAGTGAATTCATCACCATCGGGCGTGAGGACGTCGTGAACGATGTCGGGCACCCCAGTGGACCCCCTGCAGACCCTTCAGGCGGCATTGACTGTGCCAGCAAACTCAAAGGAACAGGCAGAGCTTTTGGCTGCCCTCCGTGAATCCTTGGAAACCCATCCAGCACCTATCCGTATCCTTGTAGGAACCCTCGTTGGAATCGTCGCAAATACTGGTGATTCTTTGTTGAAGAGATGGGTTCTCGACCTTTTACAATTTGCCATTTGTCGGTCTATACTACCTCTCGACCAGAAAACACAGCGTTAGTGAGGTCACATTGAATGAAATTTTGTTTTTAATATCCATTTCCTTAGTGGCATCGCAAGCATTGGATACGCTGGCTCAGTTACTCGACGACCGAACACCTGCAATTGTCAAAGTCGTTATCCAGTGTCTGACAACAGTATATCCGCTGTTGTTTCGTTTCTTGTACGCGTCTTGCTCCGAAATTCCACTCGCGGTTTATCTTTCGTCCATAGATGTTCAAACCGGTCGAATCCTGCGGCATGGGATACATTGTCAACTTGCAAAACACACATTCTCGAGTTCGTATGGAACACCCATGCCAACAATGGTGTAAAGGTGTCAGCGGTCAAATTCATGCAGAAGGTTATTCTGGTGCAAACGCGCGGTATTTCCGATCCTCGTGTGCGTATGATAATCATATCTTTGCATCTAAGTCTGATGGTAGGTACCCTACTCAGCTACAGAACAAGAACGATCCAAACATCTCCTTCTGTCCTCCCGACCACCCGTTCATCTCAGTCGCCAAGCTCGAAAGCGAGGGTCAGAAACTCCTGGAAAACGTCATCACCATTCTGTTCTCAAGCCAGAACGTTGACATACTCTCAGCGGTACTGAACAGCTGGGCGTCCTTGACCAAGCTACGGCCCGCCCTGACACCTGTGGTCATTGGCACACTCAAGCAATGGACGCCGGCTGCCCTTGGCGGACTCTCTGCTTCGAGTGTCAAAAGTATCGAGAAAGCAGTTCGTATTCTTCTCATTCATATATCCCGCTATCCGAACAACGCGCAGTACGGGGCTCAAATCAACGAAATCATCTCTCAGCAAGCCGTTCGAATGGAAAGAGCCGCTGTTGAGGAGAAAAAACGGAAAGCATCTGGCATTGACCCCAAAAAAAGACCGCTGCCCGATGGTGAAGGACTTATAGATCCTAAGCGCGTTAAACTCGAATCTGAACCCGGCCCTTCTTCCTCGTCAACAAATGTCCTCTCCACCTTCGATTTCACCACCCTTCCCGCCACCCTTATCACCGACCTCATCGTTGCTAACATCGAAGCCTTTACCGAGACGACTTTGGTTAGTCTCGTGAATGAGTACCGTCAACGGAGGGGTCTACCCGGACCTCAAGCGTCTGAGCCTCCCACTTCACGCCTCGTTACCCCATCTAATGTGTCGCAAAGTAATGGACCAGAAGAAGGGCGCCGCAGTCCACCTTACCCATCTGTGTCCGAATTACAAAAGCCTCCGCCTGTTACAAGAGTGAAAGATGAGGAGCCTGTAGATCCACTGCAGATGGACATTGACCAAGACGAGATAGAGTATGAGCCTGATAGACTTAACGAAGAGGTATGTTCTCTTTTCATCGCTACCAACATTCCTAACGTTTTACTTCAGCTATCAGGACCTCTCTCCATCAACGATGCTTCCGCCAACCTCCCCACTTCCATAACGACAAATCTCACCCTCCTTGACTTCAAACTTCCTCCACCTCGAGAATTCGGTGACTCGGAACGTACCTCAATAGTCACTGATTCAATACAACGTATATGGACAGGGGCGGAAGAAATACGCGCGAGCTTCGTGGATGCGGGTGTCTCACCTGATACACAGATTGTTAGTGCAAGAGGTGCAACGGATATGACTATGCTGTTGCTGGTGAGAATGATCACCAGAGTGGCAAAACCACCTATAGAAGCGGACGAGGACGGTGATGAGAAGATGACGGAGAAGGAACCCGAAAATGAAGATGCCATTGATGCCTATTATGAACGACAGGACCAGATGAGGCAAGCTCTCTGCGAATATATCATGTCTGACTTCCCATCCCGGTACGTTTCTTGACTGATGCATTGTTTTGAGACTGATGTTCTCTACTCAGGATACGGCTTGCTACGACGTGGATGAATGAAGAGTGGTACAATGATCGAATAAGATCTGCGCATGACCCTACCTGGGTAGGTACCATTCCTTGCCAAGATAACACCTGAACTCAGAATATTCTCAGCGACTAAACTACGAGACCTGGTTAAACCAGATAGTAGCATCTTATCAAACCGTCTTGGACGGGAAAGATCGGACGTTTTCACGCTTTCTTTTAGATCTCCCTTCTATACCCTCCGATGTTCTTGTTTTACTTCGGGATCTATGTGTTGATCCTGACAGGTTCGTGGATGACATGTTCGGAAAAGGTATACGTTGCTGACCACTTAACAGTCCAGACAGGATGCAAGTAGGTTTTACAACCTTGCGAGGATTTGTTATACAGCGGCCTGCCATGCGTTCGGAGGCTCTTAACGTTCTCCTTGACTTGACAACTCATCCGGAGAAGAAGATTCGAGGAGCTGCCATTAATACAGTCAAACTTTGGGTACCCAACAGTCAGCCGATGGATGCTATGGTTCGGGAGTTTGCGTTGCAAATGCTTCGAAAGCTTCAGAATTCCCCCAAGGAAGTCTACAAGGAGCCAAAGAAGACACCTATGGATAGCGACTCCTCAGAGATGCAAGTCGACGAGGGCACAAGGGCGGAGACAAAAGAACACGAGGATGATGAAAATATGGAAGACGGACAGCTGCCTCCGGAAGATTTGGTACAGACTCCGTATCTTCCGGAGCGCATCGAATTGCCTGCCCAGAAGAGCCATGTTCTGCAGCACGTGGAATTATTGTTCGCGTTGTCCGTTAAGGTTCCTGAATTTTTGGAAGAGTGCGTTCTATTCATTCGGGCCTTACTCTATACTGATCCACAAGAAGGATCTTTGCCGCGTATGGGCAGATGGATGTGACGGTGCAAGAAGCGGTCCAAGAACTTATTACCGCCTTGATTCGTTCACTGGGATCTAATCACGGTAAACTCCTCACTCTGATGCGGAATTGTCCAACAGGGGCTGAAACCCTAGCACTTCGCGTCCTTACCATTTTCACTGAGAACGGTCGTCCTGGCGCGCAATTGGTGGCACTAGTTAAGGCCCTGATCAATGAACGGGATCTCGATGCCAGGTTCCTTATTCCCATCATTGCAGAGATGGATAAGGTAAAGTTTCCCTCTCATGCTATTTCGGTCGGTCGCTGATCGCTATTCCCAGCCTGATATCATTCGGCACCTACCACGGATTGTTTCAATATTGAATGGAGAGCCCGAACCCAAGAATCTGGTCCGCTCAGTTTTCAGCTCTGTCGTAACGACGCCACCACAAACATTTGGGAGTGTCACATCAAATCTTCCTAGAGTCAGACAGAGTGAATTGCTTACCCCTGCGGAGCTCATGGTTTTACTGCATGAAGCGGAAAAGGAGATAGGATTGAAGAGCGCGATCGAAGGTAAGATCAACATATACTGTAGTTGCTTTATTAAAAGCTCCATAGCTATCGGTATCTGCTTCTCGATGACCGACGTCTTCCGGTCAGAAATTCTTGCCGTGGTGATGCAGCAGATCGTGGACGAACCCGTGCTACCAGTGCTTTTCCTTCGAACAGTGAGTACCCGTCATGTTACCAAGAGAACCGGGTCTGAAGGCACCATTTATAACAGGTGATCCAGGCCGTTACCACGTACAAATCACTCGTGGGCTTTGTCTCGACAACACTCTTGTCCCGACTAATCACCAAGAAAATTTGGACGAACCCTCCGCTGTGGGAAGGGTTCATTCGGTGCGCGAAAGCCATAGCGCCGGCGAGTTTCGGTGCGCTGCTACAGTTGCCGAAAGATCAACTGCGAGAGCTCGTCGACAAGCAACCAACGTTGAAGTCTGGTCTTCGTGATTATGTGATGAAGAAAGCGACGAACAAAGCGCGAGTATCCGGTTTTCTGGATATTTTTGGAGAAGCGGAGGAGAACACCAATTCTCCGAATCCTTCGTGACCAGACTTTGTCGGTAGCTGATGTAAAATTATTGCTAGCCATGTACACCCATAGCTATAGTTATATTTGTAGGAGGACTGAACTTATTGTATCTTAATTATTGAATTATGGAAGCTGCAGATTTTGTGACGCCGAGATCCGTTTATGACGCGCCAATCAGCCGGCACCTAAATTAGAATCTGCAGCTGTACAGCAAAGCCCTTTGCCTTTGACTCTCACTATTTCTAATTCAGTTTTCTTGCTCCCTGCACTGCGCATTCCATTACTCCACGAAACGACAGTACAGGCGACTCTCCAGGCACCGTTCCACACAGCACACAGGGCGAGGGCGTGCCACCACGACAAGGACGTGTCCTGTGACTCCTTGTGGCGGCCACACTCTTGCAGATCGTGTTGTTCGTCTTTGTCAAACTTATTCAGGAGACGGGAAACGCACTGTTGAGGATGGCGGACCGCAAAGCTTCACCGTCAGGCAGCGCTGTGAGCCGTCGGGTAGTACGGGCGGATTCATCGAAAGGCGACAACGCTAAGTCCTCTTCACCGTTACCGTCACCGGGCTCGTGGCATGTCGATAGAGGCAGATCCCGGGTTCGTCGTCCTTCCAATCCGTTCTCTGAGGACAGCCTGCGCAGACGGTGAGTTGCACCTAAAGTATTGCTTCCGTTATCGGAGCTGACGCGTTGTATCTAGAGGTTATCACTCGCTGCTCTCATCGTTCGGCAAAATCTTCCATGTCGAGAAACGCTGGAAACTTGTGAGAGAGATGGGTTCCGGAGCTTATGGCGTCGTCATGTCTGTTGTCGCATTCTTCGTCCTCGATGCTGACACTCATAATTGCACTAGTTCGGCGGCAGATGACATTTCCGGAGAAACTGTAGCCATAAAGCTAGTCACTCGAGTCTTTGAGAAGATACAGCTAGCGAAGCGTGCTCTCCGAGAAATCACTTTACTTCGACATTTCGCTGGACACGAGAATATCACCGGTCTCATCGATGTAGACGCAATATCACCCGATTTTAATGAGATGTACGTTCCTGCTATGCTGTGGATTGATTTTTGTTTGACATTTGTTATAGCTACTTATTCATGGAGGTATGACCGTATCGACTTTAGGGAAAGTGCATTCATCTTCATGTATTTTATTATTGCAGCCTATGGAAGGTATACTTCTATAACCTATCATTCCGGCCACTATTCATCACTTCACAGCCGATTTACACCAAATCATAAAATCGGGACAGTCTCTTACCAATGAACATGTCCAATATTTTCTCTATCAAATCTTACGAGGCATGACACCGTCTTTAACTCCTGATCAACGTTGACACACAACCCCAGGAATGAAATTTATACATTCCGCGTCGGTTATTCACCGCGACCTTAAACCTGGAAATCTACTCGTGAACGCTGACTGTGAACTGAAAATATGCGATTTTGGTTTAAGCAGAGGCTTTGAGTCAAGGCCTGACGAGAATCCGACACATTTGACGGAGTATGTAGCGACTAGGTGGTACAGGGCCCCCGAGATCATGCTAGCATTCAAGTTTGTATAATCGACACTGCTAATCCTATTTTAAGCGCTGACCGCATGCTTGTAGGCGATATAATACAGCAAGTGCGTTGGTCAGGAAATTCTTCGTGGAATTGCTATCTCAATCGGGGTTATTCTAGTTGATGTTTGGTCAATAGGGTGCATCTTGGCAGAGCTCTTATTGGGAAAACCCTTATTCAAGGGCAAAGAGTAAGTCTTTGGTCCTTTGGATACTGCGGTGGCCTGACTCTTACTTAGCTACGGTTAGCAGGATTCTGCAAGATGAACAACTTCCAACCTAACGTAACACTTGTCAGTTGATCAACTAAACAAGATTCTGGATGTTCTTGGTATGGCCGGTATCTTCCAGTGTTCGCTTTGGTTAACTTGTCGCAGGGTCACCCAGCGAGTCCGTCATCAAGAAAATAGGGAGCGATAAGGTACGGCAAGAAATTGACATGCAACCCTCGCTGACTTGCGATGTGTTAAGGCTCAAGCATATGTTCGGTCGTTGCCCGTGAAAAAGACGGTACCCTTCACTAAAATCTTACCTTCTGCAGATCCACAAGGTGATTGCGCGTCTTCTGTCGTGTATAGGAGCATGCTTACACCCACTTAGCCCTCGATCTGCTTACAAAAATGCTATCATTCGACCCTGATGACCGGGTCTCTGTTGTGGAGGCGCTCGAACATCCGTGGTTATCCTCATACCACGACGTTGCCGATGAACCAGAATGCGCGAAAACGTTCGAAAAGTGGCGGCAGATAGAGGAACTGGAAACTATGGAAGAATATAGAGCAGCTATCTGGAAGGAAATTGAGGAATATCGCCACGAAGTCCGGGGTGTCAGTGATCTTTCCGGTGCGCCCATACGAAGGGTCAGCGTTAGCGGTGGATCGGGACCTAGGGCAAAGCAACATTCATTGACGAGGGAAGGCATCGAACCAGACGTTATAATCGAATCCCCTGGAGAGGGAACACTCGGTCAAGAGGTGGAAGAAGAGCACGATGACGCTCTTGGGCCCCCACCTCCGACCCACAGGCCTGCAACACCGTCTGATCCGCTTATATCATACGCTCGGCGGTCGAGTATACTACAACAGCCATCTCGGCAAGGCTCAACATACAATTCGCCTCTTCCGTCTACGCAGAACCTTGCTTCGTCGTATACAGATGGACAGGTTACTTCTGAACCAGGACCTCTGCCGCAAGGCAGCGTCGTCTTCCCTACCCAAGGCTATGTGGTTCCGGCTCGTTCGCGAACGGGTTCGACAGTGGGTGGAGAAATGACGCGTAGGCTGTTGCGGACACTTTCTACTGTATCAATACACGAGAGTTTGGCGGTTGCAGGGGAGCACGCACCAATGGGAAAGTATATAGTAGAAAAGCCAACAACTGACGCACCGCCTTCGGAGATGCCAAGGGAGTTTGGGATCGAAGAGGAGTGTGAGGATGGGGGTGGAGAGAAGCAAAAGAAGGAGGGTAGGTTTATTATAGATTGATTTGGTGACGACTCAAATAATGGATGACGACTTGAATGATTGGATATGAATACCTTTAACGCATGTGTGCGAGTTACAGGAGACTTTGACCCAAAATCCGAAAAAGATAGATATATTAACTTTGTGATGTTATGCCTGGCGCAGCTCCGCTCTTCCCCGAACTCGCGTACATGATCTCAGACTCAACCAGGTCTGGCGGTATATACTCACCCTCCGGTACCGTCTTGAACACGTCTCCTAAACTCTGCGAAAATGTGGATGTCGGTAGTTGTACTAGATGTGATGGAGTCCGTGTTAGGTATACTCGAAGCAGAGCATCTTCAGCGGCCTGCCAACAGGTCAGGTTGTATCCAGTATGCAAAAAGAGGATACGTACCCGGTACTCAGCCATCTTGAGGGAGCTACCGAATCCTTCCCCCAGCTGATCTTCTCCAGAAAATACGCCCACGACGAAGACGGGGGCTCTAGAAAAACGGCCGGTTTCACGAAGTAGTCTGCGAATAGGGTCATTGAGCTTGAAGACACAAAAGCATGAAAAGGACTATTGCTAGCCTTGATTTTGGTCGTTCCGCTCCAAATTTTGCTACCATCTCCAGCAAAGCCGCCTTTGGGTCTCGGAATTTAATCATGCCACGGAGATCTATTTCGCGAGTAAGAAAATATGACTGAACAAATTTCCGGGCGGATAGAAGCGATCGTTTTTGATATATCAAGGCAGTTATCGCTTTAGGTATCGATGATAGAGCGTCGGGGTGCAGGACGCCAGGTCGGTTAGGTGTGTTTGGCTAAGGAGAGTTTGAGTGGAAAAATTTGTAGAAAATTTGAGACGACGTACCGTTCTACGCCACCGCAGAAGAGGCGCAGCGCCCATCTCATTGGCGACGCTAGCACAAGTCATAGAACCGACATGAGCAGTTATGGCAGCCTTCAAAACGCGCGTCGGAAGATACGGATAGGTTGCATTTAAATGTTCCGTTGCAAATAAACCCATTAAAGAGTTTCCTATTGTTGCAAGCTGGGCATTGGATATGGGTGCTGGTTCTGAAGGATAATGGTGCTGGTGGAAGGCGACAAAGGATGAATGAGTGCATGCTTGTTGTATCAACTCTGTCGTCGATAAGACAGAAGAGAGACCTATCCTGCTCGCAAAGGCTGAGAGAGCTGAGGGCGGTGGCGGCTGTAGGGAAGCCCAAACTTCGGGTTCGAATTCAGGCTGGGGAATTTCCTGGTCACGGAGGAAGAGGGCCTCCTTTGGTGGAAATTTTGGGAGATGGGACGTAGAGACGGAGGGTAGCCTGGCGACATTTGTCACCAATCGTTTTGAAGCATGACCCATTGCACGTCGTTGCCAATGCTCTCGCCGTCGTCCCACGCGTTGAGCTCGTCGCGAAGGTCGATGAACAAGTTTTTTGGCCGGAGATATCCGAATTCACCCGTTTAGGAAACATTCCCACGGTCCCGCCTTCCTGCCTACACGCCGCATACCCAGCCTTGCACGACTACTACTACTTCCATCACAATATTTGGCAACTCTACCGCCACTTACAGCGATATTGATTCAGGACCTTCCACGAAATGGCGGTACTTTCGCTGCCATTAAGCTTCAATAACTCGTTCTGGTCCCAAGACTATCGTAAAGGTCTTGAAGTCCTCTTCCAAAAACTGGACCAGGTCGGGCCTTCTTACGCCACCTATGCAGCGCCAGCGTTCTCACTGTCTCTTTCTAGGGTGTCGCAGAAAATGAAGAGATCATCGCGTTCATTAGGGTTTGTACAGCAAACACTTTGGTCACTGGTGGAGAAGCTCATATGCCGTAACAGTCCAGGATCATTGCAGAGAGCGAGCTGGCCATTGCTCTCATGAACCCCATGCTCACGGGTGCTCAAGGTACGTGTACCATCACTGCACATTCTAGGTATCTGACAGGGGACTTTAGGCGTAGGCTTTGGTGCTGACGATGGGGCATCTCTCCTTATGACGTTCCGCGGCCTGCAGGACGAGTCTGCTGCGCAGGGGCAAGTCCACAAGTCGATTGCGAAAGAGCTCGAAACCCTGGTTGTGGACCCCTTTGACGAGTGGGCCCAAGGTTTCAAGGTATTTCATTCCATGATCACAGTTTCCGTCTCCTTATATCTGTTCGTTTAGGAAAGACTCGGACAGAGGCGGCATGAAGATATCGACAGTTGGATGAAGGCATATGAACAATCTCACGGAGAAGTAGCCAAATTGAAGCACCAGTATCTGTCGAAAACCCGAAAGGCAGACGAGGCAGAGGACGAGTGAGTTCTTCGTCGTCATTACATTCCGTATTTTCTCAAGTTGTCCGCAGCGCGAAATTCGCTCCGAATTCTAACGGAATCACAGATAATTATACCACGTCACCCAGAATACGACCCGCAGACTCTCATCGCTCAGCACCTCAGCGGACAGCCAGCGTTTCCGAGCGTATCGCTCAACGATTGAAGGAGATTCAGAAGAAGAGTGCCAGTACCCTTGCTGCATCGGGGGTTACTTCTCCACTGAGCAAACCCGAAATTGTCGCTGAACCTGAGCAGATACCAGAAATACCTAAGCTCGACAAAGGAAAGGGCAAGGAGGTGGACAGGTCTACGCCTCCCCCCCCGCTCGCGGCCTCTCCCCCTCCTATGTCACCAATGTTACCTCCAAGCACATTTGAAAAACCTCCATCACCGATGCCGCCCTTCCCTGAGCCGCCCATGCTCCTCGCCGGACTTTCTCTTCCGCCATCCGCGGTGTCACAACTGCTCAGCAGAGCTGCAATTGAGCTCAACCTCCGCCCGGTTAGAGTTCCCTTACTTGGGGAGTATCAGGATTGTTTTACCGGAGAAGAATTTGTCGCCTGGCTGAACGAGAATGTCCACGGGTTTGGGGGCAGCCTGGACAGAGCCGAAGAGGCGGCGAAAGACCTGACAGAACGCGACGGCCTCTTGAGGAGAATAGGCGAATTCGGGAATCAGTTCGAACATTCTGATGACGCATTCTACCAATTCCGCCCCAAGGTATGCACGCGTTTCATCGGATAAAATCATTGCCACTCACGTTGTTGTTGGCAGGCATTTGATATCGAAGGCAAAAATCCCGATACTCTCTCCTCTCCGACAGCGAAGTTACAGCCTGAAGCTCTTTTTAAACGCACAAACAACTTTGTTAATCTCGTTACCAAGGCGCTAAATGCCCAAGCAAATGGAGAACCGATCTATGTTAGGGCGCGACATGAAGCTGAAGAAGCCGACAAAGCGTATCGCTTAGCAGTACGGAGGCTTGACCGCCAGCGATTAGCTCTTGAAGAGAGGTTGGAAAACACTTTGAAAACTCTTCAGGTCTGGGAGCTGGAGCGACTTCGTGCCGTGAAAACTGGTACGTATGTTTGTACAATCAAAAGTCGCGGTCTAACTTTATTTTTATTTCCGCTTTTCAGTACTACTTCAGTACCAGGGGACAGTATCCAATCTTCCTAAATCTCTTGAACCTTCGAACAAGAGGTCAAAAACTCTCATCACTGCATTCCAGCCCGAGTCCGACCTGACGGCGTTGATTGAGCGATATCGTACTGGACCTTTCCGACCGGACGCACAGGTTTATGAGTCGGTCGCACATGATGAGTCCGACGTTGTGTTTGGCATTGATTTACGCGAGTGGGCCGAAGGAGGTTGGAGCATTATCACTTCCGACGAGGAGAAAAAGGACCTCGTTCCCCCTGTGTTGAATGCACTACTCCAAGGTCTCACCGAAGCGTATACCAGACTACCGAGTGATGATGGTGAGTGCCAATGACGACTTCCGTTAAATTGTGACTAACGATATACTTGTGATTAGAGAAGAGAAAGACCTGGATCTACGAAGTACCGTTACGGGCAGTGCACCATCTCAGAGAGACATTGAATGCAATTTCTCCACAAGGACCTGTCCCGACAGAAATATTCACCCAATTTGATGCACCAGTTATCGCCAGCACCATCAAGCTTTGGCTACTGGAATTGAATCCTCCGATTGCTCTATACGAGGGATGGGAGGAATTCCGGAAACTCTACCCGACTGTCGGTTCGGCTGTGAAGGCCGAAGGCGAGAATACCCAAGAACAGCACATTAACGAACTTGGTACCGCACTTCAGAGACTCCCGAGGGTGCACCTATACGTTCTAGATGCTGTTATCAAGCACTTGAAAACGTAGGTTAAATAGTTACGGTGGCTTAGGACAGACGAGCTGATTGAGATTTATTAGACTCATTGACTCTACGATCGTCAAAGAACCTAATGAAGTGTACATCACGAAACTTGCGCTGTCCATCAGTCGCAGTAGGTCATTACTTTTCACGTCAGGATCCTGGCCTAATCTATGTTAAGCTATCCTCCGGCCCAAATACGAGTCTGAGATGTCGATACAAGATAGGCATCCGACATGTGAGATTATTTTGTATGTCTCCTTGCTTTGATTTGAACGTTTCTTTCTAGTACTCTTCATCGACCTGGTTAAGAACTATGATTCGATCCTGCCTTCCACTATTGCACGGAAGAAGCGCGAGTCTGAACGCAAAATACCACTTCGCAAGCGTACAGCGCCGGTTGATATGAGGCAAAGTAGAGGAAACAGGATCTCAGTTGGGGGTGTCAATCAATTCTTCGCACAAAAGAATGTCAAGTCGCCCGAGAAGTCTTCAGCGCCACTACCTCCACCTCCACCTCCACCTGTACTAGCCAGTCCACCCCCGCCACCACCTCCTCTTGAGGAGAAGCAGGAACCAGTTGTAGAGGCGCCACCTCTACCTCCACCACCTCCTCCACCGGCCGCTATGGATCCAGATTTACCTCCCCGTCCTACGTTCAAGGAACCACCCCCTGAAGATGACGACCTTCCGCCTCGTCCGACGTTCAAGGAGCCTCCACCAGAGCCAGAGGATGATGCGGCACCACCCATGCCTAAGTTCGTTGATCCACCTCCGGAGGATCTTGAGGTAGGGGATGTTGCGGCACCCGCACAAAGTCCCCCTCTTGCGCCTGTCTCCCCTGTCCCATCGGAAGTGAAGCGTCCAAGCTCTTCGATTTCTATAAGGTCGAATCAAAGTAAAGTGAGCTCCCGCAGTCCAACACCACCCAAAGAAGATCCGGCGAAAATTACGAGGTCGGTTTCGGGTGGAGTAAAAGGCCCTAGGGGAGCACGAGGACCTAGACCTGCAGGTGGTACAGTTTCGAGTATGGTGTCGAATTTCAACAGGAATAGCGTGGCATCGCCGACGACGAATAGGTCTGCAAGCCCATCCTATAAACGATTGTCTGGAAGTCCCAGCAGGCGACCCTCGAGTGTTCTCGGGCGGAGCGCGGCTTTTTCTAGGAGAACTATGGCTAGTGATGCAGAGGACGATGTAGTGGATAAGAAGTGAGGTTTGGATGGACCGGTTTCTTTTTTGTTTTGCTCTAGGGACTCCATGATCATGCTGGTTATGTACTTTGCTTTACTTAGTACTTTATGTTTTATGGACTTTACTTATGTGCACATGCTATATTATGGTGGAGATCTATTCTATTTTCTTGCCCCATCCAACTGAACTTGCAATTCATTCACTGACTGCTTGACTTTGTGACTTGGTGCTTAACTTTCCTGTGCAAGCTTGGGTGGTAACCCCACTTGCAAGGCCGCATTACTGTACATTCCGGACTATTCCGCGTTCCCCTGTGCAAAAAAAAAAAAACCATCACGGGACCTGCCAAACAAGCGTATACAGCATGCCCTATAAAATCCTTGTGGGAACCATCTTTTTCTTCCACTCATTTCATGGACTCGCACATTGTCCCCCTGCGATTTATCTTCCTTTTCTTGCAGGAGTCTACCGCGTGTTCTAGACAAATGTCATGCGTCTCAGCTGGAGCGTTCGCTAGCCATTTCGGCTGTCGTTGACGTGGAGATATGTTCCTTACCAGAGACGCTACACTTTTCTCGAAACCTGTATAGTCTATCCATGTACTCTTGTAATATATTCAAATACAGTGTCATTTTTAGCTGTCTTCGTCAGTGCCCTCATCAATCGTTACAATCAGGAAAATATCTTCCTCGGTTGAGCTTTGCTTAGGCAGTTCAGTGCTGAAAAATAGGTACATTTTAGTCTTAGAATCTGCATGCTACAACGCTAGGTCCCTGTGGACTTCGACGCAATATCTCCTATGCCTGTGGGTATCGTAAGTACTGCGAGATAAGTCGTCCTTGTCATATCAATAGATGAAAAGTAAGCGAACGTGAAGAAGTTAGAAACAGAAGCGACAATGGTAAACTACAGATAATGGAAACCAAACAAGAGGGATAATACGGAAAGAATGCAATGAACACCAGCTTCGTGGTATGTAAATGAGGAGTGGTTTAATCCAATCAATGCGAGAACAAATGATGAACAAAGACGACCCAACACGTATCATGTACGCTGCCGGACCGCTGACGGATATCCAGTAGGAGGTACAAATGAAGGTTGGTCTGCGCTCGGCCGGGCCTGCGAAAATGACGAAGGTCGTGATCCCGGCCTTGGTGGTGCGTTAATCGGTCGGGGAGTGTTTGGCCAGTCATCTACCTGCTCCTGGTTCCTTTGTGGGTTCTGCATCGCGCCCTGGCCCTGGGATGGCGGTAACGAGGGTAAGTTTGACGGATATGTAGAGTTGGACATAGGCATCCCACCAGGATGAGGCCGTGTGCCGTTTTGCGGCATCGACAAGCCTAAATTAGGCCGCTCCTGTAATGTTGGGGAGGTTGGTTGAGGGAAGCGTGGAGTGCTCCCGTTAGGAATGTTGTACACCAGTGCCGGTGTCCGTCCATTAACAGCCTTAACTCTTTGATACGTATCACACTTCTTCATGAAATCCTTGCCGGGAAGTTCCATCGAGTTAGCGAAGTACTCCTGATCGTGCAAGATGGGTAGGAATTCCTGAGGAACGGTAAAGAACTCGTCTTGATTCTCCAAGAGAGCTGTGACCACTCGAATGGCACCGAAACTCTCATCGCGCACGGCGTCCCGACCTCGAGAGTACAGTATGCTTGGGCAGATCACCGTCGCAAGATTGCTTAGATCCATCTTGCTCCCAGTCTCAGCGTCCATATGAGCAAATGACGCTACCCATTTGAGGAATACGAAAAGGACTTCCATTGTATCCCGATGACTCTTCGGCATGATAACCGACAGCATGTGAAGAAGCCGCTTCCGGTCTGCCTCGTTCGGAAGTGCTAAAGGATGACGGGATGAGCTAACAAACATTCTCCGAATAAAACAACTCACATTGTGAGACCACCAGAAGTTTGTGCAGCTTGTAGGTCATCAGAGGATCGGGAAGATCTCGCAAGAATTTCTTGAGCAAAGCGGCGAGTTGGACAGGATTGTCCGTCGTGAGATCGACGGACGAGGGATCCTTGTCAATGGCTTCTGTTAACTCCTTTAAGCGCCGAATATTGCCATTCTTTCGGAAGATTCCCTCGACCGACATATCTGTACGGCAGAGTTTAGTTTAGTTTAGTATATAAAGAGACGCTCGAGATGTACCCATTTGTCTCATGGCGGATATAACATCGTCAATAAAACTCGGCACCCTCAGGGTAGCTCTCGATGCGCCCAATAAGGAATCTGAGCCCTCTCCTTGGACAAGCAGCTCCAAAGGAACGCCAAATACGCCTGCGCATTGATCAACGGTCAGGTCCAACCCTCGGAGATCTACACTGCACGTACCTTTCTTCTTAACATTCTTCTTATCACCCTTAAACAGTTTATTCCAGAACCCGCTCTTCTTCGTTTCCACCATCTCCAATAACTCATCCAGGTCAATATGATCCTTCAGCGGAGATCGTATAAGAGCAAGTACTGCGCTATGCTTGACAATCGCTAACTCCAGAGCACTCAATTCCGCAATGTACGGTATCGAACTCTGTCTCGGCAGTGACCGTTGTTGTTCCCTTGCTTGCGCAGCCTCCATCAACTGTGGAATATCAGCAAGGGTTATGCCATCATCTCGTGTCGGAATATGATCCTGCATATTGCCCGCCTCATCACCCAGCGCTGGTGAATTCGGAGCGCTTTCATCCACTATCATCACCTCGGTGTTATTTCTAGCAAACGCGGGCCGCAGGATTTGCCCTTGAGCGTCTGTAGGTGAATGCCCAACATGCAGCCGGTTGTTGTTGGCAGGCAGTGATGACGGTGCTTGATATGTCTGTGGTGGTGATCTGCCTTGCGCTGGTGAGCTCACTTGACCATGCTGTGGGCCCTGAGTATGCGTATGTGAGTGATGCGGATGTGAATGAGCGTGCACGTCCTGAGACTTTTGTGAGCTGAGTACATCGGACGGGTGTACACTCCGACCGGCAGGACTTTCCACAATGGTCGATCTTTTAGGCAGTCGAGCCGTTGCTGAAAGTTTCCGGTCAAGATGTACAGATTTCATCCGCATAATGTCAGCAGAGTTTCGATAGGGATCTATCTCCCCTGATTTGCCGGAACTGGAATTCGTAGCGGTTTCTGGTTGTCGGGCGTTAAGTCCGTTGAATAAGACTAAAAGTATATAAGACTCACCAGGAGATAGCGGAACGACACCTTGTCTCTTGAGTAGCAGATATAATCTCCGCAGCGCTACATTCAAAAGGAACGCATACTGCTCTAATCTCTGGACCGCTTGAAACCCCCCTCGACATCCTGCATGGGAGTGCTCCGTGCACAGTATAACTGTTGGTACTTCCCCAAACGACGGTGTATCCTTCTTGGAGTCGACTTCGTATACGAAGAGACCAACGTTAGCCGGCGGTCTCCGTGCAGTCGACAATTTCGGCTGCCCTTCCTTCGCGGACTCGAGCTGCTTCTCATCCACAGTGTTTGACCGTTCCTTCAGTACTGGGACAGCCGCCACTCTTCCGCACTTGGCACATTGCACGCACTGTGAATGCCACCGCTGGTAGGTTCCAAGCCTCACACAGTCCTCCTCGACCGTCTGACTACATTTGACACAAAGATCCGATGGAGGATGGTTTGAGTTTAGCGGCCCTGGTCCCATACCACTCCCTCCGGAACCAGAGGTAGAGAATGGTGATTCGCCTGCATTCTCGGGTGCGAGACTCCTAAAGCCATACGTCACACCTTGTGTGCCCGCATTGCCTCCGCCATTAACGACAGCTAGCGCCTCTCCATTGTGACCTTTTATAACCCTCCTCGCACTTGGATTACCTCCTTGCACGGCCAGCAAATGCAATTTGTCTAAGAACGACGACATAGCTTCCCGCACGCTACCCTCACGTTCCAGTTTTAATGCGCCAGTGAGTGCTATGCGTATTAGAATCTTCAAGTAATGGGCGAGACCCGTTACAAGGGCCAATAGCTCTTGCGTCATCCCCATCCGTCGAGTCCCAGTCTCTTGAGTGTGCGACAGAAGCGTGAAAAGCTCCACTGTTTTCCGACAAAGCATCCGAGCTTCGCGAACATGGGACATGCCTAGTGAAACATATTGGCTTGACTCAAGGTGAAGTAGGTGCCAAGCGCACCTTTCATATTTAACCGTGCAAATTGATGTTCCAAATCATCAAGAGTTGCAAAGAGGACCTCAACGTGCAGTATGAATTTCTCGGCCATCCGTATTGCCTCGAGGTATTGCCCATTGCTGACTTGCCGAAGCATGTCTGATATACAGGCTGCACTACTCTCTTCAAATGCTGAAAGGACTCTGTTTCAGGGACCCATGAGCACCATTGTGTAGGGTATAAAGGATGAAACGCACGTCCATATCCTGTACACCTGCTGTTCCATTCTAATCTGTTTATCTTTGAGTGATGTAGGTGTTTCTCGTTGCTCCTCCTCTATGTATGCTTCTTCTCCATCCAAAGACGCGGTACTATTTGGTCGCCTCGATGTAACTTTGACGTTCCAGAACTAGACCCTGACATCAGCCCGTCGTCGCGATAGGACAAGAGTAAGCGTTTCGTACCTTGTTGATCATGTAACACTCTGGATGCCAACATTCATCCCGCATATTCCTGTTGATCTCGACAAATTGCTTCAAGATCGCGCTATTACATCCTGCGCACTTGGTCGCGAAGCGGGTTGAGTAGTGAAAGTGGCAGTAGACATCGCCGTCATGCTCGTAGTATGAATCCTGCGGTCCAAATAAAGTAGGACATAGAGAGCATGTAAAATGGTCGACATGGTATTTCTTGTTGCAAGCAGTGATGTAGCTGCCCCTTAGTGCCATCCCGCATTGAGCGCATATGAGATTGAGCCGCCGGAAGTAATCTCGTTCGCACAGAGGTTGCTGCTTCCCTTCAGGACCTTCGATAGGGAAGAACTTGGAAGCAACAACATCGCCACAGTCCTAGACATCAGAGATGAGTCGCGCCATACAAACGCATGGACAGATAGACGCACCATGCACTTGAAACAGTTCAAGTGGAAGACGGTTCCCAACGCACGAACAAACGGCCCCTGCATCACTTTACCACACGACGAGCATGTACTATGAAAACGGTAAGGAATGGGCCGCACATGAAATGCCACGAAATGTATACGCACGCAGAAACTGTGACCATGGTAGAGGAGGTTGTAGTGGAGGAAGCACTGGACGAAGGAGGAGGAACCCTTTCGGAGGTTGACGAGCTGGAGCGAGCTGAGGAAAATGACGCGACGCTCCTGCGCTTTTCATTGGTGTAATTGGTAGAATCATCGGAGTGCCCTGAAGACGATGGCGGATGCGGTCTGCTCGAGCTTGATCCGGCAGGGGTGGATGAACGACTTGTTCTCAAGAAACCGGGGACAGGTCGAGAGCTGCTTGAATGGTTGAGATCTTCACTACGAGCTGTCGGTCTACTCTCCTTTGGTGCAGTATTGCGATCAGGCTCAGTGGAGCCGACGGTGGATGATCTCGTAGGGATTTGGGGCCGGTCAGGGAGGCGAGTAGCACTCGTTGGAGGCGCGGAGTACGGGCTCGAGGTCGTGTTCGTCGACTGGGACGGGGCTTTGCCGTTGCGTGCATCGACAGAGAGGCCCAGAGGCTGTCCACGAGACTGGCCGTTAGACCATGGAGACGGCGACCTCCCGCTTTCTTGGTCTCTGTTCATAGTGGGACAGCAGAGACTGGTGGTTCGCCAGCGTATTAGACGCCGATGGAAGGCGCGAGGAGAACGTGGACGACGATGAGCTCGCTGGAGAGCAATAAGTACTTGAGAGGAGTCTTTGTCACAGATCGTGACACAAGTTTCGTCACTCATTGTCACTGGGCTCCCTTAACAATCATCCACTTGTTCACTCCCCGTCGTTGAAAATCTTCACTACAGGAACGGTCACTTGAGATCTCGAGCCGTACTCTATTATCATAACATTTTCCCCGTCGCCTGGCTCTTTTGCTCACCAGCCAGGTGTGACAGCAATTGTTTGATTTCACAATGCAAGCCTCGGACTTGCCTAGGTCGACGAAAGGTACGTTACAATTAGTGCTACCACGAGACTTAAAGAGTGACTTGCGGATAGAGCTACACGTAAAAGCGGTGGTGCATACAGCTTCCCCGCAGAGGTTTAGCGCTGTGTACTGCGGTTGATGATTCATCGCAAGCTCTTACTCGACGACGATGATATCTGATGCTCTCGCTCTGAGCTGGCCGTCAATAACCTGACCACAAAATTCTTACCTCCTTTTACGCATTGTTTACTGTTCGAGCCTCCACCGTGACCGTTGGCTCGGCCCTGCATCATGGATCACGTCGGCGTCAACATCACGGTGTATACGAGGGCTCCTATACCCGGGCGCAATACCCAGCTGATCTGGACGGAGGGCAGTCACATTCATTCTAACCCCTACATTTTATAGCTTCCTGGAGTAGCTGCCCCTCAGCAATTTGACTCTGAATATACATTGACGTTCCCAGGGGCTTTTGTTAGACTGGTTAAATGTTATAAGGAGTCCTGGCTGGCATCTGAGTTCTCCACGCAATCCGGACATGGGGGTGAACGTAGGAATGCTCTGATGAAAATATACATGCACAGACGTAAATAAATTGGAACCATTCAACATTTCAATCTAAAAACCTCCATAACGGGCAGTGACTCACGTGAAGATTTGCGTTCTAAAATGGATGTATGATGTAGTCAGCAACTTGCTTTCGAATTTCTTACTGCATCCTGCTCTTTCTTGTCCCACCCATCACGGGAAAATGATTGCAGTCCCCAATCCATCCTCAATACCTTCAAATGCCCCAGAGCATTGCCCAGTAAGCCTCAATCATCTTACTTTTCCTATGTCAATACAATCCATAATGCAGGGAGTCGAATCAGACCTCGCAGGGAAAGTAGATGCCTGTGCAGGCTGCGCCAATCAAGAAATATGCTCATCAAGTAAACCCAAGGGACCAGATCCTGCTTTGCCGTTGATAAAACGACGAATGGCGAACGTTAAGCGGAAAATCCTCGTATTGTCTGGCAAAGGGGGGGTAGGGAAGTCTACATTCACTGCCCAGCTTGCATGGGCATTTGCATCTGATGACGATACACAGGTACGCTTTACTCCTCTTTGCAGAGAACTGCGCCCATCCCACCTCTAAAAGACAGGTATTATGGACGTAGACATATGTGGTCCCTCCATCCCTACGATCTTGGGTATAGCTTCAGAGCAAGTGCATGCGTCTTCATCCGGCTGGTCTCCGGTATATGTCCAAGACAACTTGGGCGTCATGTCTGTTGGTTTTATGCTCCCGTCATCTAAAGACGCCGTAATGTGGCGAGGTCCGAAGAAGAACGGACTAATATCCCAATTTCTCAAAGACGTCGACTGGGGGGATCTTGACTACCTCATAGTAGACACACCGCCAGGGACATCAGATGAGCACCTCAGCGTCGTCCAGTACCTAAAGGAAAGCGGCATAGACGGCGCAGTGCTTGTGACAACGCCGCAAGAGGTTGCTCTGCAAGATGTCCGACGGGAAATTGATTTCTGCCGCAAAGTCGGCGTTAGGATGTTGGGTATCGTGGAAAACATGGCAGGGTTCGTGTGTCCAAAGTGTAATGGAGAGTCGCAAATCTTCAAACCGACTACGGGTGGTGCGCAGAGGCTGGCCGAGGAAACCGGGTTGGAGCTTTTGGGTTCTGTTCCACTGGATCCGCGAATAGGGAAGAGCGCAGACTATGGGGTAAGCTTCATTGACGAATACCCAGACAGTCCCGCAACAACGGCATACCTGGATATTATAGATCGTACGTCCTTCATTCTTTTAGCGTCGTTGTTAATGACGCGTTTCCAGGTATCAAGGAAATTTTGGGAGATGAATGATGTATCATATTGTATGTATCTCCAAATAGATATCTTGTACCATCAGAGGGTTCAGAGGGATTCAGATCTCATGATTAGTTGTGAATCCATCTGTACCATAGCTGAAACTTCTCGTTCTTCTTTGACCTTCAGCGTTTTCCCAGATATTTATACAGCAGTTCGTTGGTCCCTGCCTTGAAGAGATGCAGTACAGTGATCTCGAGCCAAGAGTCGCTTGGATCTCTCACTTCCTTAGTTTCCTGATTTAGCCCTACCGCCTGAGCGATTCAGCTCCTTGCTAAACGGTCTCCTTATTCCGTTAATCTCTGTCCAGACGGCAGCAGCGGCGATTTCTGCCTACCACTTTTTTTGTCTATTATGACTGCCGTCTTTCGCAGTGATCCGGAGCCAATCCTGATATCAGGAATGCAAAGGGCGTCTTCGCCGCAATTCGTTCCAACTGCTCATGGCTATTCAAGTTCAACCTGGTCATTGGATTGATATGTTCCTCCCTTCTTTCTGTCCTAATGAATGGACCCCACTTGGAGAAGTGGTCGGCACCCACTTTCACGACATCGAGATGACGGTGTGTATTGGCCTCTGGAATAGTGGTGACCAGTCCACAAGGGCTTCTAGTGGAAATCTCAAGATGTGGTGGGATTTCTGGAACGTGTGATGATAAAGATGACGAGGAGGTCTTCGTCAGGACCTGGGCGTGACTAAAATGGTGGAACAGAGGATTGGCAGTTATATCACTTTCGGTAAGTTTTTTTTCTTGGGAGGTTTCGATATCCTCCACTGGATTCCGCATCTGATCATTGTCAGATGGTTTCCGGTGGAATAGATTTTTTGTCTTCGTGCCTGCCAGTATAGACCTAAACCTTACGAGCTGGTACTATAGAAATGCCTTGACAGCGAGGCACTGGTAGCCGAGAGGACTTTAGAATCTAAAGTCGAGGCCTCAGTCAGTGTCGGAGACGTGGTGGTGGTAGCAAACAACGACTTCGAGATCGCGTCGGGATGGCGGCTGCAGGGTCATAACTCATCGAAAAGAACTATTTCACTCTGGCATTCACCGAAAATGGGACTAAACCGCATACCACCGTTCTAATCCATCTTCTTAGAGTATATAGTCAACGTCGCCCCATACCACTGAGAAGCACATAAGTCTGGTAGAATCACTGTACATTAATCCGAGCGCATGGACGATCCCAAGGAAAGAACAAGATGGTCGTTAGAACCAGCCCCAGTGGCGAAAGTGAGCCGTCGCAGAGGTGTGGAAATATGACCGGGTATGGAACAAGGTAGGCCTGTAACAATACCTTACGCAAAATTTTGCGTTGAGAATTCGCTTCCCAGCCTAGTGGTCTGTTCATCTAGCAAGAGACGACGGTCATCTGACTTCAACATCCATTTCAGGCCTAGGATACGATGCCAGGTATGGATTCGTGGATGTCGGGATTACTTGGAACCAGCAGTGGGTAAGCGGGTGGAAAACATGCCTGGCCAAGTGAAAAGGAACGAGGATCGTCCATCCAAGCAGAGTCCAGCCAGAGAGACTGTACACGTTCTTGAAACTCGACTGGTTGCATGACACAATGATAACGACGCCAATAGCTATTTGTCTGATTACCTGAAGGAATTACAGGATATATTCGTAACTTTGAAAAGCCCTGAATGATCGTGTGAACAAGTTGAAAGTCTTGACTATAACATTAATGAATTCGGTGGTAGTACAGAGTGCGAAAGATTGCTGTAAATGTATGGTTATGCAAAATTAAATCAAGGTGACGCTGTGATGCTCCGTTGATGACGTTCTAAACGAAACGTGGAGGATGTTTCTTGTGTTGCTCAATCTCTTGCTCAAGCAATTTCTCTTGCTGCTCTCGTTGCGCGCGATGTTGGGCGAGTTTCTGGACATAGTAAGGACATGTACGGACGGAACGACCGCTACGCACCTGTTTGAGAGCGGTTACCGTGGTAAGCAGGGAGTCCAGCGTAGCTTCCGACATGTCTGTCATCTAACCCCGTGTCAGTCAATAGTCAAATGATGGAAAGGAAACGTACAGCATCCTGGGCCTGTTTGCCAAAAGCCTTCATCTTTTCCTTCTCTGCATCCCACTCCTGTTCGCGGAACCCACTCATGCTGTGTCCCTCATATACTGATGCGCCCACAGGAACGGCCGGTGTCGGACTTGGCTTCCAGTTCTCCGTTTCTTCTCTCCACTGAGCGATCCGGCTTTGTGGCGGAACGGGACCGTAGTTTACTGGATGTCGCTGGCAATGGCCCCAATAGAATCTGCCATTCATGCGTGCGGCCTCCCGATGCTTCATGAAGAGCGTCGCTGCGCCCGCTCCGAGTACGAACCAGAGGAGACGCGACGGACGGCGGTGCCAACGGTAAAAGTAGTGGTAGGAAGGATAAGGGTACATGCTCGATTAGTAGCGGACCATCTGGACCGGGAGGCAGTTATATGCGTCAGGTAGAGTATATGCGTATTATGTCGGCGAGCATGTTTACTCAGGGGATAGCCGGCTTCCGATTCGGCATGTCATGCTGACGTCACCTCCATTATTGCGAACTTATGCGGCATCTTTTTGCTGCTCTGCTCCAGAAGATATTTCTAAGCTTTTTGGGTTTGTGCCGGTGCCAGAAGCTCTACGCACAACGATCTATGATGCATCAAGACAAGCAGCGACAATACACCTGAACATACATCTGGAACTATACAGTAATTCCACAATCCTCATTAGCCAAGGCTCCATGCCGAAATTTGGCGGCCCGTACTTTGGCCTTGGAGAATCGGGAATCGGGACGTAATTAGCCGGCGTCGTTGCAGCTACGCAATTCGTCGTACATACTTTGCATAGGACGCGTGTCACCAGTCGTGTCCCTACCAATGTTAGTGTCCAGGGGCCATGTTCGGACTGATGTGCAATCATGGATCTCGTACTGCTTTGTTATGGCCTTTTTAATAAAACCATGCGTTACACCCGTGAATGCTTCATAATAAAATGCCCTTAAATCATATAATCTATACCGTCGTTGTCTCTTCGACCCCCTCACGTTCCTGCCTCTTCTTAACGTATGCTGGTGTCTGAGGGTCCAATTCGGCCTGGTCTTCCGCTGTGATGCAATATCAGTGACACTGCAAAGCGAATGTTCAATGTACTCACGAGCTGAATGCCAGAAATATGTAATCAGTCCCAGAAGGACGACAGCGAATGCGACAAAGTATAACCAGTACGGGTGGTAGTGGTAAAGGCCCAACCCGAAAAGCAAACCCCAAAAGTCGCTCGAGAGCAACGATAGGTTGTAATATGCCGACGAGGCCATGCGATAAAGAACAGGCGCGAGCGAGTAGAGGATAAACATCGCAGAGGTATACGCAATAATCAATCCAATGACAGCCCCGTTCCATGACGCGGTATGCATATCAGCATGCTCAAGTCCAGCAGCTTGGATTGAACAGATGATGAATCCAAACATGCCAAGCTGACCTACGACCTCGTATAATGGTCTCTTCCGAACGAGGAACTCTTCAGTGGCGTTGGTAAACCCATATAATGTCGCGCCTGCAATCATAAATGCATCTCCCTTCCCGCGAGCACTGGCTTCCCAATCCTTCTGAGTGATCTCGTCCGAGGCTACCAATAAGCCTAGACCACCGATGCAAATGAGGACGCCAAGAATTTGGGTCCAGTGGTAGCGGGTGCGCATGTACACCCAAGAAAAGAAGATGCACACCGGGATGGCCCAGGCGTCGAGGAGCATGCAAGAGAGAAGGTCGGTGTACTGGTAGGCCTTAACCACCATAAAGTTTCCCTCGACGTCACAGGCAGCCAGAATCATATCTAAAGTTTTTTCAGATCAAAAAATACTCGCAGAGAAGACGACTTACACTTCCAGCCGTCGCGAAATACCATCTCCGCCCATCCCTTGATTCCATACTTGTACATCGTATACGGGGTGTACACCATGAACAATGAAAAATACAGAAAAACGCTCTGAGTCGTAGGTAAAGCCCAGTTGCGGTTATTCTGCAGTTCCGTCGTGGTAACATTCGTACAGGTGATACACAGCGAAACGATTTGCCCTGCCAATAAAGAGAGCGCAAATCGTCTTGTCCATACTGCCTTGCTCCGTGCAGCAAATGAGTGCAAGAAAGCAGAAGGAGAGGAATACGATATTGGGGGTCTGGGTGTACGTTGAAGTTCATTCACGCTGCTGAGCTCCGGGAGCTGGGGGGAGTCGGAGAAAGCATCTTTTTTATCGATGTCAACGACGGGAGAAGCCATGATCTCTCTTTAGCAATTTACCACGTCCCACAAAGAGAGGGAAGTTGGGTGTGGTGGTGATGGGGCGGACTCGGGGGCGGGGACTACTTAAAGTTCAGGGGCCATTTATCACTTTCTTAATCGATCGTATCGGAGTTTAAATTTCTAGGCCTGGTTCGGGAGCACTTTCATGCTGGAACTCGCAAGGAACTTGTTCCATATGTTCTATAGCGTCACGTTTGTAGCCTTGTGGGGTCCCAGGGACTGTATAGGATCAATTTAAGTTGGCGCCTTACCGCACCGAAAATCCGTGACAGGTATCAGTATGCTATCAATTCTTTAATACATTATACCAGGAATAGACTCAACTCGGGCTATCACAACGTTGCTTAGGAGCTAGGGCGCCATCAAGAGCTAAAGTTGAAGCTTGAAAAACTGCCTCAAGGGTGCTTACTCCTTTGGCGCTAGCCAGGGTGTTTCTCTGTCCACACTTTGCCCTTACTGGTTAAATAAAGGTACAACCATATAGAAAGGATGTGAACTCATTCTCAACATTGCGTTTAACAGTGGTAACAAGGGGCAGGCACCAGCACAAACATAACGTTAGCCCATTAAGTATCGCTCTTTCGCATAAAATGGTAGTAATTTTCTTGAATTAGGGTGGAGCCTAATAATCTCAAGACGCCCACTCACATTTGACGCTCGAGTTGTCAAATGCCCAGACTTGTCAAGGCTGCAAGCTGACCATGTTCTTTCTATCTTGACAATTACTAGAATGAAATGATACTTGTCTGTGCCGGCTTTCGCCTCCTGCTGATCCTGAAGATGGTCCTGAGGGATATCTCCGATGGGCATCCTCCAGCCGGAAATCATGTCGATCTGGCGACACGAGTCATGTTGGTGAAGATCAACCCCATCTAGCAAGAAATGCAAGTTTGATGCTACAGTTTAGTATTTCAGGTTCTTGGGGTGACAGTCTATGGTCCTTGTTAGCGGTGCTTGTAGCAGCCCATTGCTTGATACTGAAGTAATATGAAAAATACATTCGAGCTTGTAAAATTAGTCTAGGATGTCAGATATATGTATGACTATCATGAAGGCAACCTGTCGGGTTTCTCATGGGGTGACCGACAGTCAGTCGTCGTCTTTCTCTTGCGATCTTGCTTCCGCGGGAATATCGTGATACCTAAGCTGGTAGATTTCCAGCTAGTCCCCGTGTCGCGTTTCCTGCAGATGTATTAAATCATCTTGCCCCTTTGTCTGAGAACGATCCTGCGATTCTAACTGTACAGCACTTTGGTCATTTAGCGGGACCGGTATGCCACCGAATGCGGACAGGCCCAAACCGGAGACCGGACCGAACTGGTCTTACCCCAACGATCATGAGCACCATACAGAAAGCCGCGCTGTCGTATGTCGACCTGGGTACGCCGTGAAAATCCACTCCATAGTTCATCCGAGTGACATATTTCTATCAGCGCGATCTCAACCCATTCTTGCGTCGGCCCTACTGGGTATCGGTTCCCTAACCTTGTTGAAGTTCGTCTTGCAGACCTTGTTCGTGTTTCTGCAAACATTCATTTTACCCGGCCAACATGTAAGCCTTTGCGTAGTATTGACAGGCAGACGGTGACCTTCCTTTTGTGTAGATTAAGCGGTTCGGAGCGAGGAAGGGCGCATGGGCGTTGGTCACAGGTGCATCAGACGGCATTGGGAAAGAATTCGCGTTCCAGCTGGCCAAGGCTGGTTATAACGTGCTTTTGGTAGCAAGAAACAAAGATCTCCTCGATGCAGCCGCTTCCGAAATCAGTACGTGTGTTAATTCTTGTAGTTCTGTCGCGTCGTTCATCGTTGTGAAGGCACCAAATTTTCTGTTAAAACTCAAGTTTTCACTATTGATTTCTCCAAGGACGATTCGGTTTCCTATGAAAAGCTTACTAAGACCATCGAGGGTTTGGACATCGGCGTACTTGGTACTCATGACTGCTTTTCATCTTTGTCCTTCCACTCACACTTGTACCAGTGAACAACGTCGGCAAATCACACTCCATGCCTGTGTATTTCGTGGACACGCCAAAAGACGAGATGGACGACATCGTGGCAATCAATATCAGCGGAACTCTGCGCGTCACCTATTCGGTTCTTCCAGGCATGATCCAGCGGTACGTGGCATCCTCAACAGCGTCGAGGCTGTCACAGAATCATCCCTTAAATTTAGGAAGCGTGGTCTTGTCTTGAACATCGGTTCCTTCGCTGGAGCAATTCCATCCCCAATGCTTGCCACATACTCTGGTACGAAGGCGTTCCTCACGACGTTCACAAGCGCTCTTGCCGAGGAGGTCAAGGCCCACAATATAGTCGTTGAGCATGTCAATACATATTTCGTGGTACGTGCATAGGCAGAACATGGTGCCATTCTTTTCTTTGACGCTTTCTTGCAGGTCAGCAAGCTTTCTAAGATTCGCAAGCCCTCAGCGTTTATACCCTTGCCGTCGACGTACGTGAAGACAGTTCTCTCAAAAATCGGTCTCGCTTGCGGAGCCATTGGAAGCGGACGTCCTAACACGTCGACACCCTACTGGACCCATGCCATTATGGATTATGCGCGAACAGTTATTGGGATTCCCAGCTTGTTTATCAGCTACTCACATGACCTGCACAAAGATATTCGAAAACGGGCATTGAGGAAGATGGAACGGGATGCCAAAAAGCAATAGAGTACGGACTTCTTTATGATCTGGGAAGAAGGGAACACAGAAAACCTGGCATATATATAATTTATGAATAAGACAAATGTGTCGGCCAGCACTACCTTGTGTTTGAGGAGAATGACCTAACTCTTACATCCTTGTGCTGCTATCTACCTAATAATTCTTATCTTTCAGATTTGTTCTCATCCTTAGATAAATGGTTATGAGAAGATACAGGTGGAATGACGCTTAGGCAGATTAGAGAATGCATTGGCCGCGGCCGTCGAGAGCTGATGCCGAGTATCAAGATGGTGACTGAACACCATTTTAGTCATTAGAACCAGAAGCTTCCATAGCTTGTGCGATGTTACAATTAGGAGAATGATCTCAGGAAGTCTGTTTTTATAGCTTTAGTAGTGAAGTGACGTGCATTTCGAGCTTCGAAGGTCGAAGTGCTCAGGTTAGTAGAGCCTATTTAAAGTTTCGTTACGGAGTACAGCTTTCCCAGCACTAAATTATGTTCTGCCTATAACTTCCCCTTGCATACGGCCTCGTTTACCATGTCCAGCACCAACATCTGTCCTGGTGCGTGTCCCATGACAATGCCTTCAATCCCGCTATCCATTACTGCGACTTGGGGAGTTACACCGCAACCCCAGTATACAGCAATCTCCCCTTCACGTATTTCCGTGGGGTCCCCAAAGTCCGGACTTGAACCGTCGAGATCCGACAACCCGAGCGCCTTGGCGCCATCTGGGCCGTATGCGACGGGCTCGCCGTGTGCGAGAAAATAAGGGCGAGTAATGTCGCGGACTTTAGGGACTTGAGAGATGGGATACGGCCGCATGGAAACAACCATACTTCCGCTAAAGGCTAAAATTTATTTGCGTTAGGGAGTAGAGCGCGGGTAGGGGATGCACGAACCTCCAGCAGCCATCAGTGGTACGTTGGTCCTGTACATGGGGACATTTCTCCCCAATTCCGTGTGTCGTGGAGCAAGCTTACTTGCTGTGAGAGCAGCCTCAAAAGAGTATGAACAACCGATGAAAAACGCGATAGAATCAGGTTGCCAGTAATTTTCCAGACTCGGTTTGCTTTCAACAAATACCCCATCTCGGTATATGTTATACAACGGGCAGTCAGTGCGAATATCACTGTTAGATGCAAGATGTTCCGGTACGCGTGGGTCTCCTAGCTTTGTCTCCCCGAGAAGGGGGCACCTTGAATAGAACATGAAATGTTTGATCAGCGTTCTGTTGTACATGGTAGGTGATAAAACGCGTACGAGACTGGGTTTCTTAGACAAAGCCATCGAAAATCATCCGCATACTTTTCAGGAAGGATGATTATATTTGCTTGAACGTGTCCGGCACAGATGCCAGCAGTCGACGCTTCCTTGAAAGCATCTGCGCGACAAAGTGATCTGATATCACTGGGAGTTAGAGTCACAGTTGACGCGACCTCAGTAGACATAGTACAGGCGATAGATGACAAGGAGGGATAAGAGTCCTTTTGACGTGCATACTTGGGTTATAGTGAATCCTGTTCCTGTATTGTTAAACGGAAAATGGACGGAACGGAGAAGTTATCTACTTCCTATTTGAGCAGGATCGATTGCCGCCTCCGACCTCGGAATTCAAGCGGCCATTTACACTATCTGCTATCATCTTGGCTTGATCTTGGCCCAATAATATCGCCGTGTATCTACTGTCAGTGGCGTATCGCACGCTCGGATTGCTGTTGTTTTTTTCTTCACCCAATCGTAGGCGGTGATAAGCACTGGATTTTTTAATTTACATCTAATAAGCTCCAGTACATATACGTACAACTTGACGGTGACATCCCTTTTGAACCTCCCACATGATATTATGGCTGCCGTACTAGCGTCACTGCTGGCACGCGTTGTAGATCAATGATCACTGTATCAGGTTAATAAAAGTCATGACGTAACGTTTCCTGCCTTTTCTTCGAATACGGCCATGACAGACAGCACAGCAGCTGCTGCCACGACCTCCAACAAGCGCACGTCATCTCCTTCACCTTCAACGCGCCCTACAAAGGTTCGAAAGCGCAAGAGTCACGTCAGTCGAGCATGTAACGCATGTCGAAGGAGGTACCTAGAAGAGGCTCTTAATAGCTCATGAAACTAATGTTGTATGACCAGGAAATCTAAATGTGATGCAATAAAGCCCAAGTGCGGTATGTCTCGCTCGTATGGCATTCAGACACGGGGCTTCATCTACGCCAGGTACATGCTCACTCTACAATGACGACTGCCAATACACCACAGAACAAGATGGGCGGAAGCCAGTCACGAAGCCTTATGTGGATGCTCTGAAGCAGCGTATTAGAGTTCTTGAATCCTTGCTAAGAGAACGGGGTATAGAGGAATTTACGTCTCTCACGGAATCCCTACCACTCGCACACGGTCTTGTGTATGAAGATAAGACAGCTGGTGGATCTCCTAACGATCTGGATGCAGATCCAGAGGACGAATCCTCGGATGCATTCTCCGTTAATGACTTTGGCATCAACAGACTTAAGGTTCCTTGTTCCACACCTCGTTTTCGTCCAACCTTGTGAATATTTCCCCCACAGATTGACGACGATACCGGAGAGTTGAGACAATATGGTCCAACTTCGGCGTTCATGCACTTGCCCGAGCCATCGGTTTCATCCTCATCTGCATCGAAGCCACTAAATGCCACCCCTCTTGGTGCTCCGTCGCCCTATAGTATATCTTCTCCGGAATATTCTGAAAGTACAGACTTCGATTGGTCGCGCAACTTACCTGCTGTTAATGGTCTCGACCGGGATGTTCACGATGAACTTATTGACATGTTTTTCGCCTACTTCAACAGGTGGGTTTCTGTGACCCGAGCTTCTCCCCTGGACGATAGAATTAACACGACATAATACAGCTGGTGCTATTGGGTCGAACCCACACTTTTTAAAAGGGACATGGCAGCTTGCTTGTCGTTCTCAGTGGTACCTCCACTGGCACGGACATCCCAGTATAGCGGCCTTCTTCATAATGCTATACTTTCCTTAGCGGCCAATTATTCAGATCATGCGTGCTTTGGTCCATGCGACAGGGGTGCCGTGTTTGCCTCTAAAGCAAAGCGGGCCATCGATTCTGAGGCCGAAAGCCCGATGCTAAGCACCGTCGCGGGTCTGATGTTACTAGGTAGCTATCATTCCGGGACGGCACGTCATGGTTTAGGGTACATGTATGCCGGTAGGCTTGAAGTTTTATGTCGTTTCAATAACCACCGCTGAGCCTTGTATAGGTATGGGTTTACGAATGAGCCAAACTCGTCAGTTCTCATCTATTCAGAAAAGTATATCTTTTAAAACTGATGCTGTCTTGTTAGTCGGTCTTGGGATTGATTGTTCAAAATGGATCCAGAAGCGTCTCATCACAGAGTCTTTCAAAGATGACCGTGACCATACCTATTACATGTGCTATATACAGGACAAGTACGCCTCTTCTCTATCCAGGGCTTCCGCACTATTTATTGATAAGGACAAAGATTGTGGGGTTTCTATGTAGGCCGAAGCCCTACGCTGAAGATGTCGGAAAACGAGACCCCCCTTCCTCGTATTAACGAGGAAAGGGATGCTGCGCTCTGGATGCCCGTGAAACTGGCATCGCAGCCATCGATTACCGAAGATGAATCAGAAGAGGACCCAGTCAGCATGGGTGTAGAACTCGAACTTCAAGACATCTGTATACCCAGTTATGCAAGCACCAATTTCCTTTGGACTTGTAAACTAGCATATATATCTGAACGCGTGGCAGACGTAGTGTGCGCAACACCATACATTCATTTAGTCTTCGAACTCACCTTTTGAACATAGATATCATCTGCGTGCTAATATATCTTCCGCCCGAACTCAGAATCTTGTCTCTGATCTAGAGTTTGTTGGAATTATCGCTGTGTATCTCGTTCTTCGTTCTTACTGATATCTTTTAGTATCCAACTGGAGAAATGGTACGCCGATCTACCCGAAGGTCTTGCGCTCTCCAGTAAGAACTCCAATCCGCCGCATGTCATTATGCTCCATGCTATGTACTACTTCGTCGTCATACTGTTACATCGGCCATTCTATCTCCGAGCTAGTTCTCATGGTAACGAGTTCGCTGTTTCTCGCTGTAGTAAAGCGTCGTAAGTGGTCCCTTGTTATAGCTGCTAAGTTGTTCTCAATTCACTTCCTAGATCAAGAATCGTTCAGCTTCTAGATGTATGGACCACTCTCCCCTCCTTTCTTTCCTTTTGACTTACCTGTGTCTCATACCGTCAGTTGTATCGCGGATGTCCAGGGCTCCGCTATACACCTATAACTCTCACTCAAATAACGTTTACAGCAGGAACGACGCACCTCCTTGGCGCTGTGACGCAAGGAAATGGTCGTACTGAGAAACAAACAGCCGCATCTCTAGAAGGTGCGAAAACTTGCTTGCGTGCCTTACAAGTAATGGGCCGCTCGTGGCAATGCGCGATACAGAGCGGCGAAATTCTTAGCCGGTTGCTAGTGGACTGGTGTCCAGGATCTAAAAGTGATCATTCCGACTCGGGTGGCTTTACTCGACCCGAGGATCGTGGGCGACAACAAATCTCGACGAGTGACTTAGAAAGGGCGAATGATCCCTCTTCTGACCTTGCGAAAGCGTTGGTAAGTCTGGGATGGACGCCGCCCGCGATAGCGCCCAACGGGGGCCCTACTGCTCCTGCTACAAGCGTTTCCTTTCCCTTGACACCCATGAATCTATCCGAAGTAGGATTTTTCACCTTATATTCACAGAATGAGTTCCTCATATAGGTATATTTCAGCTGTCTACATCAACATTGTTACAGAATACCCCGAGCTTCGTCGAACAACTCCATCCGAATCTGATACTACCAGACCCTCAGAATATCGGGCCTGATGCCTTTTCACAGATGTTTGTGACCTCGGGCCAGGAGACGATGCATTCCAGTGCTAGCATGTGGCCTCTGCTAGGACCAGGCTATACATGGAACTGGACGTCAAACTTTGACGACGCTTTTATGAAGCATGCAGACTTCGGGGACCAAGACTCTGAAAGTCACCCTTGAGTGTTCAGCATGCTTGAGGTGTTCATCATAATCTAGACGAGTTCTGGATTTTTTGTATAATGGACAGCTTTGTATCATAGTAGGTGTAAACGACTAAAAATTCCCACAGAAATGAAAGCGCTTTACCAAATTCTCATCCACCCTTCATCCTTAGAAGTCTGTCTCGATCCTGCTCGCGCTCAAGAAGGTTGATAGTATCGGGAGCTATGGTGAGTTACCAAGCTCGCGTACTTTTCCATACTCTCCATATGATACCTGTTCAACTCCACTTTCCAGAGAATTCTTGCCATTGACTATCTTCGCAAAAACACATCTCTTCAGTGGTGAAAATTCAATATATTGTTACAGTATGAAGGCCTGTCGTCAAGGGTCTACTGTTGCCTATTGTTGCCTATTGTACATGCCCCGAGTGCGCTCGGACGAGAGACATCAAGACTTGCTTACTAGATCGCCGAAAGTAATATTTGCGATGGCGAAAATCCTACAAATTCGATTCTCATTGCCATATGGCGGATCTCTTCCATTTAACCGAATCGTGTTTAAAGCAACGGAACCCACGTCTTCTCACCCATAAGCAGTTGTACTTTCCATTCCTTCTCCACTGATCGGACTAATCGACGACGGTTGGCTAGACAGTATTTCCGTGCCCTGCTCCTATGACCTGCTAGGGGTAAGAGGGAACCCTCGGCCATTGATTAACTCACGTTCCTTGGCGTCGGGTAAGTCGAACGGTCGACTCGTCCCTAACATCGGCTAATAAAATTCCCTTCCCAATTTCAGTCTCGAGCTGGGTCCTACGATATGATATATCTCTGAGTTTTCGATGCAGGTATCCATGGCAAACAAACGTTTCTTAAATCTCTTCTGTGGCGTCAGCTCTGGGCCCCCACCAGCTGTGAAACTCTGCCAAATGAGCCTCTAAAACTCTAATTGTGATGTGTATATGAGGCACATATCTCAAGATTGATGATAAGTCTCGAGACCGATGTCCGTACCTTCCGGGCAAGCGTGCCTAGTATCCGACCTTTTCAGGGGAAGCGCTCAGCTTTGCGACGGATCGCGTTCTGTCGGCCTCAGACCGGATATATAAGCATATGTGCTCGGAATATCTGTGGTGATATTTCTTGGTATCCCGCAGCTTTCCTTACCGCCACCATGTCTGTCGCCGAACCTGCGTGAGTAGAACGCCATTTTATTTGCTCATCAAGTACTAACAGAGGAATCCCAGCCATGGTCCTATGCTCATTGGACATTTCTTCAATGTCCTTCTCATGGGAGTCGTTATAGCTCAGTCATATATATACTTGGTCACGTACCAAAAGTGAGTCTACTTTCCTTCCCGGCCATGAATTGCTAATATTTCTTCACGCAGACGTGACAAACTTTGGATGAAGCTTTTTGTGAGTATCAAGAGTTGGTCATCACATTTTCCGGATGCTCACTATGTGTATCCGTACAAAGGTGGTCTTCCTTCTCCTCGTCAATGTCATAAATACGGCTCTAGTTGAGTTTCCGATCGGTCTACATTAATTAACCCACACGTTTTTCTGATTTCGCCTACAGCAATTCGCCTACCTGTATACCTCCCTCGTCGTACATTTCAGTGCGTAAGCCCGCGATACGTTCACCGCTTCTACTGACTGTGTCCCTCCCATTAAGGCGACGCGGCTTATCTCCTCAATGTAACTATGCGTAAGTCTTCCCATAATACTAAGATTGCAGTGGTTCATTTTGTTTTTAGTCTTCGCCGTTTGTACGTTTCATTTCTTCGTAACAAATTGAAATCATTTTGACGTTTCTATAGCTGCCGCTTTAACGGTGAAACTTTCCATCCCTTTGTCTGCGGCGTTCAGTTCTCATGATACTTTCTAGGGCATCGTGTCCGGCGCTGTACAACTATTTTTCGCATGGAGAGTAAAGATTTTAACGTCGAATATCTGGATGGTGGGTCTGGTGGTTGCTACCGCACTAGGGGGTACCGGTAGGCTCAACGCATGTTCCAAGATTCTGTCACCATTGACTGATAACTGTATCAGTGGGAGCCATCGGTAGTACCGCCGAGTCCGTGAAAGCTGGGACGTTCGTTAAGTTTCAACAAATTAAGGTACTTAATATAAGTCCAATTGGTCCTCATTTCAATCTGATTGACGCGACTTCATAGTCTTGGGTCATCCTTTGGCTCGTGGGCGCCTGTGTCGCCGACATGCTCATCACTGGCATTCTTGTCTGGCATCTAGTCAGTGTTGTATCTTGGAAACAGAGCCTTCGGGCTAATACCTCATCCCTAGAGAAGGCACAAGACAGGCTTCCAAACCTCCGATGAATTGGTCGACAGGATCATTCGATGTACGCCATTCGAGGTCATTAGGATTTCGACTGCTTACCTGTTGCATTCTAGCTACTGTGCAAACCGGCTTGATAACTTCGATATGTGCTATCGTGGATTTGATGGTATATCTCTTGGACGTAGGTTGACCCGTCATGGTCCTTTGGTAGCTGACAATGACATTCCCATTTACAGCCAACTGGGCTTCACCTGCTATTCAATTTCCCCCTTTCCAAGCTGTACACGAATACGCTGATGAGCAGTCTCAATTCTCGAGGCGGATGGGCCTACGATAGCAGCGCCAACAACCATTCTCATTCGCATACAACGGGTGGTATAGTATCTACGTCAGGAGGCACTGCTTCGCGAACAAAGAAAGTTCGTAGCTGTTTATTTCAATCTCATCTCTAGACTAACCGGACCACCAGAGCGACACTGCCGTTCTCCGCTTTGGAGCCAATACCCGCCCAGAAGTCTTCGTGTCTGTTGAGCAGCACGAGATGGGCGACATACAACGCGTGGAATCTGATGATATCAAAGTACGTGACAACGTTTCCACGACGAGCAGAGAACCATGGGAGATGGAAACGAAAAAGGATAGTAGCAATGTGTGATCAAACTCCAGGACATACACTGACAGCGGTGGTATTAATGCATATCCTTAATCTCTTAGAAATTTAGACTACTACACCGGGTTTTCAAGGGCTAATTGGTAAATGTATTATTACACAGTAGATGAAATGCGGGACACGTTGCTTTGAAAATGGCACGCCATTCGCAAAAACGTTGAGATCGGACAGAGAGTGGCACGGGAAGTCTTGACGGTTGGACAAATCGACAGCAATTTCATCCATCACTTGGTCTGCTAGTACGACGCACCTTCACAGGCAAGAAATTTGTGGATAAGTAGAACCATGGATGTAAGCATCTATCAGTCAATTCCTGCAACCACACTAGGAGCGGGATATCTATATATAGTCAAAATACGCGATCCCGCCCCGACTGCGGATATTTATTTGGTCCCTGAGTGGCGGTTCCTTACGGACAATGGGTATTGGATATTGCGGTGTCATAGAGTATAACCTCGTGTATTCTTGTTGGTCTTCTGACGCGCATGGCTGGTTATCCGGCCCGCAGTTAAAGCTGAGATGCAGGGGTGTGGAATCTGTATGTTTTGCTGAATATAGTAAAGTCCTCGTCAACATTTTTTGCCCGCTCTCCATTAATCATTGTTGATGTACAAGTCAGTGAAGTCCAAATTGAGCAGAGCTTGATTAAAGCTTACCCTCTAGAAAGAGCCCGAGGTCTCTAGGGAAGCATCTGATAATTTCGCGGCTTTGTCGGGATGGTAGCGACGGTTGCAATACCGTTGCCGGTTTGCTTGATGGCGATTAGGGCAGTTGTCCCATTCTCCAAATACAACCGGACAAGGAAAAAAATCGAGGAAGTCTGAGCCGGCATTGATGCGATCATCGAAGTGGTGTTTTCTATTCAGATGACCGCCAGCAGGCGTCGAAACGGAGGCCGGTCTGAAGTCTGGTAAAGTCTCGACTGTACTCCACGAGGTGTGGAATAGAACTGGCACTGCTAAAAATCCCGATTAGGATCCAGACGTTACTCGATCTTTTCATTGCTCCGCTAAGAAAATCTTTGATACGATCTTTATGGAGCAAGGCTAGAACACCATTGTGAACATGATATATTTGGCTGCTGCAGGTGAGATCGGGGCTGCTCGTTTGAAGCGGAGGCGTTGTACAACCTGAATCTGGTGGCGTACTCGGACAGGGCGTAGCAGCTTAACGGCCGTTCGCTACGCCCATATAAATTTGGGGAAGCAACTCTGAATATTAACTCACTACGATTGACGAGATGTGCGTACGGCCGTCGCTGAATACGAAGTAGTCAGTAGCTTACGAGAGATACTTTGTGAGCTTCTTATACTCTGGCTCGACGCCAAGGCCGTTGCTACTCCACAAAATACGAATACGAAGACTGAAAACTATGACGCACACTTCGCGTGCTTCAACTCCTTTTCAGAAAGGAGGCGCGGGGCCCCGCAAGACGGAGTATGTTTGCTGGCCCCGCCGAGGTCCTCCTAGCCAGGAAGAGTTCGGTGGGAAACGAAGAGAACTCTTGTGAACTCTAGCAGATGGAATAGGCCTTGAACTGCCTGGAAGAGGGCAGTGAGTGAGTAAGGGACAGATTCCGATTGGTGACGGAGACATGCGGATTCCGATCATGTGACAGGTGTCCTTTGAGGTCACATTTAAGTTCTTGTGCTGTAGAAAAGCTGTACATCGGGTTCCATACAAACCATCACCACCGCTTCACCTAGCAACCTTTTACCTACTCGTTTGCTGGTTTTCATTCTACCATGTCGCCGTTAACCTTCAGCTCTGGCTGTAGTTCTTCTGACCAGGCTGACCTCCAAATTGACCAGCGTCTCATTCATGCTCTCCCACCACCGGATCGTCCAAGTCCGCTCACAGCAGTTTGCCCACGACCAATACCCAATTCATACTGGGCTACCCCCTTGCTCTTAGCTTGCGAGTACCCTTGGACACCAAAGAACCCCTACAAGCCCAAGCTCGACTCCTTGCTCAAGGCTGGCGTGCGGACCTTCATCGACCTCACTGAGAATGGCGAGTTGTCTCCGTATGCCAATGTTCTGTGTGGACGGGCGGATATATTGGGTATTGATACCGCGACTATCGAGTACCATCGTTTCCCTATACGAGACCGGTCTCTTCCAGAGAGCGTGGACTACATGTACCGAGTACTGGATGTCCTCAGGGATAACGAGAACCGTGGCCGAATCAGTGCAGTCCATTGTCGCGGCGGTATAGGAAGGACTGGTATGGTTATCGGGTGCTGGCTCGTTCAGTGTGGACTTGCTAGGGACGGCGATGAAGCATTGCAGATTATCGCCAGGGAATGGTGTACCGTCGAGAAATGCACGAGGTTTCCCCACAGTCCGGAAACGGGGCCCCAGTTCGAGTTCGTGAAGAACTTTAGGGCAGCGACGGTTCACGCGACAGCATAGAGAGCTAACTGCGCCTCGCTTTATTTCCTTGGGTTTTCAGGGTGTTGGGCATCATCTACTTTGGTAAGGTTTTTTTTACTTTCTCCCCATTGAAAATACCTTATTCCGTTTCAGGGGATCTAAGTTGTTATCTTTCTGTTTGGGCACATACTGTATTTATTGCACTGTACATGTACACATCGTCTCTAATTCCCCTATTATATATTGCGCCGAGCGTAGAGGTAGACAAAGTAGACAAATTTTATGGACTTCCTATTTCCAGAGATTTCCAGTGGGATCGTGACCGTTACCATCATGACGTAAACGATAGCATGTCAGCGATAAATACCCTTGACAATTGTCCGCCACTCGCGCCGACATCGACGCTTGCAATGGACTCACCATCGACGCCTCCGACTGCCGACTTTTCTTCTACACCTCCTAAGCGTACCAAGATAGTGCTGCTTGGCGACCAGAGTGTTGGAAAGACCAGCTTAATTACACGGTGACGACCTTCAGAAATTTCATCAATGATGCCTAATATCCACTATAGCTTCATGTACGACACCTTCGACAATACATACCAAGCAACCATCGGTATAGACTTTCTCAGCAAGACGATGTATCTTGAAGACCGGACAGTCAGGTTGCAGCTCTGGGATACTGCAGGACAGGTGTGCACTACGACAGCCCCTTGACATCTTTCAACAACTCTGCTTCTGCGAACAGGAACGATTTCGGTCACTAATACCATCATACATTCGTGATTCCTCGGTCGCCATTGTCGTCTTTGATATCACAAGTCAGTGCACAGCACTACTGCCGACAAGATCGACGTGTACTCACCTTCGCTGGCAGATCGACAATCATTCTTATCGACAACGAAGTGGATAGACGATGTTCGCTCCGAGAGAGGCAGCGATGTCATAATAGTCCTTGTTGGAAACAAGGCTGACCTGTCGGATAAGCGGTATGTGCCCTCCATAATTCGTATTCTCGCTGATATCTTACACATGCACAGACAGGTAACGTTAGAAGAGGCGACAGCCAAAGCCACACAGCTCGATATATTGTTCATGGAGACGTCTGCAAAGGCAGGACACAACGTCAAGAGCTTGTTCAAGAAGATTGCTATGTCGCTGCCCGGGATGGAGAAGGATGGTCAGACTGACGCGAATACAAGTGCGTACGCTCCGCACAACCCAGTATGCATTGCTAATGTCTATATAGAAATCGACGTTACGTCGCCATCGTCAGGCGAGGTTCCCGAGGCATCTCAGTGCGGTTGCTGAACGATCCATCTTTACATGTCTGTATCCTTCTCGATAATTTCACCCTCATTTTTGGAACCAATGTAATATGTCGCGTTGCTTTCCTCCACTAGCTTTAATGTATCGCTGAAAGCAGAAACTATTGACCTACCGTGGTTCTAGGGGTGTCGCATACGATCCGAGTCGGTCTAGACTCACCGGTAATGGCAAGATTTCTGTTTCCTCATTATAAAACAACGCCTTTGCACTTCTTGCAGATCCAGAGTTGTAGTGCAACATAAAGTTTTTGTTTCCCCTCCCCTCGCCGATTATTCTCCGGTGAGTTTGACATCTATTGAGTCTGAGCAGAATCCGGTCAAGAACTCATTCTTGCATTTGTCGATCACTTCCTCCTACGTTTCATGTTTCTACCTTACTTCGCGTTCGCCCCTCTAATTATGCGTAGCTCATCAGCAGAGGGAGTCGAAAAACTTCACCATCTCTATAAAACCGTCTTCCAGCAGGATGCCCCAACAAGAGCAATCACCTTCGCGTGTTCCTAGCTATCCACGACGCTATCGGCTGCAAACAAGAGCTGTCGAGCGATTTGAGGGAAATTCCTATTCCTATCACAAGTAATATGGGAAGACATCACTTCTGTTGGTCTAGCCAGCCAGAGGTCGCGAACAGTTCAATTTGAAGGCACCTTAACAATGGAGTTATTCTGTGTCTGTGGCAAGAACTTTGTCACGCCCTTGAAACATATAACTTGCCTTCAAGACTTACCAAGGAAGCGCAACATGTGCACGTCACTTCTTATGTATCTTTGCCTCGGGTAGTCACTTCTTCGGTCTTGGTCCCAGTAGCACCTCATCAAATTGCGATTGCCACACTACACTTAATCTGTCTACTACGGTTATCTATCGAAACCCTACGGCTAGCATAATAAGATGCCCACGCATACGAAGCACGTATGAGGAATAGCGTTCTATTTCCAGATGGCGATACCGTTGTAGTGTTGACCCCTCAGCAAGAGCTGGCTGTTATTATGCACATCTATCTCTCCCACCTCGGTTTCAAGTACCAGTCAGGAGCCAAGCTCACGCTAAGGGTGGTATGAATGGGGTGCTATTCTATACCCTAGATGGCATCGACAGTGACACGAAGCAGTTTGCTATAGACGCATCCTACAAACCATTACCTGCATTGAATATATCCTACTGCTATATGCGGGTGTATTGTGTCCAAAGAGGTGAAATCCCATTCTCGGACGTCACTGCGCAGTCAGTTTTTTCCGTGTTGTTGCTTCGACTTACCTGTGAGGCCACAGAAAGGGCAGAAGTGTCACATTGGCCATCCAGCTGTTTGACGAAGCTATGCGGAAACTCGATCGAGATTCTGACCTTGAGCGAACGGAAGGACTTGAATTATTAGAGCGGAGGTTAGTAGAGAAGCCAATTTTTCTTTTCGTTTGTTGTTACTCAATCGTTAAAGCGTATCCTCGAGAATCTGCTCTTCCTCAAGCCGTTAAAAATGAAATGAATCGAAACGCCCTTTGGTATTACAAGAATGTCTTTGCGATAGTCAACAAATGGACGAAGCGACAATGTACACGACTGAATAGGAGCGTTAATGGTCTTGGTGGATCTGTGAATTGCAAGCAGGCAAACGTAGATGTCCGTTTACATCGCACGACGTGGGAAACATTTATATATACAAGTTAGACATCGGTTCATGCACAAGAATGGATGGAACCCTTGATACTTACTCGGGCACTAGTACTGGGAGTCCTGGGTAAGTACTAAGGGTTTCGGCTGCCCGTACGCTCCGTCGTCGCGTCGTGTTGTATTCCTAATCTTCTGGCATAAAACGAGGGCTCTAGCGTTGCTCGGAAGCAACACTGGCTGTGCGCACTGTCAAATCCATGCATAGTGCCCTTGTATACTGAGGCTAAACTGACATTTTTAGAACTTCTCGGCAAAACATGAATTCAAACTCAGCTGTACAGGGTTCTATTATGATCTTGCATCTCGATCTGTTCTGATGCGACCACTCTTGTAAAGCGCCACAATGTCAGAGCCCAAAAGAGCAACCGTCCAGGACACTGAGGACGATTTCGACGAGTTTGACGGTATGAAATGTATCGTATTATTACTGTTAATTACACTGAATTCGGTTCTGCAGATGTACTATCCCAATTCAATACAGCGACGTCCGTCTCACCACTAACGTCGCCTCCGCCTCCACCGCCTACAGCAACGACATCATTCGCTGGGCGGCCACGTACGAACACGCTCGTCGATCTCCCACCAAAGTCCATACCAGGATCAACAAAGGCGGCGCTCAGTTCCATGGCAGAAGACGTTGACGAGGACGAGCTTACGGCGGAATTCACCCGCGAGCTCGCAAAGGGGATGGAGAACCTAATGAAGGAGCTTCAATCGGAAGCAGGCATTTCCGAATCCCAGGGCGACTCTGAAGAAGAACGGACCCGGTTATTGAAGGCTGCATGGGAAGCTATGC